>OW679194.1:246800724-246874775 GCA_940337035.1 Agriotes lineatus | reverse complement strand
ACTATGTTTGCACGCTTCAATTTCAGTATTCCAAATTCACTGCCTTCGGTGCCATGCAAAATGTTCTCTCCAACCGTTTTCGCTTCATAACAATTGGTTTTCTCTTCGGCAACAAAGTCAGTAGATAGTGAAATAAGATTCTTGTAATACTAAATGGAGAGTGTTTCCGGAGCCACTGTTCAAATTTCCGACAATCTTGTTCGTCTGTCTGTATTCTTGAGTCCCTCATTTCTACATGCTGATCTGTGGTGCTTGGTGTGATACCGCAATACTTTTCCACAGCTTTTAAATACGTGGCGAGTAGATGGCATTCCGAGAATCCATTTTCCTGAACACTTTTTGAAAATCCTTCTTCACTAGCCAGACCGCAAGAGTTTCATGCATCTCATGAGCGTTTGCTCAATAGTCATATCCGACCAAATCCGGACCAATGTTTTTCTGAACGACGAATTGTAAAAACCCTGCTGTGTAAACTGTTGATATTTTTTCGTTACTCATATTATGATTAAGACAATCCATTTCCTGGAGATGAAGCTGACATGACTTTGCATACAGAAAATGACCAGTTGCATGAAAAATTGGAAGTATTGCTCTAACGAAATGCTAATGAAGTTCCCAATTCCCCTTGCTTTCCGCTTGAATAAAATGGATTACAATGGTAACTAATTCTAAATACTGCAACCATAATTTTGCAGTTTTCAAATTTCGCGTTTGTTGCCTCTGAAAACTTTAATCCAATTTTTGTAAGGGTGTCGTCATTTACTAAGCTGTCAGAAGTTAAAGTATTATTTTTTTAATGCCAGTGAGCAAAGCTTGGATACAGTCTTTTGTCTTTCTTTGAAACTTCAATTTCATCAAATATTATCATGGAAATAGCTCAAAAATTAATACAATGAGCTCGAATTTTTCTTGCATATGCATGACCCCAAAGTATATCAGGAACAAATGTAGAAGCGTATACAGTTGACCATAATTCTGTAAGTTCATTGTCACCCATAATAAATCCGATTGGTATCAAAAACGACATTAACAGATGGAATCCTCCCAATCTGACAACGACATTCGTAAATTTTCCGCGTTCAGCGTTGTTTAGTAGTACGATGTCTTTTGCTTTTACATACTATGGTTAGTCAAAGGTTATGATGCACGTAGGTTGCCCCCTTTTTTTGCTTTCCTCTACTGCGTAAGTCCAAACGGTCAGTAGGGTACTTCACTGGGTCGGAGGTAGTGCAAGAACCCTTGACTTCACAAGTGGCAGAGTTGAAGCAATTTCTGTCATAAATCCTTGCCATGTAGGAAAAGAGGGTTAATGCAAAAAATGTAAGGTCGGGTGAAGTATTGTCACCAAAAACTCGCGTCACTAATCTGCGCTGAAAGCAACCCCCCACTTTGATCGTTTGTTACTCGAAATCCATTGGAAAAAATGGAATTGGTAAGCGAAACCTTTTCATCCAGACTTTGATAGGGAATATTTTTGATAAGTATAATATTTTCTGTACGACCAATGGTTTCTGATAAAAACGCTAAATACCACGTGCGGGTGGTTTTTGGGGGTGAAGCTACCACTTGGGAGTTGGGAACTCTTTTGTTTTTGAAAGCTCTTCCATTGGTGTGTATAACCCACAAACGACAAAATTTCTTTTTTCTAATTTTGCTAATATGAATGGACTCAAGTTGTGTGAGTGTATCACACCAGATTTTTATTAACGCAATGCAGTGTCGCGTATTTTGAAGCAAGTGAGCATTTTTAGAAATCAAGGAATAAGAAAATATATAAATCTCGGAGGTGAGCACAGTGCACTATTCTCAACAGTTTTCTACGATAGAACACCCACTCCATCAGAGGGATTCAAAACATCACGATGGCGACATAAATGAATACGAATTTATTGGTGTACATATGTACTTTCCAAGGTATAATTATTTCGAATATAGCGACCAAGCCCCTCTTTTTCCAGTCTATAACCCACCCTTCATTCTGAGCAACTGAGCATCCTTCAAGCTTGTTAGATGTGGTAGACAGGGATTTATTGGTAACAATAATTAATTATCGTTCTACGTTATTCAGATACTAGTTAAGCTATTTAATGTATATTTTCTCTATATGATTGCCTTTGAAAAGTTGATCCCATAATATCCAAAATATTTTTTTATCTCTAATAATAACAAAGGTCTCCATTTAGTCGTCCCAACAAAATGGATTACCCTGCCCAAAAAGATACATGTACAATTGTCCACAGAACTAATGTCACCCCGAACGTCAGCTTGGCTTTATGGATAGGCAACACATTTAACGTCACTGGACCCAATGTTTCTTGCATGGTAATATACACAAAGCGTGACGTCGAAAAGCAATTAAGCAGAGAGAAAGTAGACATTTTAGAAGCAAATCCTTCCGTTTAATATTTCGGTGGTGAATCACACGGGGTTACAGTTTATTTGTATTAAGCAGGTTTTATTTCACTGCTGTTCTTAATATTATTTGTTATTTGTATGATGGAGAAGCAAGGGATGAAGTAATTCTGGTTGAATATAAACTTATAACAGATATTGATTTATGAAATTGTTGAAGAGTTTAAAAATTTTCGTTTATTGTTAAACGTTTTAAGTAATTAAGGAACCACCATCGCTACCATCTATCCGAAGTTTAATTCAAAGGATAAGTTCTTACATATATTGCAGACCAATAAAATTTGATTATTTTTAATCACGTGAGTCAGTTTGACAAATCAGATCACACTTGAAGTGAAAACGACCCTAGGGTGATTCTCAATCAGCATGGAAACTACCTAATTAAAATTCAGTAGTATCCTATGACAAGTTGATGCCACTGTAAATCTAAGTCAAATTCGAGGTTAGCAGGTTAGGTTTTGCGTCACTCTGTGTCAAAACTGACGTAAAACCTAACCTGCTAACCTCGAATTTGACACAGACTTACAGTACGACGCCTATAATTGGCCTAAAGTCTGTTGGCTGAGTACCTACATAAAATAAAATAAACATATTATTATAATGAAGTGCCGAATTAATTTGTCAGAAAAATGGCTTCTCGCTTTTGTAAAAATTATTAATTTATTTAAGAACTTATCTTCCCGAATTCGTCGCAGCCAGTGATAAATCCTTATAGTTTTGACAAATAATATCCCTCAAGTGCGTTACCGTTAAGAAATAACCCGAGGCAAAGCTTCGGGTTATTTCTAGGCAACGCACTTTCGGGTAGTTATTTGTCAAAATTATTGCGGTAATTATCACTGCCCTTGGTAAATTATAGCTAACAATTTAATTTATTATGCTATTAAAAATTAAAGTCCAAATAGATTTTTCTACCGCTAAAAGCTCAACATCGGAAACTTGGATTTGACAAACAACTATTTATCTTATTTTCACAATTTACTGAAAACTGCAAAAATAATTTAAGTTGTTCTACATCAGGAATGCGAAAAACAATTTAAAAAAATCTGTAAAGGGCTTTACTCAAAACTTCCCTCGTCGAAATTGTGACACTAAATAATTTAAAAATCAAATTAAGTTAGGAGTAAAACTATCTTCACGTTTCTAATAAATTAAATACATTTTCAAATTTAAAAAAAAAATGTATCCCGCTGGGGTTTGAATCCGCCACGTCTGCAGCTCTGCAGATCGCTCGATGTTAACTTCATATCCGCAGCGGATCTAACTGCAGCGAAATTCCAATTGCGCTACCGAGTCTCTTCCAGATACGTCCGGCGCTCGCCTCTGTTGAACGTCGCGGTGTTATGGTTGAAACATTTTTACTCTTTTGTGACATTATCCTTTATTGGTTGAGTCTTATTTTCGGAAAATGTAAAGCCTGACCTATGTGAAAGTTATTACTTTCTTTTATTTCAAAATTAACACAAAAATAAACAAAACTTTATTTTTTTAAGGTGCTCACCCTGTATATATTTATATGAAATTGTACCAGTTTCATGCGAGGTAGATATATAATATGTATGCAAAATATCGTCTTCCTCCGACAAATAGTTTTTGAGCTATACTGCTAACAGACAGACAGACAGACATACAGACAGACAGACAGATTGACGGAATTGAGAAAACCTCTTTTTCGTCAAACGTGAAGATCTGAAAAAATCTCGGAAGGTGATATTTTCGCGATTACAATACTTCCTTCGTCTTTCAGACGAGGGAAGTAAAAAGTAGCTAAAAGGTCCAAGAGTGATTTTTAACGTTACGAAAAGAGGTATGATGTTGAAACTTCATATATAAGTTTTGTGTACTACCTAGATGCGACAGCAAGCTTTTGAAGCAAATCGCATAACTGGAAGTATGCATTTTTATTACATTTTTAATGTGTATTAATGTGAGATAGTTGAATACCTCTAAAATGGGTTTCTTTTGTTTTTTTTTCTTTTTTTATTTATTCCTATTTTAAATGGAACACCCGGTATATTATTACATTTTTGAATTCTGCTAAAAAGTTTAGGGAAAATTTGTCTCTTCAACTAACGCTCTATTTTGTACGGTTTCTGTAGAATTTGTAATTATTGACAAATGCTTAAAAATTAAAAATCAAATTCTTTGCTAATTATAAGATCACTGTAAAAGGAAGTTGTGTGCGTGTATTACACCAGGTTTTTGAGTAACTTTTAACTTCCTGCATTTCTACATACATTGAAACTTCTTAAGGAACTTAAGGAACAGTGTTGGGGAGCCTTCTCAGTTTTCCGTTATTTGGAAAATTCCTGATTGCCAGCTCGCCTTGGAATTTAATGGACTGTATGGATTTATTTCTTCACTGAATTATACACTCGTTGAAAGCAAAGTAGGTAATTTATTTGCTATAAATTTACACGAACAGTTTAACATGTAAACAAGTGAACAATAATTACTTTCGCAGAGCGGACCTTTTCGCGTGCTGTCTCGCCGACAGACGGATTTGTAAGTGAACGGCGAGGCAAAGCCCGCTCGACAGTCTACTGCGCACAGTATGAATTCAGAATGCAAGAGAGGCGGCAAAAGTTTATAAAGTCCTAACATACCGCCCGCCTTGGAAAGGGTAACCTTTCAAATTAAACAGTACAGAGTTGACATGTAACAGCTAGAGTAAAACATGCAACATAAACACACATATATACAAAGCATAATAGTACATGGATCTTAATCGAGTACAAGAAAACCCGAACAAGGGGAGCCAAAAGGCCTTACGAACACTGCGCTGAACGCTAACGCACTAGTTCACAACACTAGGTAGCGGGCACAATTTGGCGAAGGATCGTTTCACGATTCCTGACACAGTGTTCACTGACGCCACACGCGTAACGCCGTCAAGGCCAGGGTGCAGCTCGGTGACCCGGCCTAACCTCCACTTCAGAGGGGGTAGATTGTCATCCTTGATGAGGACCATGGAACCAGGCTGGAGGTCCGAAAGATGCGTGCGCCATTTGGTGCGCTGTTGGAGTTCCGAGATGTACTCTTTACTCCATCTCTTCCACACATTCTGGTGAAGTTGTTGTATTCTCTGGTATTTAGACAGCCGAGACTCGGCTATCTCAGTAACGTTGGGATCAGGCAGTGACACCAACGGACGACCAATCAGGAAATGAGCAGGAGTCAAAGGCTGAAGGTCGTTTGGATCAGCGGACAAAGGGAACAGGGGTCGGGAGTTTAAGGTCGCTTCCACCTGTGCTAGCAAAGTGCAAAATTCATCGTAATTTAGACTAGCGTTACCTATAACGCGCCGTAGGTGATGTTTGGAGGACTTAATTCCGGCCTCCCACAATCCGCCAAAGTGGGGACTGTGCGCGAGTATAAAATGCCAAGCTACTCCGTCGCTCGCGACTGATTCGGAAATAGAAGGGTTTTGCTCCGCGAGAAAATTGCCTAATTCGATTAACTCGGAATTAGCGCCGACAAAGTTAGTGCCATTGTCTGAATAGACATGGAGCGGTTTGCCTCGACGAGCTACAAACCGGCGAAAAGCCATTAAGAAGGTTTCAGTAGAAAGGTCAGCGACCAATTCAAGGTGCACTGCTTTTGTGATAAAACAAACGAATAGACAAAGGTAGGACTTCACTAGTTTAGAACCACGTCCTTTGCGATCCTTTATCATGAACGGTCCACCATAATCGATACCAGTCGTATGAAATGGGGGCGATGATTGAATACGAGAGGCTGGCAGATCTCCCATTATGGGTTCGGTTAACTTAGGAGAAAATCTAAAACACCGCAAGCATTGATGCACCACTTGCTTTGACTATATTTCTGCCAGAGGTGATCCAATATCGTTCTCTGAGATTAGCTAACAGCATTTGAGGTCCGGCATGCAGAAGCCGAAGGTGCTCATGTGAGACTAGGAGTTTGGCGAATGGATGTTTGCCAGAAATCATTAGAGGAAACTTCTTGTCAAAGGGTAATTGAGAGTTGTGGAGCCTACCACCAACTCTTAGCAGTCCCTTAGAATCCAGAAAAGGATTCAAGGATATCAAAGCAGAAGACTGTTTCACAGGCTTGTTCTGTGACAACAGCTTAAATTCGTCAGGAAATGACTCTCGTTGTGAAAAGCTTGCAAGCCTTACAAGGGATGATTGCAGCTCATCTGTAGAAAGGGGCCCAGAAAGACGATCAGCTTTGGGGGTCCGCGCATTGTTATAAAAACGAAAGCAATAAGCTGTAACTCGTTGTAAGCGAGCCAAACTTGAATACTGATTGAACGGAAATGGTTCAACAGAGGTTACAGGAAGACTCTGAACTTCTTTTTTGAATTCTGGAAGCTCAGCACGAACATGTTTGGAAGCCGGCCAAGATGCCTCGCCTTCGCTTAGCCAGGTGGGACCATGCCACCAAAGGCTTAATTCTTTTAAAACTAAAGGAGAGACTCTCCTAGTGAGAAGATCAGCAGGATTCGACGCGGTAGGAACATGCCTCCACGTGGCATCAGAAGTGAGTTGCTGAACATCAGCAACTCTGTTGCACACAAAGGTTTTAAGAAGATTTGGACTGGTTTTCAACCATCCTAGCACTATTGCGGAATCTGTCCACAAACCAATTTTAGATATGGGCAAATCAAGTGCCTTTATGACTTGCACGGTAAGTTTACTTAGAAGAACAGCTCCGCAGAGCTCGAGCTTCGGAATTGTCAAGGGCTTTAAAGGGGCTACCTTGGCCTTGGAACAGAGAAGGTGCACTTGTACTTCCCCTTCCTGATTCTTGGAACGGAGGTATATCGACGAACCGTAACCATTGTTGGAAGCGTTGCAGAAACCATGGAGTTCTATCTCAACCACGCGCCGACAGAGGACGTGACGAGGAATTGTTAAATCATTGAGCATGAGAAGATCACGCCGATATGTTCACCATTTTTCTTGTATGGCGTTGGGAACGGGTTCATCCCAATTCAACTTTTCCATCCAAAGTTGTTGCAAAAGAACCTTGGCACCCATGGTGCATGGACTTAGCAGACCCAGCGGGTCAAATATCTGCGATATTTCAGACAAGATGCTACGCTTGGTAGCCTTACTACTTGTAGAATTTGAAATATTGAACATCAGATGATCGCTTTTGAAGGACCAAATCAAACCAAGGGTGCTTGTGTGCTCATGTGCACTGAAATCAAGAACACCAGGATGCAAATCGGAGTCTGGGATTCCATTGAGAACTTCTGGAGAATTAGAAATCCACTTTCTAAGTTTGAAACAGCCTGAATCAAGAATCTGATTCAAGTTTGAACAGATAATAAGCGCTTTCTCAGGAGTGTCGGCACCTGTCAGAAGGTCGTCGACGTAAAAGTCCTCCTTTATCACTCGAGAGACTTCGGGATTTGAAGCTGCACATTCGATGCCCAATTGGGTCAAACATCTAATGGCAAGAAAAGACGCTGAAGCAGTGCCATACGTAACTGTGTTCAGATCATATGACAGAAGAGGCTCAGTTGGAGATGATCGCCACAGGATTCTCTGAAGGGGCCTATGATTAGGATTCACCAGAACCTGACGATACATCTTCTCGATGTCAGCTGATATAGCGAACAAATGCTTGCGAAAGCGAACAAGAATGGAAAATAAGTCTTGTTGCACGGTTGGGCCAACCATCTGAATACTGTTCAGAGATTGCCCTGAAGTGGTTGCTTGAGAACCATTGAATACAACTCGGAGTTTAGTTGTCAGGCTTTCCTCTTTTAAGACTCCGTGGTGGGGTAGCTAATAGGATATCTCGTTTGAATTAGGGTTTGAAACGGACATATGACCTAATTCAGAATATTCATTCATGAAACTCGAATAGCGATTGGACAAGTCAGGGTTCGCTTGTAACCGCTTCTCTAATGATATGAATCTTTTCTGAGCGATTTGCAATGAATCACCCAATACCTCTACAGGTTCCTTGAGAGGGATAGAGACAACGAATCGACCATTCGCTTCTCGTTGAGTATTTTGCACGAAATGTGCCTCACAGGCGTTCTCTTCATTTGTGCGGACCTTTTCCTCTGGGTAATGTTCGAGTTGCCAAAACCTAGCAATGGGGTCAGAAGCATCCTCGATCGTGCCAAGATTGCACTGTACAGGGTACGCAGAAGGAGGGCCTGTAGGGCCAGAAACAATCCAACCAAAACGAGTCTTTTGGAGGATGGGAAGATTTGGGCCTAGACCAATTTGTCCAATACAAAGGAGCTGCCAGAAAATGGGCGAACCAATCAGAATGTCGATGGTGCCCGGTTGGTCGTAGGACAGATCTGATAACTTGATGTTATCAGGAACCTTGAAACTGTTTCGCTGGACGCGAAAACTTGGGGTTGTACCTGTAATCTCATCGAGAACAAGACAGGATAGACCAATACTGTACGAGGTGTGAGGGGCTTGCAGCTTGATATCACACCTAGCTTTGATTTGAGAAGTGGCTTTACTTAAGCCAGAAACAGTAACGTTGACTTCGCGAGTTGGAAGCTTCAACCTTTTACACAAATCTGAACGTATGAAGTTCGATTGGGAACCGGAATCCAGCAGGATTCGCACAACATGAGGCGTACCATCATCAGCGATGAGTTTAGCGGTAGCCGTAGGTAAGAGTACCTGCAAAGCATTCGAACAGAATGCCGAAATCGATTGATTTAGTTCAACAGGGGTTTCTGCCGACATCGCAGATCCTGGTTGACTAGAAGAAGCATTTTGAGGTTTATCCTCATGAAGAAGGGTGTTGTGCCTTGATTTGCACTTTCTACACGTATATTTGGAGCTACAGCGGCTCGCAAGGTGACCCTGAGTTAGGCAATTAAAGCATACACGGAGCTCTTTTGCCTTTGAATTTCTGTCAAGAGAAGACAGCTTGACAAACTTGTCGCATTTGTACAAGGGATGAGATCCTTTACAAAGTGGACACGAAGGGGTACCTGACACAAATGATTTCGAATGTACCTTGGAAGACTTTTCGGGTACAAGCTTAATATTTTTTACTTCCAGAGTTTCTAGAAGATTTGCCGTGTTTTGCAGAAATTCTTTGAACTCATCAAGAGTAGGCAGATCAGAACTTGACCGGTTTCTAAGGACCTCCCATTCACGGAATGTCGTGGGGTCCAGTTTTTTAGAAACGACATAAATCAGAACAACATCTAGAAGCTCGCTTTTGGTTGCTAATGATTTGATTGCTGCAAAATGTGTGAATAACATATCGCTAATCGTACGTAATTTAGTTGCAGATTCCTTACTGCACGATTCAAGCTCAAAAATAGCATTGAGGTGGTTATGAATCAGAATTTTTGGATCATTGTAACGATTACACAATGCATCCCAAGCTAGAATATAATTACTCGCAGTAAACACTAAACTTTTTATAATTTGGCTTGCATCACCCTGTAAACTAGCCTTTAAGTAATGCAGTTTTTGAATATTAGTTAGCGCTTGATTCTCATGAATTAAACTAATAAAAATCTCACGAAATTCCAACCACTCTGACACGTTCCCTGAATATTTGGGTATCGAAATGGCAGGAAGGCGTACAGCTCGATTATTGCAATGTGAGCTGCAGTTTGAATGCGTTGATCTTACGCTACCGTTAGGAGATCCAGCACGATCTGGTGCAACATCAGACTGTTTGTTGTATTCATTAATCAAACATTCAGCTTGTGAAATTGCAAGAAAATAAGAGTCTTCAAATTCGACTTGTTGCTGCATTTCAGATTCTACATCCTCACTGGTTTCTAAAATTTGTTCGTGAACCTCATAATATTCTGATAACAAAGTGGCTATAGCATCCAATCTTTTCTGCAATTGAACAATCTGAGCGCTAGATAAGAATTGATCTTCATATTGAACTGTTTGCAACGATTGCACGTGATTTGCGAAACGCGTAAGCTTGCCTTTGATAGAGCCTCGTACTCTTACAAGCGCATCCATAATTGTTGAGATTAAAAACAATTTAACAGATCGAACTAACTATCGTACGCCACTGGCACGGAATTTGTTTACAACGCAGACAGCTTTGATAACGACGCGAGAAACTTGTCGCTAACGACGCAGAAAACGACCCTGGTACAACGCGAGATGATTCACTTGTGACTGCTTCGACTGCAGTATGAAACATGCAGGGGATATCGCTAACAAACGTAATAGCTTGGCATTTCACGCAATTAAAAATGTTTATATGACTTATAAACCATTTGTTTACGCAATAATACGCAGCTGAAATTATGCACATGCATAACACAGATGATAGAAAACCAAATTCATGCATGGGAATTGCAAAAATAGGAAATTAGGCTTACATTGATATTGGTGTGTTTGCCGCCTTTTCCTTGTTGTGGCTCGAACTGCCGTCTCGTCTGCAGCTGCAATGCACACGTGCACGAACTTGGCGCGAGACTTGGCGTTTGGCTATCTCGCTCTCACGTTGCTAGCACCGTATGCTGTCTTCCTTCCTCTCGTTATGGACGAAAACTGCTTGTTGTACTTACTTGCCTTGTACAACTGCAAATTTAGGCTGCTTTTCCTTGCCGATGGACCATCCGGCTCGAAGGACCAATGTTGGGGAGCCTTCTCAGTTTTCCGTTATTTGGAAAATTCCTGATTGCCAGCTCGCCTTGGAATTTAATGGACTGTATGGATTTATTTCTTCACTGAATTATACACTCGTTGAAAGCAAAGTAGGTAATTTATTTGCTATAAATTTTCACGAACAGTTTAACATTTAAACATGTGAACAATAATTACTTTCGCAGAGCGGACCTTTTCGCGTGCTGTCTCGCCGACAGACGGATTTGTAAGTGAACGGCGAGGCAAAGCCCGCTCGACAGTCTACTGCGCACAGTATGAATTCAGAATGCAAGAGAGGCGGCAAAAGTTTATAAAGTCCTTAACAAACAGTTTTACGAAATTCTGTGTTTAACGATTTTTTACAGGTATTCTGCCGTTCGAATAATTTACCATTTGATTTTTGCTCTATTTTACGAATTAAAATTCCATTTATTGTAAGTTAAATATGAACAAATTTTTGATCAAATTAAATGAAATCAATTTTAAAGACTAGTCACGTAAAAATATAGAATAAATTGCTCACTTAGATAAAATGCTGTTTAGAAAACAACCAGTTGCAGTTGTTCTCTCAATGATGTCATTTTCGGCAGTGGTCTATTATGATATGTTTTATCGGACTTTTTCCACTGTCGAGGGTGTTTTCCGCATTTTGTGTAATAATGTGGAACTTTACTAAATTCAAAATCGTTTAATACAGTGGCATTTTGGTGCATAGAAGTGTCATTTTACTATATGGTAATGTCACTGTCAAATTCGAGGTTAGCAGGTTAGGTTTTGCGTCAGTCTGTGTCAAAACTGACGGAAAACCTAACCTGATAACCTCGAATTTGACATAGACTTACAGTGTCACCAACATATTATTCATACATTTGAATTTCCACAGCCGCCCTTTATGGACCTTTTTAATGAACATGTGGTTTAATGCTTTTATATAAATGTTTGATAATAAATATTAATACAAATTGCGAAAAAATAGTGTACACACACAGTTTTACTAAACTTATATAGTTTTTAGGGTTAATCGCTGGCTTCTTTGCTCGTACCCAATCAAGCTATATTCGTTTAGTAAAACTCCACTTTTCTAAACTTGTGTAATATACTATTATCACACGACGTTTCCGGAGTGTCATTTATTATGCTATTTTAAATGATTTTCTGTTTTACGAAATTTCCTTTTAATGAGTTTTTCTTGAATTTAGCGACTTCGTATATAGAAGTTCCACTGTATATGTTTAAATTTTAAAACCTTTTAATTAATCTTTCAGTTTCGCAAAAATTTTCAGGTTCCTCAAGTAGAACATTTTAAATTATTTCTTATTTTTCAGATTCTACTAAATTGTGTTTCAAATTGTGAAAACAAGATAAATATTTGTTTGTCAAATCTAGGTTTCCAATGTTGTGCCTTTAGCGGTAGAAAAATCTATTTTAATTTTAATCACTTAAAACGTTTAACAATAAACGAAAATCTTTAAACTCTTCAACAATTTCATTAATCGATATCTGTTAAAGTTTATATTCAACCAGAATTACTTCATGTCTTGTTTCTACGTCATACAAATAACAAATAATATTAACAACAGCGATGAAATAAAACCTGCTTAATATAAATAAACTGTAACCCCCTGTGATTCACCACCGAAATGTTAAACGGAAGGATTTGCTTCTAAAATGTTTACTTTCTCTCTGCATCGCTTTTCGGTGTCACGCTTTGTGTGTATTAGCATCGAAAAAAACATTGGGTCAAGTGACGTTAAATGTGTTGCCTATCGAGATAGCCAAGCTGAAGTTCGGGGTGACATTAGTTCTGTGGATAATTGTACATACAATTCTCATTATTGATCGGTATTAATACGCTTGGAATAACATTGCTTTTTCCGTGAACTGATTTCTTTGTATTACTTCTTCTATCACTACTTATCTATTTCAATACAGTATTTCGAATTATATTAGTTTTTCACACCCGCCTACTGTGAGCCATTAAAAATATGGATTTTCCAAGAAATTGTGAACTCCAATCTAGTCGACTTAAATCGCTATTATAATTTTTTCACGCAGAGTACCTAAGTATGCAAAAATATAAAAAACAACATAGTTAACATAAGTCCCCCCCTCCCTCTCTACGGGTCCTTTACGGGTCACCAAAATCTGAAATCCCTTTTCTAAAAAATCTAGAATACAATTATTATGAAGGTGGTAAGCGTTAAAGTAAATTAATGTACATAGCTGAACCACATGTTCCAGGGCCCAAAACAAGACAGTTTTAACTCAACCTACCATGCATACCAATACGTTTGGTCAGAATAACCTTAAACAGAATACCGGTTTAACGGAACGTATTTGGATGCACATAGATAAGTTCACTTAAATTGTCTTATTTTGTGCCCAAAAATGTGTGGTTAACCCATGTCGACATATTATAGAGCTACACAATCTGTATAAGTAGTATACAATTGTAATAATTTCAGTTATTCAAATTTATTCTTACCGAATAATGATCTTCTAGTTACGCCGCTGAAGAAGTCATCCTGGGATACAAAAGAAAGAGCCGTGTTCCCGACGTCGTCTATCAGTTTGTTCATGTTGAACTGGAACCGCTGTAAAGCAGCTACTCTGTCTTTAATAATGAAATCCAATATGACTCTCTCGTTTTTAGGATCAATTTCGCGTGAATAACTATTGTGTGGTGGCAGCACAGGAGGATAGAGAGGTAGTTGCCGATATCGGTTATCTGGTAATGCTAAACCTGATGGAAATTGGTCGTTTGAATTCTGTTTGTCAGCGCCAGAAAAAGAAGTTTTATCGAGCTGGCCGAGGACATCAGCTGGGTATTCTGCTTGATGTTGCATGTGTCTTGATAGGCTTACCTAAAAAGTGAAATAGTATGTAATACCTATCTCTACAAACAAGGCGAAGCAATATTACACATAAAATATTTTTTCTACGACCACTACTAAAAGTAGGCCTTTTAGCGCTAGCTTTTTTCACTAAAAATTACGTTTTATACTTTAGCATGTTAAAAGTGAAATCAGCTGTTTACTTTTAGCCCATGTGCTAAAAGTAAACAGCTGGTGTTAGATTTAGAATTTCGGTTATAAAGTTATGCTAGTTACTTCTTTCGTTAGAGGTAGAGTGTTTGTTAAATAATTAAGGCATTATGTAATGAATAAGGTAAAATGTGTACATTTATAATTACCTTTGATAACTAACTTTGACAGCTACCGACTGCAGAAACAGTGCCGTCAAGGCCATCTATTTACTATGACATAAATTATAGCTGTCATAAATGCAAACCTTTGTTAAATCGACATTTCTGGATTAATAACAGTAAATTTAAGGCCGTAGAAAAAATATTGTGTGCAAACTCGTGCAAAAGTGTTTATGCACGAGACATGCTATGAAACTCAGCCATAGGCTTCGTTTCATAATTTTCAAGTCCCGTGCATAAACGTCCACTTTTAGCACTTGTTGCACAAATAGCTATTATAGCACATCTCAATCTGAAGATATTAACTATTATTGGTTTTTTAGCAAAAAATTTCTTACTACTACTGTTCAAACGTTGATAGTATTACTATCACCATGAGAAGTTACTGATAAGTTCTTAACCTAACACAGAAAAAATTACTATATCTTAAAAAAAATATTCAACATAACTTCCATTAGGTGTTATACTCTTAGCACATAAACTGGTCATAAAATTAATCATCAATATTGCTATGAACGCAATTTAAGCTAATAATACGGTTATGATAGGAAGTTAAATAATTCAAGCATTTCAAATATTACGTGGGGTGGGCTGAAAAGTAATGCACACATGCTTGAAGAACGCGAACGCAATGACCTACGAATGCGCGCATAGTTGTATTCGGAAGCTACATTCTTCCTTTATGCGAATGCCAAGTTTGAAAGAGTTTCGTTCACCAGTTCGTTTCTTAGTAGCGGAAGTATGGAGACGTGTTCTCGTGCTATGTTAACGCAACTTAAACATGGCGCGGTTAAAGAATTTTTAACTGCTGAAAACATGATCCTTACAGATATTCATCTCCGTTTAAAGGCTGTTTATGGTGACGATACTGTTGATAGGACTACTGTGAATCGATGTGTAATAACATTCTGTGGTTGCGATCCCGGAAAAGCCGTAATTGATGACGAAAAACACAGTGGACGTCCGATCACTGTCACAGACGATGAACATCGCAAACACGACGACAATTTGATCCAAAATGACCGGCGGTTTGCGATGAGCTTTTAAGTGATTCGCTGCTGTTTAAGTCTCGTTGACATAGCACGATAACACGTCTCCATACTTTCGCTACTAAAAAACGAACTGGTGAACCAAACTTCTTCAAACTTGGCATGGGCATAAAGCAAGGATGTAGCATCCGAATACAACCATGCGCGCATCCGTAGGTTATGTCGTTCGCGTTCTACAAGCATGTGTACATTATTTTTCAGCCCACCCACGTATATTGAAATATTCCATATAAATGTCATCATTTGAATTTGAAACTGTAATCAAATAGCATTAACCTTGATATAAAATAAAAAACAAAAGAAAATAATGTAAGATCAAGGGAGCTTACAACAAGTTTTGTTGGTGGTTGATTTCTCACAAAATCTAAGCCAAAAATATAAAATAAATACCGTTTTTACAAAAAAACAAGTGTTTTATATGAGTGCTGTGTCACGGATAGGATGCGGGAGTTTGAAATTATTCTTAGCTCTTCTGCAGATGATAAAAGTGTTTAGATGTGAGCATCTGGTTCTAGGAACTTTATCGGTAATTAGTTGGAGGTCCAGTGTAAGAAAATGAGACCATAGAAGCACAGTGGTGGCAGCTATGATAGCGGAGCCCTAGCTATGAGTCAAAACAGATCGAAGCCATATCAGAGGAATAGCAGAGGCCATCCTTCAAGCAACACATTAGTAAGTCTGCAGAAGACTTACAAGGCAGGCTAACCATAAGAAGGCAGCCCTGACATTGAGGGAATTGCTGGTGGCCGATAAAGGCCTAAACATCTGTCTGCAGAACATGATTCCAAGGTTAAGAGTAGTTTTTCCTAAAATGCAGTAATAAAATTTCTGTGGCGGCCTTAGCAAATGTTTTTTACAGTAGCTTTGTTTATTTACGCTGAATCACAGAATCCGCGCATCGATAAGTCATAGCGGATGCAATTGTTAACAATAAAGTCTTCTAAATGTCGACTGCATGATAAATGTTGAGGTTTGATCAATATAAGTGTTGGCATAAAGAAATTTTTCATGGCACAAAGATACCGTACAAAGACATTCCATTGGTTAAATAGGCAGCTTAAAAACGATTGTATTCAATGAAACCATAACAATATATACAATTAAACCAGTACATTTTAATAGCTATTTATATATCTAGGAAGCAAAGGTATTCATTTTCTCCCGCGTGTGAATTTAATGCCCGAAGCGTTAGCGGAGGTCATTAAACACATAAGGGAGAAAGTGAACCTTTGCTCCAGTGATATATATATATATGATTTTTTCAAATCAACATAACGTTGTAGAGCTTTGGTGTGATATCCATGGTGACACAAACAGAAATGGGGGAGCAAAAAAATATTGGCTCCCGCCGGGAGTTAATAAAAATTGGCTCCCGCTGGTTGGAACATGACAGTTTTGTTTCCTAAAACTAGGGCGCAAAAGCCAACTTTCTATACAGTGAGTAGAAAGAATAAATTTACATACCGATTAACAAATAGATAAAATGCAAAAATATAACCAATGAGATAAAAGTAAATTAATGAATACAACACAAAGCTCAGCCGGGCACAGGCATGTCATTGTAGATTGATGCAATTTTGTCCGTTGATGTCCTAGAAGCTGTCTATTTTAGTTTTATCGAGCAGTCGCCTAGCCAAGCTTTTAATTTCCGAACTTTTACCGCTAACGTGGATTCACTTCCATCCACAAATATATGCTTATCTCCGGTGATCGACCGCTTTTGATCCCCGCATAATCATCATTTGCTTTGCTCTACTCAGCTAAGTTCAAGCTGTTTTTATCGCATGTGTTATTTACCTCAATTTTTTTATATTTTATGTAGATACTAAGCTAATGATTTTCCGCATGCTTATTTATAAGTAAGTAATGCAGTTATAGATCAAGCTTTGAGACGTAAGAAGTGAAGTAACGCTTTAAGCTCTCTACCCCAGTTTTCAACAATATTTTCACTGTGCAATTGTTCTCCAGGAGAAGGCATGTGAAGATTTCCTTATGGCGTGACATAACGTCACGAGCAGGTGGAATTCTTAGGGCTGATTTTGACACCTCTTTTGTTGGTTGTGGTTTTGGCCTTCCACTAGTGCCGGCATAAATGTATTTTCAGTAGAAATATAACAAGTGCTTGAAATATTTCCATAGGGAATTTTTTTAAGCACGCGTTATATTTTGATGGAGAATATCACGAATGGAAAAACACAGTAAAGAAAACATTCTTATTAAAAACATTACGAAACTAATATCTAAGTACTAATAGTTTACGGTTTTTTGTGATGACAGTGACATAAGTGGAAATTTTCCGGTAAATTTCCGATTATCAATTTTCGCCGTTACCATGGAAAATTTCCAACTAAATTTGCATAAGGGATATTCTTATAAATATCGCCTTAATATTGTTCTTAAATTTACTACATGACTTTCATGTGTAAGACAAAGTGCAATTTGGCGTATTTTATGCTGTGTGCCGTTTCAGCTTCTTTTAGGTTAGTTGCAGTCTTGGTCATATGTACTGTAAACATTATTTGGCATTTCAAAAATACATCCGGATAAAAGCGTTTCAGAAATAGGTCCAGATAACAAGAAAGTATCATTTTATTATACACAAATCGTTGTTTACTATACAGGGTTCAGCAACGAAGAGGGGTGGAAAATATTAGTACAACTATGAAAGTTACATGAATATAGTGTATATAAAAGTTGTAGGTACGAAGGTGGTGCATATTACTAAAATAGTTTTGATTATACAGGGTGTCTCAAAAAAGTGTGGCCAATGAAACTTATTTTTTTTAAATGGAATGCCCTATATTTGGCTAGCTTAAAAGTTTTGCATTGAAATACTCATCATTTTGATATCAAGTTGTATGGGTCTAACGTCAACTCTTTTGCAGATATTAACGATTTTATAGAGAAAAAATGCTGAACTTCAGGCGGCTGCTGTAAGCAACAGAAAACAATTGAGTGAAGGAAAACGGTACCAAAAAATTATGATTTTCGTGAACTACCTTTCAAGTGTAAAATTGTGGATCTGGGTATTAATGCTATACAGAATGCTAAAAATTTTCAAATATAACGATTTCGATTTATTTTATTTTTGAAAAGTTCTTTTAATGAGCTTTCTTTTGATAATGTTACTTCATACCTCTAAGTTCAACTGTTTTTCAGATATGCGGGTTTGAACATAAAAAACAATTTAAGCGCCTTAAGGTGCTTGATTTCAAGGAATAAAAAACAAACGCCGTTAAAATAATATTTAATGTGGAATGTGCAAAGGGTAATGTCTCCTATACTTTACAATTGCTATAAAGTTCATCAATTCTCCAAAGTCATGTCGCGCATAGCATCAATATTTTCTGAAATGGCTGCGTGAATTGAAATTCCAACAAAGTGTCCATCTGTGACCGTTCCTCCCATCTGAAGATTAGCAGCTTATAAAAGACATTTCCAAACGTATCTCTGCATAAATGTGCTGTTGTCTTCGGTCGTTTCTTTGCCTTGGTTGACTTTCAGTCGGTTCAACTGATGTGGTACTTTTCATTGTGTTTCTAATATTTCTCTTCGTTGTCTGTACCCGACACGTAAGTTCCATATTTTTAAGGTATTCTTTCATCATTCATGCGGATTAAATGCCATTTAATTTACTGGGCTTTCATGACATCAGTTACCAGTGTAACACACTTAAGTTGAATACACACCTGTTTTCTATTTATTTTTGAAAGTAGATATTTGAATTTTGGTACAGAGATAGAACTTTATAAACCGCATTTTTCAGGCACTCAATCGAACTATCAAGTGTAACGTCAGTTACGGCGATTTCTCGAAAATGGCAATTCTTGATATTTTGCGATGCGTTAGAGATAGAAAAAAAGCTATTAGAAAATATTGTTCAGAATCTAATTTCAACTCGATGTAACCAGTTTCAATGCAAAATTTGCATTTTTATTTCTTTGTCATTTTGGGCGTAGTACGATTTTTTCATCAGTTTTGAATCGATAGCCATGGAAACAAATTAGCAATGTGCACCACAAAAAATGCCACTTGAACATCTCAATGTAAAGGTAAAAATAATGACAGTGTTTGGTGATGAGGTTCGAGGTAGGAGAGATGTTGAGCAAGAATTTAACAAAATGCATCCGCAGAGAAATCCTATTTGACATAGAACTGCAGCGGCTGTGATTGCATGTTTCATTCAAACCGGAAGTGTATTGAAGAATTCCAGAATTGACCGTCCACTTCGAAATCAAAGCCATAATAATGATGACATTATCTTAGGCTACTTGCTGCCGATCCTGAAATAGGTTTTTCAAATGGCTGTTCAATTGAATATGAATAAATAGAAAATTAGAAGGTGCTTTATTCGCCACAAAATATAACCTTTTAGGCCAAAGTTGCATGCGTTGAGGCAAGCTGACGATAATAAACGATTGGATTATTGCTTTTGGACTCAAGGTAAATTTTTAAATAATCGACATTTTCTAAGGAAAATTATATTCACTGATGAGGCTACGTTCACCACAAATGGCGTGGTATCTTCTCAGAATTTCAGATACTGGTCTACAGAAAATTCTCACTAGGCTATTAACTGCCAAGACCAATACTCACAAAAGATTGTTTTCTTTGATAATGAATTATGGGATATTATTGAAAATCTACCTATGAACGTGCGACAGGAAATTCACTTACAACTGGACGGTGCCGCCAGACATAACTCTCGGTTGGTTCGAGAATGGCTAAACGAAGATCTTCCATTGCGTTGGATAGGCAGAAATTGCACATTTGAACTGTGGCCTCCCAGCACTTCTGTCATGATATCATAAGATGTTTGTTTCTGAGGTACTGTAAAGAGTAAGGTCTACAAATCAAAGCCTCGAAATCGAGAAGCACTTGTTAGCGTTTATAGTTGTTCACACTTTAGTTTCCCTAATTATATTTAAATATGCGAATCGTTAGTCTTGTCACACTTTAGCTATTGTGACGTACTATATGGTTCATGTATCGATAAGGCAACATCAGTTAGTTGAAAACTCTTGTTTAAGGCTGATACACAGCATTCGTCGTCGACAACATATTTCCCACAAAATAAGAGAGACCAACTAGTTAAACATGGAAGAACTACGCTTTTTACATGCTGCAGTATTTTTTCATAAGGTTATATTGTTCAAGTCGCCTCCATACATCTATGATAAAATTCGTTTACGCACTGACGTCCATAATTTGAATCTGAGACATAGAGGCTTGCTAAGCATTGCTTTACACCGCAAAGAAAGATTTAAGCGTTCGTTTACTTATAATATAGCGAAGGTATATAATGCTTTACCACCAAACTTTAAAAGTTTGTCCTTAAACTCTTTCAAAAATAAATTGAAAAAATTTATGAAATCTTAAATAGATCTACCATGTCGCCAGTGTTCTCTATTTAATCATGTAACGTTTTATTTTTCACTCTTTTTAATACTTACCTGTTTGTCATTTGTGTGTGCTTCTCGAGCTTTCCTTGAATCATTAAATTGTTTTTAATTTTCGTTTACGTTGTGCTGCTCAGTTTTTTATTTTTATTTTTACTTAATTTTAATTTTAAATATGATTTTAGTTTTAATGTAGTGGTATGCATCTCTTTCACTTTCGCATTACCTGCGAACAAAACATAAAAATGTTGTTATATCTACTACAGTTTTTTTACGGTGGTGGGGTAGAGCAGGGGTTTCCTTCTTATAGGAAGCCATCTGATCACCATCGTATTTTCCATTTCTCGTTATATATAACGTATTTAATTTTTGGTATACTTATTTAATTTTTGGTATATATGTATTGCTTTCCCGTTCTCTGGTTTGAATTTGTATGTTTATTTATATTATTTTGGAATGGAAAATAAAACCTTATAATTATTATTATTATTATATTGTAACGCTACCAGAGTATATTTAAAGGCTCGCCAGTTAGCTGCAGATAAGACGGTGTGCGGTTCTTTAAATTATGTAATTTCACAATAAAATGAGCTCCAACAAGTTTTTCAATTACAACAAATATATTCAGATAGGTTAAGAACTTAGCAAACTCAGAGTAAATTGCACATCTCAAATGCAGAAGGTAGCAGTAACAAACTTAGACATTGAAAGATGTAAGTATGTGCATTCCATTTATTAAACAAAGTTGCATATAATAACCAGTACAGAAATATTATAAATTGTTATCATGCGTTCCCAACTCAAAAGGGGGCACCCCAAATTAAGGTTATCATAACAGTAGTTAATACTCTATATCTACACAAATAAATATAGAACCAATAAAAGGTGCCGTTCCATATGAGATACAGTTACAGTTTATTTTATCCAGATTGTGGTACGAATATGATAAAATTCCATTTATAAGAGTGCACTAATTCTCTGAGGGTTTTTACGCTTGTACCTGTGATGATCCATGGCTCCAAACGGGCTCGAAGAAGCGGTTTCAAGATATAAACCGAAGAGCCTGAAACAGGCAGTGCTGCCACAGCCAACGTCATTCACGAAGACCTCCAGGAATGATGCTTCAAACGCAAACTAGGCTCTCCTAGCGCTGGTTTGATCACCGAAACCCTTAAAGCCGCGGTTGAGGATTGTAGTAGAATACTGTAGCAATCAGCCGGAGTCGTTGGTAATCTTGTACCATGAGATTTCACCTCATACGTGACGGTAAAAACTCCAGATAAGTGTCAGCTCATTGAAATTACGTTTTGCAATTTGAAATAGAAGAAATTTACACTTACCCTGTATAATTATAAAGGCAAACAGCCAATACGACAAGAAAATTCTGTGTTCTTAAATCCGCCCTAAGACATGGATGGAAGCCTTAAAAATGTGTCCAATTCTTTAACCTGCATACCAGCAAAGCTTCCTCACATAAATCTGAAGCTATGAGATAAACTCGAAGCACAAATATACAGAATCCTGTAGCAAAAAGGACGCTAAATTTTTCAGCCAAACAACAGAAAACGAAATCGTTGTTATATAACATCTGTTTCGACAGCCGGTAAAATAGATTCCATTCCAAATCCTAATACTGCGTTTACATAATGACAGTATTCCAGTGAAAGATTTTTTACACGGCCATGTATTATACACCAAATAATTATCAAGTTGATTACGCTTTTGACACGTAACAAACGTCGTGAAAGAATAGGACAAGCTTGCCGTGAAATAAATATACCAAAACTCAACAAAGTTGCCAACGCCATCCCCAATAAAATCGAAAACTGCATCTGACTCGAAGGTGGGCTAGCTGAATCAGACTATATTCGATAGTCTTAATTATTTTAGTACCATTTTTTGTTTGAATTCGTGTTCCAATTTTGTTGAATAAATAATGTAGCATTGATTTATATTTGATATTGACAACTTTCATTGTTTGCATTACTGTATATTCAAAATTGTTTAAAAAATTCGTACTTCGCCCAAAATGACAAAAAAATTTGCATTGAAACTCGTCATACGGGGTGAAAATTAGATTCTGAACAACTTTTTCTAGTAACTTCTTTTGATATCTCTAACGCATCTCAAAATATCGCGAATTGCCATCTTCGCGAAATCTCAGTAGGCTGGGTTTATACCTGACAGTTTAATTGACTGCCTTAAGAAGTGCGGCTCATGAAGGTCTACCTCTGTACCAAAATTCAAATACCTACTTTTAAAAATAATTTAAATACAGAGGTGTTTTCATTTTAAGTGTGTCATACTGTACATATACGCATCATGATAAAGTTGTCTTCATTCTTAGTTTGTCCTTCCTTTCCATCTTCTTTTTACCCTTCTTCCATCATAAATCTCCTTAATGTTTACCTTTCCGACACACATAACATTTGTTGCTATTGTTTTTAAAGTCTCTACTTTGTAAGCATATGTCACAAACGGTCGTATCGTATCTATGAATATTTGATAAGCTAATTTTGTAACCCTTGCAAAAATTCCAAAATTATGTTTTTGGCCGCAAATGCACGTCCTGTTCCTGTCGATATTCTTGCTCTAATATTTTCGCTCTTTCCAGGTTGTCTATTACTATGATTAAAAAATGTACCAAATGTATCTTGTTCTATAAGTAATTTTAATAACTTAATTAATTCAGCTGGTATTTCTAACTCCGTTATTGCCCAATAAAACTATTTCCTTTTGATCTTGACATATTCTAGGTTAATTTCTATAATAAAAAAAAATAGTCTTCAATTACTGCTGATAACTTGAAGCGTGTATTTCTTCGAGCACATATACAATAATAAATATTTGGTAGACAAACAGTCGAGTGTAATTTTACGAATATGAAGAAACACCAGCCTTGTCCAAACAACAAGAATCTATGAAAAAATATGTATGCAGTACTGGTATCGTCAAAGCCATTAAGCTAGAAGATTAGGATATGAAAAAATGATTGGCAGAAGTGTTCGCATACAGCATCCCAAATATTGCAATATTTAGCACAACATAAAATCAAGACCATAGAATATCACCCGTATTCCCCCGCGATGTGTGACTTTTAGCTTTTAGCTTTTAGCACTTAAAAATAATCCACATCATCGAAAATTTTCTTCAAGGGAAAATAAATTGAAAGACTGGAAATATGTACAAAATGGTTAAGTGTGTCGAGGGGAACTACTTTGAACGTCTGCTGCTAGAAAGCTCTTCGAAAGGTCGTGTTTCGTGACCCAAGCCAAAGCTGATTTTATAATTCTGCACGTGGCAGAATTAATGGTTGTAAACGTTAATTTAAGATTTATCGGTTTGGTTTTGATATTTATTTCGTGGGGACGACTAGTCGCTCACTTATAAAACCATTGTAATATGAACTTGAGGGGTCCAGAAACAGCATGACGCAGTTGTAAATGTTATCGGCGCTTCCATTGCAGAAGGTAGGTAAAGTTAGATTTGATCTAGATTGTTCGCTAATGCGTTGTGTATTTGTCATTAATTAGCGCTTCTAGCGAGGCCGCCAATTTTGGACTATATTTAATGGAATTCAGCATGCACTCCATCGCAATCGCATACCTGTTGGTTTGCTAAATCGTACCGTATCACGCGAGCAGGGACAACACCACATTCTCAAGGGAGCGGCACACCGTCGAACAATAACACGACTACACCTTTACTAATTTACTGAGGAAATCTTCGAAGCATTGCAATTCGGACTGGAAGACGCGATCTAGCATTTGTTTTTCTTACATTTTAATACAGCAATTTTTATAATGCAAGCGAGAAGGTACTGGTTTCTTTCGCAAATGGTAGATGTAAATATTATTTGATTTCACCAGCAGTGGCAAAGTTTTTCCAAGAGGAACTTCGAGGTAAGCATATCATTGGCTAATGTATAAATAATTGTGTGAACGTAGCGTGCACTGCTAGTCGTAATATGATTACACTCTACAATATATAAGGAATTCAGGTGTATTGCCGTTTGATCTATATATTTACTATTTGTATAACCTACTCGTTACGCGATGTTTGAAATATTGCTTTGCTTAAATTTTTATCTTTAGGGTCATTTCACCGTATTGCTGTTCGCGACTTCAATGTTTTGAGATTGATAATCTTTCATTTTGTAATACATACTATGCGTTTACCTAAATTAATACTTGTAAATCAACTATTTTAATATGTGGGTCATGTGCATGATTTATTGAGAATTTTGTTGTCTCTATTTATTAATACGAAATAAACCAAATATATTGAACGTTTTTAATGTTATGTTATTGGCTGTTCTCTTGAAGCAACGTTACAGGTGGTAATAAATTTAGTTCGCCACAGGAGAATAAATAGCAGCAGTGAGGTTATATTACAACGCATCCCGTGCGATTCCAGTTATAAGGTTTGATATACTGAATCGTAGTAAATTATATTTCTTTGGGCATTGTCAAACCTGGCGCCTAAAACTTAGACCTTTTGCATTTTAATGGTTTGTTTAATTGTTATAAATTGAATTCAGCCACTCACCGATTAAACTGAGTTGGCCATTGAAATTTCATGTAGGGATACATTGGTTATTTGGGCAATAACCGCCGTGCTGTTGTGCACACTTGATGTTTATCCACCACACCTTTTGTTACTATGTGTTCAAAATTTAATGCCGATGCTGAATATTTGGTATCAGCATTTTCAAAAAAGGTACAGTTACACTTATTTTCAATAAATTCAGTTTGGCACTCGTATATATCCAAAATTTTAATTCTAAACCAATGATAACCATTTTTTAACAACCACAGAATTGCGAACTTTTTAAATGCAACGATGTTCATTAAAAAATACTTAGAGCAATAAACAACATTTTTAATTGAACTTAGTGCTAGAACATGTTAGTCAGCTTCCACACAAATTAAGTATCTTTACGATTATTTAAGCTGTTCCGCAACAGGTTGACCTAGAAATAGAACCTACCAGCAAATCACTAAACGATTAATATACATTCCGCTTTCGGTATCGCCCATTAATAGAACAAAGCTTCATAAAACGAATGACGTGGGCTTTACATTTCCCTAGATGTTCGGCCTTTTAAGTATGATTTATTTGGTTTTGCTATGCACACCGATAAGTCATTGCTGCATTATAGCACACGAGCGTTATCATGCAGCCGAAGGGTTCAGTACGAAAAGGCGAAGTAATTTTTTATATGTTTGAAATATTCGAAATTCTAATTTGAATTCTAAACTGAATTATTTCTATGGCCTATTTCTTCATTCTATGGATCATTGGTGTGTATTTCCGCTCTCGAATGCTTAATTTTCATTCGCATAATAAACACTGTGTCATCCTCAATTCTTAGGTGTAATAAATATACCATGTGTCCAAGATTAGGAGAACCAGTATGGAGATCTCGTTAATAGTAAGAGATACAAATTTGGTTAAATAGGAGAAAAGTTGCGCAATTAACGAAGTAACAAAATGACGTCTAGAAGTCGTTGGTTTGATTTTTCATTTTTGAGAAAAAATAAATTTTAAATAAAAAAAATCCATACCAAGAATTTCTAGGCGTCATTTTGTTAGTCCTTTTTAGCATATAACTAAATTCGCATATCTTACTATTAACGAGATTTCATACTGAGATCAAAGGTACCTTGGACACAGTGTATAGCACTCGGTATTGCATAAGTTCTATATACACGTATATTTCTAATTATTGCCTATAGAATTCTCTTACATATCAGATGGTGACTTGTATTACACAGCATCTTTATGACATTGAATGTTAGTAAATTTTCAGTGTTAAATTACTTTATGTTCTAATTGTTTTGAGCTGAAGTATAAATAACATTTTTATTCTGAAACAAATACCATCCTTGCATACTATCGCTTAACTTATCAGTATAAGGCTACTGCATCGCGCAAGTCACATATAAATATATAAACTTAAATTGAGAAAAGCATACCTGAAGCTAAAATATTAGTAACCTGTTGTGAAAGGTCAAAAAATGTACTATGTATAGTGCAATACCAACAGCAACCTAAGAGAGAAATCACATTCATTTTCTTGTAAATGACAGATTAGTGAAAGCAAATCAATGCAATCGACCAACATTCGTAATGAGACTTAGAACAGAGGTCGTTGATACAACCATATTTGTCCAAAAACTGGAATATTTTAGAAGAGACTAGTGGCCCGGATCAGGCAAACATTAGATTCGTTCTTAAATTCAGAACAGGAAAGGATCTGAGATATAAACAAGATGAGAAGGTGTAAGTGCATTATGGATACTTAGGACACAGTGTTGGTATGGAGTGGACTTTGATGTGCTATTTGGGACACCCGTTCCTTAAGACACATTAATTCTTCTTAATCTGTTAATGTGTCATTTTACATTTAAAGGTGTCAATGGATAGAAATTTATATCCGAACCTTTCAATAATTAAAAAAAACATTTGGTAACCAGTTTCAAACTCGTGACCTTAAGCTCAGCAACGCTTAGCAACCCAACTCTGTACCATTACACCACCGTTTTCGATAGTTGCTCGGCCGCTTAACGGCTATTACTAGTATCATAAATACAAATCGAAAAACACAAAAAACGACCAATCTCGCCTAAAAATTTTTAGTTCTTTGCACTAATATTCCACTCAAACTGCGGTACAAATCATCCTATTAGGTTATGTCGTTCTCGAGATAACGTGTTTACATCCATCCGGCGGAACGTCTTCACTAAACTCCATTTTCCGAAGTTCCTTTAACGTCAACGCGGTTGCTGTCTGGAGAAAGGTTATGCAGTTTTATGAGAGCTTTCATATAATATTCATTTGGTCGCGATTGATTGAGCAGTTGCGGCAAAACTTGCAAATTAGTAGAAATGGTCGGACCCGAATATAATACTTCGGCAGGTTATATAAGAAACTGTAAATGGATGATTATCAGAGCCAGGAATACTACTCAGTTAAAAACAATGGCCGATAGCATCACTAAGACAGTAAGAGAGTATTCGCCAGGAAGGTGTCTTCGAATAGCAACTCTCGGAATTAAGAGTAAAAACAGACAGCTTGTCAACCAAGTTAAACAGAAAGGAAACTGGAGGATTTATTTAAAACTTGTGACTATATGTGCCAGAAAAATTAAGAAATCCAAAAGAGCTTTACGCCTACGGTGGGATTGCTGCCTGAGAGCTGAAGACATGCCCGACTGTGCTATAATACAAAGAGTATTAGCCAAAATAACGCAAAATATTGAGGTAGCTCTTTACAAACCGCAAAAGGTATATACACCCAAACTGAAAAATCGACTCAGAAGGTCATACTTCAAACATATCCGGGTTTTGTTGATGCTGAAGGAAAAAATAATCAGCAAATACAAGTAATTAAAACTAACAATCAGAATTTACTTTTTTATTGTTGTTCCTTTATGTATAAATTAAGTTTGTTTTAAAAAGTACATTTTTTAAGGTCTACTACATGATGTAATGCAACATGCAAGTGCATGTGATATTTATTTTAATTTTTAATATCCAGTTGGTTAATACAGTACATGAATAGAGCAGTTGTACGAATGACTGGTGGCAGTTGTTAGGGAAACCAAATGTGTTTCTATTAGAAATAACAATTATTAACTTAACATTGAAAATAATTCACGTAAAATTACGTTGAGGGTTGAATTTCCTTAACTGTGAGCTTGTAATAATTGAAAGTTTGAATTCGCAGTAGTAAAATAGCTTTCTAAGCAATAAAACATGATAAAGTATCACTTATAATACCATGAGTAGTCAAAGTTATGTCAAATATTTTTGCTGTGGTATCACGAATGTCCATTGCGCTTAGGTTCGATTAGGACGAGTGCGCTAGCACGAGTCCTAATCCCAAGCGCAATGGACATGAGTGATACCACCGCAAAAATATTCTACTTAACTTTGACTAAGAATGGCATTCGAGGGACTATTCAATGGACCAAACTACTTTTTCAAATTAGTTTTCAGTAAACCTAGCAACAAACTACTCAATTTCTATAGTAACAGAACACTAATATTGACTTTTTCTAATAAAAATCACATTTGTTTAAAATATTCACTATACCACTAGTGAAAATTGTCGATTATTTTCACTAGTGAAAATTGTCAATATAGTTCATTTTTATTGGCTCAAAGACGTTAAATCTTGTCTTTTTATTGGACAGTTTTTGATAAATGACAAGTGAGTTGAATAGTCACAATTATTATTATTTTGAATATAAAAGTTAATGTTATTAAGCTTGTTTGACATTGTATTATCTATTAAAAATAATAGAATACAATTTATAACGTAAAGCTAGTGCTAAAGTGTGAGCTACAATGAGCCTTGAGGTGAACGGGAGCAACCAGTGGTTTGCTAAGGGAATCTTCAACAATGTATAGATACTGTTGAACAGTTAAGTATGACAATCAACGAAGAAATGGTCAGTGAACATCGTTGATTAATTTTGGTAAAATTTTGATGTGATAGAAATTTAGTAAGAACTGTATTTAGAATTAACAAAGGTATTTAGAAAATTAAGTTTTCTAAATTGTAAATTAATTCAAGCTTGAATAGTTTTCGTCTTTTATATTTAAAAATTGAACATTTTCGAGATATTTACGAATATTTTGATTTAGGTTGTGTATGTTATTATTTGGATCAAGTCATTAGAATTGCTTTGAAATTTAAATAATTTTTTATTATACCTGCATCAGAATCGCCGTTTAAAGCACGCCTGAGCGTGCGAAAACAGGCGACTAAAGCACGCCGAGCTTTAAAGGTTGTCAAGGAAACAAGGTATATAGGTAACATTATAACTTCATCGCTATCTTTATTTTGCTGACACGACTGAATGCAACAACGGGCGTGGACGCGACAAAAACGTAAACAATTCTCCTAACTATAGTAGCAATATTATTATGCCCTCTCGATTTATCACTACAAAAATTATTTCTAAGTTTTTAGTGCGTAATTTATTTCCAGTATTGGAGGTATAATAAAAAATAACGTAAAGTATTCGTGGATAACTGGTCTTTAAAACACTTGCTCTATTTCGAGCACTTCGGCTACGCCGTCGTGCTCGATAACTCGCACGTGTTTTAAAGACCTTGTTATCCAATCATACTTGAATATACTATCTTATTGTAATGTCAGCTGAAACACCAAATTATTATAAAGTCAATGTTTAACACCTCATACTAAGTAAAGTATTTGAAATTATTTGAATTCAAAATTTAACTATGGTAACAGTAATGTTTCTTTGGATATTATAAGAATCAAATGTACGAGTATATTAATACAACAAAGATATATTTAAACAAAATATAATTGACTACCAATTTGGTTTTGAATATAGTGGGAATACGTTACAATGAGCACTAAATAGGAAAATAAGTGTAATTCAAAAAAGTGTCTAGAGATATAAAAGCCAGCTTAAAGTTGCATTAAACAACTCTCATTGGCAGAATAACAGAGCTTTTTCTTCTACAAAGTATGCAACTGTCGTGCCTGAGTGTTGAGGATAGCTTATATCTAGCGTGATTTGCAAATTTTAGATTACTTTCGTTTTCGCTTGCTGAAAGGTAGTCGTGAAATAAGGCAATTCAAGTTGTGAGCTTTCTCGGTCTTAGAAATGGTTTTATGTAGTTACATGTTTGTGTGAAGTAGTATATTTTCGCAGTTTGTAATGCAGCATACTGTGTGAATGATGAATTTAATTTAATAATATCCAGATATTCAATGGTATCATGTAATAACAGTTGTATGTTTTTAACTGGTGGGGTTGTAATGGGCAATCAGAGTGTTGTTTACATGAAGTAGAAAAATACCTTGAATATGTAATCGACGAAAAATAATCACGTTAAAGGGTTAGATTCCCAATAATTGTGAAGAGTAATAATTGGATATTTGATACGTAATAGCAATATAGTATTCTTTACGATCAAACTATTATTCAAAATAGAATTCAAGATCGTTTGAAGCCATTTGAAGTGGCATTTTTACTTCGAAACCAGTAAAAAAGTGCAAGTGAGTGTTCGTGGTATGCTGTAGAACTGTCTATCCACATCTTAAGGGGCCAAAGAGCTGCAAATAGTTTAATTTGGTCTTGAACAACTCAAAGGAGGTGTTTGCAGACTATCATTCGGTTAAGAGCTGATATAATACATACTCAGGTACAAGAGATGCTTTCAGAGGGTTAGTGCCCATTTATTCTGTAACATTAAGAAATACATAGCAAGTTTGGTACTACAAATTATTGAAAATAATTGTAATTTTATATTTAGAGCTTAATTTAGAATACTTAATTTTCTAAATTTCAATAGTGATTCGACTACTCGACGTATTTCGGTCATTATAATTTGAAATTTTATATATTGGAGTAGCATATTTATAAACATAATTTTAAATCAAATCTGAATCATCTAAACATTTGATTAAATATTTTGACAACATCTATATGATTTTTTGTAATGTCAGACCAAGCTTTCAAGTGATACTAACTAACTGAGAAATAAGTTCAATTTTGTGTACTAAAGAGTGTATTTGACCAACGAAGTAAATTTATTAATATTTTATAGTAATTCAGTCTTCAACTATAATAAGAAGTTATTAGTTGAACATTAACTCATCCAGCTGGGAACCAGGATTCTCAATTCTTATTAACTGTCTAGCTGAGGTATTAAAAAACTAGAATCACATGATATAATTCAAAATGTCATATTTGAGTTGTGAGATACGTCAATTTTTGATTTATCTCAATAAAAAGTAAGGTAAGTATTTAAGGAGCTATACCAGCTACTACTTCTTGTTATTAAACAAAAGGGTATATTTAATTTAATATTATTTGTGACAACCACTCGAGAAAGGGGGATTATATCACAATTTAGCTTGCAACGTGGGGTTGAGAAGGAGGTATATATCACAAGTTTAACCTTAAAAATGCCATGTGCTGGTAGGCGAGGCAATTTTCGTTGGTAATTGGTAAAAGGCAGATCCATCTGGTAAGCTCGTTTTCGCTGTTTAATGCAAGTTCCTAATTGTTTGCTTTGGTTTAGCCGTTAATATTTTGGTGAACTCTACAATATCAAAATCTTAAAACGTCCCTGAGAAGCTCCGGAGCCTCGTTTGGAAGTCAATTTTGCTGTGTCTCAACACACAAGATGAGTTTCATCGTAAAAGGATTCTTAGCTCTGTAAACTTCCATGTGAAGCGTTCAGCAAATTAAGGGCGGCAGTTCGTTTCTGCGAAGAATTTTCCGGAGCTGTCATTCAAAGCCGGGAGATTCGGGGGTGTTCATTTAGCGCTCCGCTCTATTTTTGAGCTAAGTAAAACTGTTAGCATGTTCTCCAGAATGATATCACCCGGAATGAGTGCTATTCAGTTAAATTGATTAACTGAGTTATCTTTGACTTCAGCTTGCGTTTGCATCGGTAATTTTTTTACCATACTCGTAGCTCCCAAACGCAACAAAATATTCGAGTTTTATTTTCCCCACTAATTGCATTTAAAAGTTGACTTCCTAACGTACCTACTATTGCCTTCTAAATATAATAATAACAAGATTCACATTTAAGCTCTGTACAGCTATGGTACAGGTACCGTTATTCCAAATGTTTAATTTGAAGACATATAGAATTTTAATTTAGACAATTTAAATTTCGACATATTCTAGCGTTTACAAATAAGGGATTGCCATGAAATATACCAATCCGCAAACGTCAACTCAATACCAAGGTATTTTAAATTGTAAACATGGTTTGATGCAGTCAGTGATATTAAGTATTTTTGTTGTTCGAAAAATTCATATTGGTTAAGCATTCAACAGTACATCATCATAAGCAAATAGTAATGATGCGCAAGATGACAGACAGTTAATACGATATCAAACGACGCTGAAGATAGCAAAGACGATGTGACATAACATGGTAAGCAAAGACGCAACTATTATATAAAGTCAAGGAAGATGTCCATATAGATGGTTTAAACGTCATCTTAGACCGTAAGAAATTTACAGGAGTAAAATGTGATGGTTTTCACAATTATGATTTCCGGTAGCCCCCTTCCCCACACAAATTGTTTAAATTTACTTAATACTGACATATAACTGAAAACGACCTAAACAACTTTGAAAAATAATCTTTTAATTCTATAACGAAGCAGTTAGTTCCAATTGATTGATCAACAAAGGAAGATAAGTTTGGGGTTTGACCAGGTCTTGCCACATATAATACTATTGTTGATTTTGATGGAATTCAGATTATAACTTATTATTAGTAAATTAATTAAAGCCAATCCTTTATGTCTAAACGCGATTTGACCTGCATTGCTTTACAAAATTAATTACTGACACCAATCTGCTTGCTAATCATAAAACATAATGAACTAGGAAAGTTATTGCTTCGACTTTTTTATTGGTTAAACAGTGGTTTCGTTTATCTGCACTGTTATAAAGTTATTGTTTTAGAAATACAATATTGATTATTATTAAAACGATTAGGTTAGGAAATGGTTGCCGGTAGTTTCACTTAATCTTTAATTTATTGATTTTTAAATATTTATGACTACAAGGATCAGGAAACTGATTAATTTTTTTGTTGTACTAACTACGTTTATGGCGACATCAGTAATTTTTATGGTTCAGATACATTAACGTATAAACTAAACTGTGTATGTACAAAAGCCAACGATAGCAATTAAACATATACAGTGTTGTCTATATAGTTAGCAATAAATGATTATTTTGAAAATGTTGATTTTATGCAAATATTCATTCAACCGCGCTAAATTTCAAATGAGACCTTGGTCTCCTTCACTTTGCGCATCAAACTTTCCCTATCATTAAAACGATAAAGAAGAGAAAATTAGAATATTTAGAAAACACAATGCGTCGTCCAAGTAAGTACGAGTACCAGTTCCTACATCTTATAATGCAAAGTAAAATAACCGACAGCAAAGCCTAGAACAAAAACCATCCTGCCTAAAATACTTGAGACATCAGTTCAGACTGTCTACGAACAACTCTTTGGAGCAGCTTCCAACAAAATTAGACTAGCTAATATGATCGTTAAACTTCTTATTGGAACCTTTGTTTAGTTTGAACGACTCTTGTATCATTACTCTGCTATCACAATTATCCCTTGTTAGTCGAGTTAATCGAACAGCTGAAATATGATGTATCATGATGTCCAATTTATCTTTATATATAGGTAATATGCTTGCCCTACGCTCAACTGGTCCATGGTTGATCTTCCCCACTAACAAAAATCAATAATTTGTCACAAACCATGCATCCAATAAATCTCTACCAATAGGGAAAGGGTTGGAAAAGTTTTCTCATAAATCGTCACTGATTACTCTCGGACTGCAAATCCTTAAAAAATTGGAACTACCAAAATGGAGCAGAGCTAATTGAAATATATGCAAATGTGAGTTCCATTTCGTCAACTATCAAAAAATATCAGCAATTTATCAGTATTATTCATAATCCTGTAAATAAAAGTACCTCATGGCTTTAGTAAAGAATGAATTCCAGCTTGGTCAGCGCAATCAGAAGAACTTGACAGAACATATAAACAAACTAAAGAAAAGCGTCGGCCTGATAAAAATCTGGTATCATTAGAGATAGACAAGAAGAATGGAGGAGAAAACTACGCAAAGCTCCATACCCGGATAAAGCCGTTCCGAAATGCCTTAAAACCGAATGAATCTGCTAGACACTGGTTGGCTAAATTCTTCTCTAATAAATACACTCTAAGAATGTCTCTATTCTAGTTGTAGTTAAACCTGGAAAGCGAATAAAGCTACTATGACCAAGAATTATCTCTTAATACACACACAGAAGCTGGTTTTTTGATACGTCTAAAAACAGCTACTGCTCTTATACATCTTTTGTCTGTGTACGACGATGTCCGAAGCTTCAGCTGTTGATGCCATTACTTTTTAATAGTTACAGAAATAATATGCCCGAAGCAAGTCCTAAGATTTAGGGCTTTGGAAGTTTAAAAGAAAGTGAACATTTCAACGTAACTCTGCTATACAAAGTAAGTTAACATAGAACTTGGTGTGACGTTTTGAGAATAAAAAAAATCTGTAAAAGGCTTTACCCAGAACTTCCCTCATCGACATTGTGACAATAAATAATTTTAGAAATCAAAATAAGTTGAGAGTCAAAATATCTTCACGTTTCTAATAAATTAAATAAATTTTCAAATTAAAAAAAACTTTAGCGCTGGTCGAATTCGAATGGCAGGCGGACCGCGTGTGCAGCCCACAACGTTTTGTGATATTTGTAAGGGAACGGGAAATTTCTACCTGCGCCACGAAGGACCGACCTCTCGCATTCCTACATCGCAGCTATATTTAGTAATGCGCTAATTTGTGCCTCGTTTTTGTATTCTGTATCTATTGGCTCCCATTTTTGGTAAGAATAAAGCCTGCATTATGTACAAATTATTATATCTATTACTAAGCACAATAAGAAATAAACAACATTTTAGTTTTTCCAAATGCTCACCCTGTATATATTTGTATGAAATTGTACCGGTTTCATTTCAGGTATACCGGGTGACAATGAGACTAGGGCCATGTTTATATCTTCTTTATTTATGAATCGATTTTGATAAAATTTTATACCAAGATACTAGACATAATTTCTGATTGGGTGATAGATATAGTCGAAATGATACTAACTTTGATTTTTTAAATAAAACACCCTGTATATTTTATGTTTTTCTGAATCTACGAGTTAAATTACATATGACAGTGTTGCCTAATTTTAATTTTTTTAAACAAAAAAATTATTTTTTCAATTTTTATTTTTTACCATAGAAGGCCTTGACTTGGAAACATCTATTCTAATTGACTCTAGCAACTTTTTATAATAGCCATTTTATCAATAAGGTCAATAACAAATCTTTAATAAAAGAATATAATTTGCTAAACTAGTTTTTTAAGAAAAAGTCACTTTTTTAATGGCACCTACTAAGGGCCATCTTGCCATTAGATAGAAAATGTATTTACCAATCTAACGATATGTATCATGCACTACTTTATCTTTATCTGAAACTGAAAATTAATTAATTAGTTATTTGTTTAAATGTTAGTGTCACTTCCGGTGAAACCGGAGGTGACACTAACTTTGGTTCTTTAAATAGATCACTCTATATGTTTTATGTTTTCGGAATATACGACTCAAATTACATACAACAGTGTTGCCAAATTTGCTTTGTTATTATTAGTTAAATAAACGTTTATTTATTCAATGTTTACACATTATATGTTACAATAAACCAAACAATCTAACGGCTTAACAAAAAAGAAATTAGTTAATAAATTGAGCAACTGATGGGTGTATATCATAACTAGAAAATAAAACAACAGCAATTTATTTTCTCTATAATAAGTTTTATCATAGCATGTACCTATTTTTATATCTATATTTGAATTCTTTTACAGTAACGGCATTTTTTATTTCATCATCCAAATCATTAAACAGAATAAATCCTTTTTTTACCAAAGAGTTACTAGTTCTTACAGAAGATGACCGATATACGTGAAGATTGTCTGACTGCCTAGTAAAGTGGTTATGAACATAAAAATATTTAAAAAAATAATTAATTAATTAATTTTCAGTTTCAGATAAAGATAAAGTAGTGCATGATGCATATTGTTAGATTGGTAATTAAATTTTCTGTTTAATGGCAAAATGACCCTTGGTAGGTGTCATTTAAAAAAAGTGACTTTTTCTTAGAAAACGAGTTTAGCCAACTATATTCTTTTATTAAAGGTTTGTTATTGACCTTATTGATAAAATAGCTATTATTAAAAGTTGCTAGAGTCAATTAGAATATATTTTTCTAAGTCAAGGCCTTCTATGGTAAAAAATAAAAATTGAAAAAAAATTTTTTTTTAAATTGAAATTTGGCAAGACTATTGTATGTAGTTTGACTCGTAGATTCAGAAAAACATAAAATATACAGGGTGTTTCATTTAAAAAATCAAAGTTAGTAGCATTTCCGGTAAAATCGAAAGTCAGTCATTTTGACTATATCTATCAGCCAATCAGAAATTATGCCTAGTATCTTGGTATAAAATTTTATCCAAATCGATTGATAAATAAAGAAGATATAAGCATGGCCCTAGTCTCATTGTCACCCGGTATATACAGTGTGTCCAAGATAAGGAGGGCCAGTATGTGGATCTCGGTAATTGTAAGAGATACAAATTTGGTTAAATAGGAAGAAAGTTGCGCAATTAAAGAACTAACAAAATGACACCTAGACATTTTAGGTATGATTTTTCGTTTTTGAATTATCTCAAGAAAACGGAATTTTTGGATTATCTATTTTATTTTTTATCCGACGTTTCGTCTTTGAGAAACCATCATCAACTTCATTTTTTTAAATACGGTCCTGATTTTCTGATGCCAAATTTGTGAAGCCCTTTTTATTCTGAATTCAACAATGTACCACACATTATGGTTTAATTACGTTTCGAGCTTTTTTTGATCATCATCAATAAATATTTAAGATACGGACCTGCATTTCTGATAATTTTGTGAAAATAAGTTCATACAGTAAGTTAGGCGTTTTTAGATGCCGTTAAAATATTGAAATGCACATCATTATGTCATAATTCTGATACATTAATTTAATAACCAACCAATAACTATTAACAATAAACAACAAATAAATGAACAAAAGATAGACCGAAAGAATAACAAAACGAGCATCGAAACAATGTAGGTAATAGGTATTCAAAGTTTTGAAACTTTGAAACAGAAGAAGAACTTAGAAGGTTGGTTCTTCAAGCCTTTCAAAGCATAATGCCAGTATTGCTGAATAATGTTTTAGATTCTACAGTTAGAAGATGTTATTTATGCTTAAAGAATGATGGCAACCTTTTTGAATACCTTCTGTAAATTTAATACCTATTAAATTATTTCGGTGTTTGTTTTATTATTCGCTCTGTCTATCTTTTGTTCATTTATTTGTTGTTTTTTGTTAATAGTTATTGGTTGGCTATTGAATTAATGTATCAGAATTATGACATTATGATGTGCATTTAAATATTTAACGGAATCTAAAAACGCCTACCTAACTGTATAAACTTACTTTTACAAAATTATGAGAAATGCAGGTCCGTATCTTAAAAATTTTGCTGATGATGATCAAAAAAAGCTCTAAACGTAATTAAACTATAATATGTGGTACATTGTTGAATTCAGAACAAAAAGGGCTTCACAAATTTGGCATCAGAAAATCAGGACCGTATTTAAAAAAATGAAGTTGATGATGGTTTCTCGAAGACGAAATGTCGGATAAAAAATTTGATAACGTAATCATTAAGTCCACTAAAAGCTGCTATAAAGAAGTTTGATCAGTTTTGCTCTAATTTTAATATTTACGCCAGAAAATAATAAAATAGAAAATCCAAAAATTCGGTTTTTTTTAGATAATTCAAAAACGAAAAATCATATCAAGGACTTCTAGGTGTCATTTTGTTAGTCCTTTAATTGTGCAATTTTCTTCCCATTTAACCAAATTTGTATCTCTTACAATTACCGAGATCCCCATACTGGCCCTCCTTATCTTGGACACACTGTATAATGTGTATGCAAAATATCCTCTTCCTCCGACAAATATTTTTTTGAGTTATACCGCCAACAGACAGACAGACACACAAACGGAATTGAGAAAACCTGTTTTTCGTCATCTAGAGACCCTGAAACGTGAAGATCTGAAGAAATCTCGGAAGGTGATTTTTTCTTGATTACAATACTTCCTTCGTCTTTCAGACGAGGGAAGTAAAAATCAGCCGTGAAAGAACTGCTCCAAACGTAAAAACTAGAAATAATTGTTCATAAAGTAGGGAAAGTAGTCATAGTAACCGCGCTTCTAAAATTGATACCAATATCAACGAGACATCCTGCTAAACATTTCTCCACAAGATGTGTATAGACTCGTAGCTGCCAAAAGCGAATAGGAGAAGGCTACCAATGATGATAATATACGCAGCTACCTAAATACCCTGATCTGAATAACCTCTTTCGTGCACATCTACAATCCAGCAAACATATAACAAGAGATCAATAAAAAAACCAATTAGGGTAGGCTGTGATATGTGTTATACGTTTGGGAGTACTGAAGTGTATGGTCAGTCTATGTCAAATTCGAGATTTGCAGGTTAAGTTTTACGTCAGTCTGTGTCAAACAACATACAAAACCTAACCTACTACAATACTACAATTATACAGCTTTGCTGGTAGGGACTCACACTGCACTCACGCCATTGGCAAGATATGCGAATCTCAAAGTGACGATCTTCGTTTGCTCTGCTTCCATAAAGCAGTCGAAGTGGCTCACAGGTAAGATTATCTGATTATGGGCCAGAAAACGTGAATTCAAATCTCAGTAACTAGAATGGCCTTTAATGCGATTCCCCAATCTGGCTTTGTAAACCGCGGGGTCTTAATACCCAAACCTCCTCAAAGAGATGGAACCAACGCCCCTGCAGTGGGAAATGAACAACAAGGCTAAAAACAAAAGATCATTCCTTCACATTTGGTGGAGTTAAATGTTATGTTCCACTTGTTTAGCTGCTTAGTCACTTCATTAATTACTAACTGTAAACAATATCATTCACACACATGTTGAACAGTATTGGTCGTAGTACGCTGTCTTGAGGTACACCAATCAAGGAAGAAGTATATACCCGCTGTTTGATAGCTTGGAGTAGTTAAATGAATTTTATATTTGAAGTCTTCCAATCGGAACTTCTCACAAGCTTTGACTATGTCTAGAAATATTTTAGTAGTGGTTTTCACAATTCCTTGTAACTGATGGCAAGTAGAATAGTCAATTTGAAATCGAATATGAAAGAACTTAAAATTTTTACTGCTTGTATATATTCATCTGCGGTAGATTATCCTTTCACAAGTTTTTTCCAATATGTTTACGAGGCCTACAGGTCGATAATCATCAGCTTTCTTTTTATCATTATCAAGTTTCAGGAAGACAACAGCTATGACATATTTACATAATTAAAATGTAGCCAAGAAGGTGAATACTTTCTTAAAAAGCTGCTTTAGGATTTTATTTGTAGTAAGATCACATCCAGGTGATTTACACTTTGGTAAAGCATCTATAGTTCCTATATCCGAGTAGACGATGTCGGCTGTATTTGATTTGAAATTGGCAATTGTGTCTCAGTGTGATTAAATGTGAACTTATGATTGCCTCTTACTGCAGGTGTGAATGTCCGCTCTAAATAATCAGCAAGCTGTTGATATTGGTGGTAGTAGTAGTTTCGCATAATTCTTCTGGTGGAAAACCTGCAACGGCACTAAACCTTTAAAAAATGTTTTTTCTTGCACTGTAAACTAGCTCTCCACAGCTTCTATTAGCACTTTTTTAGAAAAAAAAAGTTTTTCTCGTAGAATTGTCGATAATGTAAAGTAATATAAAGTATGATCATAAATTAGTTTCATCTAGTATGGCTATGGAATATTTCCTAATTTATGAACGCAACTACTTTTATACTTAAATGGCAAACTCGACATTTGCTTTTTAAGTAATTTATAGTTGAATCCATAAATTAGGAAATATTCCATAGCCATACTAGATGAAAATGATTTTTGATCATACTATAGAATAATATTGTTCAGTAATTATTTTACTCTCCTCATGATTACTCCGCGGCTATCCCACAAAACTTTTTTTTTTTTTATTTATTTATTTATTTATTTATTTATGCAACCAACAGTTACCACCAAATAAAGGTTGCAATATTACATATATACATATAAGAAAATACAAAAATAGAGATACCGTAATAGTAATATGTAGTAATCATATTAAAAGACACACAATTAATTTATAAGAAAAAATAAAATAAATGCGGAATCTACATAGTCGCAGCTGCGAATAAAAGTTAATACTAAACGAAGTGTCAGTGTAGTGTCACGACAGAAGCACACACCAGCATCGGGTCCCCCATCAACAGCGTACAATACACGCTGATGCTGCACAACCAGACGACGGCACCGCACCATCCCATCCCGACACCCACCAAACACCCTGCCCTATATAATAAGTTCCAATATTAAACCTTTTTTATATGAAGCCAGACTCATTGCAAATATATCCAAATGGCTGAAGTTATTAGATACAGTACTTAGTTTATAAATAGGCGAATTCATCGAAAAGTTAGTTCTGCAAGTACTAATGTAAAATACAGATCTGTTTCTACTGGGATAATGCGGAACATTAAATTTGAAAAACCGTAGAAGACTGGAACAGTCTATTAAATTATGCAAAATCTTGTAAACAATTATTGCCGAAAGTAATTTACGTCGTCTTTCTAATGACAGTATATTAAATTCTGCACGTAATTCAGAAGTTGGTATGAGATACGTATATTGGCCATACATTTTATAATATAAAAATCTAAGAAACCTTTTTTGAACTTTCTCAATCGCATTAATATAGAAATTATAACACGGTGACCAAACAACCGACGCGTACTCCAGATGACATCTGACAAAGGTATTATATAGCCTTTTGTAAGTATTGATGTTTTGGAAGCAAGCGGAATTTCTTAGTATAAATCCAAGTTGTTTATATGCTTTTTTGACACACTGGTTAACATGAGAGTTAAAATTCAGTTTGTTATCAAAGTATACTCCTAAATCCTTTATTCCTTGCCTTGTTTCCAATAACACATTTCCGATTTTGTAGTGATATTGATGTAAGTCAGCTCTTTTTGAAAAATTAACAATCACGCATTTTTTTATGTTAAATGTAAGTTTGTTTTTTACCGTCCAAGTATACACTCGATCAATATCTTCCTGTAACAAAATGCAATCTTTTAAACAGGTAATCCCTTTATATATCTTAAAATCATCAGCAAATAGTTGACATTCTGAGTTAATCACATTTTGTGGTAGATCATTAATAAGTATTAAAAACAATAAAGGCCCCAAATTGCTGCCTTGAGGCACGCCTGATAAAGTTTCGAATTTCAAAGATGTTTTACCGTTGTAAACTACATATTGATGTCTGTGTTTTAAATAAGATATAAATAATAATAATAAATTTTTACCAACTCCGTAATCATAAAGTTTTTTCAAAAGTACATCATGATTAACCCGATCGAATGCTTTTTCGAAGTCAGTGTAGATTACGTCTGCTTGTAAATTTTTACTGATACTCTCTGAAATAAATTCTGTAAAAAGTAATAGATTAGTTATCGTTGACCTACGCGGTACAAAACCATGTTGGGTGGTACTGATATGAGGTTTAATAAAACTGTATAGATATTTATATATTATGAACTCAAATATCTTGCAGGAAACTGAAACAAGAGATACTGGCCTGTAATTGATTACGTCATTTTTACTACCGCTCTTAAATATGGGGCATACTTTCGTTATCCTCCACTGGCTGGGAAATGTTGCAGTATTTATGATTAAATTGTAAATAAATTGTAGTGGTTTTACAAAATATTCCGCACAAGCCTTGAATATATATGCCGGTACTTTGTCCGGTCCCACAGATTTCTTAGGCTTAAGATTTTTAGTAGCTAGTAAAATGTCATCTGGAGTAATATCAGTAATATGCAAACTATTATTTATTAATGGAAACGACTGTTGAATGTCAGTCAAATTGTAGGCTGCTCTTTCTTTCGAGTACACGGATTGAAAATAATTTGCAAATGAATCTGCTTCAGAGGTATTCCGTTCCAAACTTTTCCGTTATATTGCGTTACGACGTCACTGCTGTTGTTTCTCCGAATCGATTTCAAAAAAGACCAAAATGTGTCAGGTTGAACATTTAAATTATCTTCCACGTCTTTTATATAGTTTTTATATGCATTGGCAGTGTCAACTTAAGCAAGAACTAGAAACATCTTCGGCCTTGTGTCAGCATCTTCTCCAAAACGGGCACAGATTGAGCGCGATGCTTCCATTCCATCGATTGCTGTTTTGTTTCTGGGTAGTAGAAATGTACCCAAGTTTCATCCATGGTAGCAAGATGTCAGCATCTTCTCCAAACCGGGCACAGATTGAGCGAGATGCTTCCGTTATTGCTCATTTCTGACGCATCTACAAACATTTGGGAATCCATTTTGCAGACTTTTTCATATTCAAATCGACGTAAACTATATGATAAAGGCAGTCATATAAAACATTCAGAGTCTCAGATATTCATTTTAGCCCAATACAACGGTCTGGCAATATCATGTAGTACACTACATCGATATTTTGTGGGGCAGACACAGAAATCTGTCTTCCCGGTCTCTTCTCATCTTCAACCGAAAATTTACCCCTTACCAAGCATGCCATTCAATGTTTCGCAGTCGGATATAACGGACATTGAGCAGCAAGTGTATTAAACAAATGTTAAATGTATATATGTATTATCTGTAACCTCATTTATTTTTCGGTGTAGAGGCTGGCGGTACAATGCTCAACTTGCCCCGGATTCGGGTTATAGAATTGGAGCGGGCCTTTTGTACTTGCGCAGCAACCATTGTGTGCGGCGTGTGTCTTCGTGATGTGTTGACCCTATTACTCTATCTCTTAGGTCTGTGATTTTGAGTAAAGCACAGTTAAGTTGGTGCCTAACTGTAAAATGGCCCCCGCGGGATTCGAACCGAGGACTTGCTCAATGCAAGCCTAGCGCTTTCCCAACTGCGCTACGCGGACCGTTTACCATGTTAAATATAAGCATTTAATGAAAAGACTGCAATTTATCAATTTATGTCAATTACGGTCGACATACTTTCTTTGAAATTGTATTGTACAGATTCAACTTTTTAAAGTAATAAGATTTCACAATGATGGTAAAACGATCAAATGCAACTTTAAGTTGCTCACCTTTTATGCTTTGCATTGTTTATAAAATTGCTTGTGAAATTATGTTAGTTAAGACTTTGTAAGTCAAGTTTCCATAATAAGGTTATTATTTAAAAAAAATATTTTTATAACATTTTGGCTTATAGAGCTCAGCTGAAATCACTTAGAGCGTTAGGATCGAAAATAATCATTATTTAAAAAAAATGAATGAAACCGTTACAACATTAGTAAATCCTACTTTCATTGGTGGTTGCTGTTCACGTGATAATCAAGCACTGTCACTATCACGCATATTATTAAAAATACTTCGTGGTTGAACTGTATAGAGCATTGACACTTTCAGAATTGCACGATGTAGGAAGGCTATTAATTTTACTTCAGTGTAAAGTACACATTGATTGATATCATAGAACAGGCATTCTGCAAGATATTTGTTTAAAGCTCATTCTAAAGTTATTACTGGCATATTTTTCAAGCTTATTTGGCCTGCTTTCGTTTATTTAATTAAATGATTTGAATATGAAAAATTACTAGCAGCTTAGAATTAAGGACTTTAACATTAAAATAAAAACACTTAAAAATTAACTCAGTCATTTTCTAGTAATACATTTACTCTTTGCTTCATTTCAATAATAATAGAGTGAAGCAGTTACTACCTGCCACATTAATCAGCAAATCTAGTTTATACCGTTTTATTGAAAGACAAGAAACATAGTTAACTAATAAAATTTCTAAATATCCATTACATAAAATTGAGAAATTAAATTAATTGGAAGATTTCAAATTAAAATTGGGAATTAGATTATCAGTTTCAATACCCAGAAATCTCAAAAAAGTAACAATAATTCAACGTCCGAGTAAATTAAATTTAAAGAAGACTCACCTGAAACAGGGCAAACAAAAAAAGTTGTCTTAGGGCCTCCATATCTTAGCAGGAGAAATTCGATCACGCACAATGTACACTTCTCTTGCTCCCTGACGACTAATTGAATTCTATTCAATAAAAAATCTTGTATTACAGCAAAAGTGCAAAATAGTAGCTATTTATACGTACGTGTCGAGGTTATGATTTAATAATCAGTGCGCTTTATAATTCCAGAAAGGAATGGCAACAGCAAAAGTGCTTCAAAGCCAGGCGTTGATTATCCAATAAAAGCATAACCGAAAACCTCATTAGACAAAGATTAATGTTGTTTTGAGCATTATTCGCTTTGGCGAACTTGGAAGTACGACGCTTATCTCGCATTGTTATTGCCATCTTTCGCTTTGTGTTCTAACCTACGCTGCATGCATGCCCTCCCATTGTTAGAAAATGATTGCAAAAAATAACTGAATTATACTATAAATCGCACTTGCTTTTTCTTAGAAATACCCAATGAGTTACGTAAATACGTTAACTCTTGATAAGATAAACTACAACAGCTTCCCGGGCTTTCGATCTGAAAAATAGTTTTTGTTCTACTGTATCGAAAAGCTATCAATTTCGGCAGCGTTTAGCGGCCGAAAACTCCCACTTTTTTATACTAGTAACTTTTACTTTTCGGCAATAATAACCATAGCAACAAAAACTAACAACTATTTCCATTGGACGAAATCAAAATAGACACTCCTATTTTGCGGTATGATCATGATCTCATCGACTTTCCCCGACCTCCTCGATAAAACTGTCACTTTATAATTAGAAAAAACGCTTCCAAAGCAGTAGAATAAAAAATTATGTATGTAACTAGCACGAAAACGGTATTTTAGGCTATCCTTATTAATGTGCCTCGCTCGCTGCGCTCGTTTGGCCATGAACTACGGCTAGTCCAAAAAAAGTGTTTAATTTCGTAACATAAATAGCTATTTACCGCCGACCGCTCTATAAAATGTGATTTTACGGACGCATTTACCTACGAAAAATGCAACTTTTTTGGACACTATTAATTTTTCGTCCTCACCGCTTTTCGTCCGCAAACGTTTCTCAACCACAACAACTCTTATAATTCATGCTCCCCTTTCAAGTTTTTCAAATGACGATCGACGAAAAAATGTAATATGCACCTCGGACGACTACTTTTTATGGCGTTGCCTAATTGCTTGCCTCGGCCAGCAATTGCAGGCATCGGAATCGTCCATAAAAAGCGAATTTTTCGGTCTAGATACATAAATAACTATTGCAAATGGCGTATATTTTAAATTAAGCGTTGTTAAAATATCAGCATCTTTTGAAAAGAATAAAGACTCGCTTTTGGCAAGCTCTCCTTAAATTACTGGTTATTTATTATTCAAGACTTTTGAGATTATTTAAATTGCCATTATTAAAATCAGTTACGATTATTAGACTAATTCGTTATTACACACAAGCACGCAATAGTATTTGGATTTGTGCACCTTGCACATGGTAAGCCCAAACAAGAAAGTTTGTAATAATTATTTAGGTTTATGGCTTACGAACCTCTATACGCCACCTTTATTTTGTTATCGGTTAGATTTTTACTGCTTTTAACCTATATTATTAAGTATTAACACTTCACAGGACTGCAACTTGTATCGTCAGAGCCAAAGTTGCTGCAAAAGCTAAAAGTACTCAAAACGACATTTAAAGGCCTCCCTGGCAGCTGTGCACTTGTAATCGGCGGCACGTGACCGGTCGAAGAGCTATGATTGTGATGATTTAAATTATAAATAGCACTAGTTCAAGTTTTACTAAGTCTAAAAACTTAATTTCTGTTTATGTTCTGTGGATTCACCTTATTATCGTTGTGGGAGACTTTAATGCCCGACTTGAACAAAAAAATTAGAAGAGGAAGAATTCTTAGAAACTTACGGACTTGGAAAATGAAATGCAAGAGGCCAAATCCTCCTGAACTTTCTACAACAGAAAGATTTGTTCGCAATAAACACCTAAACACTTAAAAAAAGCCTCAACAAAAATGGACTTGGGCCACCCCAATGGGTTAGATGGGAGTAAGTATGGCCACATCATCATTGTCTGGCAGCGACCATCGGGTAGTTCGAGTGAATCTAAGGATTAATTAGAAGGCAGAGACGAAACCTTGTTACTACGAACTCGAACTACTGTCGGTTGATGACTTAGATGGTTATCTAACCACCACAATGAAAGATGCGTTGTAAACAATCTTTTCATCCAAAATCCATTTAAACCATCCGTATGGATGCCAATACTTGCAGAGAAAATAGTGAAGGCAAACAAGACTAATCAGAATACCACCAGCTACAGAAACCAAGAAAAATGCAAATTAAAGAAAACCTTCAAACTTACAAGAAAACTCTCGTAGGAAAAGCGATAGATGAACAGCAGCATCAGAGTGTTAAAAGTAGAACTTGTCCAGAGTATGATCAAATATTTAAATTACTTAAAAACAAAGGTAAAGTTATGAAATATCGAAACCAAATACTGACAACCCAAAATTACCACAAAAAGATCTACACGAGAAAATAACAACATCAACAAACTTAAATATAGACAACTATGGACCAATCTATCTACTTTTCAACATCTATAAGCTATTTCTCCTAATGCTAGGCCACAATGAAGGTGGTCGGCAGTAGAGCATCTGGTTCTAAGTCAAAATATCATAATTCAATCCCAGAAAACGGTCATAGAAATGTACCAACTGCTATTTTCCAAGCTGGCCTTGACTACTATGTGGTCTTACTGCCTAACATCTCTTCAAAAAGAAATTACCGATTTTCCTGTAATGTGGATGTTCCAACAAGGCTGTCAAAAACGACCACTCAACAGACTCAAAAAACTGGTATTCTATCATCCACGTGGTTAAGCCGCCTTTGGACAGGATTAAGAATGAATGATCATCTGTAAACTCTCAAGACAATCATAGAGAAATGTTACGAATACAGAAAGCCACTTTGACACTCGCTGACTATGACGAGCTATGACTCGGTAGAATGCGACAGCTGTCAATACCGTTCTAGTCTAGACTACACAGTCAATGGCACTGGAGAGCATATTTAGAGCTGGGGAGACGAACTTATAAAAAATTTTCGGGGGGAAATATTTCAAATCTCTGGTGTGCAGATAACTTGGTCTCTCTGTCTGACAATGTTTAAGATATATGACTATATACAGTGCTTTCAGAAATGATCGAACGTTTTTGAATGCTCATGGTTATACAACGTATGAATAATATGTTGGTGACACTGTAAGTTTATGTCAAATTCGAGGTTATCAGGTTAGGTTTTGCATCAGTTTTGACACAGACTGACACAAAACCTAACCTGATAACCTCGAATTTGACATAAACTTACAGTGTCACCAACATATTATTTATACGTTGTATAACCATGACCATTCAAAATTTCAAAGTTTCTCTTAGTTCTATTTCTAGAATTTGTGTGCATTTTGTAAGTATGACACATCAAAGTTGAGATATACCGCTATGGTTATCACATGTCGTTCGATCTCTTCCTTTCAAAAGTAGAACGTTTACTGTCAACGACATCCAATAATCGTGTTTCGCCCTCATCCATATACTTATATATTATATATATTATATTATATTATATTATATATTATATATTATTATTTGTTCCTGTTGCCTTTCCAGTTTACAATTTCTAAACCACTTGTTTTACTTCGCTTAACTGTATATTGCTATAAACACAGTTTAATTAATTAAACCTCGAATTTGACATAAACTTACAGTGTCACCAACATATTATTTATACGTTGTATAACCATGACCATTCAAAATTTCAAAGTTTCTCTTAGTTCTATTTCTAGAATTTGTGTGCATTTTGTAAGTATGACACATCAAAGTTGAGATATACCGCTATGGTTATCACATGTCGTTCGATCTCTTCCTTTCAAAAGTAGAACGTTTACTGTCAACGACATCCAATAATCGTGTTTCGCCCTCATCCATATACTTATATATTATATATATTATATTATATTATATTATATATTACATATTATTATTTGTTCCTGTTGCCTTTCCAGTTTACAATTTCTAAACCACTTGTTTTACTTCGCTTAACTGTATATTGCTATAAACACAGTTTAATTAATTAAAAGTGATTGTGTTCTGGGTTAGATGTGAAAGTTTGGCCTTGCATTGGGCTTCCGCACAGGTAAAATTAGAGGCGTCGAAGTGGTCCAGTGGAAGCTGTGGTATTTTGGGCATATTCTACGGAGGTCCAGCCAGGTTTATAAGTTCCTATACGAGTGAATAAAAGAGCAGCGGCCATGTAGCACAGCGGAGTACGAGATTTAAGGCCCCACCTTCATTGAAAGCGGTTCCAGAGGTGTCCTAGAACATCAGCCGTTCACCAGCTGGATTCCAGCGCAGATTTGAGCCTTTCCAACTGCAGGAAAAAAACAAGTGGCCCAGAGCATCTTGGGAGCTCCAGCGAGGGGCAGGTATTTTCAACGGAAAAGCCATCAAAAGGTGCGATTTGCCTCCTAAAAGTAAATGTGCTTCGTTAGCGTTCCTTAGAGCGTCACTTTCAGTTCTTGGCGTGGGTAAAAGTGTTTTTTTATAACGCGGAGTACTTATATTTCATTAGTATCACATAGCAACAGCATTAATGCGGTGGACATTGAGAAATTAATTAAAATTATCAGCTTGTTTACATATTCTCGAGGCAAGGAAACCATTTTGGCTTTATGTTTGTTCCCATCAGTTAAAAATAAATCCCAGTAGATAAATAGCTATATAAAGAGTGCTTACAATTAAATGTTTATTTTAAAATAGGACCGTAAATAATGATTGATAGCCAAACATAGTTAATTAGTAATTATAGGAAGTTTATATTCGTTTTCTAAATTAGATGTAGCAGCCTAGCCCTGGGATGAGAGTAAATTAGAATTACAAATTTAAGCATTATTACAGTATAGCCGCGAAAATTACAAAAATTGTGGCAGCTAGGGCTGTTTAATTTTTCAAATAATTAAAAACCATATTCAAAGATTCATTATACCCATATTTGGACATCACAATATATTGTTTGTCGATTATGTGTTCAAGCTGTAGTAGGTTGATTATGTAATGCTGAATTACTCCCAAATAGATCTTTACAATATTCTTTATATTGTCTTGCACGACGAAGGATTCCTATACACAAGAAAATATAAATAATAATCAGTACTGCTTTACTAAGCACAACACGGTGGTCTTGCAATTGTCTCGTGGTGTAGCAAAGTTTTCCAGCTAGTTCCTGAGCAGCATGGGGTAGGTTGGAAGGGCCACTGATTCGAGACAGTTCGAACCAGATAACCTACAGGTGTTGGTGTAAATCCCGAAACCACATAGCTATTCCATAAAACAATTAATAAAAGGAAAGCCAAAAATTCATGCAACCTAATTGTTTATTTCCACTATGTATAACTCTTCAATCAGCTCCAAACGCACATAAATCTTGTACAAACGCAATGTTCGAGAGGACAAAAGCGAAACTGCAATATGCTGCACTCATATGAATTCGAATACAAATTATGAAGGAAATAAACTCACGATTCTGTATACTATAATCTATTCTTAAAGATGTTTTCTTAAAATTAAGCTTTTCTTCTGTTATACACTTCGGTCTAGGACATTTGGGCGCGGCCCTTTGGGCGCGGCCGTCTGGGCGCGGCCGTTTGAGCGCGGGGACACTTGGGCGCAAGACACTTAGGCGCGAGACATTTGGGCGCGAGAAAGGGTTAACGTTGGGATTTAGGAACACATTAAGTGTAAATAATTTAAATTTGGCATAAAGGAACAAACACTTATTAAATCATTATTTATTCTAAGAAGTTAATGTAATTAATCAACAATTTTAAAAGAATAATCCAATTCTTTATTGAAACTGTTATGAGATTAATTTTAAATAAGGATAAATGTTGAAATAAATCGGAATAGAAATAAAGAAGGTAATATATTAGATAACTTTTGAAATAATTCATAATACATAAAAAGGCAGTATGATAGATATGGAATAATAATTCTGAATTAAAATAAAGATGGAAATAGATTATATATAGGTGTTGAAAATTATTTTAAATAGAAATACATTTATTGTACTGGTAAATAAATAATACTATGCTATATTTAATCGATTGATGCTTCAAATGTTTAATATGTTTCTAATATGTGTTCTGTTTGGAACGAAACTAGTCGGCTTCGAGTTTTGTTTATAATGATAATATAAACTGTTAAATTTTAAAATAATCAATTATTTTCGTTATGTTATGAACCGACTAACTGAAGATAAGCAGAAATAAGAATAATAATAAATAATAATATAAAAAGATTAATTTTAAAAATAGAAATTTATTGATGCCATTTTTACCATTAAAATACATATTATTCTTAAAGTAAAATATATACAAATTTTCAAATAAAAACAAGAAGCATCTACGCATTCATTTCATAATTGTACGAAATGCTTCTTAAAATTTCCACAATGTTCCTATTGTTTGCGCCGTCTACATGATTATATTGATTATTATAATCTTCAATCAAATTCTTTATTCTTTTATCAGCCTCGATAAATTTTTGATTTTTTTTTGGGTTGGCTCATTTCCCGCAAGTAACTGTTCATAAGTAACGTCTCTCCCTCGTTGAACAGTTTGCAGGCTGTCGATGGATCTCCAAATGGTTGGATGGTTTATCGATGGCTCTGTTTGTACCCAATCTCTATTCATTTAGTCTTTGTTACTTATTATTTTAATGTAATAAATCTCCGCAAAATATTTGTTAGTATTTACCGAAAAGTAAAAATTTGTTATTTGTTTTCGTCGAACCTACTTGTATTAATAAAATTCTATACAAAATTTTTGCCGCCCGCCACCTCCTTGGACGGGCTTTAGGTAATCTTCGTTATTTAAAATAAATTTTCAGACCTATTAATAGTAAAGCTAACTGATACTAATATACTTTAATTAATTTCCTCGCGCCCAAGTGGCCCTGCGCCCAAGTGTCTTCGCGCCCAAACGTCCGCGCCCGAACGACCGCGCCCAAACGGCCGCGCCCAAATGTCCGGCTCCGTATACACGTACCTAGTGGAATTTTTGAGGTTTTATTTAAAATCCTTTATCTAATAGACTTGTCTGTCTGGGACGCTGATCCGTCCGGGACGCTGTTTCAGCAGCCAAACCGTATGAGATAGAGAAAAAAGTTGTTAAAGTTATATGTTTGGAATGGTCATGTCAGCTCAGGAACCGAATTTCAGTCACGTGACACTTCCGGTTTTCGAGAAATCACAAAAAAGACCGTTTTTCAAATAGAACGCATATTAAATAAAAATGTTTCAGTGGCCAAACGGAGCTGCGACCCTCTGCGCCTTAAAACGTCGATCGGGTTAGGCAACCACTTTGACACCTTCCAGGTCTGGGTGGTTGCCTAACCGATCGAGGTTTGAAGGCGCGTTAAATGAGACATTTGTCTCACTGGACTGCTAGTTCTATCTTAATTTTTATTGGCAAAGTAAAATTGTTAATATACAGGGTGTTAATTAAGTACGTAGACAAACTTTAAGGGGTGATTCCTTGATCAATTCTAAGGTAAAAAGTTCATATAAACATGGGACCTAAACGGCTTCGTTTTCGAGATACAGGGTGTTGAAGTTTAAACAAAAACAGTTTTTTTCAAAAAAATGGAAAACGGATGGAGGTATTCTAATTAAACTTGGTGTAGGTTAGTATTTCATAAAGTGGCATTGTTCAGTCAAAATAAATTTAATTTATTTCCACCAGTGGCGTGCATCGGGGCGACCTCGGTTACCTTATTTTAGAAAAATCTGGTACGCCACTGTTATTTAGAAAAAAGTTTTGTAGCTATTGTAAGATTGTTTTTATTAAATAACATTTTTAAACGCTTCTTTGGACTGTATTTTGAAAACGAAGCCGTTTAGGTCCCATTAACGTCTAATGTACGAAATTGCTGTTACAAATTTTTCCATTTTTCTCGCAAAATGTTTATTCTATCAAAAAAATAAAAGATACTTATTTTGTATAGTTTCAATGGATAAAGCTAAAAAACTCGTATTGACTAAAAAACAGTGGCGTACCATATTTTTTTGAAATAAGGTAACTGAGGTGGCTTCGATGCACGCCACTGGTGGAAATAAATTAAATTTATTTTGACCAAACAATGCCACTTTATGAAATACTATCATACACCAAGTTTCATTACAATACCTGTAGGCGTTTTCCAGATTTTTGAAAAAAAATATTTTTTGTTTAAATTTCAACACCCTGTATCTCAAAAAGGAAGCCGTTTAGGCCCCATGTTTGTATGAACTTTTTATCTTAGAGTTGATCAAGGAATCGCTCCTTAAAGTTTGTCTACGTACTTAATTAACACCCTGTATGTATACAGTTAGATAAATATAATTAAATGATGCATTATCAAGTCACCATTAAAACAAACAATATGTGGACAGTCAGACTTTATGATAACAGCACACATTTTGTAATCAGACTGATCAAAATGTCCTACAAACTTGAAATCCGAATGTGTATTGATCAATTAGTTGAACTAATTCCTAATCGCGATATTGTCAACACCATCATAGACCAAAATGTGTTAGTTTCATTAATTTATCGAACTATTACGGAATGCGAACAAGGAATACCTTGTATAAATTTACATTAAAGTGAACGCTCCAAAATTTCTCTGCTCGAGTGGTCGACCGTATGGTAAAAACAACTAAATGCAGGGTAAAAACACCAGTTCTGAGGTTAGGTCGACACTTTCATGTTTTACACATGACTGTGCACTGACAATTGCATCCTAATGTTTTAAAGTATCACAAACGACGTAAGTACCCAAAATACACATGCAGATAATGGAATAATATTTTGACTAGACTTAACTTCTCGCCATTACAGGAAAGCCACGAGAGATTGACTGACTCAGCACAATGTTCCATTTATACCAAAATATAGCACACCCAATTTTCCTCAGGGAAGACCTATCAAGGATTTTTGGGCTTAACTAAGCAGAAAGGTGTACAAAAATGGCTGGAATACACAAAATAAGGAACAACTTCGTTGCGAATTCTTTGCAATATTATGAAACTGGTGTAAATTCTCTCCAAGAGAGTATGCGACATGTGATGGCAAAATTCCGGGCAGTTGAAAATAATGAAACGCTTGCTATTATATAGATTAATGTTACCTTAGATGTAAGATCAATATGTTTTAAATGTTTTTTGAATAAAATTGAATTTGAATTAATAGTATATTATGATACGAGTTTTATAAGAAGCATTTTGTAGCACGCACGGATTTAGGGTACGACGAGCGAAGCGAGGAGTGCCCTAAAGGAGTAAGTGCTACAAAATGCCTTATAAACGAGGTATCATACAGTATTTTATCTACTTTGCCACTTTTTTAAGCAAAAAAATGAAAATTTTTAGTATTTTTATTATAGCATCGCTTTGTACGAACGCAAAGTAGATAAATATACTTATACAATCTTTTTCTTGTTACATACGTTATTTGTGAAATGGAATTTAGATAAATTGAGTAAAGCGCATAAACTGTACGATTTTCCTCGTCTCCGGTAAATTCCTCGAATGCAATTGCTCGAAATCAATTGCTCGAAATCAATTGCTCGAAAATCAAATTGCTCGAATGTAACTTTTCTCGAAATACAAGTTCCTCGAACCGCAATTTCTCGAAAATGTTTTGCTCGAATTTATCTGGAAATTTATTTCGGCATTAAAAGGGGAGCAGACTTTGAACGAATTACGGATAGAACAATATGTCAGCGGTCAACAACACACCATAAGTCGAACAACATATCGTGATAGTGCACAGAGGCTTTTAAGATTAGTGAATAACTAGCAGTCCAGTAAGACAAATGTCTCATTTAATAAAACAAAAAAGACCGTTTTGCAAATAGAACGCGTATTCACCACACGTACGTATATGACGTCATTGTTGGTAGCAAACTACCAGTCGCATTCGCCTTGATAAAATTTGCCTAACCTAAAAAGTTCGGATTAGGATAATTACGATAATAATTAGTGTTAGAGACTGAAATTCGGTTCCTGACCTGACATGACCATTCCAAGCATATAACTTTAATAACTTTTTTCTCTATCTCTTACGGTTTGGCTGCTGAAACAGCGTCCCGGACGGACGGACCAGTCTATTAGATAAAGGATTATGGACATGACAGAAATATATATGATTATGTCCGTGGAATAGCACATAACATATCATATTAAAAACATATAATATTTGGTTTTTATAATTTTTAACTTAATCACATACCTATACCTATTTTTTATTAATAAATGTTATAATTTGTAATTTGTGTTTTTTTATATTTGATATTAACTGATTCGAGTTAAGGCTGTTTCACAACTTTATTTTTTTCGAGCAACAGATAATCGAGAAATTGCTGTTCGACGAACTTGCAATTCGAGCAAAGTCACATTCGAGCAATTGACTTTCGAGCAACTGATTTCGAGCAATTAGTTTTCGAGCAATTGCATTCGAGCAATTTACCTAGCCGATTTTCCTCGCAATACTGTACACGAGCACACGTAACCCAACTGGCATGAGTGATAAAATCCAGCGAAAATGGATAACGGGAGCTACAATTCACATAGAGGTTTAATCATGTTAAAACGCAAAAAACCGCAAGAATAGGTCTATACGACCCGAGATTTGTTGCACAATTAAATAATGTGTTTAACCGATTACGCGGGTTTTCAATATGCTTCAGTATTCCTTCGCATAAACATTTTTCGTAAACAAAAATGTGGTGGAAGCTATTGTACGTTTCTAGATTGCAGCCAAAACTATGGACAGTGTTGTCACTCTAAAGCAGAATAACAGAACTAAGCTAATTCTTACAACACTTTTGTTACAGCAGATTTCTGGATTTCTCTATACTGTCGGCCAGAAATTTAACAGCGTAAACCGTAGGTAAAAACACTTTACAATATATAGTATCTGCACCAGTGCTTTTTTGCAGTTCTGAGTTTACTTGTAGCGGAAGACAACCCGAACACGAGGGAAGTATCTGAGGTAAAATTACGGAGCCAGCGACCTTGAAGAAGCTCCGGAGAGTTCTGATCTTGAGAATCCTGCGGAAATGCCGCCAAAAAATCTGCAAAGTCGAGTAGATAATCTTTTCTACAGCCCGTCGTCGCTTGGCAATTCACACGAGAGTAAAACCACATCAACCAACATCGGAAGCAAGTGAGGTAACCTAACCTCAGAACACCCTACAAGTTGTTTCTCCAGGTGTTCCACGTGTTGACATCAGAGTCCATCAGAAAAGATTTACCAAGCGAGGTATTAAGAGGCCTGAAATAATAAAAAATCGAATACGACATCCAGAAGCGAAAGCCAGATAACTCACCAAACTTGGAATGTGGCCATAAGTAAGTAATTGCACAGAAATAATGTATCCTAGCATGACTAGATTAATTTCTGCAATTATACACACCCTTCCTTAATGCTGAGCAAAATCTCCATAAGATGAAAGAAGTTCTTATCCCTATGTGAGCTGTAATATGTTTACATTTTGAAACGAAGTTTCCGGGCGATCTCCAAGGTTACTGCAAGCTGCCGGCGCGGCGATTGGGTGAGAGCTATGATCCCTACCTGGCAAGGCCTTCGCGGCTGAGTTAACCTCTGAGGTACCTCTTACAGGTAAGTGGTGCCCTTACATATCTCCGGCCAGGAATTGACCTGGAGGACGCCTCGATCGTCGCAGTTTGTAAGTTTGCTGTAACCTCCCTGAAGGCTAATTCGTTGTCACCTCATCTTGTCATACAGTGTCGGAGTCCTGATGCAAAGATATAATACAGGGTTGGTTTTAAAGGCGGATTTGAGAGTCATATTCTTATACCGGATCTCAGCGACCAGAAATACGACGTGCTGATAGAGGATCTTCGACGACCATAAAAGCAGGTTCAGCAAGGCTGTGCATGCTAGGGAAAATTGGGTCGATGGAGTCAAGTGTATCTTACCGCTCTGAACGGCTTCGGCTAAGCCCAAAAGAACCTAGGAGCTGGGGGTTTTTCTAATTAGAGCTGCTGGATAGGTCGTTGGGTAGAAGTAATAGGTCAAACATCCTGATAATATATATATCTAGGCCTCGCTTTCTAAGTCAATGTCTGGGAGGGAGGCTGATTGGGAATTCTACGTCTTGTGATGGAAAAAATGAAACCCAACACTAACCTACTGGAAAGAATTCCAGGAAAAAATCAGTAATCGAATCCACATGGACGTACCACTCAATACCAAATACGTCCTAACTCTCGAGACAGCTATAATTAATTTATTAAGTTAAATGCTCCCAAGCTAGTAGGACACAACTACGTATCAGAAATTACGGAACTATATAGTAGCAGCAACGTGAAACTAAGCAAAAGGACAACAAACGAGAACGCCACATAACAAATATATGAACCACGTAACGCAAAGCGGTGGGAGAAATAGGAAAAGACCAAAGTTTATCCATCAACAGTAAAGCAGCCCTGCATACATAAATAGTCTAGCAATGGGGTGGTCCCAGGATGGTAATTAGGCAAGAAATAAACAACAAAAAACTGAAACGTTTGCTATCCATCTGGTGCAAACATATCAATCAAAAGAAGGTAGACTATGAACGATTTGCCGGAAGAATAAAGTCAAGAAAAATAAGCAATAAACTTCTCAAGAAGTCACCGATGAAATTAAAAGTAACATAAACCCAAAAAACTTCAGGCTACGAACTTATAGCAAGAGATATATTCAAATCATTATCAAATCAGCGTTTCGGCTACAGCATGTACCCTACATCTGAAAACGGTGGAAAGGTTAAGATTCTTAAACAGCCAAAACCACCTAGTAAAGCAACTTCATTCCGACTAATATTATCCCTTCCAATGGCATCGAAGTCATTTGGAAAATTACTCTTGAAGAGACTAAAGCCAATCATCATTCAAGGCAAGAACATTTGCTACAAAACTAAAACGTCGGCGTCGTTACGACATGAATTTGACATCCAAACTACTCAACCGTCAGTTACCAGATAAAACGACACAAATCAGAAAATTCTCGGATCCGTTGCCACAATTATGTTACCATGAGCTGTAATAAAAGTTGCCGGCTAAGACTCAGATTGCGAAAGGGAGGTTCATTGCGACCTTAATTAGGGCTACGACCCCGTAAACAAAATGCCAGACGCCACCACTTTTAGATCGGCAAATCCGCTCACTTAAAAGTGTAAATAATGAACAGATCTTAAAATGTGTTTGCAGTGCTTGAGCAACGGTCCACGTACAGCTGCGTTGGACTTACCTTGGTTGCATTTTTCCTATATCTACCTGAATACCTTTACAGAATAAAACATCACAAAAATACACTTGGCAACCTCATAAATCTACTAGAGAAAAGCACAACTGATTGAAAATAAACTATATTAAAGCAGAAATGTGTATGTGAACAAAAAAAATAAAATGAAATACTCGATAATGGTCAGAGTTGTTAATTGCGCAACGTTTAATATAAATGCAATCGGCAATGGTAACAACTTTAATTACACAACTATTAAACTAATTACAAACAGTAAAACTTGACGGCAAATAATCAAACTGGCTTAATGGCGGTAATTACCATTCAAAATCTTAATTTTAAATGACAACTACGTTACGTAAAAATGGGGACACTTTGTCATATAAATGACCACTTTACCGTACATTGTGCTCTTTAAAATTACTACAAAAGACGCAGTACCTTGTAGGGGTTCCGCAGCCATTCCTTGGCGTCCAACGAAGCTGCAAACCGTGCCCAAGCGACTACCCTAAAATGCTTAAAGAACTGCGAGAAACGGCCTAAAGTGATATATGTCGAGCGGGCCTGGACGCTGTTAAATCTCCAAAGGATAGAACGAATAACGTAGTCGATAGGCAAGATTGCGGTACTGTACATGTAACTTTATTAACAAAAATTACCACGGAGGAAGTTGCGATTAATAATTCGCCCCAAAGGCTTCAATTGGAGATTGCCAACTACACGATACGAGAATTTCTCGGGTAATAACTGCACCAACGTCTTTTAAATGATCAAAAAGTCGACCAATGACAACCACTTACAGCTTCACTTAATTTCGACGACTCCCACAGAAATTGCAGGGTCGAGGAACAAACGATCACACTTGTTGCCTATTCCAAGTCTGGCGCTAGAATCTCAAGGCTAAAATAAACGAGCGCATACTCTACGTATCTTACTCTCTCTAACTCACACAGAAACGTCCACGTTACGCCACTATTGCACCATATTTCATCAGAATTTCGCGCGAAGAATGAAACTAAACCTGTTGACAATGGGCCGTTAAACTGATAATTAAGATACGACAATTTACGTCATTCATGTGACAAGCAAGCACATCTAAATTTAAATAAAACGTTACCTAAGATATGATGAAATAAGCCGAAAGACGCCAGTATTTAAAATGAACGAAATTGAGTTTTGAAACACATTATACCTGCGCACGTTTAATAAATAAACATTCAACGGTTGGTAGATCAATAGAATAAGAAACATTGCTGAAACCGACTATGAGGAAAAGAAACTATGCTCAGCCATATCTCTAGACATTACTCATACTGTGCCATTACACCCCTCTGATGAGGGTGTCAAATATTACTTCCATCGGGTAGCTCAAAATCGGAGTTTTGTGTTCACTCAGATATACCGTAAATGAGCAAATAAACACCAGAGAATTATCTCAAACAGTTTTATTCTATTTAGCTATAATTTCCAACTCAGTTGTTTTTTTTTATACCCTACTGAAAATACAGAAGCAAAGTTAGTTTATTTATTGTATTTCTAACCTGGGGCGAGCAACTACAATTGCTACTGGAGGGCTTCGGGGAAATTGTCGTGATGCGGCGGACCTCGCACGGCAGACGACCTTCAAATTGCGAGCGCCAGGCGCCTTCGGCGATATAGCCTCAAAGTATACGCTCTCTCCGAGGATGCTGTCGTGCTGCTGTCGACTCCTGCAGGGGATAGGCTGCGTCTTGGGGAGCCTTTCAGGTAAGCTGCTAGCTATAGTCAGAACAATTAATAATAACTTAACTATCTACGTAAGTTTGCAGCTAGAACTTTCGGCTATTGTTATTGAAAACCAAATTGGTATGATTTGAGTCGAAACGCGGATGTTTCGTCAATTATCTGTGGGGCGAAAACTGATTTCGAAGCTGGTTTTATACGGGAAATCAAACTAGCGACGTGGGCGCCTCGTGGGGCCACCAGGTCAAGCTAAGTTCGGAACTTTATGCTGGAAAGTAAGATAGCTACGTGGGCGCTTCGTAGAGGCACTAGGTCAAGCTAACTTCAAAATTCTGTACGGGAATTAAACTAGTGATTTGGGCGCCTCGTGAAAGCCTGCCAGATCAAACTAGCTTCGGAACGGATCCTCCGGGTAATGCTGGAGAGGATATCGGTTTCAGGTTAAGAATAAGACTCTCTCTAAAAATAGGCTCTGTACTTGCTTTTATATGGCTTTGGATATTCCTAGGTGGGGGAGAAACGGCGCGCGGTTCGCCTTTGTGCGTCTTCCGTATCTTTCGACGCAGCCTGGGGCCCACGCTCGTTATCTCCTTGGATATTGACACGCCGTGGTTTACGATAAAGCTTAGATGGACGATGTATAAATTTAAATATATTATTTAATATTTGTTTAATCAAATTTATACGGTAGCTAGCGTTACAAAACTTTTGATAAAGTGTGGCATGAAGGCCTAATGTATAAACATTATTTAACATGCTACTCAAGTAGTTCACTAAAATACTAGAATCCGACATATTGCGTAGAATTTTTCGGGTTAGACAGGAGTGCGGTAGCGTCTTAGAACCGATCTTCTGCCTGTTGTTCAATATAAATATATGAACTAGAAAGTAGAAAAGTAAGCAAATCTGTTTGTATTGATTTTACTTACAAACAACACAAACATATCTTGATAACAATCAATAATACCTGGTGGCCATAAATATCCCATATTACATTACCTTTGGAATCAACACCGCTTTACTAAAGTGATGAATCCAACTAAACTAAATGTCATTACAACTAAAATTCATATCTGTCAAAAATTATTACAGATAGCAATAAGTAATGGAGTTAGAACAGGAGATTTTTATAAACGAGTCGTATTTTAGAAATGGTGTCAATAATGGTAATGAGTGGGTATATTCAACGGAAGCATGTATCACAGGATGTAGAGCCCGATTTCCATAGCACTATGACGACCATATTCTGCGACAGAAAATTAATAGGACTGTGGTACGTTTTAAAGTATCCGGTAGCGTTGCGAAAAAAAAAGGTTTAGGTAGGCCCCAAATTAACCAAGAAATTGCGAATGATATTCCCGAAAGAGTTATTCAAAACTCTCACATTTCGACACGAAAAGCTGAAGCAGAATTACTTAGAAGTACTTGCCAGAAGATATTAAAATGCAGATTAAAATTACATCCTTATAAAATTACTGTATATCATCAATTACATGTTCAGGATTTTGCAGCACGTCTAAATTATTGTCAATGGTTCCAACAAACATTTAATGATCAGTTACTGTATACAACCTTTTTCAGCGACGAAGCCTGGTGTACCTTATCTGGATATGTAAATTCTTAGAATTTTCGCTTTTGGAGTGCTGAGAACCCGCACCAGTATGTGGAATCGCCGCTTCATCCTGAAAAAAATGGTATTTGGCTAGCTGTATCCAGAAGGCGACTGATTTCACCTATATTTTTTAATAAAGAAAATCCACATTAACAAAATACAAATGTTTCATAACAAAATTCCGATAAATATAATGGATACACCATAGTACTACTGGAACGACTATCATCATCAGTTTTTACATCAGTTTGAACGGTTTCAAATGCTACACACAAACTTGACAAATTATATGATTTTTATGTTACTGTAATTAATAAAGTGAGTAAGACTTAATTAATTATATTAAAATTTTTGCTAAATAATAAAAATCATTCTATTCTGAGGCTTGATAGCTGTGCAAGTATGCTATTTTCTTAAAATCGTGGCTCTCTCTCATTTGGTTTTCCAACTTTTCCCATACAAGGTCATGCGTAATTGTATACAATGGAGTTTATTAAAAAAAACTAAACGGCTCATAATAACATTTTACAGGGCCCGGTGGCTCAGAGGATAAACATCCTGCCTGCTAATCCAAAAGTCGCGAGTTCAATCCCCGGTTCCAGTGAGATTTTTAAAAATAAAAAATGTGGATAAGAGCCTCTACAGAATACCACTCTTCAGAAAATATGTAAAACCGTGAGTCCCATGTTACGGTGTGTAGCATGTGCTGTGAAATATTCCTTGCTAGGGTTGGAACCCCTAAGTCTCGAAAAAATATATCCACTATGATCGGTGTCGAAAGTACCTGATACCTCACATTCCTAAACCTTGTCCATAACACACAACAACCACAACCGTTTCGTTATTGAAATATGGCAATAATACATGCAGATATTAGTTGAAAGACGAGGTACGCACGAAATTGAGTCAATGCTAATACTAACCCTGCGTGTACATGCTGTGTGTACACAATAATCTGTGTAATTTATAGTTTCAAATGTAATTTTAAATCACAAATAAACAATTGTAGGCAACGTAGGGAATAGCATATAAATCACTGCTGTATTAATACATAAATGGTAAAATCGACATAAGCTGGAAAATCATCAATTCATACACCTATTAGCGCCGATACACTTTTAGATGCGTAATATGTAGTTATAGTAAAGGTGGTAGGTTATCTGTTGAATTCAGCTTCGATCAAGGAAACTGATAGGACGGTACTAACGTAGGCAACTCATGCAACATGCGAAAACGATCCAAAATCCATCCAACAAGAAAGAGAAAGCCTACCATACGAAAATTCGAAAATCTAGAAAATTTTAGACAAACTAGAAATGCCCGGTAACCAAAATGACCCCATTGGCATACAAATGTTTCTTCTTCTTCATCGTTTTTAGGTCTTAAGGCCTGTTTGTTTTCCAAAATTTCTATCCATTTTGTGATGTGGATTGCTAGCTTTCTTTCCGCCTTTTTAATGGCCTTCCAGGAAGCCTTTTTCTTCCAACTTCCCATCCCGTGCTATTCGTACTATTCTACATTCTACTGTCGCCTACGCTGTCTTACCCACCGCACAATGTCTTGAACTTTGGCATCTGTCTGTGATGGTTTTATTCCTAATTCAGCCTCGCAATGATTTCCCTGTTATACTGCGTAATGTTTTTATTTCACCCTTTCTTAACAGATTTTTCGTTTTGCTATTGTCAGGTTTCGTCTCCGTTGCTGATAGGTCCTATACATGATTTATATATGCGCACTTTACTATCTAAATTAAGGAACTCGTTCCGTCATATTACGTCTCTTAAACATCCCGACACTGATGTGGCTTTAATAACTTGATCAGATACCTCCTTTATCAAGTTCTCATAACTAGATATTTCTATACCGAGATATCTGAATGTCATCACCTGCTCAATACTCTTAGCGTTCAACACTAGCTTGCTCCTTTGGGGTGTCATAATTTTTGTTTTTTTCCACCGATATTGTCATGTTATAGTTTTCATACAGATCCATTTGTAAAAACACTTACGTCAGGTGTATAACGGCTCAGTGCTCCAATCTCCATAAGAAGTGCTGATTTATGGGAAATCATCTAGAATGGAATTAAAATGTGTAAAGCCAAATTGCCAACATAGGCGTTTACGGCACGGTTTACCAAAAAACGTCACCTTCAGATACATCCACCTACATGGTGTTTCCCTCAGATTCCATTCTGGATTCTGGATTAATAATGGAGGGTGAGTTACCTCACATGCACTTAGACCGCATTAAGTGGGCCCATTGTGCTACCTCCCAGCAGCTCTCCAAGTTGGGTATCACTCAAGCCATCCAATCCTTTGAATGTACTTAAGGACAACCGCAACTGGAGTGTTGCTAATTCTAACCATATCGGGCCAGAAGTCCCCCAACATGGATCCTCTGACTCTTGCGAGAGCTGGACAGTGGCACAGAACGTGTTCTGCTGTCTCGTCATCCTCGTTGCATCCGCGACAGTTTGGGCTGTCCACTAGTCCCATCCTGTGCATATGTTTGTTTAGAGTGCAGTGTCCAGATAGGATACCCACGACTAATCGAAGGTTTCTTCGAGGACAGTTGCAAGCAATATTTGGCTGTCTTTGGTGAGGGCGCTGTAATAGCAGCTCTTGCTTGCCGGCAGCTTTGCATGTTAACCCATCTTCGTATGAAGCTGTTTAAGGTTTCTTGATATAGCATAGAGCTTCATATTGTCAGGGATATAGAAATTACGGGTTCTGGCCCCCAGAGAGGTTGCCCGGAAGCCAGTCTCGCAGTCTCATCAGCCTCCTCATTGCCGTAGTTACCGTCATGTCCTTTCACCCATACAAGGGAAACGACATTATTTTTTGAGATATCCTCGAGAGCTTCACGGCACTGCAGTACCACACCTGAGGTAATTTTGCAACTGCCCAGGGCTAGTAAAGCGGCTCTACTGTCACTGAAGATACCAATACATTGATTCTCGATTTTCCTTTCAAAAATTGCTTTTGCACCATGCATTATTCCAATTACTTCCGCTTGGAAGACAGTGGCCATTTTGCCTAGTGGTATGCTTTGGCGGAGGTTCAGATCGTCAGAGAAAACTCCGGCACCCGTTCCATGCTTTGTTTTAGATCCATCAGTAAAGATGGATATATCTATATGCTGGGTAAACCCGGCATTTTCATAGACGTTAAATTGTCTGTTGAAGGCATATTGTAGAGGGAGGTAGTCTACTATAGCGTCCAGAAGAGGGATCTTGTCGACGGCCTCATTCAGGATGCGGGTATGCCTACCTCCCCTGCCTGCTGTGTGCCACAGCCCTTTGTAGCGCAGCCTCAAGGCGGTCCTTACGGCTACTTCCTCCACAAAAAGATCAAGTGGTGGAATGCATAAAACCACCTCTAAAGCGGCTGTAGGGGTTGAGCGTATAGCACCTGTAGAACTAAGACAGGCAAGGCGTTGCACATGTCCTAGTTTACTTGCTGCCGTAGCCTGTCTGACCCTGGGCCACCAAACAAGTGCTCCATAACATAGCATAAGCGTTTACGGCACGGTTTACCAAAAAACGTCACCTTCAGATACATCCACCTACATGGTGTTTCCCTCAGATTCCATTTACTTAATCCAACAATAAGAATTAGAAAACATAACGAAGACACAGCGATCACCGAACCACAAGTCCCTTTAACGGGCCAGATGTTAGGTTTTGAAGATATCGGTGATTTATTTTTGGCCGGAAGTTTAGAAAAACCTGATCCTAGAAGGAAGTTCCTATACGAAAGTGCAACCATTCACAGTGTCGGTATTGTAAATTCGCGTAAGGATCTTATCAACCAAGACTGCACGGCATGTTACAATCAGATTCAACTAAATACACTAAATATTGCATTAGCGGGAATAAACTGTCAAGTAGTATCACTTATGAGGGATCTGAGACAACGCCCCTTTCTAACCCACACAAACCTAATCTCCAACATGTCACAAATAAACACTTAATGTGTCGCGTAAATATCGAACTACTATATCTAATATTAAAATTGCGATCAAACACGTTACGAATACAGCGGCAAAAACAAGAAAAAGTCCCTTGGCATCAAAACGAGTCTTATTCTTTTCCGTGTTATCTTATTTGGGAAATAGTCTGATCGAATATATCTCGATCTCATTATTTTGGAGGTAAAATTTGAACTCAAGACTTTTTGCTTATAGGTAATCTTCCTCGGCAAATGTAATGACAAAATGTTTTGATGATGTAATTTGCCTTCTTTCGGGCAAAATTTTTTTCCGGAAAAATAATGATGCCTTGATATATTATTTTGTTTTTTTTTAATAATATGCTTAATTTACAACTAGCCCTAAGGCTAACGAGAAAATGTGATGTAATACTTAATACTAAACTAAATTACATTGTCATGAGAAGGGAGTGACGCCCATTGGCGATTCCCTGAATATACTAAAGTAACAAGTGTTATTCAGTAAGGTCTAACGTTTTAAGTCTTTTTAATCTACGAGTGGTATTAGCATTGTCTAGTAAGTTGAGCACTAACACATTGGGGTGATTTTGTATTCGGTTGATATAAGAGGTTATGCGTCTTTTAACTTCCTCTCTGATCCACGGAATTTTTAGGTCATCATGAAGTGTTTTATTGCTAATAAACCATTCAGCGTTGGTGATTGTACGAAGAGTTTTGCTCTGAAATCTTTGCAGGATTTCAATATTGGATGTTTTTGCACTTCCCCATAGATGGATGCCGTACGCCCACACTGGAACCAAAACTGTCTTGTACACTAGCACTTTATTTTCTAGCGATAACTTGGAGTTTCTCCCTATGAGCCAGTACATCTTTTTCACCATTGCGTCCAGTTGCTTTCTCTTTTTTGTAATATGGGTTCTCCATGTTAAACGCCTGTCAAGGTTCATGCCGAGATATTTAACTTCATATTTGATGGGAATTTGTATACTATTTAGTGTAACTGGAGGAGCAGAGTTGTGTTTCGTCGTAAACGTGATAGCTGTGGATTTATTTTCATTGATTTTTATTCGCCACCTTTGCAGCCATTTTTGTATGTTGTCCAAAGTACTTTGCAGTATTGCCGATGCTTGTGTTGGATCTGGGTGAGAAACTAATATTGCGGTATCATCCGCGAAGGTGGCCGTCATTGCATTATCATTGTGTGGTAGGTCACCTGTAAATATCTGGTATAGGGTTGGTCCCAGAACACTGCCCTGAGGAACTCCTGCCTTTATTGGGTATAGACCAGACTGACTTACGCCGTACTTGACCTGATAATACCTCTCATTGAGATATGAATTAAATAGAAGGTAGTACTGGTGCGGCAGGGACTGTTTGATTTTGTACAGTAGGCCAGGGTGCCAGACCCGGTCGAACGCCTGGCTGACATCAAGGAATACCGCAGCACAATATCTTCGTTCTTCGAAGTCCTTCTCTATTACATCTGCAACTCTGTGTATTTGTTCTAATGTTGAATGTTCCTGACGAAACCCAAATTGATGCTGTGGAATAAGGGCTTCTTGTTCAATTATGGGTGCCATTCTCTTTAGTATTAATCTCTCTAATACTTTTGACAGTATTGGTAGTAGCGTTATTGGCCTATAAGAAGTAACTTCATGTTCAGGTTTGCCCGGTTTCAATATTAGTATTATTTGGCCAAATTTCCATAGTATTGGAAAGTACTGCAGTCTTAAGACTGCATTGAAGATTTGTAACATACACATTATAGCTTTGTGGGGCAGTTCCTTCAGTGGTTTGGCAGTGATTAGGTCATACCCGGGCGCTTTTTTGTTGTTTAGATGTGCGATTTCAGTTTTAATTTCTTCAGGGGTGAAGGATTGTATTGGTGGGCTTAGTTGCAAAGGAGCTTGTAGGTAGTCTGCAATCTCTTGTTCCTCTTCAGCGGTAGTAGCTGCGGGATGCGGTTTGAATATTGTTGATAGGTGTTCTGCAAAAAGTATTGCTTTCTCAACTTCTGATCTTTCCCAGGAGCCGTCGACCTTTCTAATTGGTGGAATAGAAGTACGGACATTTTTTAATTTCTTTGTCGCCTTCCAAAGCGTGTAATTGTTATTTGCAGAGGGAGATAGAGAGCTAACATATTCATTGAATGTTTCATTTTTCCATTCCCTTAAAGCTGTTTTTAACTCTCTGGTAAGCCTATTTAGGTTATTTTTGTCTATGGGGTTCCTTGTTTGCTGCCAGATTCGCCTTGCTCTTCTTTTGTCTGCAATTCTGGTTTTAATGTATAGTGGGTAGTTTTCAATAACTTCTGATTTTTTGTGGCCCGACGGCGTTGAGTAGTAGGCTGCGTTTTGTATGTTTTTTGTTAGTTGGTCTACAGCATTGTCGATTTCATCTTCTGTTTTCAAAGAGACTTTAATTGTTGTAGCGTCTGTTAAGTACTCCCTGAACAGGTCCCAGTTTGTGTGATTGTTGTGGAGAGATGGAAGTTTTTGCTTTGTAATAATAGAAGTGCTGATGGTGACTATTATAGCTGAATGATCTGATAGAAGGTCAAAGGACGTTTCTACTTTACAGTATCTTGGGGATAGTCCTTTCGTAACAAAGAAGTCTACAGCATCAGGTACTTTAGTTAAGTCAGTCGGCCAGTATGTAGGCTCCCCGGTGTATAGGTAGTTGTAGTTGTTTGCCAGTGCAGCCTTGTGTAATTCGCGCCCTTTTGTGGTTGTTAGCCTGGAGCCCCAGATGGGATTTTTGGCGTTATAGTCACCGCCGGAGATGAATCTGCTGCCTAATTTTTTGAAGAATGCTTCATACTGATTTTGTTTTCCAGAGTGCCTAGGTGGACTGTATATCGAAGCAACTATTAGTGAACCACTAGAACTTTGGACATTGATTATAGTGCCTTGTATATAGTCGGTTACGAACCCTTCCATGACATAGTGAGTTATTTTGTTATTTATAATAATTGCCGAGCCAGCATGAGCTGTTCCGTCGGGGTGGTTGGTGTGGTATGTAGTATAGTTGTGGATATTGAAATAGCTCCTTTCCGTAAAATGAGTTTCGGAGATCAATAAGATATCAATTTTTTTTAGTTTAAGAATAGTTCGACTAGTAAACGATGATGTGCTAACCCATTTGCATTCCAAGACGCTACTCGGAGAGAGTCCATTATTGGTTTTTGGTAACTAACGTGGTAAGCAGATTTAACATCATGCTGTTTTGGTTCATTAGCTGATTGAACATTGTTTCAAACTTGGATAGAAATTGTGAAAGTGAGATGTCGTTGCTGTTAGTATTTTGGGTTGAATTGTTGTGTTGATGGCTTGTCAAGATTTGTGAGTAGGTTGGACCATTTACGTTTGCGGAATATACACGTTGAGCAGTAATCGGTATATTGGGCTTTCTTATACCTTGTGTTCCTAATGAGGTAGCTGGCTTTCCTCTATTTAGCAGTAGTTGTTGGTACACCTGGCATCCTTTATAGTTTGCCGGGTGTGGTCCTTGACACAGCGCACACTTGGCTGGAGATTCTCTCTGTTTTTTGCAGGTGGTAGTGCTGTGCTCCTCACCACACTTGACGCACAAGTAGGGTTTTGTGCAGTATCTTTGACTGTGACCATAGGATTGGCATCTGGTGCACTGTATGATTGAATTTTTTTTACGGGGCGGTTCAACCATTATCATTTGGTGGTTAATGTGTTTTATTTCGTATACTTTCTTGTTGTTGTCAGCAGGTTCAAGGTCCACAAAGAACATAGGTAGTGGCGTCTTTGTTACACGGTGTCGGACATTCATGATGTTACGCACCTTGTGGCCCTGCTTGTTTAATTCACCAGTGATTTCATTTATATCTGCAGTATGATGAATATTTTTAAGTACCACTCTGTAGGCTCTTTCTTCTTTTATCTGATAGGTGTGATGTACAATTCCCTCGTCTCGGAGATGTGTAATTAATTTTCTGTATGCCTCAGAAGTGTTTGTATTGATTTTGATGGTATTGTTTGATTGGGCCTTTGTAAAAAATTGCTCTCTTTCTATTACTTTTGTTAGGTTTTCAAGCATTTTTGCGTAATTTGTTACACCATATATAAATATGGGGGGGGGGCTTGGGTGTTTTCTTGTCGCCGCTTATTGCTGGCGCTTGCGTTGTATCGTTTGTACTAGTGTTGGCTAACGGATTGAATCTGTTTTGGTGTGCAGTCGGATTTTCCGTTACTTGATTTGTCGCAGATTTTTGTGTAAATCGTTTGCGTTTTTTAACATGTTGCCAGTCGTGTTGGTTATCTGTTATGTCCTCGTCGGCTTCTTCTGCAGGTTTTGATTGTGTGTTGACAGATACTTGAGGGTTACAAGCTTGATTATTTACTGGTACGAATGAGGATGTATTAGTGAGGGCTGGAAATGCTGACATGTAATTTTGATATTGAACTGGTGGTGCACAGGAATTGTTTGGTGCGAAATGTAGAATTCCAGGATTTTGAGTTGTTTGTTGATTCCCAAACACCGGCTGTTGCATGATATATGGGATTTGAGGTTGTTGTTGTGGTAAGTACATCTTCGGATCGTTATATTGCATATTTCGCCGAAGCAGAGTTTGGTAATTTATTTAAAAATATTAAACTTTTAACAAGGTTATTATGTGTATTTTACTTACACATTTAGTTTTAAGTTGTGCAGCGCTATCCGATAGCGCTATCTGCAAGGCCGCCGCTGTACGGCTATGCCGCATTTACTTAAACTTATAATTTTATAGCACGTTATCACTTGAACTTTTGTGAACTGGGGCGTCGATTAACACGTCTTAACGGTTTTGCGACGAACTTTTACATCCGCTCACTTCGAATGCTCGGGTGTAACTCTTGATATATTATAACTGAAAAATTTAGAAAATGTTTTTGTTATTGTCGATACTTTTTGCCAAACAAATTAGTATATTAATATAATGCATTTATTTCTCTAATTCTTTTTTCAATTTATTTTTTAAAATCAAAAATCGTATTGTTTTCTGCTTTTTAGAGCCTTCTGAATGTGGCATTATGGAACGTGTTATCTCTGTAACTGTATGATAATGCAGTCGTTGGACCATCCAATGTACTTACGAGTGCTTCGCGATACATACCAGGGACAAATTTTAAATACGAACAATTGGTAAATAATTATCCTAATTATGTACATTCGCATTGTTCATTGGATTCAGTTCCTTTATTGGGTGCGTTTTTAAAATTTTTTTATTGGGTTTTCTGATTCACTTTTTATGTGTTTATGTTATGTATAAGATTTTTAACGTTGACATTTTAGGTGCTTTTCAGTGCTAATTTGTATTTCTTTTTTAGTATATTAATTAATGCTGTAACCTGTTCATTAAGCATTACTTTAGTGTATTAGTTAGGCTAAGTAACCAACATTTATATATTAATTTTAATTGATTTGAATTTTATATGTGACAAACATGTGTAAGTATTTGTATTTTTGAACGTTATAATAAATCGTGTTTGTTTTCAACACCCTCCGATGGTTGCAAGGATTGCGAAATCTGTGAATTTTTTATTGGTCATCGACTGCTTCAACACGAGATTCAGGAGCTCCCTGATCTCAATCAATAATTCGTCCCTAGCAAACCTGGTTTTTAACATTGTTAATGGAGATAATTATATCAATTCAAAATGAGATAAGCTTGAGTTTTATATAGTATAAATAAAAATCATATTGTCGTAATATTTGATTTAATAAATATACGTTTCGCTAATAGTATTAGCTTCTTCAGTATTCTATTTACATTATAATGAAATGAAATTTGCCATGTTGTATTATGGAAGTCAGAAAAACATTATATTACGACAAATTATAGTTATAACACATTAAAAAGACGATACAGGAAAAATAATCATCCCCACAATTTTAAATTGTGTCAGAATTATATTACGACAAATTATAGTTATAACTATAATTTGTCGTAATATAATGCTTTTCTGACTTCCATAATACAACATGGCAAATTTCATTTCATTATAATGTAAATAAAATACTGAAGAAGCTAAATAATAGTATTAGCTAAACGTATATTCATTAAATCAAATATTACGACAATATGATTTTTATTTATACTATATAAAAATCAAGCTTTTCTCATTTTGAATTGATATAATCATCTCCATTATCAATTAGCAAATTTTAAAATCTTTTATCAATTTACTGAATATTTTTAAACTGGTTTTTAACTGTTTGACGGCCTCTTCGTAATTGTCACCTGAAAGCGGGAAACTCTCAACCAACTCCCTCACCGTGGAACCCGGTTCAGTAGCTTGAATCAAATATTGGAATTTGTCTTCATTGTCAATCGCGGGATCTTCGTGAATTTTCTTAAATTGGCCCCAAAAACCGATCCAATTCTTCACCTCGCCGTCGAATCTCTTCAACTCACATTTGGGTAATTTGAGGTTCCTCCTCTTGGCTCCACCGCTTGTAGAATTGGCATTGCTGACTGTATCCTCTTGTTTAGTCGCCTCGTTCAAATAGAAATGACATCTGGTTTTGTATTTTATGGATTCCTCTCTGAATAATTCAACTGAATTCCATTTTTCTTCGAATTCTCCATCACCAACATCATACAAAAATAGTGCTTCTTTAATTTGCTCATCCAGAATGTAGAGGCGGTAGCTTTTATCCTCTAACTGGTTCAAACGAGCCATTACATTTTTTTTTTTGGATAGTTTGTTCTTCAGTAAGCTATCCAAGTCCTTGCAAGTTTTTGTAAATGATCGCCTCAATTGGGTACTTTCTTTCTGCAATTGGTTTGATTTCTCCATTGTACTGTCCTGTCACGGTCGCCAAATGTTGAGAATAGCAGAAATTAGTATTGAAAATGACTCTATTAGGCAAAATTACAACTTTGTATGAAAACTTGACAAATGTCAGCAAAAATAAAAAGAATTTTTAATTTTACACATCAATTACCCTTACCTACACTTTTATATATGGGTGGTTACAGAGTGTTTTCCAACAGTGAGTTAGATTACTAGTTACTGTTAGTAAATAAAGCAAAAACTAGAGCCTAAATGGCATTGCCAATCTCTACAACCACCACATCTAAGTCGACGAAAGTCCAAATGCCATCCTAAAGGTCCAATCACAATAGTAATTCTCTTTAAAGTTTGGGTCGGAGTCATACGTGATATTCTACTTGGACTGTGTGAACTGCGTACAAGACTCGGAAGTGGCAACTACTTACACTTTCCGCAGGCCGACCCCATCAACTGCTGGATGACTTTCTGCTAGCAACGAGGCTGAGCGTATGGCTGCTTTATGATGCAGCCACTCTACATCATCCCCATGCAGTGATACGCTATTCGGACGAATACTAGTTGCATGGCCAGCGCGATCTCTCGATCTCACAAGTTACGACTTCTGTTTGTGTGGCCACATAAAAGGAATTGTGTACTCCCACCGCCGCAACACTACAGTTCTTTCCATTAAATAAGAGTTTTCTCAACTTGGATCAGTGGATCCGACGAAATGATAAGCTCTCACGGTATAAAGACGGTTACATATCGAATGGACAGTGCATAGATCGATCTTCACATTTATTTTCTTGCTTTTTGACATTTTTATAATTCTCTTACCTGCTATGTTATACTACTAGTCTACCTTGTATATCTGGTTTTTGTATGGTCATATTGGACTCGTCTCCTACCTCCCTTGTTCGTTATAATAACAATAACACGAGAGAATATCTGTAGAATTCTGCTACTAGAAATACGATCCTGGATATGCCTCATATCATTAAACAAACACCACAGTCGTAGCGTAGAGGACTTAACTGTGCGATGATGGACACTTCAATAAACGTAACAATGTTGCACCACTCGGATCAATAAAAGGCTCTACAAAACGGTAATCTGTATGATATATTCCCATCAGTCCCGACAGTATGCTGTTATGAGACATTTAGTTTCTTTTTCAGTGTAGATTCTATTTCACGACTTGTCAGGTTCATTTAAAAGGTCGCTATGGTACTTCGCACCTGAAAAAAATAAGATAGGATTAGAGTTTCGTGCAACCCGTCGCACCGATTTCAACGCGAGCGGGAACAGATTTTTAGTTGGGCGATAGTCTTAAAGCAGAAAGCTTGTGTTAGAGGCAAGCTTTAGAAAGTTGACCAAGTGTTGTTGAACAATGTTTACGTGTGGTGTGTTAACTGTTCCGTGAGAATGACGGTTTGGCGAAGTCTTGCCGTTCAGCATTTTTCTAAAAATATTCCAAACCCTAAATAAAAACAATTTTTATTGACTGTTATGATTAATACATTCGTTGTTGTTGTGTAAATGCCATCTTATTTTTCTTTTTGCTTGATACAAGTAAACTTAAGGCAGTGTATACTGCTGCCTGTCACAGTGACATATGTTTTTATAAACAAAATGAAATCCAACATTCACCTACAGACTTAAGAGTTTTTTTTTTAGCACACGATATCTTGCTCCTGTTTGCAAGTACCGAATTACATTTGAAAAGCTCGTCTTTCTCGTGCAGCTTTAGGTGGGTATCTAGTCATTACTTGCCGGTTAACATTTCACTCAGAGCTCGATGATAGACTTTCTGGCATTTTTGCAAAAGTAGACACCCACCAGTCACTTTCTGTTTACTAGTTAATGTTGCATGTTGTTTACCTTCAATTTTTAAATATCCTATGACGCACTAGAAAAAGACGAATTTTTTATGCAAATCTCAGTTAGCAACTCAGCAAGATCTTCAGCACTCTGAGCCAACAGTATCCAGATTGTTCTCTCTTACGGAATTTGCAGTGGAAACAGCAGCTGTTGTTAGTGTGGTATAACGGCGAGCAGGTATAAACCCTTTTTGCAAAATTGGAGCTGAGCACTGTCCATCGTGCCGAAGCTGCTAGGTCTTTCATGGTGGGACCTTGTCAACACACTCCTTTGCTAATGCTTTATAACACCATGGTAGCTTCTAGCAACCAATAATAATCACCT
>OW679194.1:246631087-246800624 GCA_940337035.1 Agriotes lineatus | reverse complement strand
ATCGCACTTTTAGACGCACCGCGGGTAGATCATCGGAGAGTAAAATTTGCACCCCACACATTTATAAGTAATTATCATATATATAGTAATTAGCCCAATGCCGTAGATAACTGATCTTTTAACCATTTTAAATTATACATTTACATTTCACTGAAAGGACGATTCAGAGTAAAACATTCTTGTTTTTCGACGTATGTTTGTTTCTTTGTGAATCATCCGATCATCTTTAGTTTTAAAAATTTTTAATTTAAAAGATGTTATATTCGAACAAAATTTAGATATCATTGCAATTAATAAAACTTGGTTATCATCAATTGTACCTAACCACTTGATCTCAAATCTCAGGGCGCGTTTTCATGAATTTGAATTCAATTCATGAATTTGAATTAATATATCCATACACGCATACATTTTTTTTGCTCTATTCGGGAGCCAAGTGGGGATGCGTGAATGACCAATGAAACTAATCAGGTAAGTATTTTTCTTACAGAAATCCAGAATTTCGTTTCCCACGGATTTGGTGCAAAAATCGGAAAACATTTTATTACAATTTTAACGCTGCTGCACCCCCAACTTAAGTCCGACCAACGTTGTAAATAAAGGAAGTGCATTGAACTTGGTTATAAATAATTTTAGTAACAGCATAAATAGCGTGAGAACTAATTCACAAATATAGAATTGACGAAAACTTGAGAACTAATTAGTATGAAGGTACAAATATTTAATTAAACTAAAAACTAGAGTTCAAAATTCTAATTCAATGCAGTGTTTTCGAAAAGTAAATCAATTCAATGTAAATAATTCCAATTCAATTCAGCTAATTCTAAAGTCAATTCAACGCAATTTAATAAATTCACCGCAATTCGGTCAATTCAGATAATTTAATTGAATTCCACCAATTCATATCAATTCGATTTAAATGCAAAGAAGGTGTACATACTATTCACAAGTTTTTAAACCCTCGGTTCCATAAAATCGTGTTTATGGGGCATTTACAAGACATTTAGAATATGACTGAATGTTCTCAAATTTGTACTGTATTTAATGGAAGGCTTGCTTCATTCCTGGAAAGGTCAGATAAAAAGTACCCACGACAAACTTAAATCCATGAATGAAAATTGTTCACAATTATACATTTTAAATGTCCTCAGTTCTTCTATTTTGCACGCAATTTCAATGGTGTCTTAAAAAATACCAATCCCAGCTTAAGTAGATAACATTTTAGATTTTACGTACTTGTCCTCTAAGTGTTTGAAGAGTGCACTTCATTTTCGTTATGATCGTACTTATTAACTTTTTGTGTTTTCAAAAATGATCCATAGTTACCGATAATAAATCAACTTCAAACGGATTTAGGATTAAATCTCACACGTCCAAAAAGAAGCTTTAAATACGAGTTCTATACATAATTCTTTCGGCTACCATATATTTATTCTAAAAGGGATTAGAAAACGTCAACGTAATTTCAAATTGAAAATTCATTAAAAATCATGTTAGGTATACTTTCGTTGTTTTAAATCATGGATGCACAGACTTTTTCTACTTGCGGGCCGCATATCTTTCTGCCAACTAACGGAGGGCCAATGAAACAATGTTATGGTCTATGAATAATTATTTATTTTCGGCTTCTTTTAAAATTTGAATCCACTCAACCTCATGAGTATCAATGTCATAATAATAATACAAAATGTATCAGTTGCCAATACAATAGTAAAATTGAAAATTTTAGATTACAAACATGTGTTATGGTCATGTATATTACAGTCATGTATCTAACTAAGAATGCATTTTATTCTTAGTTGGATACACGACAGACATTGTGTAGAAGACACTATTTTTGGTATGTTGGGGGTCACTTTAGTCGTGGCTAAGGGCAAAATGGCTTCGAGATTTTCGTTGTTAGGACGATTGCTGTTCTTACATTTATTAGTATTCATTATTGAAAATGTTTGCTCGCATATATACGTTGACCCGAATAAACTAGTACATTTGAGTGCGTTATCGATAAATGTGGGAAACATCTGCACTGAGGCAACTTTAATTTGCACTGGAATGCTAGCACAGAGCTATATCATTGGGAAGCCAGTTGATTTTTACTTTGAAGCCTTGTATTTAACATATTTAAATGATTCATAATATCAACCATGAATGACAAATCACTTAACCAATCAGCATTTCGTAATTCCGGAATTTCAAAATTATTTTTCAAAGAATGTCGAGGACGGGGGCCGCGCACAAAGTGTCGACGGGCCGCATGCGGCCCGCGGGCCGCGGTCTGTGCATGGTTGTTTTAAATTAAAATCTCACCAAATTTAATAAATAGTTTGACAGAAGCGTGCAATAAAGTGACAAATGCAGGCAATAATATTTTTTTCTTCAAACGGCAGTAAAATATGGCATTATACTGCTGGATTGATGATGCTAAACTGTCACTTTATTGCCAAGCGGCAAATAATAACTTTATCTGCCGCTCGTCAGACGAGATCAAGTAATTTTCTTCGAATTTTGTTCACAAAGTAGTAATTAGATAATTTGTTATAAAAAAGTTTGAAGAAAAAATACTATATGTTATTCGGAGCAAAAGTATCTTTATGTGGCTCGGCTGTACTTATCTGCCTCGCAAGCTCGGCATATAACCCGTCCAGCCTCGCCACATAAAATATAACTTTTGCCCCTAATAACATAATATACTAATTATCTACTCCTACTGCACAATGGCCATTAATTATGATTCATAATTCACAGTTTGCAGCCAATCATAAAATTCTATTTTCATTATTCAATAGTTTGCAAGTTGCAACCAATCAGATAATTCTATTTTCATTACTCAATAGGTTGTAGCCAATCACAAAATTCATTCTTATTATTAAATGACTTTTGAAGTTAACATCTGTCACAAATGTCATAATTGGGAAATATGAACACAAGACTCCTATTGCATAGGAGTAGATAAAATATCGTATTATATTCGCGATTATGGCGCAAATGTCATCTTCGTGAATAATGGCTGTCATAATCGCTCATATAATAATATACTATATTGCATAGTATGCAATAACAACATGCTTTTGGCATATGGAAAGTGTCAAATAATAGCTTCTTTAGGAAATGGTAGTCGAAAAAAGTAATTTATTTCGCCTAATACAATATGTATCTAAAATGGCGAGAAACCACACATGTAGATATTCCTTGTAAAATTCTGAGTAGAAATGTTAATACTAAAATGTTGGACTTATCTTCATGAGCTCTCATGAATGCTAGATAAAAACAATTTTTATTTAAGTACAGTAACTTTTCTGTTCGAAATACGTCAAAATATCACCAAGGAAAGTTGTTCAAAATGTAAAATTGCCGTACCATGCAAATTTTCAGAAATATCAACTTACTTTCAAGAATCGTATCATTAGGTTTAAGTCTGCAATGTTTTGCTATCCTAATACTGAATATATTAAAGAATATAATCATAAAATTTTGGACTCCCATATCTTCAAAAAATATTATACAATTTGTTTAATTATTTATTCCTACTCAGGAAGCGCTCCTTAATAGCGTTACATTTTCACAACACCCTGTATAATGTAAAAATAATATTCCCCAGCATATAGCCTTCTATTACGCCACACGTAATTAATTTAGATTTTGATGTAATCTTTTTAATATGCCCGTCTCCATCTTGATATCGCACAATTACTTTTTGAGAGGTCATATGTAAATCGGAAGTACTCCAAACCAATTCCACAAATATCATACATTTCTATCGTACCAATTAAAATTGTGTGACTCACACAATCAAAGGTTTTGGGTTAATCCCATATTGTTAATGGCTGTAGTACTTAGTTATATAGGTAGGTAGTGTAAAATAAATGATTAAAAATGGTTTTGTTTGTATTTAAAACAATTACTTTAGTTTCATATCAATAAACTTTATTAACTAGACTATTTCTACTTTTATAATAGGTTCATTTATTGTTTTAATATTTACTTTATATCCCGGGAGCCACAACGTTACTCGTAAGGCTGCTGATTCACACAGATTCGGTATTCGAATCTTATAAATTTCTGATACCGACAGCCCATCGTCGAAATGTATTTAGATTGGAAGACGCAATTTCTTTGTTCAGATTCGCAGGTTCGAATATTATGTTGAGATTCGAATCTTGAGCTCAGATTCAAATCTTAGGTTCACATTAGGTGTTACGTATTACAGAGGTTCAAATTCGAATTTCATATTCAGATTCGAAAATTAGAATCTTAGGGATTTGAATCTTTTTAGATTCGGGATGCCAATCTTAAGAATTTCAGAATATTGACAGCCCTACGAGGAATTCTTTAAACTCGCCTTATGAGATGTAAAATTTATAATAAAAAATATTATTATTTCTAAACTTCCCAATGTAGAAATGTTTTAAGGGTATATTTTACTATGTCGATTAGTAATCCTTCTAGAAAAATATGTCTCACTTTTAAAACTTAAAAATTATATCTACCAAACTGTATTGGATAGAGCGTTAACGTTATCCATAATTCAGATAGAAGCAGAAGCAATGCGGTCTTTGAATTATGACGAGATATTAAACGATTTCACTGAATTAAATTCTAGAAAAAAAACTATATTTCCTTTATTAGTTAGGTATTGTTTATTACTTGTAATTTATTTTCATTTTGTTACTTTTTACTTCGATCATCTGGAAGACGAAGGAAGTATTGTAATCACGAAAAAATCACCTTCTGAGATTTCTTCAGATCTGCAGGTTTCAGGGTCTCTAGATGACGAAAAACAGGTTTTCTCAATTCCGTCTGTCTGTCGGCGGTATAACTCAAAAACTATTTGTCGGAGGAAGATGATATTTTGCATACACATTATATATATATATATATATATATATATATATATATATATACCTGGAATGAAACCGGGAAAATATCAGACAAACATATACAAGGTAAACACCATAAAAAATTACACTTTGTTTATTTTTGCGTTAATTTTGAAATAGAAGAAAGTAATAATTTTCACATGGGTCAGGTTTTACACTTGTCGAAAATAGGACTCAACAGATACAGGATAATGTCACAAATGGGTCAAAACATTTCAACAATAAGACCGTTCCTTTAAATAGAGGCGCGCGTCGCACTCATTTCAATTAGGCTCAATGGCGCAGTTCGACTTTTCGATGCAGTCGATTGCTACGCAGGTGCAGTTACGATCGCTATGCAGATGCGGCGGGTTCAAACCCCAGCGGGATACATTTTTAAAAATTTGTAAATTGATCTAATTCTAGCGAGGGAAGTTCGGCATAAACCCATTTAGATTTTTTAGTACTGTTCCTATTAAAATGACTTTTTTAAACAATTACGTAGTACATTATACAAAAAAAAAGTAAAGCGTGATTTTGTTCGAAGTGTAAGTTTAAAGCCGAAGGGCAAAGCCCCCGGGCTACAAATACACAGAGGGAAAAATGGCGTTCACTCCTGCCTTGTATATATTATTTTTTCCACGACCTATAGTAGAAACAATTATTTTCATAAAGCGTTACAGTCAATTGGAATTATACTGCAATATTTAGTAGTATTTTGAATTGTATTATAACAACATACATCTTATATATATTCTTTATAATGAATATATGCTTTAAAATGAAAATTCTGCCACAATTTTTATAACCAATCTAGAAACTGATTTTTACTCCCAATCGTGGAAAAATATATGTATTTTCTTCAGCTGGCTTTTATCTTTATGCTTCGGGAATTCACGTGTAATATATGTTTGGTGAAAGTGAAATGGGCGGCGCTGTCATTTAAAATCATGCCACCACTAAACCCCATGTTTGACTCTCTCGTCTAGGGTCCGCAAATATCTAAAATCGGCCCTGAAGGTCCTCTATCTGACCCAGTTAACTAACAGAGCTGCCTAATTTGTCAATGTCATTTAGAGACCCTAGGTAACATAAAGAAACTACAGTACTATAAGCATTAAAATATTCTAAAGTATGTGGTAAAACACTAAAAGCAAATAGGGGATTTGTACTTAGTATAACAAAAATCCAACAGAAAATAGGACCAAAATCGTCAAGAATGGGGAGGAAATAGTTGAAACTATAAATTGGTTAAAAAAATACATAAAATAGCCTAAAACCAAATTTTTTTTTTAGTTCTAAAGAACATTAGTCCACTCAAAAAGCATTAACGAAAGCAGTTACAAATTTATTAATAAATAACCAGTAAAACAAAAGTGGGCGTTGTGTCCAAGGTGGACCTTATGACCAAATGCGAAGGTGGACGTTGTGACCAGAGTGGGCGTTATGGCGGTGGACGTTGTGTCCAAGGTGGACGTTGTGACCAAATTTGAAAGTGGACGTTGTGACCAGAGTGGGCGATATGGCGGTGGACGGTGTGTCCAAGGTGGACGTTGTGACCAAATTTGAAGGTGGACGTTGTGACCAGAGTGGGCGATATGGCAGTGGACGTTGTGTCCAAGGTGGACGTTGTGACCAAATGCGAAGGTGGACGTTGTGACCAGAGTGGGCGTTATGGCGGTGGACGTTGTGTCCAAGGTGGACGTTGTGACCAAATTTGAAAGTGGACGTTGTGACCAGAGTGGGCGATATGGCGGTGGACGTTGTGTCCAGAGTGGACGTTACGACCGACGCCGCAAACTGTTATTCTCAAGAGGCGTCGGTGGACGTTGTGACCAGAGTGGGCGTTATGGCGGTGGACGTTGTGTCCAAGGTGGACGTTGTGACCAAATGCGAAGGTGGACGTTGTGACCAGAGTGGGCGTTATGGCGGTGGACGTTGTGTCCAAGGTGGACGTTGTGACCAAATTTGAAAGTGGACGTTGTGTCCAACATGGCGGCCATACTAGGTGGTGGACGTTGTGACCAGTGGGCGTTGTGTCCAAGACCCCAGACAGACAGACCAATGAAAAAAAATATGTTTTTTGGGATCAGGGGACTCTAAAACGTGAAGATCTGTTGAAAACTCAATTTCAAATTTTTGGGGTGAATCCAATACTTCCTTTATAGTAGTAAAAGGAAGTAAAATCAAACAAAAGGTTCTTAAGGAAACACGGCAATTTTATTTTTTAAATATTACATCAGTCAAGTGACCTTTTTCTCGCTGCTTTTTTTTTCGAGTGTGCTTACAGAACCAGTTCTTCTTTTTGGTTTTTCTTTGGCACATGAGGCAGTACTGCGAAACTTGTGTACCTACTTTTTAATTGTTATTCGACTAGGAACTGGATCTTGTGGATTTAATGAAAGTAATGACGAAATAAACTCTGGGTGATAACAACAGAATTTTTGCAAATTTTACTAATGCTCCATATTCACAGCTAAACTGACATTTCTCGCAAACACATTGACCACTGTCTTAAATTTTCATTTATCGCGAAAGGCGACTTGATTTGAATGTATATCTCATTATATTATGAAATGAATTAACTTTAAAATGGATACTTCATTCTGCCGGACCTTGTACTTTGAAAATATTGTTATTATTATTATTGTGAATAAATAATCTGTATTCAATTTAACAGGAGTAGAAAAAGCATAGTATTATATTCGTGATTATGGGCATTATTCACTCAGATGATTTGTGCCACTCGCCTTCGGTTCGTGGCGCGAACTTCATCTTCGTGAATAATGCCCATCATAATCGTTCATATAATAATATACTATTATACCTAATTAAATCTCATTAAAAGAATGTAATGTTCAAATGCTTATAAATCTCGTTAAAATAACGTAATGGCGTTCGAATGCTTGTAAACCTCGTTTTGGAAGACTGCAATTCATTTATAGGACTTTAAACGTCTTTAAAATCGACTTTTTTCTGCAACCACACGGATAAGACGCCATGTTGTCGAATAATTTTGTATAAAAAGTAAGTCATTTCTGAGATGTTCACCAATTACCTTGGCAACTGTACACTTTTCGATTGATATTTGCACTAGTTCAAAAATGGAAGCAAGATAGTGTTTTACATGTTAAATTTTAAATAAAAAACAAACGCTTCGTCAATATTCGGCATTCGCCGTCGTCGTTGTTTATTTTCCTCGTATAGTGATTGTTTATTTGAGCCATGACAGTTCTGCAATATAACTATTCTTACAAAATATCCGGCTAAAATGAGTTTGAACAGGTTCGCCGGGTGCATATGAACCGCCTTTGTGCACACTTTAAACCCCCCACCCCTTGAAATTAAGTGAAAATAAGGTAAAAAGTCTGGTGTGATACACTCACACAACTTCCTTTGACAGTGATCTTATAATTAGCCAAAAATTTGATTTTTAATCTTTAAGCATTTGTCAACATTTTTCAAAAATTACAAATTCTACAAAAACGGTACAAAATAGAGAGTTAGTTGAAGAGACAAATTTTCTCTATAATTTTAAGTTGACTTCAAAAATGCAATAATATACCGGGCGTTCTATTTAAAATAGGCGTTAATAAAAAAAATAGAAAGAAAACATAAGAAACCCATTTTAGAGGTATTCAACTGGAAAATCACCTCTCTCATATCAATACACATTAAAAATTTAATAAAGATGTGACGTTTGAAAAAAATCTTTAGATCCGTTTTTGAAAATATCGAAAAAAACTGAAAAATTACAAGAGTAAACACCATACTTCCGGTCCGGTTATGCAATTTCTTCAAAAGCTTGCTGTCTCATCTATATGGTACACAAAACTTATATATGAAGTTTCAACACCATACCTCTTTTCGTTTTTGAGATATTCTGTTCACAGACACACAGATACACACACAGACACACACACACAGACGCGCACACACACAGCAGACCAATGAAAAAAATATGTTTTTTGGGTTCAGGGGACTCTAAAACGTGAAGATCTGTTGAAAACTCAATTTCGAATTTTTGGGGTGAATCCAATACTTCCTTTATTGTAAAAGGAAGTAAAAATAGAAACTTTTATAATTATACTAATATTTACCTTACTGAGTATAGGAATAATCATAAAACAAAACGTGGGACTAATTATGAAAAGTAAGATATATAATTACATGAATAACAAATTCATTTTGGAACATATACAGGGTCGCCGAAAAGTATTTTTACAGTTAAATATTATGAAACTGTTAATCAAAACTTGAGTATATCTTTAAAAATATTTAAATTCCATTCTCTAAGATATTTTTAAAATGTCACAAAGGGTCAAATTCAATATTTTTAAAAAGAGTATTTTTTCTGAATTCGGTGATATAACACACCTTCCCAAAAATATCAAATTTGACCCCCGTACACTAACACTCACTAGATTTTAAATATTCAACTAATTATAATGCATTTGGTATGTCATATTAAATAAATTTTTAAATATCATGTTAGCTTTGTTTTTAGATACTTACAAACTGTAGTGTATGCATTGAAGATTCTTTATTAAATGTCGAATCCTCATATTCGAACCCAGTACCAATTCATATTTCATTTTTATATATTAATTTATAATCAGAACCTCCTGAGCACATTAATTCTACCTAAATTAGCTCAATGCTGCTTTTAATATGACTTTAAATCAAATTTCTTATTAACGCGGTATGAATTACAATAAGCTATTTAATAACTAAACATACCAATATTGCCAATCTTGTCATCTGAAATGATTGAAATTAACTCAAACTAAAACTCAGCAAGACTAACGTCCCTTTGATTAGCCGCCCTTGTGCAGTAATCAACCTGCAGACCTGCAGACCTGTACGCACTGACCATGAATTTGAATCTCCGTTAAACGATTGTAAATCTAATTTCTACACTTTCTAATCTTGTTGAAATGATTCCTCAGTCTCGTTAATATAACAGACCTAATAATGTAACTTTTACATTTTTTAACATGGTTTAAACGGTTTTATATCTGCCCAAAACAGCTTTAATTTAACCAATACCAACGTAATCTAGTTTAAAGGTAAAAAATACATGAAACAAATTTTAATTACGTTAAAGCGACTGCTAAACAGACCTTAAATATAGCATGTGTGACTTTTCGTTTCGTTGAAGATCTCGACTTTTGGAGAAAATGAATTCGATTTCACTTAAACGACAAAAAATATTCCAAAACGACTCTCATCATTCAAGCAAATTATAATTGCATATAAACGGTTAAATCGCCTTTACAGCATTATCATCGTATAATAAATAATTTTTTTTCAATAGCTGTTAGTGTCCTTAATGGTCTGTTAAAACAATCTTTAACCTCATTTAAACTATACGAAATCTTACTTGTACTTTGCACTACTTTTAATTTTTTTTTAAATTACTTTTGTTCTGATTTATATAGGATTTTATCGATAAAATAACATTAAACATAATAAAAACCTTTTGATCTCGTTAAAATAACCTTTATTGTCATTGAAATGCTTGTAAATCTCACTTTGGCAGGTGTTTAACGTCGTTAATACGACTCTTAACTTGTAGTCCTCAGTTATATCTACACCTTCTCTTGATTTTTCAATCTTGTTAATATGACTTTTAAACTAGTTAATATTACCATAAAGTCCATTTTCTTAGACCTAGAACATGGCATTTACTTTCGAAAAATTACTTGTGTCCAGATAGACTACAGATGTATGCCGCTACTCGTTAAAATGACCGTTGATTGCATGAAAATGCCTTTAAATGTATTTATAACAATTTTGATTTTTAATATAAACGACTTTTAATCACATTTTAACCCTTAAATCACGTCTACATGACTACTGTCTCCTGAAAATTACTAAACTGTATTTAAACGGATTTTAGTATCTTTAAACCAAATTAAATTCCTAAACCCGATTTCAATTCTCGAGTAGGCGGTTTCGAATACCATTTATAGGACCTGTAACTCTATTTTAAAAACTCCTTGATTTCATTAAAATAACTTTCATTGTCGTTAAAATACTTGTACATCTCTCTTTAGCAGGCTTAAATCCCGTTTATACCACTCTTGACGTCTTTATACCATTTTCCCTTTAAAACGATTGTAAACCCCGTTTATACAACTTTAATCTTGTTGAAATGATCTTCCATCTTGTTAATATTACTTCTAAACTCGTTAACGAATTTTACTTTAAAGTTCATTTTAATGACCTAGAACAAGATGTTAAAATTCGTGTTTTATTGATTTCCATAGGGTTTAATCGTTAAGAAAACTAGTTCACAGAACTATTATTTCCTGAAAATGACTAAATTGTATTTAAATGGATTTTAATATAATTAAAATACATTTAAATAACTTAAAATGATTTTAATCTGCATGTAAGCGACTTTAAATCTCATTCGTACAACTTATAAACATATTAAAAATGCTCCTTAATTTCCTTGAAATAACTTTAGTGTCTTTGAAATGCTTATTAAAGCAAGTCTTCAGTCTCGCATCTACGTCGTTAAGAAAAAAATTATTTCGTTATAAGACATCCTGTTAAAATGGGTTTTAATCTCGTTAAACGATTGTAATCCACATTCCCGTTCAAAAGATCCCCAAATGTCGTTACCAGGATTTTTAAAGTAGTTAAAGTCACTTAAAATTTCATTTTATATCTGGTAAAAGAAGCTTTAATTTAGCTCATACCAGTGTAATCTAGTCTAAACCTTAAATCTACATTAAGCTTAAATATCGTATGTAATTTTCCATTTCGTTGATGATTTCGATTTTTAGTCTAGAAAACATTTATGTATTCGGTTTTGATTAAAGGACCTAAATTTTTCCAAAACCACGAATCTTATTCAAACAAATTATAATTTAATTTAAACCGTTAAACAGCTTTAACAGAATTACCTCATTAAAAAGACTATATCTTGTTTAAGCAGCTCTTAGTATCATAAAAAGACCCCCAATCATTTAAACGATTTTGTTAAATAATTATAATCATTTTTATTTCCACTAAGTCACTTTTATGGGACCGTAACCTTTTGAAAATTACGTTAATTATTAATTAATTTCGTTAATATGACCTTTACTGTTGCTAATCTCTGCAAATTAATTTTAAATATCACCAAAATTACTTTCAATCTAATTAAAAAATTTTAATTGTGTAACTCCTTGCTTCAATAATCTTGTTAAATAACCCATTTGGTTAAGTCGAGTTTTTTACTGATTCCATTTTAAGACCGAACGTAATGGGTTTGTATCTAAATCTAACGTATAGATTTTAACTGAAGAAACTCAAAAAAATTATAGAAGGAAAAGGATACCGTTATCAACTTTGACATACCAGCACTGACCTATCTACCATTTTAAAAAGAAAACGGTCTTTAACCAGTACAAATACAGTAACAAATCCAAAACTGTGCTAAAACGAAACGACTAAAAATATCCCACTTCTTAAATTTAGAAACGACTTTGCTTCAGAAATTTTGACGAGGTGAATTCACAGAAAGGTGTTGAACCTTGACACAGTGGCACCCATTACCAGGAGAAAAAAGGCAGTAATTGCCACAAAACACATCTCACCAGTTTAATGGGCACAAACCCACAGCTTCAGAAGGCACACAATTAAATTCAAAGGAGAACGAGGCAAGAGAACTATTGTTCGATGGAGTTCACAATAGTCCGAAGCCACTGCGTGGGTCGAAGACAGCCAACACTTTTCGACGCTGTCTGTTTGAATGCAGAAGCGTGTACGTTAAAAACTCGTAAAAAATTAACCAAGCGTCACATTTCTATCTCTTTCCTCCATTCATTTGCTACATTTGTTCTCACCTAATACGAAGTGTATGAACCGCTGCGTGAGCTATACACCCAAGCTCAAATCGACGGGCACGCCAAGAGGCTGGGAAATATGTTTCAACTTGTCCGTCAGACCCAGTCTGACTGACGCCACTGAATAAACCGTAAAACATACATTGCAAGATCCTCTGTGAGTGAACAAATGAAACTTCCAAAGGGAATTAAACGAGTGAGGCAGTAAAACAGGGAACTCCATGTCTACAAAACTCTACAACTAAACGATGAAGCCAAAAATATGTCACTAGGGAATCGAAATCGTATGCAATTTAGCACTAATAAACTTGAAAGAGCATGAAAATGTCGGTATTTAAAAATTAAAAGAGCGGGAAGTTCAAAACATAATTAAATCATCAGGTTGTCCTAACAAGCTCTGTAATGTAACTTAGAATAAATCAATAGAGTCACTCGCGGCAGTTAGACTGCAGTAAGATGATGAAAGTAAATGTATCTAAACAAAGTATTAAACCAAAAGCGAACATACGCACTTAAAATATTGTAGCAAAATTTATGTAGCAATCTGACATATTCAGGATACAACACGAGTTTGTAATAGGAGAGTCAAGACTATTACAATGTGTTGCAACAGCTGAAAACTTCACCAAACGTGAGAACGTCGAGCAGGATCAACACCCATAGCGAATCCACAAATACGACCAAGTAAGAATTTCTGGCGACTTAACTCACCGAAAAACCGAAACGAAGAAGAAAAAACGTAGAAAACGCTGTAGGGAAATATGTGTTAAGTACTTTAACGTTAGGTCATGAAATTAACTCACCTCTTAGTTGGTGTTCAGGCTCATAATTGATAAGTGTAACCTTCAATGCCCATTCTCACGCAACGCCAACACTTGGTACAGAAACCAAAAACGCACTTGCCTTTACACTTTCGACCAAAGAAATATAAATAATTAATACACTACATAACGAGTGTAAAACTACCGGATACTATTGATAAAGCTATTATAAGCAAACACCTATGAAAGTTGTTAGGCAACTGAACTGTAAAAAAGAGCTCAAGAAAGCAGTAAATTATGCACCCGAAATAATTATCGTTGCAATACAAATGTATCTAAACACTTTAAACCAGCTGTTTTAAATGATTGCATTTGTTCAATAATATAAAAGATTTAGAACTATGCGATGAACCTCCGTGTCCAACTCATTGAATATGAAGTGAAATGCCTTACTTTCAAGGAAATGTGTGTATTATTCTGCTTTTAAATCAGCAACTAGAGCTAGAGCTTTCAAATAACTTAATATTTATTTTATCTTCCACCTCGAAACCGCGTCAACTATTTCAATAAAATATTCCAAGTGCTCTATAATTTCTCAGTTGTGGTGACCATTTGAACATGATATGGCTGTAGCTCCTCGCATTATAGTACCCACTACACAAAGTTTTGTTATTTTACCCTGGCCTCGGTGATTACAACCTAATGTATAATTAGTAGGAAGCTTGCTATTTGCTTGGATATCTTCATTTCCATTTACTGGATGCAAAAAGTGAGTGAAGTGAAAATAAATCTTCCAGTTTCTAGTGCAATAGCCTTCGCTTCAATACTGTACAATGTTTGAAAAGCGTTGAAAACCTATTCAAAACGTTGGGAATTTCACTAGTTCCGATGCTTAATTTATTTGGTAATCTTGCATAGAACTGACAATTTTCTATTGTTATAACAAACATCAGAGAGACTGCTTATAATACACAACATAAGATAAAACAGTGACTAATTATTATATTACCATAAAACATAGATATGTGCTTACATAAGGACATACTTTTTCACAATAATGCCTAAGCTGGACGAAACAATCTGATGAAAAAATAACAGATTTCAGCTCCAAAGTTTGACTTTAATAGCTGCACATAAGCGTCGTGTTCTACACAAACACTTTTATTCGATGAGTCAGTGGGCCAGTACGGTTCTAGATCAATAGTCCAGCTAGTGCAAAGTTTCAGAACAGAATTTAGTATTTTGCTTTGATTTGTTTGGAAGTTTAGCATAATATAGCGTTATACAGAGTGATCACCATAATTTTACATAAAGGTTGGACATGGAAAGGTAAACAAATGTCTTACTTGAGCATGCCAGTGGTGAACCAATGTCAGCTGTCAATGCTATTATCCTCTGTTTTGTGCTTGTCACATTATTTCAATTTAGTTCGGTTCAGCTAAAATGGGTTTTACACAAGAGCGAGAGTGATCGTTTTTCGTCATGGTGTTACTTACTGCTTGATGTGACTGGGTTTGAGCAGTTCGATCATGGAATAATAAGTTTAGCCTGTTGTTTTCCTTGTATTCTTCAGTGCTATTAGAAATGCTGTTAATTTATTTAAAACAAAATTTGTTACAGGCGAAAATGATACTTAAAACAAAAAATAATAATCCGTAACAATAACTTACTCCAGCTAGCTTTCAGCCGAGTCAAAGACACTTTAAAGTATACCTACTTGAAATATGCTTGTTTGCTGATTCAAAGTAAGGGTATATCGAGAATGCTAATTAAGTCAGGCGCCACAAGATTGTCTAATTAAACTCCAGGTCTTCGAGATGTCTCCAACCTTGAACTAATATCGAGTCGCGAGAAGATGGTGAAATGAACATCTGCTCACCTACCTTGCCATCAGATATTAATTTCGCTATAAAAATACGTTCTGTATATCTGCTTTACAACACTAAACTAATTTTTAAAACTCCCCTATGTGACGTCACAAAAATGCCAACTATGGAGTCATTTACTTTAAATGTAGAAACAACGGCCAATAAGGCACCAAATTCCATGAAAGGCTACTGATACCTAAATGCTGCAGCACATAAATTTAGACCCTTACACTTTGAACATAAACCGAAATCTACGCATGCAAGCGCTTTAAAAAGGACTATAAATTGGCGACACCAAACACAAAATTTGCAACATGCGTTACGATACTTAAAACCATTAAAAGAAGGCAGCGCCTAACAGTTTGCTCACCAGATGTGTGATACACGTAAAGCAATCAAGAAGAAAACGTCATTGCCAAGTCAGCGAGGGATGATCATAAGTGACTAGAAGATGCGTGTGCGGAGATGCAACAGGAAGCGGGCTAGAGATGTTGGAGGTAGGCAGCTACGTAAAATAAATTCGCAGACGGATGATATCTTATCCAATGTAATATTGATCTTTGAGGGAACCGACGGTACGAGAACGGTAGAGCAGGGTAACGAAAAATTATTTATACACAGCCCAACTGAACAAATCCGAATTACATAGAGTGACTCAAGGCAGATAATGTTATGCTGACAAATACCACAGTCACGAATCACAACAGCGTTACCATCTGCCGCAATCATTATCTCGACACAATGGAACACCTCCGGCTGAATTTCGATAAATCACCAAGTTACCTCTGCGGCAGTTTAAGAAGTCGAGAGCCACATATGGGGGCTAAATAGAAAATCCCGGCTGCGGGTCCAAAGACAGAATTTGCATCCCGCCGGCTTTGTTAGCCCCCCATGCGTGATGTAACGCCAGAAAAGGCAGTTCCACATGAAACTACAAGAAATTCAGTCTTCCCACTCGCGCGCGGGGTGTTACGGCGGAGGAAAATTGGAAGTTGAAGTTGATTGCAGCAGCAAGCGTTATTCGGCGATAAGCTAATATTGCGCGCCAGAGTTCATGAAGACGAACGAGGGCGGCTTTGCCCACAAAGGCTTAAACCTAAATGGGCTACCGGCATTAAAAATTAAAATTAGTATTTCACATGAACATGAGATATAATGCAATTGAAACTACAAGCGTTTGAACGAAAGACCAACAGAATTAAGAAAGCTTTTACAGTAAGTAGAGGTTATCACATCAGCACATAGTCAAAAATGTTCTCAAACTCTATCATTACAAAATGTGGATTTTCGAAAAACTTTAACCAACAGAATACAACATGTGTAATTTTTAAGCTAGAAATTACACATTTTCTCATGTTTTCTATTCAAACATTAAAACTGTTGTAGAAACTAGAAACTGAGTGCTGCTTTTGAGCCTACCGTGTGCCTTAATAAAACTAATCTTTTTTACTTAACCTCGCCGTTGGGCGCCATAATGTGGCCAGCCGTGTTTAACGGCTGACCTGACTCTACGGTTATTATTTGCCAATTCAAGTTGAGCGATCAAGGCAGTTTTATATTGTTAACAGGGCAGCGTTCGCAGAGTTCACGCACTTTCGGTGTACACGTGCGCTGATAATTAAAGCTAACTTAAATATGCTTTGTTGGATCCGTAGCTCAACGGGAAAATACACACAATCAATCACGGGATGGGGGCAAGAACAAGCACCACATCCTGAGGAAATTGCAAGCAAACTATCGTTACCAAGTATTCCCTACTCCTTAACAGTATTTATTATTATATGTTGAAAGTAGGTGGAGAAAACCAATAGAAGCTAGACAACTATAAGGTACATACATTTTTAAAGATTATAATAGTTGTACTATTTAATTTTTTACTGATAACTTTCATAGGAAATATGTTGATCACTGAATTATTTCAATAGCATATTTTCTGCAAAAGTATATACAGAAGTACAATTGTAGGGTTGCTTGTGTGAATTGGAACAACCTTTTCAACTAAAAAGAGTTTTTATAGAGTTTAGCTATCAACCTCGGCTGGGTTTATTTTACAAAATTGTCAGGCCATTTTTAAATTCAATAATGACGTGACCTTTTGGAGTAGTTTTGGTACAAAAATTACGAGTTAGCTTGTATATAGGTTCCTTTTCAGTCATATTTTCTTGTATAGTACTTCAGCTATTTGCATCTAAAAATTCTAAAGGTGACACGCACGCATCTTTTGGTTCTCTAAAAAGTTCAGCATAGCCGTTCCAGGCTCTAGTCGTCTGAGTTGCAGCTGCATTTTGTTTCGCCCTGTTTAGGAGCCCTTGGTTACATCGATTTCAAAACACAGTCCATTGGAGCAAGCAAGATATGTTCAAAAAGTTTTTAAATTCCGTCGCACTCTCTCTCTCAAGCGGAGCAGTCTGCGAGCTCATTGGCTGCAGGTGTGAGCGCGATATAGGAGTCTGACGCGGAAAGGTTGGCTTGGCTACTCTTTTTGAGTTCAGTTGCTTTCTGGCTGGGGTTTCAGGCGCTTGTTCGAGAGCGTGGCGTCGGTGCCGTCCGCGCCTTAGTGCATGGGCGGCCCGTTGTGCTTGTGCTGTTACATCTTGGGTTCGCTTTTTGTGTTGAGACTTCTTCACGAACCGCTAAGGCGATAAGTGGCGTTTGCTTTTGGAGTGAGCGTGTGGGCCCTGGTTTGTTCGTATGACCGCCAGCTTTGCAAAATTTCGTTGGGCCGTAAGAGGCGTTCTGTCCGTTAGCTGCGGGGATCTAAACTGTAGAGCTGATCAATCCTTCGGCCTCGCCAGCTTTCCGTTCCGATTTCCCGTGAGGCAATTAAAGCAGACCCTGCCAATTTGGGGGAATCTTCTTTAGGGACGCACGGTACCCACGCATCCGCCGACGGCACATTTGTTGCAGTGCCGAGCTCACCAACCCCTTGACGTAATCGCCTGGCTGACCCATTCAAGTAGTGTGTGTGTTTAATAACAACTAAGTACCTAACTTATTGATTCATTGCCGCATTGCCGAGGCCGCTTATTAAACTAATTCATTCAACTGTACATGCATAATTTATGCGTTAATTTATTGATTCATTGCCGCATTGCCGAGGCCGCTTATTAAAAACTAATTAAGTTAGCAGCGTGCTAGCTAGGTAGTATAGTCGATTAGAATTAAGGCGTCCCCCAACTGGGCTATATAGTTAGTCCATGTATTACTGTGTTTACTTTTGTGTATAATTGAATTATATTGTGTGAGACCAATAGAACGGTTAATTGAACGAGTTCTTATGATTTCCGGTGAGTTTGTGCATGCTTACTTTTAGGTTACTGTGTAAAGATAAATGTACGGTGAAGCCTGAGTGTTTAAGCGTCGCAGGTAGGTTATGACGCTCGTTGTTGCAGTGCTGAAGATCATGAGGCTGCTACTATGTTCTACTTCCGTTGAGCTTTGGATTTCGCCAAGGTGATAAGTTGGAAGGTAGGCTCATTTGATTTTCTGGTTTCACTCTGGGTCTATCTTTGCATTTTCGTTTATGTCGATAAAACCGGGTGGTGCCCTATTTAGTTTTATCAATGTTTACCGCCCCTTTGCCCGTTGCCCGTAGGTAATTTCGTGTAAGACCCTCCCTCGCTCCACTGATGTCTACTCGGCATATCTTGTTACGGGCTGGGCAAAGGTCTTAGGTGAGTCATTGTCCCGATTTAAAAAAACACCTTTTGCGCTGGCCGTTTAGCTTTCACGTTTTTTTGTATGAGCCGGCGCGGTGTCGTAAAAGTCGATTTAGACCGTAACAAAATTTCAAAAATAAAATGTACATTTATCTTCTTCAAGTAGGTACTTTTCGGAGAAGAATGTTTGCAATCATTACCCGAGCTATTGCTCTACTGAACAGTTGAGTGGATGTCGATCTACACCAATTCCTTATTTTTTAGCCAAGATCTTTAGCCTGGTCGAAGCTTAGTCAATTTTGCCTTGTATCAGTAAGTGCAGTAAGCTCAGTAAGCATCATACTGTGTTCACGATATACTTTAATTTGCGGATTGCTAGGATATTTACACATTTCTTTTTTTCACATTTATTCTAGCACTTTCTTGTTGCTCACGCTGTCGACCCAGGAAATGCGGCAGACAGAGCCGAGCCGTGCCTGGGGTGCAAAGCGTGCACAGCACCCGGGCGGCAAACTATTTGGGGCGGCAAAATGAAAAATGAAAGACATTTAAGATAGGTATGCTTGTGCCTTGCGGCATTAGAAAATGCAACATTTTTTATCAAGTTATAGTCTTGTGTCTGGCTTTTTTTCGTATAAAGGTAACTTGATACAGAGAAACGGTTGCATTTTTAAGGCGGCAAGCATACAATAATAATTTATTACTTATAATTTATTTTTATTATAAACACGTCGCGTCGGTGCCGTTTGCTATTGTACACGGTGATTATACCGACACACGAGTTATCGCTCTGTCGCTATGGTGCAGCGTCATGAAACACGAAACTATATAGATCAGCGAAATCAGCTAGACTAAGCGGCCCTCTTTAGACACAAAAATAATGAGTAAATTGTGTATTTGTGCTTTGTTGCAACATGCTTCAAGCTCATGCATGCCGCCGGCATATACGATAACAAACTTAAAAAGGGCAATTGGGGGTTAGTTTAGTTTGCGATTGAATGCTAGTAAGATTGTACTGAACTAAGCAGAAATAAAAAGGCTAAACGTTTCAAGCAAGAGCTAAATAATATAGTGCTTTTTAAAGTTGAAAGTTTTAAAACGTAAGTATTTTTCATTATTTTAAACATTTGAACTTTTCTGCTTATTTTTCTGTTTCGCTATCCTTAGAATTTATTTGTGCTTAATTCAGATGGCCGATGGCAGAAAGAGACTTTCCGGCTTTCAGTATCGAAAAAGAAAGTCCGAAAAAGACGAAATTAAAAAAGGACTGGCTGGCTCCTTAAAAAATTTTTTTGTTTCCACGGCGGCTGCAGCCGAACAACCATCAACAAGCCTGCAAGTGGAGGAACAGCTTGATTCGAACAAGGACACGCATATGGAAAATCCAGAAATAGGGCAAGAAAATAATAAATCCGAGGCGGATGCACAGAACACACCGGATTCACCACCACCAACCGAGGTTGCTGCTGAGGACGCTGGGATGGAAATATTGAAAGATCCTGCTCTTTGGCCGCAAGTTTTAACAGATAACATTAAAATGTCTATTCTTGAATTGGGGCCATTACAATTGAAAAATATTGCATTTCCATTAGACGATTCAAACAGATCTTTTTCAACTACTTATTATGACAAAAAATTAAGCAATAATGAAAAAGTTCCTAGAACATGGTTAGTTTATTCTAAGTCAAATAATTCTGTATTTTGTTTTTGTTGCAAATTATTTAAAGTTACTGATAATGTTTTTAACGATGATAAAGGTTATACTGACTGGCGACACTTATCTCAAAATTTAGACAGGCACGAAAAAAGTAAGGGGCATTTTGAGAGTGTTAAGAAATGGGTCGAGCTAAAAAAATCGATTGAAAAAGGGACAACTGTTGACTCAGTCAACCAAAATTTAATTAAGTTGGAAAAAAAACGATGGACGTCAATTATTGAAAGAATCATTTGTGTCATACAGTATTTAGCTGGACAAAATGCAGCTTTTAGAGGAAGTAATCAAAAACTTTTCGAAAAAGGCAATGGTAATTTTTTGAAGCTAATTGAATCAATTGCAAAATTCGATAATATAATGGCGGAACATATTGGCAGAATTCAAAAAGATACCAATAATATGCCACATTATTTAGGTGATAAAATCCAAAATGAATTAATTTGTCTAATAGGTGAAAAAGTCAAGCAAAATATAATCGAAACTTTAAAATTGTGTAGGTAAATATTATTCAATTATATTAGATTGTACACCTGATGTGAGTCACGAAGAACAAATAACTGTAGTTGTCAGGTTCGTTTTCATTAATGATATTTCAAAGGGTATAGAAATTAGAGAGCATTTTTTAGGGTTCTGCCCAGTTACAGATACAACTGGTGAAGGACTAACGGCCTTTTTATTGAATTATTTAAAAGAATTAAATATTGATATTAAGGATATGCGATGGCAGGGATATGACAACGGTGCCAACATGAAAGGCAAACATAATGGGCTGCAAAAAAGAATCCTTGATATAAATCCTAGAGCCTTTTTTGTCCCTTGTGCAGCTCATAGTCTTAATTTAGTTGTCAATGATGCTGCGAAAAGTTCGCTTGAAGTAACAAATTTCTTTGCTATTATTCAAGAAATATATGGTTTTTTTTCAGCCTCCACCTACCGTTGGCATATTCTCATGAAAGAACTTCCTACCATAACTGTAAAAGCTTTATCTGATACACGGTGGGAGAGTAGAATCGATGCCATTAAAACCCTTAGATTTAATTTAGAAAAAATTTATGATGCTCTCTTTTCCCTTTATAATGATACATCAAGAGACAATGACACAAAAAACCTTGCAAAGTCACTAATTAATAAAATAAAATCATATAAATTTGTGTGTTCTCTAGTAATTTGGTACAATATTTTATCAAAAATAAACACTGTAAGCAAAATCATGCAAAAATCTAATATTATTTTACCAGAAACTGTAAAAATGTTGACAGAAATTCAAATTTTTTTCATTGAAATACGATCTGAAGGTAGTTTTACAGCTATGCTTAATGAGGCAAAAAAAATTGCTGAAGATATAGACTGCGAAAGTGTTTTTCCAGCTGTAGGCTTGGTTAGACCCAGAAAAGCAAAGGTTTTTTTTTTATTATGAACATAGAGATGAATCAATCGAATCACCAGAGTTGAATTTCAAAGTCAATTTTTATTTTTATATTCTTGATATAGTAATATCAAAATTAAATGACAGATTTGAACAGTTAAACGAGTGCAACTCCTATTTTGGCTTTTTAAATAATTTAGGCTCTTTATCTATAGATAAAGAAGAATTAATGAAATGTTGTATGGATTTACAAATTAAATTAACCGATTCATCTACAAAACAAATGGATGTTAATGCAATTGATTTGTGCAATGAAATTGAAATATTGTCCATTTATAATAAAAGCAATACGACTTCGGCCAAGGAAACTTTAGAATACCTTGTGGCTAATGATTTAATTAGCACTTTCCCGAATTTATCTGTAGCCCTACGAATTTTTTTAACGATGCCTGTCACTGTGGCTCATGGTGAGAGATCGTTTTCAAAATTAAAAATAATTAAAAACTATTTGAGATCTACTATGAGCCAGAACAGACTTACAAATTTGGCTGTAATAAGCAGCGAGGAAGAGATCTGCCAGGCGTTAGATATGACGGATTTAATACGAGAATTTGCAATTAAAAAAGCAAGAAAAGTCGCTTTTGATATTTAAATTTAGAATTTATGTAGTTTTTAGTTCATGTTTATAACTTCTAAGTTACTAATAATAAATAATTTAAGCAATACTTTGTTTTATAACTATTAAAGCATTATGTTAGTTGTTTTAAATATTTAATTTTTTAATTTATACAAATAATAAAGTTTATAATAACCTTTATATATTTTTATTTTTTAAAACAAGTTACAGTTATCAAGGCAACGCAGAATTTTAAAATTAACACTATTTACGTCTAAGGAGCTATACGCTATAGGGGCGGCAAACTATATCTTGCACCCGGGCGGCAGATACCCTTGGCTCGACCCTGGCGGCACATTCACGATAGGTGCACATTTCAAACGCTTAAATTCACCTTATTGTCCCTACAATAGTTTATAAAATAATCCTGCCAAGAGGGTTCCAGTGGGACCTACGTGACTATACCACACAAACAAGAGAGGAACCTTTCCAACAGAAACAAAAGTTTTAATTTCTTGGAGAAGTGACCATTGATGCTATGGTACCATTGGCCCTAATTTGAGATCTAATGTAAAATAATGAACCCATGTTCCGCCTCCAGGCTGCGACGGCAGAAGATAATAAATAAAAATGAGACATGTGTAATAAATACCTCAAGGTTACTCGACGACTCCACTAATAAATCACAACATCTAGAAGCCCCTTAGCTGCGGGTTAATTCTAATGGGACGTGTCCTACTTCGCTACTTCTTATTAATGACTTTTACACCTCCTTTTTGTGAGCTAGCTCAATATCAATGAGTTCTCTCTTATCTTATTTACCCCAGTCGTGGTTAAGGCCAGCCCCTGATCAAACAAACCATAACTTAACCTGTACTGGTGCTAATCTGAAACTATGAACTTTAAAAATTCACTCAATTAATAATCCATTTTTTTTGCACGCAAATCAACAACAAATAGTTATATTTTCCTGTAAAAGCTAATTGATAGGAAACGAAATACTAAATGACTAAGCACATATTTCTTTCTAGCACTAATGTCAATGTATGTGCAAAAAGCTATTTCTACTGCGTCTTTATATTAACACTGATTAAATCACCCAGCCGACAACTGTTTCTATCACTTGTTTATGCTACTAGTTCAACAGGGCGTACGTCACCGCCCTAACACACCCAACAATAATATTAGTCACTTGACAGCTGTTTGAACAACGATTTTGTGCGCATATGCATTATAACGCATCCTCTGCTCCGACGATAACCGCTTGCAAATGACATAATTTGGTTGAAATCCCGACCTTGATTCAGTTAAACAACACAAACTGTTAGTGATGGGACACATGAATAACTAAATACAATTAAATATCAAACCACCAGTGGCGACCCGCTATAAAGAGCCAAGGAACCATGGCTGCCATTCAAGAACTCTTTTATTCTGAAAGAAACTTTTTTTGTTTTTATTTGTAAACATTCTTTTCATTTTAAAGCTTAAACAAAGCACGAGTAATCTTTATTACATGAATATCAAATGCACGATAAGTGCTGCTTGATTCCACGGACACATTGGTGCCAGGTAGAAGCGATTCTCAGCTTTTCGACAATTTATGGACTGCGGCGAGGGTAAATCAGCAAGAAGTGGGTTTAAAGATAAGAATATTTTAACATTCAAAGGGAGCCACGACCGTGTAGGCTCGGCCTTAAGCAGGCTAAGTCTTATCTGACCCCTGCGATAACGCACGCGTGTCGAGTTTCTCATTACAAGTTTTTTTTTGCTAACTTAATCGAGTGCAGATGAAGAAAGGGCATATTCGGAGGACCGTGCGTAGAATTCCGACAGAAGAGACGTTGTACGTTGGGGTGTTCGCAAAATAGTTACGGTTACCATATTATGATACATTTACAGGTAAATTGTCGCACATCTTGAAATAATATACGTCAATCACGCATGCATCTACGCAGGACCGCGCCAGCATCAATGGCCGCCTGTGTGCAGAGCCAAATTTGCCGCCCCAAAATTTACATTTTTGTTGTAAAATATAAATTTTATGTAGTACATACCTAGTTTAACTGTAACAAATCAAATTAATTTAAGTGAAAAACAGAAATTTTGAAAAAGTTTTATTAACAATAAAATGTACAAAAAAATTGTGGAATAAAATTAATAAAAAAACAACAAAATTTTAGAAAATTATAAAAAAGCAACTTTCCTAGTTTTTTTCTCCCCAAATTCTTTATTACTAATTCTAAATCGATGGAATCCATCGTGTCGCTTTCTATTGCTATTATAGACAGATTATTTAATCTGTTTTGTGACATTGTGGATCGCATATAATTTTTAATAATTTTTAGTTTGGAGAAAGATCTCTCACCAGACGCAACTGAAACTGGTAACGTGAGTAATATTCTAAGAGCTATTGACATATTTGGAAATGATGCTATGAGCTGATTTTCAAAAATATATTCAAGAATGGACTGGGGCTCTAACTGATGCTTTTCAGCTGAAGTAGGTTTAAGATGTAATTTTAAAGATTTTATCTCTTCAAATAATTCTATTCCATCTACATCTGATTCCTTTCTAGAATCATCAGTTAGATGAAGATGTAAATCTTTACAACATTGTAATAGCTCGTTTTCCGTTAAATCAAACATATTATAGAGAAATCCAAACATAGTATCATATCTTGTTATTCCCTCAAATCTGTCTCTTAAAGACGATAAAGTTTGATCTAATATATTAAAATAAACGTTAACTTTATAATAATTTTTTGGATCAATAATTGGTTCATCACTGTGTTCATAATCAAATTGTCTGGGTTTTCTTCGTGGTCTAACAGACTGAACAGCAGGGAAATTAGGTTCAATACCGAGTTCATCCGCAAGTGTATTAGCGTCAGTAAGAACATTATTGAATTCTTCATCTGATCAAAGAGCTAAGAAAAAATCTAACAAATTTTTAAAATGCTCTAAGCAAGTTTTGATATTTATAGTAGGATTTTGCATCATCGTGCTCAAAACATTAATTTTGATTAAAATATTGTACCAAATAATTGTTGAGCACAAAAATTTATAACTCTGAATTTTTAATGCCAAAGATTTGGCTTGATGTGAAGCACTGTGGTCTTGTACGGATAAACGATCTTCAATTACTTCTACCAATGCATCATATATTTGCCCAATTTGGTAACGCAGGGGCTTCACAGCGTCTATTCTACTAGACCACCGTGTATCATTAAGTGGTTTTAAATTTAAATATGTTGTGTGTTTTTTTCAGAATTGACCATCTTTTTACCGACGCAGAAAAAAAACAAATAATTCTTGAACTATATCAAAATAACCAGAAGTCTCAAAAGAAACTTTAACAGCATGGTTCACTACTAAATTTAATGTATGGGAGGGCTGTGCACGGCACAAAAAATGCTCGCGGATTTATTTCTAAAATTTTTTTTTGCAAACCATTATGTTTGCCGCGCATATTTGCCCCATTATCGTACCCTAGGCCACGCATGTCGTAAATATTTAAATTCAACTTTGAAAGTAAATTCATTAAAAATTCACTTAAACCCACTCCAGTTGAATCATTAATAGGACAAAACTCTATAAAATGCTCGCGTATTTCAATTTTTTTTGAGGACTCATTCAACATTGTAAATCTAAAAATTATAGTCATTTGTTCGATATGACTAATATCCGGTGTACAGTCAAGAATGATAGAATAGTATTTACATTTTCTAATTAAATCCAAAATATTATTTCTAATTTTGTTACCAATGACATCTATTATTTCATTCTGAATTTTGTCCCCTAAATAATTTACCATTCGTGTTTCATCTTTCTGTGACTTTTGAGTCCGAAGCACATGTTCTGACATAACAGAATCAAATTTTGAGATCATTTCAACAGCTTTTAAAAAATTACCGTTATTGCTTTCAAATAATTTATTAGATTGCCCGCGTAAAGCAAGACACTGTCGTGACAAATATTGTATTATTAAAATTATTCTCTCAATCACAGCATGCCAGTGCTTTGCTTCTGCATTCAACAAACGTAGTTGCGTCTGGTTTACAGTTTGTTCTTTTGATAACAATTTTATAAGTTCTAACTGATTTTTAACATTTACATTGTGAGTATCACTTTTTTCGTGCCTTGAAATCAATAGTGACAAATGCTGCCAGTCAGAAACACCTTCCTTGTGCGAAAAATTGTTTTTTGCCAAATATTGTACAACAAAAGCAATAAACTGCATTATTTTTTATTGAATAAACTAACCACGGTCTATTAATTTCTTCTCCATTTGGAAGAGAACGGTAGAAATATTTTTTCGAAAACCTTCGACCATTTTCATTAGTTGGGAAATTAAATTGCGTTACCTGAATAGGCCCTCTTTCTACTAAAATTTTTGTTAATATTGTTGATATTATCTCAGGCCACTCTCCAGGATCATCTGAGGTTGCTGTGTCCTGCTGCGACTGCTGTGAATCTGATGAGCAGCCAAATTTCTTTAGTTAGCCTTGATGAGGATGACGTGCTGGCTTCTTCAGCGTCACCAACTTCTCTTCTCTCTGGTTTTGGAGACTCCGAGTCAGATGAAGTCACCTTCTCTTCCCCAGATTCGGAATCTTCCCTCATAATTTCCATTTCGACTTCTTGGACGCACGGCTCATTAAGTGGCCCGGGAAGAGAACTAGAGCTTGATTCTAATGCTTCCGCTGACACATTTTCTGGCTTCAAATATTTTTCTAAAGTATTGGCCAGTTTTTTCTTTTCTTCTTTTTTTATGTAGACTTTGTTTTCGATACTGAAAACCCGACAACCTTTTCGTTTTTCGGTTCTAGAAAAATTATAACAATTTTATTACTTAATACAATTTAAGAATATGTAGTTAACTATCTGTGTATTGATTGATATATGATTGATATGTATGTAGGTACTTACCATATTTATAACTTTTCTTCAACTTTCTTTAAAACACAATCACTAACAAAATTAATTTTCTCTACTCGATCTTCTCTGCAGCCAATTCAAAAATTAAATGACCAAATGATTATCATTGCACCCATATTACCACAGCATTAATGAAAGCATCATATAATATTATATTTCTTAAAATCAGCTTTAAACAATTAGGTACTTACCGACAAAAGAGATCGCCGACACCCCGATCAAAAATAATATAAATACCTACTTCATAAATACGATATGTTTCACAGTCAATAAAAGCCGCCAGCCGCCAGTTTTCTGAAAAGTTACGTTTTGTTGCTTCTGATAAATATCCGGCTTTTTTGTAATCATTGCATAAAGATGCATGGAAAGCGTTTCTTCAAGTTGGCTTCGTTTAACAATTAGCCGCCACGGAATAAAAACTAACTTCGAGAATTTACATAAACAATAATCCATGTAACCATATTATCAGGTGTTCATTTACACAATAAACATTTTTTATACCTATATAGGTACATATTTTTGAACTTCTAAAATTTGTAAAGTAAAAAAAATTGTATTTTTTTTATTTTTTTTTGTAATTTGTATATAATTTTTAAACCTTTTTGGCCGCCCCTGAATTTGGCCACCCGTGTGCGGTGCACACATTGCACACTGGCTTGGCGCGGCCCTCCATCTACGTATCTCAAACAGTTGAGATACAATTTTTTGACCGAATTATACATTTAAACGAAGAATGAAAGATAGATTCAGTTCGTCGTATTTTATTAGTCTGCACAGTTTTTTCACTATGCAAACTTTTGTCCTTACTAGATAATAATATAACAATGCGATTCACTTTTATTTTGGGAAGCACCTGGAAAGCATCTAAGTATAAAGGTTCATATAAAATGTTGAATGTTTGCGTTTGTTTTAACTACTAAGCACGGTGATAAAGTTTATCGGTAGAATTTATTGGTTAATTGATTAAATCATTAGCAGATATTGGATAAGTAGATAATATTCGTTTAGGGTATGCTAAACAATGTTTTACTTGGACCTCTTGCACTTTCCACTTCCCCAGGAGTTCGCTGAACTATCACCGCTAAATTGTATTTATGCTGCATAAATCAAGCATTTGATCGCCCTGTATAAAATTACGTTACATCAATTCAAACGCTCATGTAAATCCCTTCGGCTGCCATCCTCTGGGCTGCGTTGTAATTTTCCCCCATTCCGTTCCCTCTGCAACGCGGCTACGACTCATTCCCTCTTTCTCGCACAACATACTACTCCCATTTACCATCTCACTCAAAGGCAACTTCCTTCACAATCTACGCTTCCATCCCTGTCGCGAATGTCTCCGTCACGCAGGACTGCAACCCGCGGGGACTCCTACGTGTTCTGAAATCGTACAGTTGTCCTTTTTCCCTGACACAGCCACGTCGGCTCTGTCTGTCGCAGGCCGTCCTTGTCTATAGGCGCCGTTGCATGTACAGCGTCTCTCTCTGGCGCAGGAATGCCGAAGCGGAATGTTTCAGGGTTCTAGCCCACTCGGATGTGCCGCACGTCGCGGAGCCGCTCTTCCTGCTTTGTTATTCGGAATTGAGTGGAGGTATCTGCATTTTATCATCAGCGTGGGTGTTTGTTATTTCCCGAAGTAATCCACGCTTTTCACGTCTAGGTTGTACCTTTCCTAAAGTGCATTGTGAGTACGCGAAATTCATTCCAGCTCGCGACTGGTCTTACGCTATTTTTGTCACAATTTGTTTCGCGTTTGCTAGGATTCAAGATCGCTTGTTCATTCTGATTTATGCGTCCTGGCAGGCTTTTTACAGTGTAGATTACAAAAAGATTCTTCAAGTTTTTACCCGATGCTTCTTGCCACATCAATTTACATCAACTGCAAAATTGGAACCGGCTGGAAAATTGTTACAGGATTACAAACAGCTGATGTTTGAACGGAAACGGAAAATAGTTATCTAAAAATCCATAATCTATAGTACAATCATTAGACCAATGCTTCACATTTGTATTAGTTTCCTAATAAATTATTTTAATCTTTCAATCACGCATCGATAGCTCCTTGTACTAGTACTAGTTAAAATTCCTTCTTAAATTCGGATATGATTCGTTAATAATATGCGAATATTTAAGTGTGTGAATCTACATGAAAAATTAATGATAGTTTGCTTTATAAACTGTGGTCCAAAAATGTTCCATTACGAAAATACGGGGTGTTAAAGTTTTAGGGAAAAAATGGAAATCAATTAATATTTTCGAAACCCCTTGAGATATTTCAGTGATATTTAGTACATAGCGACAGTTAATATAGGTGCATAATTTTCAATATAAAAATATTTTTAGCTATAACAGTGGCGTGCGTACGGGCAGTGACTTTGATATTTTTGAAGAAAAAAATGGTACTCCAATGGTTTCTTCTAAAATAAAAATATTTTTGAATTCGTCGTTTAATTTGAAACATAAGAGCTCTCTTGAGTTTTTGAGTAAAAAAACATTGCGAAATTATTATTAAGTTAAAAAGGAAAATTGAAACACATTACGGGTTGGCATCTGCATGTAATGAACAATAAGAACTGACAACATAAAACATTAGAACCAACATGGAGCAATTATTACAAAAATTGTTGAAAATGGCCCCCTTCACTTAATATGGATGCTTCCGCCTTCCTTCTCATGGAATTGCGCACTCGTTGAAATATCCCCGAAATACTTTATTCTATCACATGCTGCAACTATTCTTTCTCTTAATTTTTCTACAGTGTTAATGGGACTTGTGTACATAGCGTCTTAAGATGGCCCCAGAAAAATAAATCTAAGCTGTTGAGGTCGGGGGACCTTGGTGGCCATTCTTGTGGCCCACCGCCAGGGCCGTACTAGGTATAGGCCGAGTAGGCCCCCGCCTACAGGCGTAAGCGGCAAGGGGCGACAAAATTGCATTTCGTACTAATGGTACAAGTGGCCAATTTTACAAATAAATATTAACGATTTTAGTCCATACATTACATTGCCTTGTGCAATTTACAAAGGAAATGTTATATGTTCACCAGATGGTAACAGCGTTTATTTTACAGTTCTCACTTATATCAATCAAATCATTGGAATGATTAGCTTGTTAGCCCACCGCCTAGGTGGCCTTATTCTAATTATAAAAATGTTTCCATTTTTAAAACAATGTAATACAGCAGTGGCGACAAACTAACTTAAATTTTTAACCACTGTTGGAGCGGGTCCACTGATATTACATATCCATTCACTGCTTTGGACTCATCGCTGATACAGTCGTCCATTGCAACAATCAGCAGAACTCCACAGACCGATTTTGAGAACTTACTTGTTCCACTACTATGGTATTTTTCGCTACAATCACTTTCCCGGTAGAATTTGTTCAATTTAAAACACTTCTGAGACCCTATACGATAGTAGCTTTTATTTAAAAAAAATATATATCGAATTTGGCCTGATGCAAGGCTTATACTACGTGCCGGCAGAAAAAGCTTGTTTTAAATATATTAATTATTACAAAAAAGTGTGACAGTGTGGCTGCGAATACATAACCTTATTCTACGTTCATATGTTACTACGCATAATAATATGTAATTATTTGTCTATATTGCATTATTTTAACATATGGATATGTCTTCACTAACTTGTACCACGCGCACCACATAGGTGGTCTTACGCTAATTAAAATAATTTTTGCATTTTTAAAATAAAAAAGTTACAAAAAAATGTTTTCAAGGTCTTTAATACGGAAAGCGCCCTGCAAGAAAAGCAACTTTTGCTAGATCAAATTATGGTCGAAATCTTCAAAATTCTCTGCAAAATAGGTAAAAAAGACCTCAATGCTGCTAATAATTCAGAAACAGTAAAGCGAATAACATTAATTTGGAAATTAAAAACAAAACATTGCAGCCAGTGGGATCAGTGTTCACTGATAAATGCATGTGCTTATCGTTGCGCTATAAATGACGCAGTGGCGTTCCGATTTAAAGTACACCATATGTTTATATATAAGAATTTGTATAATGTTCTGCTGACTACATAATGATATGTGCTTTTTTAAATTAGCATTGTTCTCTAATCTTGTTTTCTGTTCTCATTTTATTTGTGTTGTATTTTCTTATTTCAACTTTTAGTTGTTTATTTTTAAAATACTTGAATAAAAAATGTTGGATTTATTTTTGAGTACCTACCTGTTTGTGTGAATACAATACATCATACATCCGGAGATAAATGTAGAAGTCATATAGTGTCACTAGTATTTTTTGTCACATATATCGTTTTGTACTTAAGGGCGCAAAAATTTTGGCTTGCCTACAATAAAAGTTTGACTAGTTACGGCCCTGGCCACCGCAGCCAATCCAACGATTTATATAAACAGTTTGTAAAGAATTGCGAACCACTACACTGAAATCGCTGGTGCACCATCGTGCATGTACCACATATGGTTTCTTATTTCTATCGAAACATCCTCAAGCAGCAAAGGCAGTTGTTCTTGAAGGAAATTGAGGTAAGATTGTCCGTCAAGTCATCCCGGCAAGAAGAATAGACCAATAAAGTGGCTACCAATAATTCCTGCCCATACGTTAACCGAAATTTGGTGTTGGAAATGGTTTTCGATTACGGCATAAGAATTTTCTTCCGCCCACAAATGATTGTTTTGGAAATTCTGAATGGCATTTCTTGAAAAATTAGTTTCATCCGTGAACAGAATGTCACACGCCTTGGAAAATCTCCAAACAATTTGATGGCAAATATTCAAGTTTCAGGATGTTCTTCGACTTCGCGCAGCATCGCTTTCTCAATTTCAGGAGTCTACCTTCAGATGTACCTCTTTGGACACTACCAGTTTCAACGACGATGAATATTAGAAAAGTTTCAATTATCTGGTAAAGCAAGACTGAGATATCTCTGGTGATAAATACGCCATTTCTGCATTTGAATATTTCTCACCATTTTTAACAAGACTGTAAAAATAAAATAAAATAAATAATTCACAGCGCACAGACGTGAACGACAGAGACTTATTACAAAATGTCAGATATGTAAAAAGCAAGTGACATATTTCATAGCAACTAGATTCATTGCAAAATTGTATTCTTCAATAATTAGATTAATTTTCTCGGAAAATACAGCGGTTTTTATTTTATTACTAAAAAACGGCGCATCGGAGAAAAACAACTTAAGAGAACTCTTATGTTTCAAATTAAACGGTAAATTCAAAAATATTTTTTATTTTAGAAAAAACCATTGGTGTACCATACTTTTCTTCAAAAATATCGAAGTCACTGCCCTTACGCACGCCACTGTTAAAACTAAAAATTATTTTTATCCGCAAACGTCACAAATAGCAACTTTTGTCTACTTTATCTGCCTAAGCACACAAAATCGTTGCTCTCTTTCTTTCTTTCTATGTTTGTTCGCTATCTCCTCCGAAGATACTGGACCGATTAAATTGTATGATGGCTTAAAATTTTGCTTATTTTTAGACTTAGATCGTAGGCCGGTATTTTCAAAAAGAGTACGAAAAAGTTTTAATTTAAATAAACCTTTAAGCAGCGGATCGCAGCATCTGTCGCCGTGGGTTATGGTGTGACAGCTGTTGTGGCCGTGTGCTATTAGCTGGGGTGATTCAGTATGTTCATATATTATTAAAGTAGCGGGTTATTTGAACAACAGAGGTTGGCGCAGGGGTACAGTGCTCGCCTGTCACGCGGGTGGGCTGGATTCGATTCCCGGCCGATGCATCCTTTTTTTTAAATTTATATTAATGAAATTTACCTGAATGCGTTTGCGGATAAAATAGTATATGTTATTCGGAGTAAAAGTGACTTTGTGTGGCTTAGCTGAATTATTTGCCTCACTAACGTTCGGCTAAATAAACTTCAGCTTCGCCACATAAAGTATCACTTTTACTCCTAATAACATAATCTACTATTGTATTGAAAATATGCACTTTTATTAACTGTCGGTACGTACTAAATATCACTGAAATATCTCAAGCGGTTTCGAAAATATTAATTAATTTCCATTTTTTCCTAAAACTTTAACACCCCGTATTTTCGTAACGGAACATTTTTGGATCATAGTTTATTAAACAAACTTTCATTAATTTTTCATGTAGATGCACACCCTTAAATATTCGCATATCATTAAGAAACACCCTGTATTCCAGAATATTTGGTTGATAAGTGTAAAATTGTGAGCTTGCTAAATTTGCTTAATACATGCAGCCAGCCAAACATGACTACCACTAGAGTTGAAGAGATGAATTTGTCTATGACCGTGTTCAACACGCTGACAAGGGTCGAAAACGTCAAGTATTACACTCTTATTTAAAGACTTTATTGTTTCTATTGATTCTCACTCTCAACTGTTTTATTCATTGGTTAAAAATTTTATTTTATCCACTGTAAAAATTTGGCAATTCATTAATTACTACGGTTCAAGGATTTACGATTTTTTGAAATTTTCAAAAGATTATGGCAATCATACTCGGAGCTTCCCGAACTACAAGAACAATTGCAAAAACTTCACTGCAGTATGGTTTTGTCCATTGCACACTTTAGCAACAACGAGTGTGATATCTAAATTTCTGAGAAAGAGCAGCAGCAGGTTTCCTTAGAAAGACTTGGTTGCTCAAATTTAAAATGCATGGAGCTTGCTAAGTTTGCCTAATAGGTATTTAGATTTAGTGAAATTTCTATAGCAAAAAAGTTATATCATAAAGGTGAATTTTCCTAAAACCGACTGCATGAATTATGGCAAGCATATTCGGAACTTTCCGAACTATAAGAACAACTACGGAAGCCTCACTGCAGTATTGTTTTCCCATTGCACACTTAAAAACAAGTGTAACGCCCCATTTCATTTTGCGTTACGTTATTAAATAGTTCCTAGGGGCCGTTTTGTTTTCCAATATAGTTTTTCCGCGTGCCCCACTCTTGGCGTTGCGTGAATTAGATTTTGCCGGAGGAACGCTCCACCTTCGAGATTGACACCTGCGAAAAAATTCTCGGCACGGTCTATCTTGCGATAACAAGTCGTGGTCAAAGCAGGCTAGGCTTGAAACAATGTATTTAGAACCCACCTCCGGGGATTTGGCATAGTTTTAACTAGCAGGCTTTGGAAACCTCCGTTTCTGTAACAATGGAAGTATCACAGCGACGTCTCTTCAAGCACGTTCAGGCCGATTTCCAGTTGTGACGAGATTTTCCTTTTTAGTTTTTTCTTGCTAGTTCTAATTTCGTGGTAATTAGACCTGCTTCCATGCCTAATGCTTCCGTGTTTTTACTACAAGCGACCGGTTCCTAGGCATCAAAGTCATAAGAATTGCGGGTTTCTAGCAATTTGCTTCTGTTGCAAGATTTCATCGTAGCAAACGGCTTATGCGGCGTGTGACTCAGATGCGAGCAATTTTGGCGACGGTTTGACTTTCCTCCAGCTACAGCGGCAGCCTGTATCCGCTTTGGGCCCCAATTCTAGAATTCCATGCAGAGACTGACAGGACCCTCCTTAAGATTGCAAGATATAGTGCTTCCAGCTACGTAAGTACATGCATTGATTTTCAACTTGCTTGTTTAATTTATCGGCAAAGGGCTATTGCCTAAGAATAAACAGTTCTACGAAGGCATTCAATTAATCAAACTGTACTCGATAAATGCTAGCTTGTTTGCAACGCTTGACGCGTTAATATTTCCTCAATTAGGGTGGCTCTAATTTTGTATGTACCTAATAATTACTTCCACAAGCGTCCCTGTGGCGCCTAGCACTAGCGTATGTTTGCATTGTATCCAGTTGTGAAATTTTTCCACGTTATGCTGGCGCGGGCCCTTTTAATTTATTGTATTCTACAGTGTGCTTCGAATTTTAATAATTCATAATATTTGTGTGTTATGATTTGGTTATTTACTCATTCTGGGCTTAGTTGAGCGCCTTCAGCTTTATTTATGATGGATATTTGTTACACTGTTGTTTGTTGAATAGTATTGCTGGTTTATATTTTCTTTGTACTGTACTACGATCCCTCATGAACCTGCTAATGTTCTTTTTACGATCTAGGTTGAAGTAAGATGCTTACAAGGTAGGCGGTGATTTGTTTTGGTAGCTGGATTTGTTTCTTGTTGTGTTTAACAACAGACGCCCAAAATGTTATTGCTTTATAAAGATTGTATTTAAGGATCGCTTCCTAGTCCTTACTCACACCATATTTTCTACAGAGGGTTAGAGCTAGCTAGGGCTGTGCCTACCCCTCGTTTAAGGGTGGTACACAATGAGTGGGGTTTCTAAATTTTTGGAAACGAGCAGCAGCAGTTTTTCTTTTCTAAATTCAGATTTCCTTAGGAAGACCTGGCTGATAAAATTTAAAATTCGCTGAGCTTACCAAGTTTGTCTAATACGATTTGCGTTATAACTAAAATTATATCATCAAGGTGAATTTGTTTATGACCGTGGCAATGTTCAATACGCTGATAAAGCTCGAAAAAGTGAAGTATCATACTTTTTTAAACACTTTACTGCTCCGTATGATTTAACTGTTTTTATAATGCATTTTTTACAGTTTTAAATATTATCGGCTGCATATGTTTGGCAATTCATTAAATACTACGACACAAGGATTTACGAAATTTGTAATATGTACAAAGGAGTTATGGCGAACATATCCGGAGCTTCTCAAACTGCACGAACGATTACAGACACCCCACTCCAGCATCGTTTTCCACGGCACACTTAACAACAAATTGGCGGGTTTTCTAAATTTTTGGAATAGTGCAGCAGCAGTTTGCGTTTTCTAAATTCAGATTTGTAGAACTCGCTGAAAGTTTACTAATATTTTGATATAATTAAATTGCACTACAACTAGAATTATAGCATCAAGGTGAATAAACTAATAACCTGGTACCAGTCGACACTGCAAAGCTCAAAAAAGTATTGCACTTTCATTAAAATATTCCGCTAGCGCGTTGATTTAGCTGTTCTGGTAGTGCATTTTTATGATACACATTATAAAAAGACCCTCTGAAATGTCTTATTCCCTTGCTTGTATGTAGTTTGAATTAAAGCATATAGGAAAGCTCAATTAGGCCCAGAATGAGTAATTAACAAATAATTGAATTTGGAATTATCCAAATCATAACACACAAATATTATGAATTATTAAAATTCGGAGCAGGCTGTAGAATACAATAAATTAAAAGGGCCCCCGTCAGCATAAAGTGGCAAAAATTTACATCTGGATACCATGCAAACATCCCCTAGTGTTAGGAGCCTTAAGGACGCTTGTGGAAATAAATATTAGATACATACAAAATTTCAGCCAGGAAATACTAACGCTTCAAACGTTGCAAACAACCTAGTATTTATCGAGTACAATTTGATTAATTGAAGGCCTTCGTAGAACTGCTTATTCTTAGGCAATAGCCCTTTACCGATAAATTAAACAAGCAAGGTGAAAATCAATGCGCACTATCTTGTGATCTTAAGGAGAATGGGGGGGGGGGTCCTGTCATCTTGTGCATGAAATTGTTGAATTGGGCTTAAAGCAAATACAGGCCTATAGCCGGAGAAAAGTCTAACCGTCGCCAAAATTGCTCGTATCTGAGCCACACGCCGCATAAGCCGTTTACTACAATGAAATCCCGCAACAGGAGCAGATTGCTAGAACCATCAATCCTTATGACCTTGATGCTTAGGAGCCGGTGGCTTGTAGTAAGAGCATAGAAGCATTAGGCATGGAATCAGGCCTAATTACCACGAAATTAGAACTCACAAGAAGAAAACTAAAAAGGAAAATTTCACCACAGCTGGAAATCGGCCTAAATGTGCTTGAAGAAACGCCGCTTTGCATACTTCAATTGTTACAGAAACTGAGGCTTCAAAAGTCTGCTAGTTAAAATTATGCTAAATCCCTGGATCAACTATTTTTCAATGCCTACTTGTAAAGTTGTGTTTTATATATTAAAATCTCCATACTAAAGTAACCTTTTAATGACGAGGTTGTAACGTTGGCCAAATTTTAATTTATTTTCCGCGAATGGCTTCATTCAATTACTTTCGCTTCGGGTAAACTCAGATACCAGAGATGCGTTTACTCAAATGTATAAACCCACCGAATTAACAAATGTAGAAATAAATCATCTATTGTCTTTAAATATTTACACAATAAATCTTAATTAGGAGAAAAATATTATGTCCACAAATATTATAAATGAAAATTCGTTCTGATAACTGGATCTGCATCTCCTGGACGGTCTGCAACCCAACGTACACGTCGGATCGGTCGGTTGCTGCCTCTGGACTGAATCAAAGTAGGTGCGGTTTCCCGCTGTAGTTCCAACGCGCAGCGGTTCTGAAGGTCGCTGCTGAAACAAATTATGTCATATGTTCGTGCCGGTTAATGGCGGTGTTTATGTTTAGTTCTCGGGCAAATGCAATGCAATTACGTGTGTTAAGGTGTTAGTGACGTTCACGGCTAGTGTATTAAGCCGTGCAGGTCGTGGTATTTCCTAGTGTTTAAATATAAACCACCCAGAATAATATAAACATGAAATTTCTACCGCATGCAAAGCCTGGAAGATTTCGAGCAGGTCGATGTCTGTCAGCGGGAGCAATATACCTGCGATGGAATACCAGGATGGCGTCGTTGGACTAGAAGTGTTTCTGATACAAGTTTATAGTGAGGTTAGGGTTATCTTGACCTGGGGCGGCCGGCTTATGTGAGATTTAAAGGAAACGCTCAACTAGTCGGGCCTCCGTCAGAGATGAGCAGGATCAAGGGATTTATCAACTAAACGGGTCCTCTGTGAGAGATGAGTATGATCGGGGAGTTTCTCAACTAGGCGAGTCCTCTTTCGGAGATAAGCCTCTTCAGGTTGATACTAAGAAAGGGGACGTCCAGGGACTCAAGTCGGACGGCTAGGACTAGGGGTGATCAGAATCGGGGGACTCAGGTCTCAACTGCCTTCATATGGCTACGCGTTCCTCTTTTATACTCTTTGAGCCCTCGTTATCGGTGCTTCGTGCTAGATAAACTAGAGCAGGAGCGGCGCCGAGAGTGGTTGCACGCGTGTCCGCACATCAAACTATAATCAAATAGGGTACGTGTTATCGTCTAGTGCAGATAAGTGGTTTCACAAACATATTTTCTGTGGTGTGACACCATAAAGCAATATTTGTAGTACACAATTCCTGAATCATTTGTAAAGATACGGAAATTTCATCTACTGCATTCAATATCAAATGTTATGTTACCTAAGACAGAAATATCGTTTTCTGAAAATTATATCTACTACCTGCAAACTGCTTTCATTACTTTCTAAGCCTATAGTTATTCAAACAAATAGCAAACAAAATAACAAGTGAAGTACGCCAGGCTTGAAAGAAAATAATTACATTGATGCTGTTATAAAAGAAAAAAATCATGATCGGGAAATAAATTGTCTGTTTGATGCAGTTATACTGTTTCGAAGCCTTTCCATAAAACTATAAAGTAATGACAAAATAACTTGTACCAAGGCGGTCTATATTGTTCCAGGCCATGACACTGGCTCTGTTGCCAGTTTTGTTTGTTTGAAATATAGACTATTTGACATTAAAAACTATTTTGACAAGGCAGTTCATATAAGTTCCAAAAATGCCTTTGAAGTGTTACTACGTACCAAGCTGCATGTCAACTTACGCTTCATCAGTTGCTCCATATGTTAGCGTGTTCAAGTTTCCATCTAATGAAACGGTGGCACAAAAATAGAAAGACATTTTGCATTTAGAGAACTGGCAGATTGGACAGGCTAGTGTTGTGTGTGAAAAGCACTTTAAAAGAGCAGATATAAAAGGTAATAAGATGAAGAGACTTGTTCTGACTGCAATATCACTAGCTTCCAGGCAAGTTATTTTGAAGAAATTGCTGTTTTAGATGAAGTCAAAATTAGTAGCGATTTACTTGCAATGGAGAATTAGGTACCTACCCATTAGGAATTGTTTTTAAATCAAATATTACGGTGTAGTGACGCACTGCGATGTAAATAGCAGTGATTTTATAGATTTTTTTTCAACTGGAATGCATCACAATAATCAATGACAGGGATAGTGCACTGACAGATTGTTCATTTAGTGATCAAAACTACAAATTTTTTCTTAAAGGTTGGCACAACCATGTTGCCAGATTGTGGTAGGCCATTCCAAAGGTCACTTTATAGGCCCAGTGCCATGGCCTGGAACAATATAGACCGCATTGGTTGTACTCATTCGATTCTTTTAAAGTGTATAGTAAACCGGGGTTTAAATCAGTATCTTCGTTTTTCTTTTTTACTTCTGGAACTAGAACTCGATTTTCCGTTTCATGCCTATTAACTAAACATCTTGTCACGATCACCAACAAATGAAAAACAACTTTACTGAATTGTCTCAAGTTTTGAACAAACCTAAACTTACAGAAACTGCTAGTTTTTGTTTTTATTCTTGCTTCTGCAGTTATTTTGAGATGGTTACACCAACATAAAGATATTGTGTGTGTTACTTGGCGTTTGCGACAGTAAACTGTAAACATTCGTATGTCTCTTTGATGCAAGGCTTCTTAAAACAGGAGAAACAAAATACCCGCTTTTCAACGTTTCAATTTTGCACTAAGCCGATGCTTGATGCATGCTTTTGTCGTCGCTTCTGCAGTTAAATTTAAGAAAATGAACTACAATAAAACACGAGCTTATACTCAGGAGAGTAAATGTCTTTCTATAAATCAATAACAAATGACCCAATACTTTTATTCAAATGGAAATTGGTCGGAGGAAAAGAAATGTTTTTTTCTCTGCTCGCTTCTACTGCTTGTTTCAGACGGTTAAACAAATTTACAAATCAGTTGTTGGTACCGGCTGGTGTTTGTTACTATTAACTGGAAACAAAACACTGAAAATCAAATGCAGCCTGTTTATTCGCTTTATGTGTAGGTGCAGGAAGTTCAAGAGCTTTTCTATAATCAAATAACAATTTTATTCGTTTGTTTTAAGGTATACGTAGGCCGTTTATAAAGGAACATATTGATTGGTGAAACTATAAATTGCACACAATATGATTGAGTAAACATATATGTTCAGAGTACCTAAGTTCCTTTTCATAAACGAAATAGCAAACTTAATCGAAAATTTTAAGGTCTATACCTCAGCTAAATTATACGGTTGAAAGCAACTCGCTATAAGGAGCGTTACCATAACAGATAAGTCATTCAAGAATTTTTGTTATTTTAAAAAAATGTACTTATTTTTCATCATTCTTCTAAAACTTAAACAAAGCACCAGTAATTTTTATTATATTAAATTTTGATAACAGTTGTTTTATTATATATTATTAAAACTAGGAGAGAGATCAGCTATAACAGTTTTTGTCAAGTTACTGAGCTTATTTTTTAGAAATGGCGTTTCATAAAAAATAAACAGTATTAGTCGGTACAAAATTTCATTAAAATTATTGAAAGGTAACGTTACGTTTCGCAAAATTTCAATCTGCTTCATCAGACATGAGTGCATTGGATCTGTTTAAAGTCAGTAATCTTGTAATACATTATACCTTTTAAGTAAAATATGTTTTTTGATATATTTAAAATTTGATTTATGAATCATTTAGAACGATGGTACTGAACTAGGTATAAATAGTAAACATGGATGTTTCTTCATGGTATTATTGGGTTCGGTGAACTCATGTTCTTATATTGACGTATTTGAAACATTCTTTTTTTCAATTTATATTAACAAATTACTGAAGTGTACGGCTGAACGTTTATAGTTCCATAATTTTTAAGTTACGTTATATTCTAAGTATCATTTGGAAGAAAAACATGCAAGATGTATAAAAGACATTAGAAGTTATAGAGGCGCAGACGCGGACAGTGACCATTTCATGATCAAAATGCAGTTAAAACAAGAAATACCCAGTCAGCCGAAAAACAAATAAAGAGGGACAGAAAAAAGAAGAAATGTAAATAAATTACAAGAAGAAGAGATAAGGTCAAAATACGAAAAAGAAGTAGAAAGAAGCATCAACGAAATAGAGGAAACCGGCGACATACAGGAGCTATGAAGTCAGATGAAAGACATTATCAAGCTGTCAGCTGAAGAGACATTAGAACCAAAAGGAAAAAAGCAGAAAGGAGAGTGGTTTGACAGCGAATGCGAAAACATAATCAAAGCAAGACCAAAGGCGAGAAAGCAGATACTGGAAAATACAACGACAGAGACGAGAGCAGACTTCGAAGAAAAAAGAAGAGAACCTAAGAAAATATGTAGACAAAAGAAAAGGAAATCGAAAATATAGAGAGGCTGGAATAAATGCACAATAACAAACAACTACGACACTTCTACAAAGAAATTGGACAACATCTTACTGTCGAAGTAAGGAAGGAGATCTGATAGGAGGAAAAGACGAACTGCTGAAACGATCGACGGGCAGAACATTTCAAAGAAACACTTAACATAAACAATAATAACAACGAAGAACCGGAAGAAGCAGAGAATCCAGAAAAAGCACAAATAGAAGCACCCAACCTGGAAACCGTCACTGAAATTATCAAAATGTAAAAAACAACAAAAGCCCTGGCAAGGACAACATACAGGCAGAGCTGATTAAATACGGAGGAAAGAGGCTGCACCAGAAACTCCATCTGTTAATAAAAAATATATGGCAGAATAACAAAATGCCCAAGGAATGGCAAACTGCAATAATATGTCCAATATACAAAAGCGGAAGTAGGTACCAATGCGAAAATTACAGAGGCATCGCATTATTGGGTGTAATTTATAAAGTACTCGCCAAGGTAATAGAGGAAAAGCTGAGACCATGTATATTAAGCAGATAATAGGAGAGTACCAATGCGGTTTTAGGCAAGAGAGATCAGTGACCGACCAGATCTTCACAATAAAACAAATCCAAGAAAAGCTGTTGGAAAGCGGGGTTTATCTACACACAATGTTCATTGACTATAAACAAGCGTACGACAGCGTAAAAAGAACAAAACTCCTAGAGGCCATGAAGGAATTGAGGATTCCAAACAAGTTGGTAAAATTAGTAAAGATGACGGTAAAGGAAACAGACAACCAAATACAGTTCCAAGAACACATGTCGGAATGTTTCAGCACAAATAGTGGTCTAAGACAAGGAGACCCACTTTCAGCGATTCTTTTCAACCTTATATTAGAAAAAATAATAAGAGAGAGAAAACTAAATAGAGAAGCCATAATCACTAAGAATTCACACCAATGCATAGCTTAGACCGACGACATAACAATAATGGCCAAAACCAAGGATGAACTTAAAGAATTAATAAAAAGACTAGAGAAAACGTTAAGAAAATACGGCCTAACAATAAACGAGAAAAAGACAAAATACATGGTAATGACCAGAATAAAAGGCATCGCCAATGAAAATCTAAAGATACGAAATGAATTGGGGAAGGAGTAAATTTTTGAAAACGTAGATAATTTCAAATTTTTAGGAACAGAAGTATCGAAAAACGAGAATCAAACCAACGAAATAGAAAAAAGACTAACAGCAGGGAATAAAAGTGAAAGTGTTTTATGGAAAGTGTTCAGTGCAAAAAATGTGTAGTGGAAGGTGAAAACTAAGATCTATAAAACAGTGATCCGACCAGCAGTGTTGTATGTGAGCGAAACGTGAGTACTAAATCAAGAGACACAACAGAAACTCAGAGTATGGGGGACGATATACGGAGGAATCAAAGAAGAGGAAACATGAAGAAGACGCACAAACGTAGAGCTCAAAAATCTATACAAGGAACCAGACATAATAACCGTTATTAAAACGCAAAGACTAAGGTGGATTGGACACATACTGAGAATGAACGGAAAAAGAGTGACACAAAGAATTTTACTAGAAGCACCAGGCGAAAGGAGAGAAATAGGAAGGCCAAAGAAGGAATGGCTAAGATGCGTGGAAGAAGACCTACACCTTTTGGGAATACATGACTGGAAAGAAAGAGCGAAAAATAGGGGCGAATGGAGGAAAATAATCAACCAAGCCAAGGGCCTTGAAGGCCTGCAGAGCTGACATATATTGTTATGATACATGAGGCAGTGTAATCAAATACAATAAAGAAGTATTTAAAACGAATAAATTTGGAAGATTGCTATAATTAAATCTTGATGGGTGTTAAATTTTAAACATTATAAATAAATTTAATTGAGACAATGAGAGAGGAGATTTTGATATTAATTGAATACTAATTTAATGGTTACAGAAAATTTTGATAAAGTTCAAGCCAAGGTTACAATTGACAAATGTATTTGTTAGAATGATAATAATTACTAGCATGTAATAATAGGATTTTTAAAATAAATAAGTGTACAATAAGAATTGTATCTCACATAAATGAAAATTTTGTTTAAGTTAGTTAGATAAACAACTCATAAAAACAGACATGTATTTTCTGAATTAAAGCATTTTGTAAATAAAACTAGAAAGTTATGCCTAAATTTGTATTATTTCGTAAATACAAATTTAAAAAGGGTCTTAAACAGATCTGCGTGGTGAGATAAAATGAGAATGTTAATTGGAACTTCTGGAGGTACATAATCGGTCAAGAGATTATACAAGTACAGTCAATTGGAAATAAACATACAGAAGGTTATATTAATTGAATACATTTGGATTGGAGAGTATACAAGATATTATTGGAGATTCTTACAAGTAACTAATTGATTTGGATAAGTTGTAAGTGTTGCTGTAGACATCGGAATAGCTATAAAAAGGAACAAGGTTAGATTTGGAACTTCATAAGATTGGAACTTACCAGAGGTTGAATGCTTTAATGGTGACGTTTGCAAGGAGGGAGGATTGGATTCTGTAAGCAGTGCGGATGATATTCTGGATGGATGCAGTCAAAGGGGTTCACGTGCCATCCTGGGTACCACTGTTTGAGGAGTGAGCAGTAAGTTTTGCAGTCTGACGATATTGGGATCCGTTGTTGGTTGGAGTTTGGCAGAAAAAGCAAGAGAAAGTATTAAGGTTTGTGTAAAGAGTTAATGAAAGTTTTTTAAATAACAATTAGTACAAGAAGGTGTTCAAATAGACTTGATTTATTACTCACTTAGGAGAATAATATGTGTGCTAAGATAATATACAATTGTCAATACCTGGCTTGATGAGTTTTGAAAATCGGTTTGACAGCAAATATCATTAACTGTAATATTAAAATTCAATTAATAGAGATCTTGATTTGGCGAACCGCCTGAGATAACAGAACTTGATTTTTAAAAAGAATTATTATTTAATTAGAAAGGGCATTGCATTAATAAAGGGCTAGTTTAAAGTGGTGCATTACATTTCATAAAATATATGGATAGTCCAACGTGTAGCTTATATAGTCATTGTAATATATTGAGATGGTATTAAGCCCACAACTTGTTGCAGTGCAAGGTAATTAACCGATTCAATAAAGCACAAAGTTAGGATATTTTGTATAATTGCAATTTTAAACTAAAGTAAAATATTAAATGCATTGATAATGAGATGCGAGAAACAGTAAATTAGTTGGAGAAAGGCACGCAAAGGCAAAGCATATTTCAAAGGGTTTGAATTGGTTTGTAAATAAATTAATATAATTTAAAAGGTAAGGTTTGTGGACATGTAAAGCCAGACCACAGAAAATTTATTTGACACAAAAGGTTTGTTAGCTGCATTTTAAAATGAGCTTAGTTAAGTAAAAGCAAAGGATAATGAGCACAGCAGAAAGGTAAAGCAAGATAAAGCATAATATAATATAGAAAATTGCAAAGAGCAATGCTAGAAGAAGGCAACAGAAGAGAAAAGATAGTGACGCGAAAATGTTGAACTGAAAAATCAGTGTATTTAAAAATAAAGTGCAATAGTGCAGAGCAGAGCAGTGACAATAATAAATAAATAACGTTTGTGTGTGCAACGCTATCGAACAATTTTAATTATAAGCTTAAAGACAATAATTTAGATTTAAGAAAATTGTAAATATTAATTATGTACTCAAATTTACTTCCATTTGTAATCTTTCATTATCAGACTTAATTTCCATTAACATAAGAAAATCAACAGTAACTTAGCAACCTGATGCTATTTTGTTTAAAAGAAGAGAACAATTGATTGGGAATTATTTGAAGTTTGTATAATTTGTGCTCCAATTTCAATTGCAATTTTATATTAATAAAAAGTATTTTACCATTCCAAAAGTATTGCATTTTATTGCATATGTGTCCATGTTTATGTGGGAGTGTTTGGAAGAGGTTCCACAGCATAGAAATACAAATTTTCCAATCGCATCTTCGAGGACATCGGCAGCCGTTCAGCTGGGTTTTCCGATCATCGTTTCCGGCAAAAGTAAGCATCCAGAGCCAGAAGCCTGTACTGCAATAGATCGGCGTACAACATCTGCAGCGAGGGGAACGTCTCCAGCCGAGATATTTAAGAAGCATCACTACGAGCAGCTCCGAAGCCTGCATAACGAGGTAGGATTAAGCCTGCAATTTGAGGGTTAGGTTTGGGGAAACTCACCAAACGACTAAATCAAACTTTCCCGGAGTGGCCTAGCTTTTCCCCAAGGGCCCAGTAGCTTCGTGTTTTTCGAAAATCGAGTGGCGTCAGTAGATTGTTCCGGGTTTGGCGAGAATCCAAGCGTTCAGGACAATTGAAAAATCCGCGTACATTCTACGTCAGAACAAACAACAGGCGGTGGCGTTATCCTAAAAAACAAGCAAGGGGATGCGTTTCTATTAGTTGCTAAGCGGGAGAATTTCAAATAACTTACCTGACGCGTTTTTCACAGTATTTTCACGAGTTTATACGTTCAAATAAGCTGTGCACTGACGACATTTTGTGTGTTATCTGTCAAATAGCGATTACTAATATTATCTGCTGAGATCGAGCAAATGAGCTACTCCAAGTCAAATAACCTAAAATTTACGACGATAGTTAAATTCTGATCTCACCCTGAGAATAGAGCATAAATAGCGATTTCAATGAAATTTTTACAGTTTGTTTATAACTTGATAAGGTATTTCTTGGACCTATTACAGTTTTTCACAAAAAAAATAACACCCACGAGATATTTTGCAATTTATATATTTTTTTTAATAAAGCAACTAAAAACGCAACTTTTTCGTATCTTGCTTCGTTTTCAAGAAAAAAATTAAAGCCCATATTTTTAGCATTTTTAAAATTGAATTGTACTTAGAAGATTTTAAAAAAAATTATTTACTAGCAACATGATATTGTACATTTTCGTCAGAGAAACAAAATACGAAAAGCTAGTCATAACTCCCAAGAGACTTAATCAAATTATGTCTCCTCAAACTCATGATAACCATGCATTTACAAGCAACGTCTCAGCAACCATACAATGAGGCAATCCTTGATGTTACTTACATATTCTAATTTTAAATGTCATTATGACATTTAGAAATTTCATACTATTCTTACTAATATGCTAGTAAATAAAATATCGCATGCACCACAGGAGATAGTCATGTTATTTATCTTCGGTTGACACATGTCAACCTCAGGGAAAAAACATATTCATATCTCCCTTAATGCATAAATATCTATTTTCGACGAATGACATCGAAAGTAGATTTTTCTCACTGTTAGTTGACAACAGAAAGTTGACATTTGCCGCTGAGCGTGCGTTTTCATCACTTTGCCGCTCGCCGAGCGTTTTGGGTTTCCGCGTGAACAAAATAGGTAGCCACGTCCGAATGTTTCCTTGACAACGCCCGTCATTTGTTGAAATAATCGCGTCACATGTCATAGACTGCGCGAGTAATGTTAACTTGATTGTCAATTAATTTTTGCAATGAAATGAAATATGATATTTTCTTTTAATAAATGAGGTTACAGATTATACATACAATATGCTCAGTCGTCGAAAAAATAGTATGTATGTTTCGAGCTAAAAGTGCGCTTGCCGCTTTTGCATGATTGCTGGTTTCGGCTTCGCCTCAACCAGCAATATTCATGCGCAAGCGGCAAGAATGCACTTTCAGCTCTTAACATACAATATACTATTTCAACGTCTTTAATACAGAAAGGACGCTGCAAGAACTACTTTTGCTAGATCGAATTACGGAATGGGACGTTTCGCCATCGCCGATTCGCCGTCGCCATTTCGCCGTCGCCGTTTCGCCGTCGCCATTTCGCCGTAGACTGTTTTACATTTTCGACTTAAAAAAACATTTTTTCACTTATCTATAGCTAAGCAAAACATGGAATCAAAGTTTTACCTGTTTTAAATGATACATGTTCGAAATCTTTAATAGCTTTAAAATATTATTCACATTTCTTTCCCATTAGGTGGACGTTAAAAGTTATTACAGTTACACTTCTTATATGCATTAAACCGTCTGATGGTAATGAGCATACTTGTTACTTTTTGCTAATCCTTTTATCATGCACATGGTGGTCATTATAATGATTTGGTTTAGAAAATTCCCTTTAAGGTAGTATGCCCGTTATGATGATTTTAGTGATTTGCCCTTTTTTCAAACTTTACATTTTTATTGTGTATTGATGTGAGGTAGGTGATTTTCCAGTTGAATACTTCTGAAATGGGTTTCTTTTGTTTTTTTTTTCAATTTTTTAATTAACTCCTATTTTAAATAGAACACCCACATCCGGTATATTATTACATTTTTGAATTTAGCTTAAACTTTTAGAGAAAATTTGTCTCTTCAACTTACGCTCTATTTTGTACCGTTTTTGTAGAATTTGTAATTTTTGAAAATTTTTGACAAATGCTTAAAAATTAAAAATCAAATGTTTGGCTAATTATAAGATTACTGTAAAAGGAAGTTGTGTGAGTGTATCACATCAGATTTTTAAACTCAACTTCAACGTCTTACATCTCGCTTATAATATGTTCTTCAATATAAGTTGATTAACGTTTTCCGCTTTATTTTGAAGTGTTTCTTAAGTTTTCCGAAATAAATTTGAACCACCCTGTATATATGTTACTTTACAATTTAAATATTACTGTATACTTGCTGTTTAAGTACAATAGAAATTATTAAACTTATTATGCATTTTCTTCCGGCAGCGGAGTACAAGTATATTATTGTAAGTTAACAATGATGATAGTTTATAAGCAAGCAAATTAATGTCCAAATAAATAAGGTTGCATTACATTAAAGTATAAAAATAAATTAAAGTATAAATATTTGGCAGCACGGTCTTTGTTCCGCTTTCAAGTTGACGGCGAAATGGTCGACGGCGAAACGGCGACGGCGAAGTGGTCGGCGGCGAAATGGCGACGGCGAAATGGCAGACGGCGAAATGGCGACGGCGTAACGGCGACGGCGAAATGGCGACGGCGTAACGGCGACGGCGAAACGGCGACGGCGAAACGGCGACGGCGAAACGGCGACGGCGAAACGGCGACGGCAAAATGTCCTAGACCCATCGAATTATGGTTGAGTCTTCAAAATTATCAAGGGTAATACCACAAAAGGTGAAAATTTTTTGAGAATTTTTTTCGTTCACATGCAAATTATTCTGTTTAAATTTCGCGAAACCAAAACTGCATTAAAAATTCCGCGAGACCGCAGGTCGAGTGGAATTTAAGCAGTTTTTGTTGAGAGAAATTTGCAATAATTTGCATGTTAAAGAAAAAAATTCTCTTAAAAAAAATTTACCTTGAGTGGTATTTGGAAAGATTATTCAACAATATGGGTATATGACATTTACCGTGTTCGACAGCACACATTTTTAACGTTTTCCACTATTAATTCAATACTGGAGCTTCCAACACGATTATTATGAGTTTTAGAACAACGCTGAATTGCAAACTTCACTTTGACATTTTGGTGAAATGTCAGTCAAAAGCTACTCATTAAATTGAAATCATTGAAACTGATCGCGCTCACGTGAAAACACTGCGACATTAGGTGTTTTCAAGGACAGTCAATTTTGATTGGCCGTTTCTGACAAATTGAACCATTTTCATTGGTTCCTTCATTATAGTGTTGAATAATCTACAAAATAGGTAAAAATACCTTAATGCTGCTAATAATACTGAAACACTTAGTATTAATGCGAATTACATGAACTTGGAAATTTAAAAAAACATAGCAGCCAGTGTGATTCGAACTCGCGTTCACTGATAAATGGATATGCTTATCGTTATAAATGACGCAGAGGCCTTCCGATTGTTATATATAGGAATTTGTAAAATGTTCTACTGACTACATAATAATATGTAGTTTTTTATTAGAACTGTTTTATAATCTTGTTTTAATTTGCCATTTCAACATTTAGTTGTTTATTTTGAAAACTTTTAAATTAAATCATCATATATCCGAAGATAAATTAATGTAGAAGTCATACAGTAATATTAGTTTTTGTCACATATGTATATCGTTAGTGTACAGAAGAGCGCAAAAATGTTGGCTTGCCTACAATAAAAGTTTGGTAAGATTGCAGCTTGTTTTTATTGTTACCTTTGCAGCTAAATTTAGACGGTTAACAACTTTTGTTTGCTATTGTTGTTTACTGAAACTGCACACAAAACACGATTTGTAAATCAATTTTCGTTTGGTACATATAACGGGTGACAATGAGACCAGGGCCATACTTCTATCTGCTTTATTTATGAATCGATCTAGATAAAATTTTATATGAAGATACTAGAGATATTTGCTGATTGACCGCTAGATATAGTCAAAATAGCCGACTTCCGGTTTCACCGGAAATGATACCAACTTTAATTTTTTAAATGGATCACCCTGTATATTTTATGTTTATGTTTTCGAAATCTACAAGTCAAATTACATAAATTAGTCTCGCCAAATTTTCATTTTTTTAAACAGAAAAATATCTTTTTCGACTTTTATTTTTTTCGAAAGAAGGCTGTGACTTGAAAAAATATGTTTTAATTGACTCTAGCAACTAATAATAATAACTATTTTATCAATGAAGTCAATAACAAACCCTTAACAAATGGACAAAATTTGTTAAACAGGCTTTCTCAGAAAAAGTCACTTTTTTAAATGGCATCTACCAAGGGCCATCTTGCCATTAAACAGCAAATTTAATTACCAATTTAACGATATGCATCATATACTACTTTATCTTTATCTAAAATTGAAGTATAATTAATTAATTAATTTTTTAATATTTCTGTCTAATAACTAAGCAAATTCGGCAGAGCTGTTGTAGCAGTACATATCTTAGCTTCTACAATGATACCGTTCGATATTAGTTAAACTTAATAGATAGGCAACTTAAAGTGCATTAACAGTATAAGGGGTTGCCTACCCTTTTTATAAATCTAAAGCAAACGTAATAGAAGGCACATGGTTAAATTATTAAAAACAATAAATAACAAAATTTGCTACTTCCTTTTTGGTTGAAAAAGCAAAAGGACGCTTCTCTGTGTAGAAGCGAAGCAAATTAAAAGTCCTAGCTTAAAAAGGATACACGCAGACAATAGTAAGGCTTTATTTACTCAATCCAGCATATTATTAAAACATAATAATTTTTCAGGCAGATAGGATAAATCACACAAACATTTTCTTTCTGAAAAGGGCAGTTATTACTTAACTGGTAGTAACTAACAAGCTAATACATACAAATCATAATAGAGGGTTTTCCTTTATTCAGCTCTTAGAGACTCCTCGATAGCTACCAGCTCTTAGACTTTTTCACTAGTTCGCATCTCCTGGTTGATTATATCTTCACCATGGAAGAGGGTATTGATGTGCTCCAAGTTGATAAGGAGAGAAAGGAGAACTTAGTTAGAAACTGCTAACAAGTTAGGAAATCACTCACCAGTCAAAGACCATTTCTTTGGTTAGATGAGGGGTTCTTCTCTGTTGATATTGGAAGATGAAGAGGTCCGAATTCCATGGTTCTCTGCATTAACCGTATGTTAATCCTGAAAGAATTAGATATTGTTAATTAGAATTAGACCAACGTCATAGCTTGAATATAGTTAAATAAGGGCATAAGCCTTAATGATAATCGATAACAGATTAGTTTCAAAGTAAAAGAATTGTTACTTACCTAGTGTTGATCCTGAATGGGACTTGAACTGGTTTGCAGCTGTCAAGTTAGTATTTCAATCACTTGTCAAATAACAAGCTTTTGATCATACGGGATTTTTCTTATACTCCCTGGAATGATATCAGCTAAACTAAACACCGATCATTAATTGTGATTAAGGAATTCGAATGAGAAATACGAGGGTATAGAGAGCTCTTTATATTTTCATCTTACTACTCAGAGGTTATTAGTTAAATATGTATAAGAAATCTCCTGGATACTTATAGATTAATTAATGCAGACGTTTAATTACAACAAATTCTAACTTGTCAGGGTAAATTAGGATTAGTAAGGAATTGCATAACATTTGTCAAAATTAAAAAGGCATAAACCTTAACAAATAACATATAATCAGTGAATTGTAAGAAAGAATACCCAATTATTGTAAACATCTTAAAATTAACACTTTATAATAAAGTTACGGCGTCCATTTCTGTTGATTAATGAACTATTATCTTTATGTGAAAGTGAAGCGAACTAAAAAGCCCACATTGGTTAAACCCTAATAAAAATCGTACATTGAGCTAGTCGGAGACGTGTGAGCCATCCAAGGTAAGTTATAAAAAAGGGGCACACTGTTGTATGTAATTTGAGTCGTAAATTGCAAAAAACAAAAATATATAAGGCGGTCTATTTAAAAAAATCAAAGTTAGCGTTATTTCCAGTGAAACCGGAAATCGGCCATTTTGATTATACTTATGTCAATCCGAAATTATGTCTAGTATCCTTCTATCAAATTTCATCCAAATTCATTCATAAGTAACGCAGATAGAGACATGGCCCTGGTCTCATTGTCACCCGGTATATTGCAGGTTCAATGCCTTTCTAAAACAAATGGAAAACTGTTGTATTGGAGTCTCAGTAGGCACTTTTGTAGCTAAATTCGAATGGTTAAGAAAGCTTCGAAATCTTGTCGCTGGTATTGGTGTTTAAGTACTATAAATTGCACACAAAACACGATTGGAAAATACAATTTCCATTTGGCGCATATATGTATTGTATTTAGCAGGCTAAACTTTTTTTAACAAATGACAAACGAAATAGCGATTTTATACTGTTGCATTGCGGTCTCAGTAGAGCGCGGTTTGTTTTCCTGTCACTTTTGTATCTAAATTCAGACTGTTAAAAACTTAGAAAGCGTTTTGCTGGTGCAATTGGTTTTTACTGTACGCTACACACAAGACAGGATTTAGAAATCAAATTTTACCTTGGTACAAGTTACAGTGTGTTCAAGATAAGGAGGGCCAGTATGAAGATTTCGTTAATAGTAAGATATACAAATGTTGGTTATCTGGGAAAAAAGTTGCGTAATTAAATGGACACCTACAAATCCATGGTATAATTTTTCATTTTTGAGTTATCTTAGAAAATCCGAATTTTTGGAACTTCAATTATTTTTTCTGTTGTTAATAATAAAGTTAGAGCGAATCTGACAAAACTCCTTTATAGTAACTATTAATGGACTTAAAGAATATGTTATCGACATTTCATCTCTGAGCAACCATCATCAACTTCATTTTTTTTAATACGGCCCTTATTTTCTGATGTCATATTTTAGAAGCCCTTTTTATTCTGAATTCAACACTGTATCACACATTATGGTTTAATTACGTTCTCTGTCGTAGAGCATTTCATACGTTGATTCAGCTTTTGTAATTTAGAAATATAATAATGAGCCACACTGAATGTTTTAATCCTTAACAATTATGTATGGTCTTAGAATACAAATAATTTTCAATAGTCAGCAATCAATTTATTCATTATTTTTTTTACTTATAAACAATAATTCGAAATAAAAAACATTTAGCGAGGCTCATTACTTCTTTCTTTAAATTACAAAAGATGAAACAACGTATGAAATGCTTTAGGGCACAGGTCCGTATCCAAAAATTTCTTGATGATGGTCAAAAAAGACTCGAAACTTAATTATACCATAATGTGTAGTACATTGTTGAATTCAGAATAAATAAGACCTCTGATATATGGCATTAGAATATAAGAACAATATTTCAAAACAACTGGTGTGATATACGCACACAACTTCCTTTTACAATGATCTTATAAAATTAGCAAAAAAATTGATTTTTAATTTTTAAGAATTTGTCAAAAATTTTCAAAAATTACAAGTTCTACATAAACTGTTCAAAATAGAGAATTAGCTGAAAACATAAACTTTCTCTAACATTTTAAGCAGAATTCAAAAATGTTATAATATACCGGGTGTTCTTTTTAGAATAGGAGTTAACACCATACTTTATGAGTTACCGGTTATGCGATTTTCTCATATAATCTCATAAGAGCATCAATTCTTTCCGGATTTTTTTTTTTGAGTGCGTTTCAACAACGTCGTATTAATTTGCCCGAGCGGGACGCTAGGGCACATTAGGACGTTGTTCGAATGCACGAAAAATAATTTCCGGATATGAATTAATGCTCGAATGCAGATTCGGTAAGAAAATCGTAACGACACAAACCCTAAAAAGAAGTAATCCATACAAAAAATTTCAAAGAAATTTTGTTGTTGTCTTGGTTACGGCTCGTGAACTAATTTTTCTATTGGTCCTTAATGAGTGTCGTACGATTTTCGTCAAAACCTTGCTGTCGCATCTAGGTAGTACACAAAACGTATATATGAAGTTTCACCGTCATATCTCTTTTCGTTTTTGAGAATTTTGTTCACAAACACACACACACACACACACACATACATACATAGACAGACTGACAGACAGACCAATGAACCAAAACATGTTTTTTGGGTTCAGGGGATTCTAAAAGGTGAAGATCTGTTGAAAACTCAATTTCGAATTTTTGGGGTGAATCCAATACTTCCTTTATTGTAAAAGGAAGTAAAAATAAAGTTCATAATGATTGCTAAGAGACAAAACGACGTATAAAAAATCTGGTGTGATACACGCACACAACTTCCTTTTACAGTGATCTTATAATTAGCCAAAAGTTTTATTTTTAATTTTTAAGCATTTGTCAAAAATTTGCGAAAATTAGAAATTCTACAGAAACCGTATAAAATAGATAGTTGAAAAGACAAATTTTCTCTAAAATTTTAAGCATAATTCAAAAACGTAACAAAAAAGAAAGAAAACAAAAGAGACCCATTTTAGAGGTATTCAACTACAAAATCGCCTAAATCACATCCATACACATTAACAATGTAATAAAAATGTAAAGTTTGACAAAAATCGTTAGACTAGTTTTTGAGAAAATCGAAAAAAACTGAAAAATTAATAGAGGAAGCACGCTAACACGAGTTGTTTAAACATTTTTTAAATTGTTATTAAATATTCAAATCCAAGCCTATTTTGTATAGAATTTTATTTGTCTTCATTTTAGTCAAGTGGTCAGTTCTGCGAACTAAGGAAACGTCTTTATTTATTGAAAGCTGTAATCTGTTCACGTCAAAATAAAACTAAAAATGAATAAACCTCTGGCTGTTGTACAAAATACTCTTTTAAAAATTATGTTAGCCAAACCATCGCTTTATGAAGCAAGATTATTGTATACAGAAGCGCGTGTACGTTCTATAAGGCAGCTATACATGATTTCTATTACTTGCAGATATCACGTCCAACCGAAACAATTCGTTTGCCATGGTTATGTCACAAGAAATGTTTCAAAAGAACACGTAGCCACTGAAAATGCTCAAAAAACAATTGGAACAAGAAGTGCAACTTACCTGGCTCCGCGTTTCTATACTCTTTTGCCAAGAAATTTGATAAAAATAAACTCAGTACGCCTCTTTCGGAAAAAGCTTACTACTGAATTATTAATTAACTAGCTGAAACCCGCGGCATATGCCGCATTTAAAATATACGACGAATCTAATAACTTTTGTTGCACTAAAGAAAGTTTTAAAAGCACGTTACAGATTGGAAATATTTGGATAGCCTCCAGGCCACTTTCTTCCTACATATTGGATACACCGATACTGCTGAATTGAATAGTGTCTTCTTTTTACTTCCTTTTACGATAAAGGAAGTATTGGATTCACCCCAAAAATTCGAAATTGAGTTTTCAACAGATCTTCACGTTTTAGGGTCCCCTGATCCCAAAAAACATATTTTTTTTCATTGGTCTGTGTGTCTGTCTGTCTGTGTGTCTGTCTGTCTGTGTGTCTGTCTGTCTGTGAACAGAATATCTCAAAAACGAAAAGAGGTATGGCGTTGAAACTTCATATATAAGTTTTGTGTACTATGTAGATGAGACAGCAAGCTTTTGAAGAAAATCGCATAACCGGAAGTAGGTGTTTACTCTTGTGATTTTTCAGTTTTTTTCGATTTTTTCAAAAACGGCTCTAACGATTTTTTTCAAACTTTACATTTTTATTACATTTTTAATGTGCATTGACGTGAAATAGGTGATTTTCCAGTTGAAAACTTCTAAAGTGGGTTTCTTTTGTTTTTTTTTAATTTTTTTTATTAACTCCTATTTTAAATGGAACACCCGGTATATTATTACATTTTTGAATTCTGCTTAAGATTTTAGAGAAAATTTGTCTCTTCAACTAACGCTCTATTTTGTACCGTTTTTGTAGAATTCGTAATTTTTGAAAATTTTTGACAAATGCTTAAAAATTAAAAATTAAATTTTTGACTAATTATATGATCACTGTAAAAGGAAGTTGTGTGAGTGTATCACACCAGATTTTTTCTGTTCAGTATTAAATGCCTAGAGAAATAATAAACCGTTGGTATAGAATGAAATGTCCCTAAGACAGAAAGAGAACTGAATGTCAGCGCCTCTAGTGGCCGGGAAGTTCATTTTGGCGGGAAATTGAAAATACATTTCTGGTAATATTTTACTATACTGTTTATTGAAATTTGATATTTGATAACCTAGCATGAGACAATCAGTGATAATCATAGAAATCCATAAATCATCGTATTGGTCCATGCTGGTTTATCAAGATCGTTTTCACATGGCAGCTTTGGTTTTCACTTCCTTGGGTACTGATATTAACAATTTGTGACCAAGGTATAATTACTCGACGCTATTCTTGGGCTAACAGTCAACAAAAGAAAAAAAACGACATAATATAATAGTTGATTTATTGTCCAACAAAAAAATCTCCATTTATAGGACACTTAACAACTACAAAAATAATTACATAATTTGGTGCACAAATAATAGGTATAAATATATAAATTTAGGCATAACAAGTTTGGCTCCAATGAGGAAGTCATCGCAGCTACGGAGGCGTTTTTGGAGGGACAACCGTCCCACTTCTATTTGGAGGGGTTAAGAAAACTGGAGAAGCGTTGTGCTAAATGTGTTAGCTTGAGGGGGGAGTACGTTGAATAAAATGTTTCATATTTCGCTAGCACGTTTCTTTCTATTTAAAGCCTGGAACTTTTCAGCACATCCTCGTACTAGATAAGCTGCCTTAAAGCAGCATATTTTATCGTAGGTAAACTAAGGTCAAGAGTTTCCCAACATTTTGAGGTAAGCTGTATTTTGTCTCAAACTGTTGCAAATTTACCTGTTTGTAATATTGGTGTTTGAGGACGAGGTGTTATACTCTCTGCCTCAGTGTTCAATACTGCACCTGGTGTAATACAAGCAAACTCCATAGTTTCCCCAGGATGCTCTAATCGAAGTACTGCCGTAGGCCTTGCCCCTAGCTGGGGCTCAAGAATTTCACCCTGCGGGATGCTATGTGAATATTCTCGTTCGATCTGGGGCATAACTGCTAGGAAAAAATAGCATGCCACATTCAGCTACTTAAAAAAATAACCTTAACTCACCTGGCATACTGGTTGAAAAATCTGCAGTAAGATGTTGTGCCACTTCTATCAGGGATGAACTTTGTTGCTCTGCAACTACCCCAAAAAACTACCTACATGCGTTATGTATACACCTACCTAACTGGCAAAAATAGTTTTGGTAACGCTGTTCTTTTTACAACATTATTTGGGCCAAAATCTTCTTTGACAAAATGTTTGTCGCATACCCGAAAGTTATCGTAAACATAGTTTTTATTGAGGGTAAAAAGCTTTCTGTTACCAATTGCATGCAACAACTTGGAGTATAATTCAGGGTTTTTTTCAGGATGTATAAATCGATGTCGACCGTGGTTCCTCTCAGGGATGCAGTTTGGCACGCAGCAGTTAATTTTAACCATTTTAAATTGGTTAAGAACCTGGAGAAATAATAAACCAAGTCTTATTTCTCTAGGGGTAAGAATAATGACTGACAGGAGAGCGATGTCCGGTAAATAATATAGATCACTGCAAGGCAAACTCTACAAGTGGCGCCATCTGATCGGCCGGGAAGTGCGGCTCTTTGAGCAACCATGACTGTCCTCACTTTTACCCATACTGTTTTCATTCTATACCAACGGTTTATTATTTCTCTAGGATTAAATGCTAATTATTGTTACAATGCTATAAATCCAGTTAGTGGAAATGTCACTGGGACAGTTTCTAAAAACTAAATTCCTGGAATTTGCTGATCTCTAAAAGCACTATATTTAGACAAACCTACAATTTTCTGAAAATAGGGACAATTAAGTACTTATCTGCTTTTGGAATATCCCAAATATAAAGGAAATATTATGTTTTATTGTTATGATGGATAATTTGTATACGTATTTAAGTGTCTAATTCCTATTCCAAAAACTCAGGTAATCAACCCCACTTGTAAAACAACCTGATATCAGCAACATTATTGCTTAAAGTTCTTGGTGTTCAGTCGCTTTTGTAATTTTGTCTTGGTATATTGTTTATTTGGCTTGGTGTCTTGTTCTTATAAGTGGTGTGTGAATCAACATTAGGGCGACCACCCGTCCCGATTTACCCGGGACAGTCCCGTGTTTGATGACCAATGTTCCGGTCCCGAGTTGGTATCGCCCGGGACATAACATTTCCCGATAGAGGGTAAATTTATTTCCCCCCTTTATTTCATGTATTACGACTTCATTTCGTCAGCAAAAGCAATAGCTGACAAAATTTTTTAGCTCTTTGAAAAAGCACAATCTTCCAAGTAATAGAATATCAGCATTGTCTGCAGATAATGCAGCCGTAAATTTTGGAAAACAGAACTCCGTCTTTAAAATACTATCTCTCGAAAATGATAAACTCTTAGCTGCACATTGTCCAAGATTTTAAGAGTTTTACTTCCTCTTACGAAAGGAAGTATTGGGTTCACCCCAAAAATTCTAAATTGAGTTTTCCACAGATTTAAAGTCCCCTGAACCCAAAATACATATTTTTGTTCATTGGTCTGTCATTCTGTCTGTGTATGTGTGTCTGTCTGTCTGTGAACAGAATATATCAAAAACGAAAAGAGGTATGGCGTTGAAACTTCATAAATAAGTTTTGTGTACTATCTAGATGCGACAGCAAGCTTTTGAAGAAAATTTTTCAAAAACAACTCTTAAAACGATTTTTTTTCAAACTTTACATGTTTATTACATTTTTAATTTATATTGATGAAAGATAGGTGATTTTCCAGTTGAATACCTCCAACGATTTTTTTTAAACTTTACATTTTTACTACATTTTTAATGTGTATTGATGTGAAATAGGTGATTTTCCAGTTGAATACTTCTAAAGTGGGTTTCTTTTGTTTTTTTTTGCTATTTTTTTTATTAACTCCCATTTTAAATAAAACACCCGGTATATTATTACATTTTTGAATTCACCTTAAAATTCTAGAGAAAATTTGTCTCTTCAACTAACGCTCTATTTTGTACCGTTTTTGTAGTATTTGTAATTTTTGACAAATGGCTAAAAATTAAAAATGAAATTTTTGACTAATTATAAGAACACTGTAAAAGGAAGTTGTGTGAGTGTATCACACCAGATTTTTATGCTTGGAGTTGCGTCGCGTGGTATTGTTTTGTTTGTTGATTTAGCGTTTTTAAAGTTATTTTAACAGTTTTAAGTGTAGTTAATAGTGGTTAGTAGTGTTAGAAATATTATATAGTGACATTATTGTTTAAGAACTAAGGTGTTGTTATTGAAGAAAGAGATTATTAGTGGGTAGGTATTCTCCAGCATACATGGCCAACTTCTATTTTAAATAAACGCAATTTTTTGAAAGGGGAAGAAAATGGAGCTGAGCAATTATTATTTAACCCTCGAGGAAGCACACCGAGATAGATACATGTCGAAAATATCAACAATTGAAGTTGATCCTTACTTAATCGCATTAGAAGATTGCTCGACCGAGATTGAAAGTTTCCCGAAAGTTTTTTATCCGGATTTATTTAATTATTTAGTGTACGCCAAAAGTGCATATACATGTGAACAAATGAAAGCCTACAAAAGTCTCGAGGCATATAATCAGGCAGCTTGTGGCTGGGTAAAGATTTGCGTGAAAACCTTTGGGTGTTGCGTGCTTGTATTAGGAAACGTAAGAATTTAATATATTATAATGATAATTATGTACTTAACTATATTGTTTGTTGTAGGTGTTGCACTCTCAACGTCTAAGAGAGAAGTTGCTATTGCCGTGGATAATTGCGAAGAAGGACGGTGAAATTGTGTCTGCGCATTGCGACTGAGTTGCTGGGCTTGGTCAAAGCTGTACACATGTGGCAGCAGTGCTATTTTGTCTAGAGGAAGCTGTGAGGAAGTTGGAGCAAGTTAGTTGCACGGGTAAAACGGCATATTGGATGCCCCCAACAAATAAGCCTGCCGATCCAAGTCGTGGGGTGGACTTGGACTTTGCAACTGCAAAAAAGAAGAAAGTTGGGCACGATCAACCTCTGCGATGTAGAGACAAGGAGAGAACAGTTGTACCCTCAATGACTGAAGATGAGAAATTCGATTTACTTCGAAATTTGGCAAACACTTCTCAAGGTTCGGTACTGCATACCGTCACGAAGCCCTTTTCTGAGCGGATTTATGCTGAAATTGAATACAAGAAAAAATTTACGATTATGGTACATTATAAGGAGGAGCACGAGAACAAAACATTACGTGAACTGCAAGAAATAGGTAATTATAGTTAAATACATTTTTTGTCTGTAATTTAATTAAATTTAATGAGAATAACATTTACCTAATGTAACAATTTTCAGGTTTGTCCGCAGATCTGTCGGTACCCAACCTAGACTGCAGAAATATTGAAAAGGAAACACGACTGCAGTCCAAATCAAGAGCTTGGTTTTTGTATCGAGCTGGAAGAGTGACAGCTTCTAAATTTAAAAGCTGTTGCAGGACCTCCGTGGATAAGCCATCCATGTCAGTAATCAAGTCCATCTGCTATCCCTCTCAATATAAATTAAAGGTGAAGGCCCTAGAGTATGGATGCGAACATGAGGTGCAAGCCGTTGCTGATTTTACTAAAAAAATGCAGGAGACGCATGAAAATTTTGGAGCGGACAAGATGGGTTTGTTCATAAATTCCAATTACCCATATTTTGGTGCATCTCCAGATGCAGTTGTACAATGCGATTGTTGTGGTATGGGTCTTCTCGAGGTGAAATGCCTATATTGTGCAAGACATAGTGGTGTAATTGAATTGATGGAAGAGAAAAAGAATTTTTTTTTGAAGTTTAAGGATGGTGAAGTGACAGTTTCAGAAGACCATGCCTATTATTATCAGGTGCAAATGCAACTTGCTCTTACGAAAGTAGACTATTGCTATTTACTTGCGTGGAGTAAGGAAAACTGTACTTTCACCAAAATCCAATTCAACAGCGTATTTTGGGAACGTGAAAGCGAAAAAGCAAAAAATCTGTTTTTTAAAGTACTTTTTCCTGAGGTACTGGGAAAGTATTTTACAAAAGCGGAAACAAAAGCAGACGAAGCAGAAGTAGAAAAGCAGGACAATGACTGGGAAGATGCAAGATGTCCTGTAGAGTTATATGATGAAGTTGTTCTAACAACATCAGAGGACGAAACAAATGGTGCTGCAGAATTGCTACAAGCCGATCCAAATAAAGTTTTGTATTGTGTCTGTCGGCAAGAAGACGATGAGAAAACGCCAATGATAGGGTGCGACTCCGGGTTCTGCAAAATCGAATGGTACCATTTGAGTTGCCTAGGTTTAAAAACAACACCTGATAATAATCCGTGGATTTGCAAGTTTTGCAAATAAACATTTATAACTCTTTCTGTAAGTTTAACATACAGATTTTATGAAATGTAATGCTTTTTTGTGAGCTAAGTAATATGTAAGGTATTATAATAGCTATTATATTAGTATTTATTTGTTGGAATTAAATAAAAATAATTTGCTTTTAACAGTTTTTTATTTGAAATATTTAGTCAAGTGGAACAATTCCAGGACACAAATTTAATAATACTGAACAAACCACGTACTATTTTATCAATAAATGCAAAATCATCGTCCCCCTTTTTCAGGGCTACTAAAGGGAAAATTTCGTGCAATATTTTAAATTTTAATTTCAAAAGCCCTATCACTCTCTCGATGTGAATTCGTACGCTTGCTAATTTCCTTGTCGATTCTACCTCTAGAGCATTCAACTGTTTCTTTTTTTTTTAAAAGCAGGGCACTGTACTTCTGCACAATAGATTTTAACTGAATCTTCTATGGCAAAAACCTCGATCAGCTACGACTAAGTCGCCCGGCATTAATTGTCGAGAAAGCCACAGGTTTCAGCGGAGTAATGCTATTAAAAATTTCATCGTGTCATGGTGCTTATGAGACCAAGTTTTTGCAGCTGCCTCTAGATTTGAGGGTTTCTCAATAAAAACCTCGAAACAATCAATTATCACTGTAGTGCGTAACTTTAAAACATTTTTAAATGAACTGGGCATGTTCATTTGTATATCCTCTCTGCTTGGCCATTGTATAAAACACTTTAGTCTGCAATAAAGAATTTCGACAACCCTTTCAAATGTTTGTGCCGCTGTTGTACGGTGGCACTGAAATCTATTGCCCAGATCAGTAAACGCTAAATTTAGCCTTAATTTCATTAAACCTAACACTAATTGTTGAAATTTTGTCAAACTGCCTTGTCCTGAAAGGTAAGGCTCTACTACTTTATAGACATTTTCTAAATATACATATTCAGGAAATCCTGTATAATATAATGTATTACTATCACTATTTTTGAAATAGTCCTGGTCCAACTTATATTTTTTTAATTCCTCCCTTAACGAATCAATTTCTTCATTTGCTTTACGAAGCCCAAATTGAAGCTGCTCGTGGGTGATCTCCGCTGGAACATCAACATTCATACTTTCTTCTACGTCTTCTGGTGGATTAATAGGTATTTGTTTAGTCTGTAATCAATTAAAACTGTAATACCTACTTTCAAATATAAAAAGTATAGCATTCAGATTCAGTACTAACATGCACAAAATCGAGCACTAAAATCAATCGATACATACCTTAGCATCACGATCTTTCAGTCTTTTAAATCTAACTGTTGATTTCACCTGGAGAGATGTTGTGTGGCCCATACATTTTGTGGGTACCCAATCGGGGTTGTCTTGGTCAAACAAAGAAGCCGGTTTTTCTGAAGAGGAAGTCATTTAAATTACAAATTCGAAATTTTTCGCTACTACTCACTATTTCTTACCAGAATGAAAATGGAGTGAACATACACGACCTTATTTAAGTTTTGATTCTGTCAAATCGTCTCTCTTGATTGCAGCAATCCATTTTTTTCTCCGTAACTGCAAGAGTTTGGAAACTTTTCTGCCACTGGTGAAAATTGAAGGAATTCTGTAAAAAATATCAAATCATAATAAAGAAAACAATACAGATCGTGAAATAAACTATTTAATTTATATACTTATTTACCTAAAGAAACGAATCAATGGTGCATCCCTGGCTGCATTACTACCACACTTTACCACCATACAGAACGAAGGCATTTTAAAAACTGAACAAATAAACACTTATGGCAATAAAAATATTTAAATAATCCTTTGGCAGCCAATTCTAATTAAAAAACTAAATATTTTTGCAAGTACAGCACTCCGAAACTACGGTTACCGTAATGTTTACAGTATAATTTTAGGTTATTTTACCTCCAACCTCGAATTGTGGTCACGTGATGCACGACGCCTTTTCTTCCTAGAGGTAGTAAAGTCCACTTGCAAAACGTTTATAACCATATTTTTGTACAAAGCTCCGAATTTAGGTTATTTGCAGATTTAATATTTATGTGTACATAGTACAAACATTGCTGTGTAATGTAAAAAATGTGTGTAGGCCCTAACAAGAGCATTAATTGTTCTCTCCTTCCATATTACTGGCTCTTAGAAAATATCAAGACCACGCCCACAATACCTAACTGCACATAGACCAGGAGTTGATATGTTTGACCTTGGGAAGTGTTCTGCTTTATTATAGAGTTATGATGGTAGCTTCTAGCAACTAATAATAATCACCTTATACGTATCTGCCAATATCACCCATTTATCATTGCAGCTAATCGCGAGTACCTGTTCGGTCTGGCCCACAGCTAGTAAATGGATTTTCATCTAAAAGACACTTTTACAATTACAAATGTCTCTTATATTCAGAAGATCGATAAGAAAGAATGAAGATTGCAATTTATGCAAAATGTTAGATTAAAACTGCAAGCGCGTTTGGTCTGTAATTCTTATAGCCGAAATTGTTAATCCACATTTTTCAACAAGGCGTTTTTGAGGCACCGTCTACTGAAGGTAGCTAACAAGGGCGGAGTAACCATTCTACTCAGCACAAATCTTTAAAAATAATATGCAGGCTAGCAGCGCTTTGATCGATATATTTAATTATTTACTCTGTTTCGACGAATTATCAAAAATAAAGAATTTGCTGATTTTAATAGTTATTAAGATATCAGGGGCATTATAAGCAAAATAAGGACCCAAAATTGTTAGTGTACAAACCGAGGGCCTACGGCTCGAGGTGTGTACAACAATGGCGGGCGCTTAGCTCATAATGCCAATAATGCTTTCAACGTTTTATGTCCTACCAGTTGTAACATATCAAAGTAATTTTGAATTAGACTTTTCTGGTTATGTCACGTTTAATTTTTGAAATATATAAGTTGTATCCATCGCAACAGTGTTTATTTTTCATAATGTTTCTAGGGACATTATAAAAAAATCATTTTCTTGGGGCGTTATTTTGTATATAACTTACCTTAAAATATATAAAATTATGGTCAATAATATACTGGTATGACATAAATATCATTTAGTATGTTTATAGCTTAAATAAACAAAATGCAAAAGTAGTTGATTCATCAGAAAAGCATTTATTTACAGGCTAAACGTACAACCAAAAGTACAAAAGTATTAAAAAGGATAATGCCGAAAGTCGGAAGTTTAACTTATCCAGTTAACAAAACAGAAATTATTGGAGACTTCTCAGTTGTCTCGTTTGAGTCCACTCTATAGATTTGGTTACAAATCGTGGAAGTTGTCCAACAAAAGTAACCAATCTGAAAGCAAATTATAAAATTACAATCACAATATGTGTAGCAATTTTGAAAATGTAGCCACTTTAAAGTGGCATAGTTTTTGATGCTTGTGCTAATTTTGTAAAATTGGGAAATGGAAAAAACCTCACCCTGCTGACATGTTCTGCATAACCTCGCCGATTGCATAATTGGGCTGATTCAATAGATATTGTAAGGCTGCACCTACGTCATTAATTATATTTTGAATCAGCCGCCTTAAATGATCCATTAAATGCTGCGCATCTGCTATAATCGATTCCATATCTCTTAGATTGGTGAAGTCTACAAACAGGTAAGTTAAAAAGTATATCAAATATAACAACATGGTTATGGCATGAATATATTAAGTATTGTTACCTAATAATGACTTTCTAACTGCTTCTCCAAATATGTCGGTTTTGCTTTTGAAAGTTAGTGAGAAGTTTGATAAATCTTCGACCAATCTATTAAATTCATAGGTGAACTGTCGAAGAGTCGCCACACGATCCTCGATAATGTAATCCAGTTCTGACTGGTTTGCGGAGGGCCAGACATATAGCTGGTTATTTGGATTCTCATTATCCAACGTACGGGTTTCAAAATTGTGGCGCCCTTTACTGGAATCTGAGACTTTCCCCGGTAACCTAGCAAGATTATGTTTATCCAGAAACCTCAGTGGAATATCAGACACTACTTCCTGAGATTGCTTCTTATCACCTGACTTTACTAGTTTGCTAGTTGCAGCAGCAGTCGTTACTACTGGTTTTCTATGCTTTCCGTGTGATTTTTTAGAAATCCTGTAATATCTAACAGGATTTTTTCGAGCGGATGATCTTGAAGATGATAAACGTAGATCCTGTTGATCCACTTTAGACGAATTTCGACTTGCGTTGTTAGACTCTGACTCTATGTCTGCAGATAAAATAAATTCCTGTATTTTATACAAAACATCCTTCAAATTAGATAGAATAGATCCTTCGTCTTCTTTGTTACCTTCTACGTCTACATGCATGTTTGACGAGAAGGTTTTATCGTCTACTTTTTTAGTATTATCATTGGTTACATGCAGATGTACACGTCCGGGAGCTTCTTCCAAGCTTTGCCGCACTACCGTTCTATTTTGTGATAGAGTACTAACAGGAATATCTTGCCTAAGATTGTTCACCTTTTCCCAATCATGGGGAAGTATTCGAGAATACAAAAAGTGCAACATTGGATTTGGTTCATTAGTATGCAAAGGTGATACCGCTTGCAAAATCTTAGAACCTGAGTCATCAGATAAAAACTGATATCGGTCTCTACTGTTTGCCATCAAGTCTCCTGATCCAATACTTCTAACACCAGAGCTCTGAGCAAAGGATTTCTCAAATCCTTCTTCATGGTACTGAGGCGATAGCATTCTCGAGCTTACAGTGTCTGAGGCTTTGTCAGATTTCCGACGCACTTCAGCGTAGTTACTTTCAATTCGAGAACTTACGGGCGAGTCCGGCAAAATGTCTTGAATCTTAGCTCCTGAATCTAGCTCTTGGCTTGACTCGTTTTCTTCATTAAGACGAAGTGACGGCGATTGTCGTATCCAATATTCTGGTCTTCCCCTACCTCTGCCATGCTTGTGGTAGCGATGCCTATTTTGAAATCTGGGACGATAGATGAAGTTTTGTGGTCTTGCGTGGTGTCTCCTTCTCCAGGGTAAAAACCTATTTTCGCGTTCGTCGCTGCTTTCAGCAGATTTTTTAGTTTCTTCTACTATATAGTAAGCATTTTCTTCAGAATTCATATGTGGATGCTGAAATCTTGAACGTTCTTTAGGTGAACTAACTTCCAAATCCGATTTTAACTGTTGCGACTCTTTGCGATCTAGTGACGCAAGTCCAGTTACTGCATCGGATGATTGTTTAGAATTCTTGACTAGTATATCTTCAGCAACATGTTGTTCGGAGTCGGCAGTTGCATTGTCTTGCTTGTTATTCTTATCGGGCAACACTGGCAATGCTTCTGGTTGACCTTGAGCATGTACTTGTGCTTGAGTATTTGCTTGAGCTTGAGCTTGTGCCTGTGCATTTGCTGTGCCTTGGCCGAGTACTTCTGCTTTCACAAACGCTTGCGATTTTCCAACGGCTTCTTCGCCCACTTGCATTAAAGGTCTTCGTCCATCGCCTACAGAATTAACTTTCAACTGTTGAAGGCCCTCAGATGCTGTATTTGATTCAGCAAACTTTTCATCTTCTTGGTGCTCGTTTGAAGCCTGATTTAGCTTTAGGTGACCAACGTCCTCAGCACTTAAACTACTTCCAACGTCCTTTATAAAATAAAGCTTTTGCTGTTCATGGGATTCTAAAGCACTATCAGCTTTAGAACTCTGTTGATAGCTAACAGACAATACACCCTGTTTCGTATTTCCTAAATTATTTACAAAAATAGTTTGCTCTTCACAAGTTTTGCAATTTTGCCGGTGATTAGAAGCCAGCAAATTTTGTTCTGTATTTCCAGCGTAATTTCCGAAATGATGGTGCCGCTGTTCACGTGAATCCTGTGTATTGTAAATTTTGACATTTTGCCTATGATTATTAGATGAGAAATCGTGTTTCGTGCTTCCAACATCCTTTATAAAATAAAGCTTTTGCTGGTCATGCGAGTTTAGTTCACTATTTTGCTGAAAATTATTGGCCGATAAATCTTTCTCTTTGTTTCCAATATTCTTTAACAAATAATTCGGTCCCTTTTTACGTGAATCTTGTAAACTGAATACTTTAGAGTTTTGTAGATTATTATCAGATGATACGCCTTGTTTCAGAGTTCCAGCGTTTCTTTCAAAATAATTCAGATGGTGTTCGCCCGTATCATGTATAGGATGAACTTTAAAATCTTGTTTTCCAATATATTTTCCGGAATAGTCCTGTTGTTGTTCACGAGAACTTTGAGTACTGTGAGTTTTAGAATTTTGCTGTTGTTCCATGCTCTCGACGTCCTTTTCGAAGTAGTCCTGTTGCTGTTCCCCTGAGTACTGTGTAGATGATACATCTTGTTTTATTCCTCCAAGATTTGAAGATAAGGAATACTGTTGGCCCCCTTCACGAGAGTCCTGTGTATTGTGTGCATTCGAAAATACGCCTTGGTTCGTTTGTCCAGTTTTGCTTCCGAAATAATGTTGTTTCTGTTGCTGTTCGCGTGATTCTTCTGAAGTATAGGTTTTGGCATTTTTTCGATGAGTAGCAGATAATGAACTTTGTTTCATACTTCCAACGTTATCTGAAAAATAATTGTCTTGGTTTTCAAGTGAATATTCATGGTTTGCGTTGTGAGACTCAGCAAAAAAATTGTTTTGTTTCTGTTCTGTGTGTTTCGTCAACCTAGATTTTTTCTCTCCTTGTTTGCGATGTGCGTGTTTGTGAGAATGTTTATGATGATGCTTTTTATTTCTTTTTCCATATGATTTTTGCTTTTCTGATTTTTTCAGTTTTCTACTTTTTTGTTTTGATTTTCTACGTGACTTCCGAGATTTAGGATGGTGTTTGTGAGTACCCTTTGTATTTATTTTTGATAAAAGAGATAAATTACCCATTTGTACTGGCTGCTCGTATACATCTTGCGCATCTACTAGTGGGTGTGATAGTCTTCTAGTATCAAGTGCAATTTGCTCATGTTGATTAACCGAATCTGCCTCAGCCTTGTCTTCTAAAAAATCTACTGATTTAGGATCTGTAGAACCTTGATCAGGAAGAATTCGGGCTTGAAGAGATAAACCTTGGTTAGTAGAATTTGATGCATCAGATTCTACCGGTGGGTAATATACGTGAATGCGCCTTACTGACACTGATGCATCAATATCTTCTTCATCTGGATGCGTATCTTCCTGTACGAATGGAATTCTTGCGTTAGGAGTGTCGTCTTCTTCATCTGCAGGTTCCACGGTTAACTCGTGTAACTTGTTGTTTATATTTGATAATAGAGCTATGTTTTTTAACTGAACAGGTTTTTGTGAACCTGTAAATATTCGGGAACTTACAAGCACATGACTTTTCTTATGGCTGTCTTTATTATTCGAAATAAAATCGTTTTCCTTTTCCAGATTTTCGTTAATGCTCTTAGAAAATATTATGGGGCGAACAAAAAACCTGTCATTGTACTGTTCGTCCTCTTCATAGGATAAGCTGCCAGACTCTGGCTGAGATCCTGACTCCTCCAACGAAGAATCGTCTTGCATCGTATTAAGTTTGGATAGTATCGCTAGGTTTCCTAATTTTACAGGTTGCTCATATACGTCTGAAACCCTGTCCAACCGATGACGTGTATCAGGGTATTCTTCCAATGAGCCAGAATAGTCTGGATTATGATTACGGAATGCGGGATGCTCGTCGGAGGAACCGTCATATTCAGAGTTATGTCGTGGTGCTAATTCGTCAGGTGACACTTGTTCATTTACGTCTGAAACGTTGTCCTGCTCGAAACGAGAACTCACTGGCTGGTCATCTGCGTCGGAAATTTTCTCTTGCAAAGGCCGAGGCTTAGAATCCCGGGATCGCAGTTCTATATCTTCATCGGCTAAACTGTCAGGCTCCGAACGATGCTCATGCTCATCGCCGCTTTGTCCTGGTACTGATGTGTCAGCTAAGTTTCTTAATTTGGCAGGTTGCTTAGATAGTTCTGAAATTGTTTCTTTGCGATAAAGGTAGTCAGGATTTTCTTCGGAAGACTCAGGAGAGTCTGGCTTTTCATATGCATCTTTCTCCACATTTACCTTTGATAGTAGAACTATGTTTCCCATTTTAACAGGCTGTATAAATGTATCTTTAACATGTTTAATTTCCGATAGAAACGGAATCTCTCTGGTATCTACGGGATCGGCTTGATCGACGTCGTCAACCTGATTAACGTTATCTTCTTTAGCTTCGATGGGGGTAATAAACCGCTGTTCTAAATCAGTATCAAGCTCTGATGAAATCTCTCGAGGGTGTTTGAGCTTTCCATCTGCCGTAAGATGCGGATGTGCATTGCAAATTGCACTAATTATCTGGAATAGAAATTATTTATTAGTTTATGAAAAATAATGGATGTCTTATTAATGTAATTTAGTACTAATGTTGTTGCCTAAATATTCATCATAAATAACCAATATAATAGTATTATTGAATTTTCTATGAAATTCATATTTGACATGTAACTGGGAATCTACACACTGGAAAACAAGGTAAAAAATAAAATTCAAGATAAAATATCCTCGACATCTATTGTTAATATAACTGAAATAAAGGACCAAGTACAAAAAATAGGTCATATTGTTAAAGCATTGATAACATAAGAGGGAGCGGTTCAATATACCACTCCCGCTATTCTTTGTAGAATTGTAACGTAAGACAACAATAAAGACATGTGTACTGTTAAATTCATCATGAATTTCAGAGTAAAATTTGAACCAGCACACCAAAACCGAGAAATACATCAATGCGCTAAATGCGAACGCTACAGTGACACCAAAAAGTTCTATCTTCAAAGTTCACGATACGTAAAATGCACGACGATTATAAAAAGCAAACATGTAGAAAGTGTGCTATGTGAAGAGAATCATCTTGTTAATTACAAATGATTGGTCATCTATAAGGAGCTACAAAAGACAAAATGCCACTACGCAGAAACAAACAAGCTTATAAATAAACAAATAAAACTCCCTCACGACAGGTGCAAACCAGAAGGAATCACAACCTAACAACAGGAATGCAACACTATGTATGTTACCACAGCAACCAAACGAGAAGCTTAAACTCAAGCAGTCAATACCTAGAATAGCCCTACGAGATGCCCATGGCTTGTCATAAGACGGACAAGAAATTAAATCGCTCATAACAAAATAGAGTATTAGCATAAAGTTAATATCTGAACGTCCGAAACATCACAAACTAAATAAAAATATACATTAGAATCTACAAACTACTATAGTTTAGCAGAAAACTGGAAAGCCCGATAATCATATCTGCAGTATATTGTCCACCAAGGTAAAAGTGCTGGAGGGGATTACAATCGAAAACAGCTGCAATGGGGCTCAACATTAATCAGATAAGAAAGAACACTGGTCAACTGGTAAAATCCCCGTCCTAATCGATTTCTGTGTAGTGAGAAGTGTTACCAAAAATTTCCTCAAAGCCGAGCCAAGCCTGAACATCTCTTTGGTTTACTTTTCGGTGATTATTACACTTTTTAAGAATATACAAAGCCAAGCAAAAACCACCCCTTCTCATCAATAGAAAATCAACTGGAAAGTAATCAGATGTATGATCAACGACACAATATTATTGAATAGCCCGTTAAAAGCTGAAGAAAAAGTAAACGATATTGTTAAATTATTTAACAAAGCAGAACTCCAAAACAAAAAAGCCTAATATCGGTAAAAACAAAAATCGCTGAAAATAAAAAGCTAATAATACAGTGGCAGAATTCTAAAGCCCCAGAAGATAAGCAAAGACTCAATCAAACCACCAGATTGCTAAAATATTTGTTGAATAACTTAAAAACCAGGCAATCCAAGATTACCTGAAAAAATTCTCATCCAGAAAGGTATCTGATTATACGCTCTGGAAAGCAACCAAAGGGATCACAGAACCGTAACAAACCAGTCAACCGATCCGAGACGACGACAGAAGCTAGACAAGAAATGGTCAAAAGATATCAATGGCTTTCTGGCAAACAGCTGAAAAAGAAAACGACATCTTTGAACTTTTAGCAGTTTATTTCAAAATGAGCATGAGTGTAAGAGAAGTGAAAGCAAAAATTTTGACTAACTAAATCCCAAAGAGATCCCCGTGAACGAGTGCTGAGAGGTCTCACAGATATTGTGTACATTACTGTCCAACGCCATAATAAGGCTGTTTCCCAGACCAATGGAAAGTGGCACAAAGTAGTCTCATTTTAAACCCGGTAACCTCTCCCAATATTCTACCAATACTACTATTAGTATTCGACGATAACCTTATACCAAATTACCAATTTGGATTTCGTCTAGGGCAGAACAAGTTCACAGAGTAGCTGGAGAAATCACAAAGAACCGCCAACACAAAATGCATTGTTCATAGTTCAGTAAGACATATTGCAAGTCTTTGACAAGATATGGCACGAAGGTCTGATTTACAAAATTAAGACGACATTCCAATATTGGTATCACGAAGTTTTGAAATCGTACCTATCAAATAAATAAACTTTCTCGTAAAATGCTAAGGAGAAGGTCACTACTCCCTATTACCTCTGAAGTCCCACAGGGCAGTGTATTAGAGCCGATCTTGTACCTCCTGTACACAGCGCATGACCCGAGGATAGCATAGCAAGATCTATGTACAAATACACATTAATACGACCTAGAGCTAACTAATCAGATGGCGCATGAAGGCTAATGAGCCCTTAATAACACATCTGAGCAAAAATAAAACAACTTGGCCTCAAGTGCAAGAAAATGCATTGGCTCATTTGTCAAACACCCGAACTAAAATCCAGCTGTGGAAATCAACCAGCAACTCCAATATTAAGATTTTACAACAGTTCTAGTGCAAGATGCACGAATCATTATGGTACGTTTCCAATCCAATTAAGGAAGGAATTGCAACGTGCAGTGTAAAATATAGCTATAGACTTGATATTCATCCGAAGAATTAAGCACTGAACTTACTAGACAAGGGAAAGGAGGTTTAGACCTCGGACTTAATAAATGGATTAAACCCACTGTGTTAATTCTATGTATCGCAAATTCAAGTTAACTTTCACATCATTCAAATGTTTGGATGTCCATATAGTATAGATTGCAAATATATATTTAAATCAATAACAAAAAGTTCAGACCTCTTGAAAACGTTACCCTTTAACAGCATGTAAATATTTTATTTAGTCAGTTGTTAACTTTTAAACTAAATAATTTAGTAATTATGAAACATGTTGCATACTAATTCATTTTTGCAAGAGTTCTAAAATCAACTACCTTAGGATACAGTTTTAAAGCTACATTGTATTTACGTAAACTATGGGGGCAAGTGCTTGTATGCCAGCGGAACGCATTTGAAAGGCGTTTTCCATATAGACACGCTCCTACGATATCGAAGTTATGAACATTTGTCTTTTTCACGTAGGCTTTCTGAAATGAGACGTATCCTATAAACACAAATATGCGGGCCAGTCGTAAAATAGATAATTTCCTCAAATGAAAGTTTTGGAAACGCATTTTTAGATTATAATCAATTCTATTTCTAATATTACGACAGCTTCTAATATGGATTTGACAAAAGGTTACTGATATTCATAGCCGTAATGCAATAGACAACGGGAAGTGACGCTGTTTCTGCAGATGAAATTTTTAGTTGTACTTTAAAAAAAAAATTGCTACTTATCAAGTTCTCTTCATCGGCGTATACTAATTTTTCGCGCACACACAGAGCTGGGAAAACTATTTAAAAAAAAGGTAATTAATTACCAATTGGCGCGGTTTATGGTTCTCCATTTTGTGCGTTTGTTATCTGTCATTTCGTACCTTGTTTTAAGTTGGTTTCGAAAATTTCGTCTCGATTCGTATAAAACTTTTATATACTCGCTATAGTAGAATGCGTTGTAACAGTTTCTCAAAATGGAGAAAATTGAACCCCGGCATAAGATGTTGAAAACAGTTTGCCAAGCTGCTTTCCCATCAGAATGGGAGTGTAAGCGTGGCAGAGCTCCAAGTTTCACTCCTTGCAACGTCACAGACGATAAAAGCCAAGACTGTAAAGTTTGTCGAGAAATCAGTTAGAGGTTTCAGCCTGAATCTTCTTCTCTTCTTTTTCGCCGCAGCTACTTGGCACATGCGTCTGGTCGTATTTTACTCTTCTGTATCGGTGACTTTTTTACTATCCTTCTCCATCTGTTTCTATGTTTAGCCTGTTGGGTAGCTTGCTAAATTGAGTATTCGGTCAGTTGTTTTATCTTGTCGCACCATCGTTTTGACGATCGTCCCGTTGGTCTGTCGCCCTCAATTCTTCTTTGTATACAGTCTGATAGATCCCTCGAAATGCCACCCTTAAGCAAAGAGATCGAATAAACATTTGTCACTATGGCGCCATTCCAACTCTTCATCTTCAAAGAAGTTAAGAACGAAATCGTCGGCAGCAAAGTGATGCTCTCGGTTTTCTGGAATTCTCGTGGTATCTTGTATGCTATAGCACGACAATGCTTTGCAGCTTATTTTTCGGATCTTGCGTTTTTGGGTTTGTTTGAACAGCTTAAAAATTAAGGTGATTTCATGGTTAGAAGGTTAAAGTGCAGACTTCTATGAGTAGAGGATTATGAATTTCAAAATTAAAGCATTAGTACTTCTCCAAAACTGAAGAAATATCTTTTCTTCTTAACCCTGGTATTTGGTTGAAGAAACTTAAGAAAAATTACCGTAAAATAGGTGATACATTTAATTGTTATGACATCGAAGAATCTGCATTGTCAGCTGTTCAGCCATTACTACTAGCTTATCAGTAATTGCGAAAATTACTGTACAGAAATATGAGTGAATGTGGTAAATGAAGTAGATCCGCTAGCATATTTCGAACAGAAATGGAGGTCTGTCAAAAGTTCCACTTCGAGAAAAGAAAAGAAAAATTGACCAGTCTACGAAAATAAATTCCATTAACTATGATTTGTATTTTTTATGTTTTTCGAAATCTATGACTCAAATTCTATACGACAGTATTGCCAAATTCAATTATTCCAAAGAATGTGTTTGTTTTACAATCTTATTTTTTTAACATAGAGGCCGTGACTGGGGAAAATATGTTCTAATTGACTGTAAAGCTCATAGTAATAGCTATTTAATCAATTCGTCAATAACAAACCATTCATGAAAAAATTAAATTTGTTAAACGGTTTTGCAAAAATGTAATTTTTTAATGGTACCTACTAAGAGCACACATAATTTCACCATCTTTGCCTAAAACTGAAGCATGTTTATTGTATAAAATAAATATAATTCGAAAAGAACATTTTCTTTTGAAAAATGAAGATTTGATAAGACAGACCTATGTAATTTGAATAGTGTATTTCGAAAAACATATAATAATCCATTTATATAATCAAAGTTTACGGCAATTCTGATGCAATCCGAAGTCGGCCACTTTGACTATATTTGTCTATCAATCCAAAATTACGTAGAAAATCGTACGACACTCATTAATGACCAATAGAAAAATTAGTTCACGATCCGTAACCCAGACAACAACAAAATTTCTTGGAAATTTTTTGTAGGTAGACATTGCTTCTTTTTAGGGTTTGTGTCGTTACGATTTTCTTACCGAATCTCCATTCGAGCATTAATTCATATCCGGAAATTATTTTTCGTGCATTCAACAATGTCCTAATTTTCCCTCGCGTTCCGCTCGGGCAAATTAATACGACGTTGTTGGAACGCACTCAAAAAATTTCCGGAAAGAATTAATGCTCTTGTGAGATTATATGTAAAAATTCTCGTACCAAATTTCATCCAAATCGGTTCACCAATAAAGCATTATCCTGGTCTTATTATAACTCGCTATACATGGTGTTTCAAAATTACACGGCACTGTTCTAGGGTTTGTCTCTAGGTCAAAATGAACAAAAAGTTCTTATAAATATAGGTCTGAAATTAGGAAGCTGCCCTTCGAAAGGTAACAGAAAAATGTGGATTTTATTTAATGAAAATAATACAGCTAAAGTAAATTTGATACAATTTGGCATATCTATGCTACCTTTTATGATAAAATACATAACCTTAAAAATCATTTGGCATAAGCTTTAGAATGGGTAGTTTATGGGACGGCGAAAAATGTTTTCTATCAGTCGAAATTTTCGTCATTTCTAATTGTTGGAAAACCTTAAACACTTTGACACCTAAAAAGTGCTCTTGTTTGGAATCGCTGAGAATAGCAGTTTTCGGAATTGGTTATTATTGGTGGGCTACTCGTGGATGAAACACAGGTGTCACGACATACATCAGACGGTAGCTATTTTATGGTAAATCCGATCAGTTACATTTTCTTTTTCAGCAAGAGACATTTAGTTGTAGGTTTTCTATCTGCAATTTTTTGAGACAGAAAAGAACATTTTTGAGTGAATGCGTCATGCGACCAAGGCGTAATTTTTAATTGCAGAAGCAATTCTTGAGAGTTGTTAAACCTTTAATTAGGATTAATCCAAATATGTTGCAGAGTTGAGTTTCACTTTTAGAGCGAAACGGAACCTATGACCAGGCAGTCGACATAAAGTTTTGAATGATATGATTGTGCGACTTGAACAACTTGATAAAATATGATGTGGCAAAAAAAAGTTTTTGTTTGTAAAATAGAATTATTCGTATGGACAATCTTTGACATATCTTCATATAAAGAGGTCAGATGCTAACCCGAGTCTGACAATGTAAATAGTATTACTGAAATTAAGTACCAATAAGAGAACGCAAGATCCCATGTCACTGCGTGGCCTAGCCGACAGTATAGTACATTATATGCTAAGAGTATTAACTGCTTCTGAATATTTTAGCGTACATTTATTTACTATGAAAGACAGACTTTTTTTTTAGTTTGACCGATACATATGTTTGTTAAACAACGAAATATATTTCAAATAGTTCAAACGAGGTACAAAGAGTGGAAGGGCAGAGTTACCCAATAAAATATGTAGTATAACTTACATAGCTAATATTACTGCAATTCCATACAAGCCCAAGTTTTGCGAAAGTTGTGAGAATAACGCTTTCGTTTTAAGATATTCAAAATATACAACCTAACAATTTATATTGGGCGTTGCGTTGTAAAATTTTCAGTTTTATACCAAGCAGCTTCATAGGGTCATCAAATTTGAAATAAAAAAGCAAGTTAGTATTTAAAAATTCCGAAATGAAAAATAGAAAAAACTAAAAAAAATCTTTAAATTTCTGTTAAATTTAAGTTGAGCTATAAAAGATGACCGACTGAAAAGTGCTGTGGAATTCTGCAACAAATTGAAATTTTAATTTTGAAAATAATAACTTTATATCAAAATTTTACAAGTAAAAGTTATATAAAACAAAATAACATTGTCAAACTTATACTTAAATAATATTACACAAGAACTGTGTGTTTTAAAAAGTAATTTATTGAAATTTTCAAAATATACAAAAAAGTCAATTTTTGTAATTTCTGGAAAACGACAACTTGTGTGCATAAAAAGGTATGAAATATTAAATGGCATCAAGTAATTAAAGTATCCATTCCTATTTGACGTAAACATCTAAAGTAATACAAAATTTCCGAAATGTATAGTGCCCTTGTATTTAGAATTTGAACTTTAAATAAAACTGCTCGATAGCTCATAGACATAGTTCTTAGGTTGGTACATTTAATATTTTATCAATTTTTCCTGGAACAATCCGCGTCCTGAAAAACCGATCTTCCAATCCTGATAAAGCTATGTCTGTCAATCGAATCCCAATCTGCATCTAAGTCGGAGATTATAATCTTAAGTAAGAGTAGATTCGAATCTCAGATTCGGATTCGTCAGTAGGATCCAAAATTCGTGTTTGGTTATACGAATTTCGGATTCAGATTCGTACGAATCTCAGTTTCTGTTTGAAAATACGAATCTCGGAATAAGATTCGTATAAACAGATCTCAGATTCAGATTCGTATGTACGAATCTCAGATTCAAATTTGTGTATATGAATCTAGGATTCAGGTTAATCTCCGCAGTACAAATTTCAGGTTTGAGGTTTATAGAAGCTAGTTCTGAATCCAGATCCGTGCTGTAATGTATAAATTCTAACCATGAAATGAACAATTTTAACATTGATATTAGGATCAGTTACATAGCTTCAAATTTTGAGTAAAGAGAAAAATATTTAATCAGGTGCAGTACAATAATTTCCTACGTTAAAGGTAGAAGCGATTGCGTAGTAAACAAGAAGATTTACAGAACTATTCATAAATTTCAAGCGTATATAAACATATTGTCTTATGTTCCAATATTTTGTTGGCATTTTACAGTTTATTTACAAAAATTGATTTAAAAGTGCCTTTCCGAATATTCCTATAGCCTTTCGGATATAGATTATCCAGTTACAACTGCAAAAGACCCTTCAGTAAACTGTGACGAAGAAAGAACTCTTTTAAATCATCTATCTCTTCCAGGATATGTAATTAGCTCTCAGTTGCACAGGTAGCATTATTTTGAGTTTTTAAAAGGGCATTGGTGATCTTCGAAGAAAAGAAAAGAAAGGTAAAGGTTTAGCTTTTTTCATTATATTGCATTATCTAATAAGCTGTAGCTCAGTAATTAAAATTAAAAATCAATTTTATAAAGAGAAAAGTAAAAAACAATAATTTTCTAATTTTACTTCCCTCGTCTTAAAGACACGAAAATATCACCTTCCGAAATTTTTTCATATCTTCACGTTTCAAGGTCCCTATATAACAAAAAAGAGGTTTTCTCAATTCCGTCAGTCTGTGTGACTGTCTGTCTGTCTGTCTGTCTGTCTGTCTGTCTGTCTGTCTATCTCTGTCTGTCCGCCCGTCTGTCTGTCTATCTGTCTGTCTGTCTGTCTGTTGGCAGTATAGCTGAAAAACTATTTGTTGCAGGAAGACTAAATTTTGCATACATATTATATATCTACCGCGCATCAAACCGGTACAATTTCATACAAATATATACAGGGTGACCACCTTAAAAAAATTAAATTTTGTTTTTGTTTGGGTTAATTTTGAAATAAAAAGAAGTAATAACTTTCACATAAGTCAGGTTTTACATTTGCTGAAAATAAAACTCAACTGATAAAGGATAATGTCATAAAACAGTAAAAATGTTTCAACCATAGCACCGTGCGCGAGCCGGACTTATCTGGAAGAGACTCGGTAAGGCAGATGGAATTTCGCTGTAGTTATATCCGCTGCGGAGATTCGGTTAGGATCGAGCATTCTGCAGAGCTGCAGATGCGGTGGGTTCAAACCCCAGCGGGATACATTTTTTTAAAATTGAAAATGTATTTAATTTATTAGAAACGTGAAGATATTTGTACTCCTAACCTAATTTTAATTTTTAATTTTAAAATGATTTAGTGTCATAATGTTGACGAGGGAAGTTCTGGGTAAAGCCTTTTACAGATTTTTCGTTTGATTCTGTTATGACAAAATTATTTCTCTAGTTGAATTTAACGGTAATTATGCACATGTACAAGTATGTGACGGTCTTTTGTTTCTCATATAATATCTGGTATCCTTTAAGAACATGAGGGGGTGTAGGCAGGTATAAGAGGCGTTTATTTTACCCCGGACGCTAAATTTCGTAGATCCGTGTGTGTTTGTGAGTCTGTGTTCCCTACAGCCCAGACAGTTTAATCGATAGACCTTATTTTAATACAAATTCGGAGTGGTACTACACCCTTACGTTTTTTCCGTTTTTCAGAGAAATTTTCTAATTGTCCAATAAAAATTAAATTTCATCAAAGATCATATACTGTGCAATTATCCACAACTTTTGTTGAACTTTTTTTGCAAGAAGTATAATAATGATAATAAAAATTCTTAAAACTGTTATACATTATCTAATTATGTCTAAAAAAAATTTTGCTAGTATAGATTTTGAAATATTAAATTTTTACAAGCAATACAAGGAAATCTTTATTTTTTGCACAGAATTAATTCTTTTACTCTGGAAAAGAATAGTAACATTGCGTTTCAAATGCATATTCTCGTAACTAATAGTACTTCCTATAAAATTGTCTCTCTATCGCTTGCTTCTCAGAGTACAAGCAACTACATAATTTACCTCTGTTTTTAAAGAAATAACTTATTCGCTTAGATTTTATTTTTACTTTTTTTACAATAAAGGTAGTATTGGATTCACCCCAAAAATTGAGTTTTCAACAGATCTTCACGCTTTAGAGTCCCCTGAACCCAAAAAACATATTTTTGTTTATTGGTCTATCTACCCGTGTGTGTGCGTGTGTGAGTGTGTGTGTCTGTGTGTCTGTTTGTAAACAGAATATCTCAAAAACCAAAAGAGGTAGCATGTTGAAACTTCATATATAAGTTTTGTGTAGTATCTAGATGCGACAGCAAGCTTTTGAAGAAAATCGCATAACCGCAAGTATGGTGTTAACTCTTTTGATTTTCAGTTTTTTCGATTTTTTCAAAAACTGATCTAACTAGTGTTTTCAAACTTTACATTTTTAATATGTATTGATTTGAGATAAGTGATTTTCCAGTTGAATATCTCTAAAATGGGTTTCTTTTGTTTTCTTTCCTATTTTGTTCTATTTTATAGAACACCCGGTATATTATTACATTTTTGAATTCAGCTTAAAATTTTAGGGAAATGTTGTCTCTTCAATTAACGCTCTATTTTGTACGGTTTCTGTAGAATTTGTAATTTTTGACAAATGCTTAAAAATTAAAAATCATATTTTTGGCTAATTATAAGACCACTGTAAAAGGAAGTTGTGTGCGTGTATCACAGCAGATATTTTTATCTCTTTCCGAAATCCAGTCATCTGGCACACGTTAACGGCGCGGCGTACGGGGTGATGTGGTTAACATCACATCACGCCTTCGATGACTACCTACTTCCACAACCGTGGTTTCGGTACCCAATTTTTAAAGCGATTGGGTGGGCCGCCTACCAGTTGCCAGATGTGGGGATTGAACCCCGTACCGTGGCACCGCAACCGAGTTCCCTAACCGCTGGGCCACACTGGATGGGAGTAGCAGTAACATAACGGCAATAACATAACATAGCCAATTGTGCTAATACACACCAACATACATGCAACAAATTATACAATAACATTTAAAAAGGAAAAAAAACAAATAATCGTTTAGCTATTACACATTTCTATTCAAGAGTGGTTTGTGATTTAAAAACTTTTACGTATGTTGTCATATCTGCATCGTGGATTTGCAATTTTGGCAATTCTGTGAAGGTAATAATTTTTGCGACAGATGGGTGGTGGCAGGTGGATCTATGTCTATGATTGTACCAGGGAACTGCAATTAAGCATTGATACATCAACCCTGCTATTGATAAGATTAAATGTAAACAACACAGAGGCAATATCTCTTCTTTTTTCTAAACTGCAAAAATTGAATTCTTGAAGCATAGATTCCTACGATTTCGTAAGAGCATAAATTACGTGTTTTTATAATATATGAATCTTAGAAATTTCTTTTGTACTTTTTCAATTTCGTTCTTATAGACTTCGTAGCACGGAGACATTAGTACCAAACATGATGCTGTGCTGCTATTGGCCAATTTAGTAGTATCTTAATGAACACCTGTTTCGTAATGGATGTCATTAAAGTAACAGTAGTGCATATTTAATTAGTAAGTTAAACCATGGGAGTAGTAAATAGTATGAAGGGCTTCTATGCACGAGTTGCGAAGTTTAAGACACGAGCCGAAGGCTTTTGATTTCTGGAGTGTTTCTCCAAGCAACTTTTTTTATGTCCACTACAAACTTTTCGGCTTCGTAGTCTAATTGCTGTTTATTTCTCAATGGTACGTTAAATTGAATTGCATTGCTCAGCTCTTCTTGAAACATTTCACCATACAATTACGCCATATTCTAAAATGCATCGTACATGACAATTCTATAACCAAATAAATGACGATATACGTACGACTACAATTTGCAGAATTGCACAATATGAAACCTAGAGTCAGATAAGGTTTTATTGGTGCAATTGTGAACGTCCTGATTAAATGTTAACTTGTTATCGAAGACTACTCCCAAATCTTTAATACTGTAAGTCCTTGTCAGGTTGCTACCTTTGACATTATCATTATAAAAAACGGAATTGGACTTCCAGAGTATGAAAAACAACACTGGGATATTGAGGTCTAAGTGATTCCTTAGCAATTTACTTAGAATTACGAGTCGGTTGTTTAAGAAATGTATGAAAAATGTTGAAGCAACACAGTCGATTTTGAAAAAAGCAGTACTGAGCACTATTGTCAAGTTTGAAACAAATCCAAACATGCGTAGAAAATGAAATATGCAAATGAGTCAATATTATTTTGTACACAACGAAACATTTAATACATCTAATAGATTCATTCTCAATTTAATTTATGTTGCTCTACCCTCACGAATTATTTAAAATAACATTAATAATATTAAGATCAGAATTTTTATAAATATAGCGTCATCATGTTCGATCAGTGATCAGTTCTGTTGGACTGTTCCGTTTCCATTTCTTACTTCTGTCTGAGTTTTCCATCTTTATCTTTACTTATTTTTCAAAAACCGGCCGTAATTTATGAAATTTCTATTAAATAACTTTTGCGTCGAGTTCTTTCTTGTACAGTGCATTTTTAATAAGTATATTATAAAAACGTCAGTTACAAAATATTTCTAGGGTTCGTAGAGTTCACTATTTGTACGGGACATTTACTCGTACACACGTAAGGTAGCCTTTGAGCAAAGAGGCAAAGTAGAATATCACGGTACCCCTATTTTTCAACCAGGTTTTTAGGTTTTTTTCAGTGACTGTATAAATGCATAGCTGATTAGTTGATAAATGTAAGAGCTTCACTTCTCTGTCAAATGCCACATGTAATAACTAGTAATACATACTGCACAAAATAAGAAGTTGACAAGAAAAATGCAGATTGCTGTTACATATAGAAATATTAAATATTAAAAGATAATGCTACATTTTCAAATATGAAACTTTGACTTGCATATAAGCAAAGCATTCAGTTTTTAAGTAACTTAGGTAAATATATGTGTCATTTTGGTTTATTTTTATTATTAAGTGAAATCTTTAGTTTAATGTACAATTCAGAAAACGTTCTACCTTATCTTTTAATATGTCAATTCTGTGGCGTTTTCAAGAACGTACTCATATAATTCAATATTTCGGCACTTTAGTTCGTAAAAACAGAAATCTGTTGATATTTATACAAAAATTTAATATTGCAATGTTATTCAGTAGTCTATTTTGAATATGGATTTAATATATTTTAAATTACGCTGTAAATTTGTTTTAATTCAAAAATTGAAAATCCTGAGCGTCAGATAGACAATCTGGGAGAATAACAAAAATCTTATACAACAATATACCCGCAATTATAAACACTCCTTACAAAAACATTGACGGTGTTTTCAACTCACCTGAAACACCACGAAGATACGCAGTTTCACTATAAAGAAGCTGCACACCCCCATAATACGACGGCTGGCTGCCACTAAACTGCCCCCACTACCGCTAAGAAGCTTCTTCTTATATTTATACCCCTCTTGCCTCTCAGTGAACCGTTATAACTATTTAATGGAATATTTTGGAATTGTTTAGTGTTTAGTCTTTCGAGTGTACGGTTATTTGAAACAGAAAGGGATAATTGTGAAAAGTTAGGTAAAAATAATGAATGTATCCAAATATGTAGGCGCCTTATCGTTCTAAAGGCGTTTAAATGCCTCTTTGTTTCCTATTTATTGCGTTTATTACATTTAAAAAGAATATGTATTTTTAAATGCTCTAATACAATGTATATGGCCGTAGGCAGTCCTGCTGCCTTGGCTTCCTGATTCCGTTGCACATTTCGATTGTTCGAAAACGTACGTGTTGAATCATCCGTTACAACCGTAAACGTCTTTCAACAGGTTCTACGCAAAAATATACACTTAAAATCCAAAAACATGTAAATGGCAATTGGCTCAGTTGCTACGGTTCTAAACTGGGCGGCTTTGTACAGATCAAAACAACTGCAAGACGGCCGTGTTTGGACCGAAGAGGTTGTCTTTCAAAATCCATACATTTAGATGTCTTAAAGCGCTATTTCAGACTGTCGTAAATGTTTGACGAAATTTTTGAATTCAGATAAGCACAAAGTAAAAATGATTTATAGTTGCATTAATAATTGACCGCGCAACTACATTTGTGGAGATTTAAGAAACGAAAAAATAATAGAAATCTTAATTTTCCGCTTTCGAAATAAGGAATATCAAATGTCAAAAAAGTGTGTCTTCCTGTTCTTATAATCAATGGAATGAACATTCCTAATACTCTACGTAACAATCAATTTGTCCTTTATGACCTGGTGACCTTCTTGTATGTAATTGACCACGCCTATAATACTCCTGGTGAAGAATTTACCTCCAGCCAAGGACAATTCGAAGACAAGTTCAAAATCAAACTAAAAGAACACTCCACAAGCAGCTCTGACTTAAATATACTTAACAAGAAAATAACAAGCACACTAAGGGCCTATTTCATAATCAATTTTAAAGGTTCACTTAACTAAAGTGATATTAGACTGTGCAGAGTGACATGTGTTGCATATGGGATCATGCACATTCTAACATTACTTTAGTTAAAATAAGATTTAAAATTGATTATGAAATCGGACTTAATAGAAGCCTCTAGCTAATATACACATAAAAAATAGAAAGTGGACAGGCTCAGTCACAAACAATAACTCTGTTAGAAGAGAGAAGAAAACTAATTACTTAAAATAGAATACTAACTCCCGAATATACACGCAAGAGGTTCTAGAAAACAATAAAGAAGTGAAAGTATTTAGAAGGAAGACAAACACGGAAAAATATATTAAATAACTGAAACAGAAAATAGGCACTACAGCTAACGACAGACAACATCTTCTTGAGACAGTAGAAGAATTCTATGTTGTGTTTGAAACAAACTCATTCGCAGCATGCCATGATCAAATTCAAGTTGTTCATAACTTGATTGAAGCAAATGAACTACCATAAGTCAAAGAGAACTAGTTTACTAAAAATATACAAAACAGTAAATGAAAACAATTTTTATTGACAGTTATGATTAATACACTCGTTGCTGTTGTGTAAATGCCATCTTATTTCCCTTTTTGCTTGATACAAGTAAACTTAATGAAGTGTAAACTTTTGCCAGTCACACTGACAGATGTTTTCATAAACAAAATGCAATCTGACATTCACCTACAGACTTAAGTTAAGACATGACTAGATTTTCTATCTTTCTTTGCAAGGCCTACTCTAAATAAGTTTTCTTTTTAGAACACGCGATATATTGACCTGTACAATTCCAGAATAAAAAAACATGATGGATGACGTTAAAGGGGATCCCAAGATCCTAAATGTAGGCTCAGAGGATATACCACTAATAAGCAAAGACGAAATCACACAATCAAGCAACTGAAAAATGGCAAGACCAGTGGAAAAGATGATGTCCTGGAAATGATGAAACAGGGAGGTGAAACCTTCATAGAACAACTAGAAGAGCTGCTTAACAAATCTCGACACAAGGGAGATATACCCGACAACTGAAAAAATGCGTTAGTCATTTTGATCTATAAAAAAGACGATCCTACAGATCTAGAGGGCTATAGACCCATCAGTCTCTTGTCGCAAATATAAAAAACCTTTTCACGAATTATAATAAATCGTTTAATATCAAAGCCCGACACCGCAAGGTACAAGGGTTCCGGATTAAGTAAGTAAGTAAGTTAATATCAAAACTAAACTCCGTCCAGCCCATAGGCAGCATGCCATGATCAAATTGAAGTTTGTCGTAACTTGAGATATACCCATCGATGCAAATGAACTACCAAGTCAGAGAAAACTAAATTACATTTTGACCTTGAATTATTTTCCTAATAATATATAAAACACTTAACAAAAAAAATTTTTATTAACCGTTATGATTATTACACTTATTGTTGTTGTGTACATGCCATCTTATTTTCCGTTTTGCTTGATACAGTGAAACTTAATGCAGTGTAAACTTTTACCTGTCACAGTGACATATGTGCTCATAAATAAATTGCAATCTGACATTCACCTACAGACTTAAGTTAAGACATGGCTAGATTTTCTATCTTTCTTTCCAAGGCCTACCCTAAATAAGTTTTTTTTTTTTAAACACACGATATAATATTCCAATATGGATAGCCTTTATTGACTTCAAGAAGACTTTCGACACTATTGAAATTTAGGCTACAAAACGAGCCTTAAAGAACGCACGAATAGATAGCCGATATATTTAGTATAGTTAACAACATATTATACAAGAACGCATCGCTTTTAATTCAGATGCATGAAACATCTAAGAAAATTGATGTCAAAAGAAGAATTCGACAAGGCGACCCTATGTCACTCACCCTTGTTTTCGAGGATGTAATGTAAAGTATAAACTGGAGAAGCAGGGGCAGCAATATTAACGGAGTGGGTGGAGCTTTTTTTGCATTTAGGTCATGATGTATGATGTTACGTACCTATTTTACCTTGAACTTCTCTAGTGGTAGTTCAAGTTGGTGTGGTGATTCCACGTGATTTTGTATCTGCTGATCTTCTAATTGTGAAATGTGTCTAGGGAAGAGCTAGAAAACCGCTTTTAGGTGTTTAGAAAACGCTGCTGCTGTCTCTTTATTAGATCTGGCCCAACTATTGTCCTCCAGTCTAATTGGTGAGATATGCTCCTGTGGTTGCTTGATTTTTTAGTTGCCTTCCATAACGAGTATTCCGTCATCTCCGTCGCCGTTAGCGCTTGCAGGTATTTTTAGATAGCTTCATTCTTGTGTTCGTGTAGCAGTATTTTCAGTTCTTTAATGCATTTATTTAATTTGGATTTATCATGTGGTAATCGAGTTTGCTGCTATTGTTTTCTTGGTTTTCTTTTTTAACTAATTTTTGCTTTGACGTTTCTTGAGCAGTTTGTTGTTCTGTGGGATACTTCGTCTTCTGGTGTTGCCTTCCATGCTGCTGTTTGTATTTGCTTGTTACTTCCTTTTACTATAAAGGAAGTATTGGATTCACCCCAAAAATTCGAAATTGAGTTTTCAACAGATCTTCACGTTTTAGAGTCCCCTGATCCCAAAAAACATATTTTTTTTCATTGGTCTGTGTGTCTGTGTGTCTGTCTGTCTGTCTGTCTGTGTGTCTGTCTGTGAACAGAATATCTCAAAAACGAAAAGAGGTATGGCGTTGAAACTTCATATATAAGTTTTGTGTACTATGTAGATGAGACAGCAAGCTTTTGAAGAAAAACGCATAACCGGAAGTAGGTGTTTACTCTTGTGATTTTTCAGTTTTTTTCGATTTTTTCAAAAACGGCTCTAACGATTTTTTTTAAACTTTACATTTTTCTTACATTTTTAATGTGTATTGATGTGAGATAGGTGATTTTCCAGTTGAATACTTCTAAAGTGGGTTTCTTTTGTTTTTTTTTCTATTTTTTTTATTAACTCCTATTTTAAATAAAACACCCGGTATATTATTACATTTTTGAATTCACCTTAAAATTCTAGAGAAAATTTGTCTCTTCAACTAACACTCGATTTTGTACCGTTTTTGTAGAATTTGTAATTTTTGAAAATTTTTAACAAATGGTTAAAAATTAAAAATGAAATTTTTGACTAATTATAAGATCACTGTAAAAGGAAGTTGTGTGAGTGTATCACACCAGATTTTTTAAGTCTTCGACTGCAATTTCTAGATCCTCTTTTGTTTTACGATATATATTGCCGTTTGTTTCACTAGCCAGTTTTTCTCTGAAGACATCCCAGTTTGTTTTGTTATTGTGAAGTGAAGGTGGTGTTTATTTTTGTAGGATCTGTGAAGATATTGCAGCGATCATAGGAGAGTGGTCGGATGTCAGTTCCAAGCATGGATGTATACTTAAATAATTCCCGGCTATTCCTTTAACCACACAAAAGTCTATTACATCGGGTCATAGTTTTTGTTTACGTGATGTTTTATTGAAGTTTTAATTAATATTGCAGTACCGCCATGAGCTGTTCCGTCTGGGTGTTTTGTGTCATAAAGAGTGTATTTAGAAAATTTGATGTAACTTTTATTTGTAAAATGTATCTCAGAAATAAGCATTATGTATATATTGTTCACGGCTAAGAAGTTCTTGATTTCTTTGAACCAAGCCGTTAGCATTCCATACACCGATTTTAAATGAGCTGGTCATTATAAGATTTTGCCAAAAGAGCGGTAATAATGTTTAGCATAGAGTCTAGCCTTTCAGTTAGTTTGATTACTAATTGCTCTAAGTATGTAATTCTGTCGTCCTGTTGTTTGGGCTCTGTTGAGTTTACTTTTTGATTATTTTGCCATGATTGTTGTGCTTGTTTACTTTTTACTACTTGTGTGTAAGAGATGTTTGATTGAGTGTAGCTTGCTTGTGTTCTTAACTGAGAATTTACTTGGGTGGTTTGCTGAAGGGATCTTTTGTCTCGTAGCGTTAGATATAGTTTTTGTTGAAGTTGATTTCTTATTGTGTACCCTTTATAACTAGCTGGGTGGTTTCTCCCGTAATTGCAGCATACAACCTCTTTTTTTCCGTCCAAGTGCAATTTTCAGTTAGGTGATCTCCTGCACATTTTAAGCACCTTGGGTTTCTGTAGCAATAGTTTTGTGTGTGTCCGTATTTTTGACAACGTGTGCATTGTAGGATGTCTCTCTTTGTGTACGGTTGTTCAACTGTAACTATAGTATTCAATAAGTGTTTTATATTATAGATTTCTTTGTTACTATTTTTTGTTCTGTCTCTACAAAGAATGAGGTAGTTGGTATTTTTGTTGGCACTCCATTTTCGAGTTTTGTTCTAGTTATATTACTGATTCTTTTTATTTTATATTTTTCTTTCTCTATTTTTTCTGTCAGTTTGCTGATGGTTATTGTTGGATGAATATTTTTTAGTACTACCTTATAGCTCATATTTCCCTTTATTTGGTAGGTGAAACATTGGCTATTTATATTTTTAAGTTCATCCACGATATGCATGTATGTCTTTGAGTTTTCGAGTTGGATCTTGATTTGGTTATCATTTAGAGTTTTTAGTGTATACGCCTTTGGGACAATTTTATTTAGCACTTCTTTTAACAGGGCAATATTTTCAACACCGCTGACGAATATTGGTGGTGGCTTTGTTGAATTTATTTCATTATTTTCCGTATTTTCGTTTAGCTCTTTTGTTTGCTTTTCATCAAGAGGGCCATATTTGTTTCTTGTCGATACTGGTTTACCTAGCCAGTAGTCGTTAATAGTTATCTGTGGTTTGGACTTAATGCAACTATCTGGGCTAGTTCTGTATCTCTTTTTATATTCGACTTGTTGCCATTCTGTTTGATAGTTTGGAATAATAAATGTGGGATTATAATGTGGTTGCTGTAGGGAAGTTGTCTGCGGTCAAGTGTTGTAGTTTAGTTGCTGATGCGGAATTAAATGTGCTGTGGTGTTAAAGCTTATCTGTTGCACTGGCATTGTTTGTTGGTTAACTAACTGTTGCTAGTCCACTTGCATTTGCATTGATAAACTCGGGTCATAGCAATTTGTTTGAGTATTGGGCGATGGATATACAAACATTTTAAAATGATTGGCCGGAAGGCCACAAATTTTAAATTTATATTCTAACTAGAAGTTAATAAAAGAATTCGATTAACTTGGACGGCATACGTAGAAGTAAAAGATGTACCTAAATTATATATACCTTCTTCTTCTCGGCTTCTACCACCCATCAAGGGTATTTACCGGCTCGACAACTTCCTTCCATTTCCTCCGATCTTTGGCATCTCTTCTCCAGTGTTGTATATTGAACTTTTGGAGATCTTGGAACACATTATCTAACCATGTTATACGTGGCCTCCGTCTTGGTCGAGTTGTTGTGGGTTGTAATGCAAAACCCATCCTTAGTAAACTGAAGGTGAATCAAAGAGCCATAGAACGAAACATAGTGGCTATTACTTTGAGAGACAGAAAGACCAATATTTGGATACGTGGGAAAACAAAAATACAAAAAGTAATAAGCAGAGTAGCCGTCCTGAAGTGTGCTAGGCTGGTCACATTGCTAGAAATGGTTGAAGATAGAAGAAAATAGAAGATAATACTACCAAGAGTTTGTTCCACCTCATTTTTTACCTTCTCCTCGGTCTTCCTGTGGGTTTTTTCGCTTGTATATGTTCTTTAGAGGTTTTCCTGTCTTCCTTGTTACAACAATTAAGGGTCAAAATGTAAAAATAAACGAAAGTGCCAACAAGTATCCACGTCTCAACTATTAGTATCTTAAACAACTAGTTTAAACAACTAGTTCAAACAACATGCCGGAGAGGGGTCATGAGCTTGCAAAATGTATAATCAATTCGCCTGCTTGTTATGAGCAATAACAAAATAACAAATAACTAAGGGCGCCAAGTTCAACAATGTACTATGGTGCGCTTAGTCGAACCACGAGGAGTAGTCGGGCTACGACGTAAGGCGGACTATAAGGAGATAATAAATTACTAGAGAAAAGTAAAAAATAACGGCTAGTATTAAAGATCAACAATACATTTATTTGAAATCACAACTATAATAATATACTGATAGACATTGCTACATAGAAAAGCACTGCTAACACAAGGTTGACTAATGCAAAATGCAGAATGCAAAAATTAAATAAGTAACATATCAATTTATTACGACACATTCGATATACAAATAGAATACGGACTTGCACCACGCAAGCAAACAAGTCTGCCTTAATAAGAGCCCACGGAATCGATCGAGCGAATTGTCGAATAGTGTAAAAAGAGTAGAGATTAAGATGACTCGCGGATACGATCATCGACGATATCTCCTCGAACGTAGCTCATTGAAGAAATAATGCTATTTACCGCTTACAACCCACAATCTTTTGATAATCGTGTATTTATAATCGGGTTCACCGGTTTACTATTCCTGCTATAAGTGAAAAGTACAGTATAAAATCCAAGGGCTTGCAGAACGAATGGAAATCGGATGGTTGTCTAACGATAACAAAGCTATATACAAAAGAATCTTAAATTAGGAAGCGACTGATAGTCTTAGTAACTTGAGGCATCCACGGAAAAATTAGGTGACCAGCACGGCGAGTCCTACACTCTACGAAGATAGATAGAAGCAGTAACGCACAATTAAAAGTACATAAAACAGAAAGCGAAGGAAAATGGAAGAAAGAGGGAAAATAACTGAAAAAGGAAAGATGCCTGAAAATAAATTCAGTATTATACCACACGTGGGCAGAAACAATCGAAATCTACCTCAGGCTGTAGACGGCCAACAGATGGAATAATTCCAGAGAGCCACTATATCCTGCAGCAAACAGATGGAAACAGTGACACCCGGAGCAAATCTGCTCCATCGTCAACTATTTATTCGGGGCCAAAGGACACTTTCGGATCGTAACATCCTGAGTTTTCCAATTCATATTACATGGGCCAGCCATCTCATCCTTGATGAACCCTATAGTATAGCGTTTTCCTCTCTTAAAAGCTCAATCAATGCGTTTTCTAGTATTGTCTAGTTTAATAAGTCCTACTATTTTTTCAGTATATTTTCAACACGATTTTGTATAATTATGTAGGTGATCAGTGACCATATCCCAGGACTATACCTTATTGCAGGGCGTATAATTGTTTTATATGGTATACTATATGTTTTATAACTTTGATATTAGAAAAACGAATTAGAAAGATATTTAAGGGCAGAATGCCTTTCATATTCCTTCCTGATTTGAATGCGTTCCTCTACTTCGTTTTTTGTATTTACTATGCATTTCAATTACTGCTCTATTTTGAAGTCATATTTGGGAAATGTTACGATATGCCCTAGTTGGCCTGCTCTTTCTCGTTCTAGAGTAGGGTATTTGGTTTTCCTCAATAACCTTTAATCTAATAAACATTTTGTGCATGCAAGGCTATTTCCACGAAACTCGCTTTAACCCTGCCGCTGCAATTATATGCTTCTAGGTGATTTTTTAATTCACTGGCAGAGTTCAAGAAGACTTCTTGAGGAATGCGTTCGCCTCTGTTTTATTTCACATGATAATAATTTTACCTTGGAAAACCTAGTATGTAAATTTCGATTAGTTCCACACTTTGGGCTTCCGACAAAGTTGTAACACGCAGTATTTTTATTATTTTTAGTGTACCTGTTGTTAAGTACTTATTTTCCATTGTAACTTTTGATATCTCCTTCTTTGTTTATTTAAGAAGTCACAAAACATTGTCATTTTTATTTAACTCTTCTAGTCTTCGTTTTCAGTACTTATTTAATTATTTTCCTTTTTTCTTTTTAGCATGTAACATCTGAATGTAGGTTTCCTTTTCGATTATGCAGACTTCTGCATCGTCGTCAAAACCACATTTTTTTCTTGATGCTCTTACTTTTTCCGCAGTTCTGTTCATTGCATTAAGATTTCTTACATATGAGTATGCATCATCACGAAAGCATTGATATTTCAACTTATAATACTATTAATGCTGCTACATACTACAACATACTTTCGATTAAACGTTACCTAGATGGTAGTGTTATGGTTTATAGTAAAACGTTAATAAGTAGAGCTTCGGCTAGCTCAGCGTGGGGTATTCACGATCCGCTGCAACTTTAGATCCTACGATAAAAAAGCAGAACCTAGGGAATACTATAAAACCTAAAGCACTATTGGAAGCAGATGCTAATGGTTTCAAAATAGCGGGCACAATCTGACCAACAACCTAAACAAAAGTGGCCTACCATCAAGGGCCTCTCCCATAATCTCAATCTTAAATAAAAAAACTGTAAAGGGCTTTACTCAGAACTTCTCTCACAAGTGTTCTTTGTGACACTCAACAATTTTAAAAATAAAAATAAAATGGAAGTAAAAATATCTGGACGTTCGAAATAATGCTGAAACAATAACAGAAAACACTTGGTCATACAAATTACATCAATTTGTAAATAAAAAAAACATTACCGGCGATGGGATTCGAACTTCAGCCCCTGAGAGCGAGCCTACGAATGCATGTAGTTATTGGTTCCCATTTTCGTCAAGGGTAAAGCCTGAGATATGTGAAAATTTCCACTTTTATCTATTTCTCAGTAGAAAAACAAATAAACAACATTTTATTTCTTTAAGGTGCTCACCCTCTATTTGTTGGGTCCAAAATATGCCTTTTTCGCCAAAGGTAAATCCTAGGCTATGTGCAAATACTTTTTTTAGGGTGCTTATCCCTTCTCGGTTTCATGCCTGGGAGCCACACAATTTGCATGCAAAATATCGTCTATTTTTGTGAAAATTGCCTATGCGTTTTGTTGATGACGTCATTAGGTGGTGAAATAGAGCACCTACATCTGGTTCTGGTTGTTGTCTTTGCTAAAGATATTTTTTAGGTTATAAACGGTTTTAAAATAAATGTTTATAATACCTACAACAATGGAATTTGGATAATTTAAGCCTGCACGATCTTGAATTCTAACTGTTAAATGTGCAGGTAATTCGACATCTTCGTTTTCAGTTATGCTTCATGTAGTTGCAAATGTTGCACGTTGCAGAACTGATGAAGTTACTATAATGTGCAATTTTTAAGGAAGGCAAAATGTTCATAATACCACAGCGTAATATCTGACGAAAGAGCATGCCCAGCAGTTCGAGCATCTGTTGCGTCATTTGAGCCACCACTGCATCCTAACTAAATGAATATGTTAATACATAGTAAAATCCAGCTTCTTACAGTAAAAATTTTATGTATAATGATGTACTTTTAGCAGTGAATTCCATGACGTAAATGCGAAAGAATTTTACATAGCATCGATACAATTCTGAAGTATTACTTCCAATCAATAGTCTTTCGTCAAAAACATCAATCAATGGTGCAGGTCTGCTATCTAATTTTTGAAGATGTGTAGTATGAATCTGGAAAAAGTTTTATATAATTTCTAAACATTTCACAGTGCTGTTGACATTTTGAAATTCAATTTGTCCTCCTTCTCTTAAAAACAGTAAAAAGGCAGTAGCGGCAGGTGAATAAATCTGAATAGCATGTAAAATATGAATTTTTTCAAAATATGATGAGTACAAATACTTTCTCGTTAAGTACCGTACATACTTAGAAGGTAGTCCATTTTGCAGATCATGTAAGGTTTTTAAATATGAAGCAGAGATTCCACCATCAGCACATATGATCTAAGTATAAATTTTGTGCGTTCTTTATTATATGGCAATAATTGAAGCTTAAAAATAAGGGTACTGGTTTTAGGAAAGAATGTTCAATGTAGTTTTTTAGAATTTCACCACAAAAATTCTAAATAAAGATACATTTGAGGGAAAATTATTTGCGACAATTCTTAGAACAACGAAGCCAGAATCAGTAAGAAGATTAAGTACTCTCATTGTTAACGAGTAAAATTAATTAATTCCTAAAGCAGAAAAAAAGTATCGTGCTGGAATGATGTATCTTGTTGACAATCCATGTATAACATAACAACACATTTTGTTTGCTATTTGAGATTTATTGCAAAAGGTTGTATATTGAGTATTATCTACACCATAGATGCGATCTTCAGATCTGCTATACTGCACTTTCTCCTTAATTGACATATTGTCAATAAATTAATTAAGGAGCAAATTCTTTCTGTAGGTACTGTTAATTAGGCGCCTTCAGCCATTAAACGCTGCTTAATTAATTCATCTAAACTATTACAGTCACCAAGATACCACAATAATGTTGTTTTTGATGGTAAGCTCGCTAAATGGTTTTTGCAGAGCTGATATCCTTTAGGAGAACGAAATCTCTATACTGTGCACATACGAATAGAAACTTCTGACTAACGAGGAGCTTTTTTATCATAATTAAGAACAATATTTGCAAGAAATTCAGATTTTTCGTCTCCATCGTCAGCATCTTGGAATATTTTATAAAAAACATTTAATTTTCCAGAATTTTCTGTAAATCATTCAAATTTGTTTTATTTTTAATAAACTTTGAATAATTAACACTGATCTGCTTTAGCTTTAAAGTTAACGTTTTAATACTATACTGAATATCTGCAATTTGGGTTGGATATATAAGTTCACCTTGGGTTCCTTTAGAATGGTTTTTGTAAATGTTTTTGTTCTTAATTAATTTCAGAATTAGGTAAAATTTGCTAAAGAATCTATATAATGTACTTCTAATTAATGTGTAATATGTATTATTTACAGTTACAGTTGGTACAGCGTTTTTTTTTCAAACGAGTATTTTTATCAAGTACTTTTACAAAATTCTCATCGAAATGATTAATACACCAAGTAGAGTATTCTTTAATCTTCGAAATATCTGTAATACATGATTAAATATTATAAATAAAGGTAATTTAATTAGTTTTATTGTTAATTAACAATACCACAAACTCTTTAATTAGCTTTGAGTCATTTGGTACGAATCTGCATATCGCTTGGACATTCAAAAACTGGTTTATTTGGATTTCTACAGATGAAATACTTTCTAACCATTTTAAATAGCTTTGAAAGAAGCTGTTTATATGAAAATTGCTTACTCAAACTAGGGGAATATAAATTTGAAGATATAATTGATTGAAATATGTAAGTTTTTAAATTTACCTATTTAGCAGTATTTGTTTTTAATTTGAATATCGCGGTAGGTCCTGATTGAAAGTTCAGAATAACATTAGGAGCTGTCGCCAAATGACATTTAGTCATGGCATGCTTCATATGATCATGTTTTTATGGTATATGTAACTGCCGTATTAGCGTAAGGTAACCTAAATATTAATTGGCCATGTCTCAACTTGCAATGAAGATGGGTTACAAAAATGGTATGTCCAGTGATAATTTTCGCATGTATGCTATATTCGTTGTATACTTTAACATTTGAGCTCCTTGGAAATTGTCAACTTTTCGTTGTTTTTGGAAATCGGAAAAGCTTGCTTTACTACGACTGATATTTACTGTTATTAATCCATAAATATCGATTTAACAAAGGTTTACTTTTTTGACAGTTATAATTTATGCCATAATCAAATAGAATGGCAGGGATAAGTAGCCGACACCGATGACTATTTCTGCAGAAGGTAGTCGTCAAAAGTAGTGACTTATAGTAATATTTTTATTACACACTACATAATGTAACAAACGACTTCCTCGATTGCACCGTGTCATGATTGTGATCGAAGAACTCAACGTTTCGCCCACTTTCGTAAGGGGCTTCATCAGGAGGAAAAAGCAAAAGAGCACGGTAACTCAACGTGTGAACCACGGCAGAGGCGAAACTCGAGTTACCGTGCTCTTTTGCTTCTTCCCCCTGATGAAGCCCCTTACGAAAGTGGGCGAAACGTTGAGTTCTTCAATCTCAATCATGACACGGTCCAATCCCGGAAGTCGTTTGTTACTTAATGACAATGGCCGTGTAAGCACACTACATAATGATTTAATTAGTTGAAACACTTTACTTCTAACGACAAAAGCAACTAGAATAACTTTATAGTCTAATTTTCAGTTTAAAAGAAGTAAATTCAAAATCAGCTGTGTACCTATGTGTGCTAAAGTAAACAGCTGATTTTACTTTTAGCACGCTGATAAATAATATGCTACTTTTAGTTCGTCAAGCTACTGGTAAAAGGTACTTTTAGTAGCGGTTGTAGAAAAAATATTTTTTACGGCTGTTAAAACACATTGTACTGGAAAAAGATGTCACTTTCTAAATAGTAATATTCGAGTTATCACTGCAGTTGAAATATTTCAAAACCAATGATATTAATGAAAAATGCTCATTGCGTAATCTCTATAACACTTGTATTTTCTTATGTTTCCTCTGAAACATGCTTCTAATTCTCTTCTATATTTAAAATACCATACGTCAATAAGGTTATTGCCCAATGCGTTAATCGGCATCAGAAAAAAACAGCCATTCAAATGAACTCATTGAACCTCTATTTTGAAATTAAAGATATTGATGCTTAAAATATACATAGTATGCAGCTGATCTACAAAAATCACTCTATCAAGGTAGTTTCAATGAGCGTGTCATCCTTCATACCATAATCAAACCAACACATTAGCTCGCTCGTAGAAACATGGTTCAATGTAATAGGTATCTGTATCAGAATGATTGCTAACAATTTCTTTAAAACATGTTCTTTAAAGGAAGATGTACCTGTTTATAAAAATGGCTCTTCAAATCATGCTGTAAAAATCCAGAAAATTTCTTGAAATAATACACCGCTAAAAAAAGTTAGAAATACAGGGGTAGCAACGTAAATTTCTGCAATCTAATAAAACAAGGTTTGTAGGCAAACATCATATTTACATTCTTTTTTCAAAATATTCGCCTTTAAACCCTATACATGTACATATTCGATAAAACAAATTTTCAAAACATAAATTCCACTCTTCTTGAGTCACTTGAGAGACAAGATTTTGAAGCTTTCCACAGCATCTTCGAGAGTTCCAAATCGCACACACGCATTTTATCCATATTGATGAAATAGAAAGTAATCGGAAAGTGCTAGGTCGAGACTGTATGGGGAATGATTTTAACCGGGAAGCCTCTGAAAATTCTCTTGTTTGAGAAATAGGAAAAGATAGAGGGAAAACAGTGAAGGAGATGAAGGAACTAGCTTAAAACAGAAAAGAGTGGAAAAAATGGACGACTGGATAAGCAACCCAAATCCGACACCCGCAAGGGTACAAGGAAGGGGAGAAAGAAGAAGAAGAAGATGTGCTTGAAGAACGGTCATACTGCAGAACGATCTCACTTCTTGGGCTACGTAAACCAGCTTTTTGAATAACGTCTGGCAGGCATACTACTGTTGTGTACTATTCCACGCTCACCGCACGTTTACTTTAAATACGACCGTTGCTGTCATAGGTCTTGTCACCCGTTGGGCAAACGGCCCCTTACATTCAAGTTCAAATGAATATATCCAATTTTCGTCATCAGTTATGGTGTTGTAAAATGCTTCAGACCCACCTTCATCATATTTCTTAAGACTTTTCTTACACCATTCCGCACGCTGTTGTTTTTGTGCTTCTGTTTAACTCTGTGGTATCCACCGACAACAGACTTCTCTTACACCCAAATGTAGCTTTTCTTTATCCAATTTACATGTTCTAAAAATTTTCTCATTTAGATAACTGCACAAGAACATTTGCATGATTTTTGTAACAGTAATTCATTAACAGGGCTATGTTAGAGTTTCCAGAAGCCATATAAATAGATATTAATTAGAAGTGAAAAATATCTCTTCTAAACAGTGCCTTGCATAAAAAACGTAAAAATTATGCAAACATACTACTTTTCGGTAAATAATTAAAAAATTTAAAGAAGTAATTCACTTTTTATATTATTATTGCAATTGAAAATCTTTAGTAGTCACATAAAATAATTTGAATTTTAATATGAAGTCTTGATATGTGAAATTTTACAAAATATTAAAAAAAAGAAAAATTAATTTTTAGCTAAATTTAAACCAAATTAGGTGTCTTCTGGCCTTGGGGGTTGTTCAGTTAGCTAAAAATAACAGACTCTAAAAAATTCTCATTGAAATCTTACTTAATTTCCGAAAAATAACACTTTTAGGATTTTGACAGTTTCGAAAAACTCCATTTTCTAAATAAGAAAAAATCACTCAGTATATATGATAGGCGCTAAACAAGTTTTTAGACAAGCACAAATTATTGACGTAAAGAGTTTTTTTTTAAATCAAAATGAAAAAAACTTCCCATATTATGCCGACTTTTTGGCGGACACTGTATATCATTTGAGGAACAACTTTAAACCTTTTTAAAATTTCGATCGTACAAGATTTGTATGCACTTCAAGCTACAATAAAATTTACGCAGCAGGCCACAAACGCCTGTTACGTTCTTGATGGTACATAAATAACTATTATTGTTACTGCATCCCCTCAAAGTGTTTAACATCCCATTTGAGGAACTTACCGAAAGTTTAAAAAAGACTACAATTAATTGCTTCGCAAAAACAGACCTGTTAATGCAAGTATCGTAATACAGCTAAAATTAACATAAAAACGGAGGAAAATTGACAAAACGGAGGAAAATTGACAAAACGGCAGAAAGCAAACAAGTGAGCAATCTTCATCTAGACGTTACCGTGATTATAGCGCGTGGAAAGACATTTTGGGGTTTTTACAACGAGTAGTCGATGTTTTTCCGACATCTATGATCAGTAATTATTAATTCTAATTGATACTAGTTTCACGAAACGGCCGTGAATGTACTGGACACTTTTTTAATCCTTAATCTTCTGGTGTGTTGTTTATCTGTAAACGCCACATGAACTGGGCACTATACTATCTAATCAACCGACATGAACACTTGTTTATTTGTTATTAACTGGCAACTTTTGCACAGGAAGTTTTTAAGTGTTAAATTATTAGTGTGTAGGTTATTTTTTGGTTTACTTAGTTTGACGAGTTCATAGTGTTAAGATAACATATACGGCCTATGTCACTTGACGTCTCGTTTAGATGTTACGATTAAAGATACGAAGGTGATCTGTTTTAAACCATTAGTTATCGGCGATTGATATGAAAGAAGAACGTTGGAGAGGATACTTATGTAAAAATGATAAAATAAACGCTCAAATCACAAATGCCTTAATACTTTTAGAAGGAGAAGACAATAAATAACTTCTAAATCTTCATAATAAACGAAAACGAGTTTCAAGATTAATTCCATACGTAAAAGTAGAGAAGCCGAGAAGATTCCTTTAGGGTGGCGTCTTATCTGAGTGCCTCGGAATGTCATCTCAATCCCAGCATGCGGTTATATTTAAAGAAACCCTCGTAGAGCTACGCAAGCTACTGCTTCACAACCATCCTGTAAAGCAAGGCTTATGCCCGACTCAATTCAAGAGACAGCCTCCGTTACATAGTATATGGATTCACGCCACTTTTTCGAAGCTAGTCTTCAAACTACCATTAACCTTCTTCCTGATGAAGCCCTAGGAAAAGCGTGTAAACTCACGGGAATCTACCCATTTTGGCTTTATCGCCCTCTCAGTGATCAGTGATCGACCGCCTGCATTCCCGAATCATTTAATATGCTGCATCTAGCTATTTAAACCTGTTTTTATTGCATGCGTGATTTACCGTCAATTTGAAATCTATCATATGCACTAGAATACAATTTACATGCATAGATTGCCTCTAATTTTCTATGTATTCAAATAAGTAGGTTTCAGGGCGTATCCTCGTTAGAAATGCAGTAACGCCTTCGGCCACTTGCTCAATTTCTCAAAATTGCTTTCTCATGTGGACCTGTGACACAGGCGAACATCTGCTAGGAGTGTTTTAATTGCGCGACATGACGCCATGAACAGGTCGAATTCTTAGGAATAGTTTTAGTTACCATTTTTAATTGCGGTTGCAGCTGCAAAGCTGGCCCGCTTTATTGGATTTTTTTAGTAATGTTATCTTAATAAGCTCTTGAATTTAGTGTATGATTTTCATTTATAAAGTGCAATGCAGTACCGCACATTTTGAAGTCAGATAAGCTACATCAGAGATCATGATACAAGGTAAGTAGGACACATTTTTTCTGGTGGAATTTACCTAGTACATCGCCCACTCCCATTCCATTAAGCTGTTCAACTCCTCAGTAGGATTTTTGCAGGTTATAAACAGAGTTTTTACTGTAACAACACATAAGCTTAATCCGCGTGTATCATTCGATGGTCAAGCATGACCACTATAGTAATATAGTAATATATTTGCTCCAGAAAGGATCGAGAGGAAGAGGGGAGAGGGGAGAGGGGAAAGTAGTATCGGAGCTTCTTTCCGTCATAAAAGAAACTACAATGGCAGCAAAAGAAAATGTAGGAAAAACAAGTATTTCTATGCTCAAGGGGCACTAAATAAAATAAAAAAAGGAGTCATTATTATTAGTTTTATAACAATACTCCAAATTCGCTCAATAAACATGTAACAAAAGTATGGCATCAGAAGCCATTTGTAATAGATATCTTACATCACGTTATAAAACGAATCCAATGCATTGTAAAAATGTTTCATCTTAATAGCTTATTATTAAAACACCGTTCATTTGAAACCTTGGTCTTTATCAAGCCCTAAAAATGTTTTTGCACGTTAATAAAGTAGAAAGGCATCTCGTGCCACCTAATTCACCACGCTTTGAAAATCTACATAAATATGTGATAAAATAGATGCAATGTCACATAAAAACTTATTGGTGATATTCATTTAATCTTCAAGGACTTGTCTTAAATTGCAGCGATCTTGAATTTACGCCTGTTTCATTCTTCCTACTCAATCCCACAGATTTGAAATCTTTAACATCCTCATCTAAAATGGATAAAAATAACCAAACAGGTCATACTAATCAGTCGATTCTCCCTGTTTAATAAAAATGTAATACCTACTCTCCATATAAGTTACTTTTACATAATGAAATCGACAGCAAAGGGGTAAACACTTATTCTTGAAGAAATTCCTTGCTCATTCGCAAACTTTGGATGCCACAGTAAAGAATTTATTTAGTACAGTGCTATGGTACAGGAGATTATGCTATTCTTTAGTAATTACAAACTGTCAATAAAAGTATCCTGAAATAAGTATTTCTCGTATTACACGAAAATTGGAAAACTGGTTCTATTTAAAGTATTCATAAAACTAAAAAAAGGTTGAACGAATGCAATGTAGATTCTATTGTAATGTTATACTCCGTTGACTAAGTTGCTCAGTTATCAAATATTACATTTTTAAGGAGAACAAAGTCATATCGAGTAACCCACAATTTCGACAAATGTTTAAATTTTTATCTGTAGATCGGAATTGAAATTTTATTTTCTGAAGACTCGACATTTTCAATCAAAGTTGTTGTTTCATCACATTAAATTAGCTATTGGAGGAATAACTTAAAATTTAAATAAATGTTATAAATAACAAAGTTATAGGTAAAGTGCCTCTTACAGTGAAGTCTAGTGTATCAAATATTTTTACTAGTGCAGTACATAATAGAGCGCGTGTATACCAAAATTCAAATCGGTGTCTTTACATTTGTGGAAATTAACATTAAAATTTAAAAAAATGAACTTCAACTCCCTATAACTTCTTACTGGAGGGACTTTGTACAAAGGTATATTAGGTTTAATCGATTTATTATAACCTAAGGAATCTATGACTAATCGGTGGGGAGGAAGTTCTGTGACACCCTGTATATTACTCCACCTCAAGACGAAAAAGAACCAAATTAAGATATTGACTATTCAAATATTAAATACGAGGAGAATATACATCATTTTGGTCCTGCAATGCGAGTACTTAAGTAAAGGTTATTTTGCAACATTCTATACAATTTCATACACGCGGTCCAGTCAAGATGATCTACTCTGATTATCTTATATAGTGTCGGAACCGTCGACTTCTAGCACGAAGCTGCAAGATTAAATTGACTAGGATGGGTTGGATTCATCACCATCGTATATGCAAACACTTCAAGCGATACCTGGTATTGAGCCAGAAAATTTACCTACCAACATATGTTATGCAAGACGATGATCTTCCACTCGCGTGATTCATACTATCCAACCAAACATTGCAATATCGGCCTGAAAAACCATATCCACCGTTGAAGAAACAAAAGTCAAATGCAGGAGCCAAAAATAAAAGGTGGCTGAAAAGAAACAGTAAATCTAGAATACCTGCATACCGGGTGTAACAGGTATGAATAGAAAAATTTTGCTGGCTAGTAGATTACCATGTAATAAACAAAAAAATCTTATACCAGAAACTTCTTCTGGGGGGGCACGATTCTTTATTTTTAGTTGTAACTGACCTGTTTCTCGCATTCGCCTAACAACATTAATAAAATTTTGTGCATTTGGTAATGGATGATGAAGAAATTGTTGAGCATACTACTGTCTTGCAGCATTAGCACTTAAATCACATTGGCACTTGAGCAGGACCATATCGGTGTATTCGTTGTTCGCGTACAAAATTGTCCTATTGAACCAAAACTGACAGTTTTACCAAATCGACTTTATTTCAGACTTGCTATTGGTGTGCTTATTTTATCATTGCAAACTTGCATATACCGTCGTGACGAATATTACGCCGACAGCAACCCTTATTACGTATAATTGTTGGAACTGTTTCGAGGCCAATGAAAAGTTGCCATCCATGTACCAGGCAGTTGCTTCAGAAAGCTGCCGAGGTTTAGCAAAGATGATAATCCGTTCCTCTGAATCTTGCCCATTGTTGTGAAGCAGAAAGCGATTATATCGAGGGTCGCCAGTTGTACAACAATCGCTTAAAACAAAAATATAAGTATTAAAGATTAATGTTAAGCAAGTTGAACAAGTTTATACTGCACGCTTCAACTTATATAAATCCTGAAATTTCATCATTAAATTCTAAAAATTCAAATGTGTTACATATAAAAATATAAAAATTTTGTATCAGCGTGTTTAATCTCAATAGATATTTTAAATACAAGGAAAACATACAGAAAAGAATGTAAAGAGGGGATAACGGTCGGCCTTACCTTTTGGCGAAAGTTATATTTGATATTTTGCCGGCTGGTAACTATCGGCCTAATTGGGCTAGCTCGCCGCGAGGGTCGCAGGGTTCCAGCTATGCTGAAAAAGTATAATAAAAAAAAGGAGAGGGTGCCAGGTCCTCGACTCAGTTCTAATCCATGTGCCGGACCGTGCACAAGGTAAAGACAATTTCCAGCAGAACAAAGAAAAATAATCAAATCAACCACCAAAGAAAATATCACAGCTTTATTATTAAATGGTGGATATGTACTATAGTGCAAATACAAACATAAATGTACAATAAATCAGGCAGGCGTTCAAATACATATAAGTAACCATACGTTGTACCAATTATAAATTTCAATGTAAATGTATATATATCTAAATAAATTACAAGAAATGCATGCAAAAAGAAGAAATGTATTTTCTAGCCGAAAATAAATATTACCATGCAAATATTCGTAAAGCTAAATTTAGGCCGCGAATCGTTGGACGGTACAAACACTCTAAAAAGAAACGAGAGTACGCAGGGCGTCGCGGAGACAATTAAAATAACTTAAATTGATTAGGCGCGAGTCACGGAGCGAGTTTAAAATTTTGCGTATACCGGCTCAGAGCAATACAAGACCACCTTGGCTAACGTTTCAACCCCGAGGGTTAGCCCTAAATGACGCTATATCTATATCCAAAATTTTCTAAAGGGCGGAATCAACGTGCGTTTGCGTGGCCACACATGAACGACGGTGTCCATATTAAAAATGCATTAAGTGTACGTATGTATATTTACATGCTAAAGATAGCAACTGCTTGGATTTGCCCCTTACTCGGTTAGCGGAGATCTGCCAATAATCACAATGCTCACGAGACACTGCCACTGTAGTGTGCATAACTTCACGCCGAACGTTTGACATGAAAATATTAGTTATTGTTTTATGATGAAAATAGCGAGGTTTTAAGGAGTCCGAACTGTGTTATGCAAGCGGGTGAGTAAAAGCGACGTCCAGATAGGACACAAGTGAAGCTCAAAGCCCTACAAGTTTTACTCTATAAATTTTTCAGATAACGCAGAGGTCAGTGGGGTGCCCACCGAAGCAACGACTCCAGAGCAGTACGCAGGTTATGACCTCAAATTAGCAAGTAGCAGAGGGTATCCGCATATCATTGCGCGGCGGCCCTAACAAGAATAACGCAAGTACAAATATTACTAAACTAACGATGCACGAAACCTACTATCGCACAATCCGTGCTGATGAAATCACACATGCCCGAAGTGCTAACGGCATGAAACAGTATGATTCGATTATAAGTTACAACAGGCGCGATGCATATTAACTACAATAACGTCTTGCCTGCAGGAAAGTTCACCAGAACCTAACCTCTCCGTTTGCTCCCCTGTGGTTGGACGTAGCTAGCGAAGCAACGAGGACGGCCGCAGCTGCGGGATGCAGTGCCAGCTATGGAGGCTGCCAAAAACGACTTGCAGGTGGGTGTAAAGCAGTTGCTCAATCTTCAGCGTTGCCCACGAGAGTTGCAAAATTCACAGGCGATGCGACTATCTTAGGGGCCCAGTGCATCGGACTGGATTCCAGCAGGGTGCAGTCGAACGGGGTAGGTCTACTCCAGACAGGAAGGATTTCAAGCAGATGGGGAGTGTTTAACTCCCACCGGAAATTGGCTAAAAACGCACAACGCCCAAATAAATCTACGATTAAGGAGCCGAGACTAGAGACAGCTTACCCTGAGTAATGACGGGTAGCCATAAAAGTACAAGGGGGCTGCTGACCTCAAACGAATCCGCAATTTGCGAATGACGTAAGTACTACCAAATTAAATACGAACGTCTTAAAGAACACATGTGCCTTGTAGATCCTCCTCAAAACGAAACGGAGCGAGGCTACACTAATTAGCCCATAAATCAAGCACACAGTCGAGGCACCAGCAGCTTACACCAAGTTTAAAATGGGAAAGAACTCAAAAATTCCACCAGTCACCAGTTATCAAAATTTTCCAAAATTTTTGGGCCAGAAGATGCGTAAAAAAACAGCCTGAAAAGTGTGACTGCAAGAAGATATCCTTGATCTAGCAACAAATAGAATAGTGCAGAATGATTGCAATAAGGGTTGCCTAAGCGCCATATACAAATTTCTGTAGAAATGTAGCCAGAATAAATTTAATTAGTAAAATATGGGTAATTATTCGAAGAGTTGCTTACCAAACTGCTTGATAATTTTAGGAGAATATTTAAAAATAAGATATAGCCAATTATACCTAGTTTAAAGCATGCAAAAATTGGAAAAAGCCAGCCATAAATATTCAGGTTCAAAGATTCAGCCAGCAAGAGTTCAATGCTACGGGGGACGCTCCGAAAGTATCGTAACAAGAATTATCGATATATACCAACAAAATTACAAATTACCTTCAATGGTGAGTTTAGTCAGCTTGTCTGGATCTTTTGGATTGTTCTTCGACCTTTGGTTTAGTAAAATTCGTTTTGCCTACAGGCATACGTGCTTTAGTTGTATTTTTAGGGGCAATATAATAAGTAGTATGCCTATTATCAATAATTTTTTGATGAATATTATGAGTTATAATCCCAAAGCTGGAAATACAACGAGTCCGTACGACGAGTTATATTTTCATGCAGATGATATTCTTTAAAAAATTATAGATTATTCGGCATACTACAAATTATATTTAGGAAGAGAACATAATGAAAGGACGCTGTTATTTTTTTAATACTTGTAGCGCATTAGATACTATTTTTTAATAAATTCCAAACATACAAATGGCAAGTCCACTGGAAAATTATAAAAACACATCTATTTTATTAAATAAATTAAGATCAAGCTCTGTAGCAAGTAATATTGTTTTTAAATAGCTCTTATGAAAGTGTTATTTCGTATTTTCCCAAGAGATATAAAACAGGATGTTTATTTTTGTATAAAAAAGTAGTTACATTTTTTGTGTTATGCAAGTTTATTTTTGAGATGTTCTATAAAGTTATCAAAAATCTCAGATCACCCAATAAAAATGGGACCATCAAACGCCTCAAAAACGAACAAGGGGTTGTGCTTACAGACGGAAAAGACATAATGAACTGCTGGAAGAGTTACTTCCAAAATCTCTTAAACAATAACCACCTCATAAACCTCCAACTGACCACTAGTAACGCTGCCACGAACCCCATAAACCTAACAAGAGAAGAACTTCTGAAAGCTGAGGACATTAAGGATAGCATAAAGAGACTGAAAAAATGGAAAGCCGCGGGGCATGATAATATAACTGCAGAAATGCTCGCGAACATGGGAGAAAACTGCCATGAGCTACTGACAAAAAATTGCAATATATCATAGAAGGAGAGAAGATTGCCTCAAGATTGGAAAATGGGGGTTATTGTTCCAGTGCACAAAAAGGGAGACAAGAGAAAATGTAATAACTACCGAGGCATCACCCTCCTTAGTGTCCCTTCCAAAGTGTACAAGCGAATCCTGAGTCAAAACTTGTACTAGAAGTGGAGCCGCAAGTTGATCAATCGAAAAGTGGGTTGCGGAAAGGGCGAAGCATACACGACCATATATTCACAATCAAACAGATCACTGAGAAAACCAGAAACACGAACGTTGCAATATATCAATCCTTCCTTGATCTTGAAAAAGCCTTTGACACCTTACCGAGAGCAGAGGTTAAGAAAAGCTTAATAGAAAGAGGCGTTAACCCAACATTAATAAAGGCAATAATGAGCTTCTACCGAAACACCAAGAGCTATGTTAAAACCGACAACATGCATTCTGATGATTTCCTAGTCCAAGAGGTGTCCTAAGCCCTCTCCTATTCAATCTTGTGCAAGACATCCAAACTGTTTATCGGTTTCCATAATTTGTAGCCTGTATTGATAAGCGAATGCGCATTTTCCGACGATATTGTTGCCTTTGCAAGAAACCTGGGAGAACTCAGAAAGAACTTGTCAGGTCATTTTGGACAGGTTACAGCAAGATAACTAATCATTCAAGCCTTTAGGGCAGCCTATTTATATTTGAAACCCGTTTCCAGCATTTTAACTGTTTATCACATATCCTAGCAATTTTAAATTCGAACACCCTGTAGTTTAGCGCAGTTACCTCGATTTGGACCAACCTTTATTTACTGACCCTTGCACGTGGCTTTAGTTCCGCAACGCTGGTTTCAGGCGTGTTAAAAATTCCTGTTGGAGCAAATGAGGGAGCCCCGGCTTCCTTGTCACACCGACATTATTTTGTTTTATCCGGTAAACGATGCCGTCTTCCCATTGGCCGCCGAGTCGCTTGGGGACGCTTTCGTTCTTGGCAGGAATTATTTTGTTTTTCCTGCAAGCAGTTAGTTACCACAGAGTCGTTCGTTGAGACGCAAGGAGCGTGCAGTGGGCCGTGTCGTGTACCGTTTGTACGTGGATGTTTGGGCATTCCGATGGCCGAGTTCTGCTTCACTGAGTGAGGGTTGACCCTTCTATCCCGATAAAACAGGGAACATAGGTACTTGCAGAACGTTTGGATAACTTGGCCTCACCGTCGTTTTGGTCTCATGAGAGAGACGCATTCCAGTTAAGGCCCTTACAAGGCGGATCTCTGCCAGCATTCTCACGTGCGGCTCACGCTTTCACACCTACGTCGCCTCTGCAGGCATGTCGCTAGGTGACCTCTCGTCCTCATGCACACAGATCGTCGAGATACAGGTATCTGTGTAACCAATTTGTAACGTATTTTCTGCCATTTATGTGAACTGAACGTGTATTGTGTGTGTGTGCTAGTTTTACTGTGCGTCAATCGCTGCCAGCAGAACGTATTAGCTGTTATCTATGTGGCTTAAACCCAGGCTAATTTATTGTGCTAACCAAATTAGTGCATTTTGATCGCAGTTGTTGTAACTAATCAGCTGATATTTATGTGACTAAACCTTGCACACATTGCTTGCTAATTTACTGTATTTTGGCCGTATTCATTTGCCGTTAATTAATTGATATTCATGTGACTAAACCTTGCACACAGTGCTTGCTAATTTACTGTATTTTGGCCGTATCCATTTGCCGCTAATTACTTGATATTCATGTCACTAAACCTTACACACAGTGCTTGCTAATTTACTGTATTTTGGCCGTATTTATTTGTAGCTAATTATTCGATATTTAGGTGACCAAATCTGGCACCCGTTGCTTGCTAATTTTAATGTGTTTAGGCCGTATTCATTTGTAATCGATCAGACATCGTTTGCAAGGTTTAAAATTGCTTACTGTGGTCGCTCGCTTAATGCTATTTGTGTGGTTTAAATCTGAACGTGCTGGCTACTAAAATAATGGGCTTTGGCCGCCAATTATTGTTCTTGGGTCACAAACTTGGTGGCTCCGTCGCCGTCAATTTCAGTTTCACGTACTGTCCGATTAAGGCCCGTTGGATTTAGGAGTTCATAGTAAGGCCGCTCATGGCCGGTTGTATAGTCAGCAATTATTTCGGCCATTTATATTGCAACAATTTATATGTGACCATTTGCTGTTATGTTGTACTAGAAATAACGCGCCTCTCCAACTGGGGTAATAAATTTAGGCATAGTGTAATTTTGGTAGCTTTTTAAATTACCCCTTTGTTAACGTTAGACCAATAGACGAATATTTGAACTAGGGCCTTATTATTGTGGCGAATCTGTGTATGCTCTTTTCAGGATAAGTTTTCTGTGTAACAATTGATGTACCATGAAGTTTGAGCGTTGGAGCGACACAGGTAGATCTGGCGACGCCGCCGCAGTGGCGACGAGGCCGGAAATAGTTATTCAAGTATTTTTTTCCGAAATTGTAATTCGAGTTCTACAGCTTCTCGAGTACCTTCCTAACGCAGTACCCTGTTTACTTCTCTTCCAGTCTAACCGTCCAGGTCAGGTTGCACGAGTATACCCCGAGACAGACCTGGTAGCGCCCTTTTATTTCGACTCACCCTATGTATGTCTCGCCATGCTCGCCCAGTGACGTAATGTTTGAACCACGCCCATCTCCTTGAGCGTATCAGCTGACGCCTTTAGCCTGTTTTGACGAATCTCAGGGCGAGCGTGCCACCTCTTCCCGGACTTAACCAATCGTGCGATACTCACACTGCGTGGGTGTCTTTAATTCATTTTGATACCGTAACAAACTTGAATATCTGAACTGGTGAACTGGCAGAGAAAAAACCTTAAACTCAACGAAAAGAAAACTAAAATAATGGTCAGTCGAAATAAAGAAGCAACAGTGAAAATCAAGGTAAACGACATGAGAATAGAACAAGTAAACTCCTTTAATAAAAATATGGGTGTTTACATAAATAGCAACGGCCACCAAGACGAAGAAATAATTGCAAGGGTGCAAGTGTTATTAAAAGTTTCTCCACCGAAAAAGTTTATAAAATTGTGCAACCCAAGATCGGCGTGGGTTCAGCTCCGACAACCTGGAAATTTCAAACTGCGATACCAGTCCATTCCAACATCAGAATTCAGGGATCTCAAGTCCTACAGGTCGGGAAGAGGTGTAACAACATCCTAAAAGAAGATTTGATGCCAAGGAATCGACTTCCAGCAAATAAGGGCGTTGGCCTCACCCGCAGCGGCTCCAGAGGCGAGGTCGGCGATATTTTAAAAGGTACGATTTGGCAGGTTTTTATGTGGTTGAGACCGGAAAGCCATTGGACTTCGAGAACACACCTTGCTGAAGAGATTCATCGTGTTTCCGAGCATCCAGATACGTCCAAGTTCCAGAAAATCCCGTGGCGTTACTAGAAAATGCGATTTATGTCAGGATATGCAATTTTCACAAGAAGCCAAGACAAAAGATAGTAGCGCGTCGTTTTTATGTTACAACCTGAAACAAAACCAAGTTATATGTTGCTAGGCGGGAGATTAGATTCAGTTTACCTGTCGTTTTCTTGCAAATTTCACTTTTAAATATCAAAATAAAACTCTGTATGCACCCGCAAACCTTTTGTGGTGTAAGTCAATTTTGTGAGGTTATAAATTATTGAAGTGAGTAGAGCAGTTGTACTGAAATTTTTAGTATTTGAGCTGCTCTGAGTTATATTTTCTACAGAATTCTTTTAATATTAAATTCAAATTTGAGCATAACCTGAGATACCAGTCTTGTATTTTGCCGGAGCAAGCCAATACGATTATTGCAATTTGATAAAATATAGAACGGGGCAATTAACCATCTTATTGGAGAGTAATAAATAAGTTTCATTTAGGGTAGCCTAAGATACTGACAGGCAAGTTTTGCATTTTTTAAATTTAATATAAGTGCCCTGAGTATTGGGGTGTTTGCATAATAGTACATTGGCATGCCGATTGTCTAACATTATATAACAATGTATATGTATTTATATTTTTAAATTCCCATCAATTGTTTCTCTTACAATCGCGCATTAAGTTTTATACAATCAGCTGACACTAACATTCGAGCCCTGCCAGTGGCCAGTACCATTCTACAAACAAGTGCAGCGCGGCAAAGACTTTAACTTACGAAATATTATTTATGTTAGAAAAAAATACAATCCGACACGCTATTTACCATTTACTTGCAAAATTTACATTTTACACAAAAGGCTACAATAAAAAATCCATATTTTCCTTATTTAAAAATTAAGAAATGGTAATCCCTCCTTACAACGGCACCCCGAACTCTCTTAAAAAAACAATCGCCCTGTAGAAAGTCTACAAACAGCGAAGTTCACACAAATATTGATTTTACGGTTTTTCTGATAATTCTAACGTTTTCCCCATTTTGCAACACCTAAATCCACCTGGACCGCCAAATTCCCACATCCCAAATTCGACACAAAACCGACCAGTAGAAAGTCTCCAAACAGCACATTTTACACAAATATTAATTTTACAAGTTTTCTGATAATTATAAAGGTTTCCCCATTTTGCAACCCTTAAATCTACCTGAGCCGCAAAATTCTTAAAACCCATAGATTCGTTCACATACTGCCAAAAACAAAATTCAACGTTTTTTCTTTCCCCCTGTTTATGCGAACATCCAGTTGGCTAAAAATTAACCTCAGCTTTCTACCCCTGTGACGAGATCTTCAAAATGACACCAACAACATTCACCTGCAATACGTACAACTTGCAAAAATGCGCGAAAACTGCGCGTCACGGAAATCGCTAAAAAAGTCTCGTAATTTTATTTTATATAACCTCAATAATGTCTTAAATGTATCACGTGTTCCAAAAAAAAATATTTACGGTAGGCCTTGGAAAGATAGAACATCTAGTCATGCCTTAACTTATGTCTGTAGGTAAATGTCAGAGTGCAATTTATTTATAAAAACATCTGTCACTGTGGCAGGTAAAAGTTTACACTGCATAAAGATAATTGTATCAAGCAAAAAGGAAAATAAGATTGCATGTACACATCAACGACAAGTGTAATAATCATAACAGTCAATAAACATTGTTCTTGTTCAGTGTTTTGTATATTTTTATTAAAATAATTTAAGGTCAAGATGTAATTTAGTTTTTTCGGACTTGGTAGTTCATTTGCATCAATGGGTATATCTCAACTTACAGAAAACTTCAATTTTATCGTGGCATGCTGCGAATGGGTTTATTTATTGAACACTCGATATAATATATTACATGTTTTATTGTAACATTTTTTAAATGCATAATGTATACCTTTAAAAATTAAATTTGATTTTGAAATTTAAATTTATTTCTGCATATGCAAGTAAATGTTTGCATATATAAGTGCATATGTTTGTCAGGTCATTTTGGCACCCAACCGTAATTTAATTAGCCAATTAGGCTTTAGAGCAGCATGCCCGTATGTTAAACCCTTTTAGTTATTTGGCTTCATCGCATAATTCCGCAATAATGATTTTGGACATGCCTGGCCTCCAAGCGCAGTATTTCTCGTTATCTTGGACACCCCTTTGTTGGTGCTTTGATAGCCGTGTGTAAGCGTTTGCAATATTTCGAACCATCAAGAAATTACGCTTGTTAGTGCGACAAGGAGGGGTAGTGCCCATTCTCTCGCCAAAAGTCGCGTGTCTAGGAAAGTTTGTGTTAGGATTGGCTGGAGCGTTTTTCCCATGAAGTTCAGGGGCACTGGACGCACGCGGGTTTCGCGAAAGTTCGTAGAGGCCCGCTAAAAAGTCAACACGTAGTAGAACGGTTGGTGCTCTCGGTGCTACGAGTCGTCGCAGGAATACAGCAATATGTCGATTTATTAGCTTAATAACCGCAGTTCTTTGAGTAAGCGCGTGGGATTATAATCGCGGTGTCCATTCATGCAACGGCTACGTCGTCAAGATCTGCATAACCCAGGTGGGTCGTCGCATACTTATCCCGACAAGGGGACTCGTGAGTAAGCCAGCCATTTTCGCCTTTCGCATCGCTTGAGCCTCGTCGCAATGCCAGGTCTCGCATACCAGTTGCTGCCAGAGAGGTTTCCCCATCTGCAAGATGACCGAGCCAGCCAGGTAACGCTTGTAAAATAACCTTTATGCGTACTGACGCTTGCTTTATTCAACTAATTTTGTGAGTGCCGCGTCTCGCATGCGAATTGCTGAAGTGTGAAGCTAGAGCGTGGTACACTCCTTGTAAAAATAACATTTATGCGTACTGACCCTTGTTTTGTCCAACTAACTTTATGAGTGCCGCTGCTCGCTTACGAACTGCTGCAGTGCGGTGCCAGAACGAGGTACCCCCGTTGTGCGACTTACTGTGGCGTGCCCACGCCGTCTCGAATCATTATCGCACGTTTTGGGTAAAACACTTTGTGTGAAAGAGTGCACTGAAAGTACACTCTTCTGGAAAATTCAGTGGTGTGCGTCAGCTCGCGCGCCGTTAGCCCATTTAATCGATAGCGCCAAAATTTAATGTTAACTATAGCTAGTTTGTGCCGCCAGGCAATTTATCACGACCTAGTACAGGGTGTTCAGAGGTTTTGGGTCCCAGTTCAGGTTTTGCTTGCACGCGTCACGGCGACCGGCCGTTAGGCTTAAGTCCACGTTTACCCATTACACCTGGCCTGGATGAGGTACCCGACTCGACTGTACCCCAACCCCATAGGCATTAGGCGCTTTTCCCCAGCTGGGCTTAACCATTAAGATCCTTTCGAACCATGATGTTTTGTAACCTGTTTATTTGTGTATGTATTTAGATCACCACCAGGGATCCCATAAACGTATGAATCTTATCGCCTTTTTGTTTCTTCTTGACACTATTTTGTTGGTGTATGCATATTACAGGGAGATTGTGTCGCTGTGCCACTTCAGCTGTGAGGCGAGGACCAGACGCGGAGGGAAGGCCTTCCAGGTAGGTGGTTGCGACTGGGATTGTACGACGATTTTCTCGAAATAGTTATTCGGGTATTTTCTCGAAATAGTTATTTGCGTATCCTCTCGAAATAGTTATTCGGGTGCTACTCGAAATAGTACTTGATTGTTTCCCGCTCCGTTCCGCCATCCAGTTCCGGCATAACGTGGATATCCCGAGTCAGAGCTGGTGGCGCCCATTCTTTGATAACAATCGACATGTATTAAGTGACGCTCGCCCTGTGGCGTACCGGTGTTAGCCCCGCCCATCTCCCTGAGCGCATTTCAGCCGAGGCCTTTAGCCCGTTTTATCGATCTTCCAGGGTGAGCGTGCCCCATTTCCCGGATTCGTCTAGCGATCGGTGCCTGCCTATCGGCAGGCGTCGTAAGAACCGTTTGATACCGTAACAGGCTTATTTTGGCGCACTCCAAAGCGGGGCTTGTTGTTGCGTGACAACGCCCGACCTTATTTTTGGGGTTTTTCTCTCTTGTAGCTTGGTTTGTGGGTCTCCTTAAAGAACACCCCTTCAGAGTCTCGTTAAGCCATCCAGTGTCCCTTTGGCTACCTTTCTCCCGATTTCTCCCGTCTTATCGTCTACGATTTGTTTCGGATATATGATTTAAATACACTCGTGTACGAAACCGTTTTGTTCCGTGAACCGGTTCTTTCCTAATCGAAAACATGGTACTAAACTTGCATATCGAACGTCTGCTCCGCGCAGATGCGGAATACGATTTGAGAATCAGAGGGCACGACGCTACCGGTGCGGTCACCCTGTTGCGTTCTCGCTTGAGCGACGTAATAAGTGAAGAAGGACGCGCGAAGGTAACTACGCGACCGACATACCCGTATACTTTCGAGGAGGACATGACAGCAATAACAACGTTGATTAACGAATTAGAGGAGAAAATTCAGACGCATTTAGCAAACCCGACTAAGAAATTGGCGGCTACGATCGAAACGAAATTTTATCACGGAATGAACCGTCTTACGAATAGCTTCGCCGTAACCGACGAAGAGCAAGCGCTCAAACAAAAAGCATTTGCGGAGTTGTCAATTATACGCTCAACCTAGGAACTTAGGCAAATTAAGTTAGGGCCGTCTACGACTACTGTTGAGGAGGAAAGTCCTGTATCGCTACCATCGACATCCGGTGTCGCACCTATTACTACCGTCGCGATTTCGACTACGACTACGACGTCGGCAACTATGTCGACTCCGAGTTTTGCCTCGCCTGTGTCACGCACGATCGCATTTAAAGCAACCCCTGTTCCGAAATGGAACGTACAATTCTCCGGTGACCCTAAAGGTCTATCAGTCAACGCTTTCATCGAGCGTGTTAACGAACTCCGAGTAGCCAGGAACCTTACCGAAGAAGAAGGCCATCGATCGGTTTTCGGGCAACGCATTGCTATGGTACCGCGCTAATAGAGCGACCCCTAACACTTGGCAACAGTTAGTCAACTTGTTACGCTTAGAGTTTCAGCCTACCAAATACAATGAACGTTTGTTGGACGAAATTAAACGTCGTACGCAAGGCCGTACGGAAACTATGGGCATCTATATCGCGCTCATGCGCACAATGTTTTCGCGGTTGACGGAAGCACTACCCCAGGAGAGCACATTTTGCTGTATAATATTGCACCACTACATCAAACTCAATTAGGGTTGACAGCAGTCCGGTCGATCAGTGAGTTAGCGCAATACGGTCGTAAAATTGAAGAACGGCGTTACGCTATCGAAACTTACGTGCCGCCATCTAGGAAGAAGTCTGGCCTGAGAGAGAACCGGCACCAACGTCAAGTATGCGGTGTTGGAATTGTAACGAGCCAGAGCATGTGACCGTGAATACTTGTCCTCGTTGTCGATCGAGAAATAGGGGACAGGGAAACGATCCCGCGAGACGCTGAACAGTCGAGCAGTGTTCTCGCGCGTGTTTAGTAATTCGACTAAATTTATGAAGGGACTTATCGATGAGCGCGAGGCTAAATTTCAGAAAATTAAGATCATCCTAGACTACATATTGGAAAGGTCATCGGACGACCGTCGACCACATCTGACAGTTGAAATTATGGGTTTCGAGTTGTTAGCGTTGTTGGACTCAGGAGCGAACCGAACGATTTTAAGAGCTAAAGGTTGGGACGTATTGCGCACAGTAGGCTTAAGTGTAAACAAGAAACTGGGACCCGTTTCCTCAGTGGCAAATGGGCAAACAATGACAAGTTTAGGTACTATTCACTTGCCTATTCGTTTGAATAACAGGGTCGTAACTATCGACGTGTTAATAGTTCCAGAGGTTCCGCACACCTTAATCTTAGGCATAGACTTTTGGAAGTCCGTGGGAATAGTTCCTGATGTGTTTCGAGAGGAGTGAGAATTCTCAAAACCTAACTTAGCAACCATTGATACTCCTACCGGCAATCTACAGTCGAACTTCGACCTGAACTCAGACCAACGAGCCCAATTAGACGTCCCTGTTAACCGACATTTTACTACCGTTAAACCCGAACTCGGCTGCGCCAAGTACGTTAGACATAAAATCACTACTAATGCGGCACCGATTAAACAAAGATACTACCCGGTTTCTTCAGCAATGCAGGCGCATATCGATGCTGAGTTGGATAGTATGCTCAAGTCAGGAGTCGTGGAACGATCCCGTTCAGTCTGGTCGAGCCCTATTTTGTTGGTCAAGGAGAAAGACAGAACCTATCGTTTTTGCGTTGACTTTCGCAAATTAAACAGCGTCACCGAGAAGGACGCCTACCTGATACCCTACGTGTCGTCAATTTTGGACCGTTTACGCGATGCTCGGTTCATAACGTCGCTTGACATCAAGTCCGCGTACTGGCAGATTGAGATGGACGACCAGTCCAAGGAACTAACAGCCTTTACAGTACCCAGTCGCGGGTTATTCCAGTTTACTCGGATGTCCTTCGGGCTCCATAACGCGCCAGCGACTTGGCAACGTTTCGTCGATCATGTGTTGGGTCCCGATTTGGAACCTTACGTCTTTGTTTACTTGGATAACGTATTTATTTGCACCCCGTCTTTTGAAAAACACGTCGAGATACTTGATGAAGTGCTACAGCGACAAAGTGACGCTGGTTTAACTTTGGGACGTAAAAAATGCCATTTTTGCCAACCGGAATTGCGGTACCTAGGCTACCTTGTTAACGCCCAAGGACTCTTAGTCGATCCCGATAAAGTTTCAGCAATTCTCAACTTACCGCAACCTAAGAACGTTTCGGAGATACGTCGTGTAGTTGGCATGGCGTCATGGTACCGGCGTTTTATACCCAATTTCTCAACCATTATCGCCCCGCTAACGTCGCTATTGAAAAACTTTCAGAAGTTTGAGTGGACCGAGTCGTGCGAAGCCGCCTTCACCACTTTTAAAAATTGCCTATTTTTGGCACCTTTTTTGTCGTGTCCCGATTTTTCTCTCCCGCTTGCCGTACAGACAGACGCTTCAAATTTTGGTATCGGCGCAGTGTTGACTCAGACCATTGATGGCCAAGAACGGGTCATCTGTTACATTAAAAAGACTCTTACGAAACCTGAGCGTAATTATTCGGTTACGGAACGCAAATGTTTGGCCGTCCTTTGGATCATAGAGAAGTTACGCCCTTATTTAGAAGGCACCCATTTCACAGTCATTACCGACCATCACTCACTTGTTTGGCTTAATAACCTTAAGGAACCCACCGGGAGACTTGCCCGATGGGCCGTCCGTATACAGCAATACGACTTTACGATCAAACACCGTAACGGAAAAGACCACGTCGTCCCGGATACGCTGTCGCGTGCTATACCCGAAGTAGACGTAGTCTCGGTTGTCGAATCCGAAAGACCCGAGGAGGACGCTCAGACGCCACGTGATAGCCAAACTGACCGTTGGTATAGGCGAATGTGCAGACGCTTTGTAGAGAAACCTTTCAAATACTCAGCGTGGAAACTGTCCCGAGGTAAATTGTTCAAGCATGTTAACGTAAAGTACCCCGAACTTGACGGTGACAGTAGGTGGAACGAGGTAATTCCGAAGCCTCAACGTGCCGAAATTCTTCGTAAAAACCATAATGAACCCACCGCAGGCCACTTGGGCATTTACAAAACTTACGGTCGGATTGCCCAACAATATTACTGGCCCAAACTTAAGGCGGATGTGACCCGCTACGTTACCCGTTGCGCGACATGTTTAGCGCAGAAACCCGAACAGAAACGACCGGCTGGCTTGATGTGTCGTCACCCCGTTGTGGATAAGCTGTGGCAAATGATATCTATTGACATCGTAGGGCCGCTGCCCCGTTCAAAGAAAGGCTACGTATATATTCTATCTGTGGCTGACTATTTTACCAAATTCACCCTTTTTCTTCCCGTTGCGTACCGCCACTGCATCCGCGGTGACGCAGAAAATTAAGAATGACGCTTTCTTGCTCTTCGGAGCCCCCCAGTACGTCTTGGTTGACAATGGCGTACAGTTTCGCAGCAGAGAGTTCCGACAACTCACCGATACATATAAATCACGTATTATCTTTAATGCGTATTATCTTTAATGCGCATTATCATGCGCAGGCCAACCCAGTAGAAAGCGTAAATCGAGTTCTGAAAACTATGCTAGTTTCGTAGGTCAAGGACAACCACCGGGAGTGGGATAAATATTTGTCGAAGGTTGCTTGCGCCGTGCGCACCGCAGTACACGAAGTCACCTGCATGACCCCGTATTGCCAATAACCCCGAGGAGGTAGATGTTTCTGAACAAATACTGGTAGAGAGTCGCGAAGACTTGTTACGACGGACCCCCGCGTTAAGGTCGGTGTACGAAGACATTGTCAAGCGACTCGACGCAGCATACAAGGCCTCAAAGGCTACTTACGACTTACGACTGCGTCCCGCCCAGTTTGCCATTGGCGATACCGTTTGGAGCCGTAATTACGTATTTTCCGACGTGGCTAAGTATTTTAACTCCAAGTTAGCCCCAACATTTGTAGGGCCGTTCTACATTAGTCGTCAAGTTTCGCTTGCCACTTACGAGTTGTCCGATGAGACCGGTGCCCCAAGAGGCACTTGGCACGCGAAAGATCTTAAACCCAATCCTACGGACGCTTAGCTTGCTAGCGCCCGTTGATGTAGCACTCCTAATTTGGAGGGGCGGTTGCGCCGGATCGGCAAGACCGTCTTTGGCTTCTATTCAGTTATTGCCCGTCTGGTTCCCCGAGGGAGCCAGATATTAAGTCGTTCTGTGGACCCCTGGCGGAGTGCCACTCCTTTGGGACATCATGTCTCTCGTCGCCCGTCTTTCGTGGTCCGGGTAGTGAGTGCTAGCCGTCAGCGAACCACCAGGTCCTTACCCAAATTTTCGTATTTCTACTGGCGTATTCAATCTATCTCCTTTCTCTTCTCTCTCTTCCCACATTTTGCACCCTACCTGGTGACCAGTGTGTGTAATTTCTTCGGCGGTGCAGCCTATCGTATGAGTGTTAGTCGGTCGTCTGAGTTCTCGCGGCGCAGTAACAAAATGCCCCGTTGATTTTAAGAGACTTCGGGAAACTCTCTTTCAAGTAAGGGGAGTGTCAGGTCATTTTGGCACCCAACCGTAATTTAATTAGCCACTTAGACTTTATGGCAGCATGCCCGTATGTCAAACCCTTTTAGTTATTTGGCTTCATCGCATAATTCTGCAATAATGATTTTGGACATGCCTGGCCTCCAAGCGCAGTATTTCTCGTTATCTTGGACACCCCTTTGTTGGTGCTTTGATAGCCGTGTGTAAGCGCTTGCAATATTTCGAACCATCAAGAAATTATGCTTGTTAGTGCGACAAGGAGGGGTAGTGCCCATTCTCTCGCCAAAAGTCGCGTGTCTAGAAAAGTTTGTGTTAGGATTGGCTGGAGCGTTTTTCCCATGAAGTTCAGGGGCACTGGACGCACGCGGGTTTCGCGAAAGTTCGCAGAGGCCCGCTAAAAAGTCAACACGTAGTGGAACGGTTGGTGCTCTCGGTGCTACGAGTCGTCGCAAGAATACAGCAATATGTTGATTTATTAGCTTAATAACCGCAGTTCTTTGAGTAAGCGCGTGGGATTATAATCGCTGTGTCCATTCATGCAACGGCTACGTCGTCAAGATCTGCATAACCCAGGTGGGTCGTCGCATACTTATCCCGACAAGGGGACTCGTGAGTAAGCCAGCCATTTTCGCCTTTCGCATCGCTTGAGCCTCGTCGCAATGCCAGGTCTCGCATACCAGTTGCTGCCAGAGAGGTTTCCCCATCTGCAAGATGGCCGAGCCAGCCAGGTAACGCTTGTAAAATAACCTTTATGCGTACTGACGCTTGCTTTATTCAACTAATTTTGTGAGTGCCGCGTCTCGCATGCGAATTGCTGCAGTGTGAAGTTAGAGCGTGGTACACTCCTTGTAAAAATAACATTTATGCGTACTGACGCTTGCTTTGTGTAACTAATCTTATAAGTACCGCTTCTCGCATACAAATTGCTGCAGTGTAAAGCCAGAGCGTGGTACACTCCTTGTAAAAATAACATTTAAGCGTACTGACGCTTGTTTTGTCCAACTAACTTTATGAGTGCCGCTGCTCGCTTACGAACTGCTGCAGTGCGGTGCCAGAACGAGGTACCCCCGTTGTGCGACTTACTGTGGCGTGCCCACGCCGTCTCGAATCATTATCGTACGTTTTGGGTGAAACACTTTGTGTGAAAGAGTGCAGTGAAAGTACACTCTGCTGGAAAATTCAGTGGTGTGCGTCATCTCGCGCGCCGTTAGCCCATTTAATCGATAGCGCCAAAATTTAATGTTAACTATCGCTAGTTTGTGCCGCCAGGCAATTTATCACGACCTAGTACAAGGTGTTCAGAGGTTTTGGGTCCCAGTTCAGGTTTTGCTTGCACGCGTCACGGCGACCGGCCGTTGGGCTTAAGCCCACGTTTACCCATTACACCTGGCCTGGATGAGGTACCCGACTCGACTGTACCCCAACCCCATAGGCATTAGGCGTTTTTCCCCAGGGGCTTAACCATTAAGATCCTGTCGAACCATGATGTTTTGTAATCTGTTTATTTGTGTATGTATTTAGATCACCACCAGGGATCCAATAGTCGTATTAATCTTATCGCCTTTTTGTTTCTTCTTGACACTATTGTGTTGGTGTATGCATATTACAGGGAGATTGTGTCGCTGTGCCACTTCAGCTGTGAGGCGAGGACCAGACGCTGAGGGAAGGCCTTCCAGTTATTCGCGTATTTTCTCGAAATAGTTATTCGCGTATTTTCTCGAAATAGATATTCTCGTATTTTCTAGAAATAGTTATTCGCGTATTCTCTCGAAATAGTTATTCGGGTGCTATTCGAAATAGTACTAGATTGCTTCCCGCCCCATTCCGCCGTCCAGTTCCGGCAGAACGTGGAGATCCCGAGTCAGAGCTGGTGGCGCCCATTCTTTGAGAACAATCGACATGTATTAAGTGACACTCGCCCTGTGGCGTACCGGTGTTAACCCCGCCCATCTCCCTGAGCGCATTTCAGCCGACGCCTTTAGCCCGTTTTATCGATCTTCCAGGGTGAGCGTGCCCTATTTCCCGGATTCGTCTAGCGATCGGTGCCTGCCTATCGGCAGGCATCGTAAGAACCGTTTGATACCGTAACATGTTTTTCCGCATATTTTATGATTTTGTCTAGTCAAGTCTCGGATCACAAGTATTTACGTCTCGCTACCAATTATGTAGCTTCATCAAAATAAATAATAATTGACAAATGTAAGCAAAAGAAATTTATACTATTTTGTAAATAAAATCATTTAAAAAATACGTTTGCCTGTTGGGCATGAATTTGTAAGGAAACATAAGCTTTATAGGTAGTAAAGGAGCTGTAAAAGGCTCTACCCAGAACTTCCCCTGTCAACATTGTGACACTAAATAATTTTAAAAACCAAATTAATGTAGGAGTACAAATATCTTCACGTTCCTAATAAATTAAATACATTTTCAAACAAAAACAAAAAATGTATCCCGCTGGGGTTTGAACCCGCCGCATCCGCAGCTCTGCAGAATGCTCGATCCTAACGGAATCTCAGCAGAGGATATAAGTACAGCGAGATTCCATCTGCGCTACCGAGTCTCTTCAGGAAAAGTCCGGCGCGCGCGTCTCTTGAAGAGCACGGTGTAACGTTGAAACATTTTTACTTCTTTGTGACATTATTCTTTATTGGTTGAGTTTTATTTTCGGCAAATGTAAAGCCTGACCTATGTGAAAGTTATTACTTCCATTATTTCAAAATTAACCACAAATAAACAAAATTTTAATTTTTAAGGCGTTCACCTTGTATATGTTTGTATGAAATTGTACCGGTTTCATGCGAGGTAGATATTGTTATGTTTAGTGATAGCTACACATTTGAACTAGTCATATAACTTATGTAGTGACTATTTTACTTTGAGCTTGCCCTTTTATAAATTTTAAATATCCTATTATTACATGCTATCAATACTTATTAGTATAACAAATACATTTGTCAATTGTAACCTTTGCTTGAAACTTATTAAAATGAACTGCAACCATCAAAATTTGAATACTCAATTGCTATTTATACCTCAAATTACCTTACTTATTGTCTTAATTAATTATTTATTTATTTATTTATTTATTTAATTCGCACTCAGCCAACAGCCGTTAGGCCAATTACAGGCGTCGCTGTGCAGTTATGAGGACTTCCAACCCCACTAACGACTGCCATGATGTTGTATGACCGCCGGGACCAACTTTTTTCCGTGATAGCCGTACCACGAGATATATACGGCATCTACCTATATCATTCTTATTGAACTTTATACCCAATCTTTATTAAACCCTTTAGAATTTGATTATAATTAACCTTCCAAATTCATCATTTCTATCATCCATATTTTAAAACTACCTTTTGCATATCATAACATAATTCCTCAATTTAAAAAAACATTTAAAATAACTAGGATTATTTTTAATTTTTTTCCTTTAATTTCTGTTTTTCATTCTACAATAGTCTATCACCATTCATTATCTCATTTAAATAAACTTTATAACAATCAAAATCACTTTTTATCTCCACAGTAACATTTTTTTATATTTTAAACAAACAAAAATTCTTGCAATAATTATTTTAATTTATGTTATATATGGATATATCATTGATATATGGAATCTTCCTCTTATTCGTCCATCTCTTTCATTTATTAGTTCATAAGTGTTATTATTATTAAATATTTGATGTATTTGATAAGGTCCTTCATATGCATGGGTCCTCAATATTTTATCCAAGAGAAAGGTCTCTCCACATCACAAGATGCTATTGTAGCAAACTTATATTTGCTCCAGTCGGCATCTACCTATGTCTTGCTCACTCTCACCAGAAAGCAATTTTCTAAAGTTGGGGATTTCTTAAAGATTGAGTTAAAAGCAGTCCCACTATTTCCAACCTTGTTATACTGTCAATCAGAATTTTAAAATGAGCTTTAATATTGTTACGATTTATCTTCTGGGATATTAACAATTATACGCCGCTTCTTGTTTTAAGCATTTATCTACAGCAATTTAACTTAACGATTTAACAAAGACACAAGAACTATTAATACGGAACACAAATTATCTATACACTAACAGGAAAAGTTTCTAACAACAAATACACTTTATTTATTTACACATGACCTAAACACGAATTATTTATATGGCAAGCTTCGCGCACTTCAAAGCTAGATTCGGACTGACTGCTCTTCCGCTGCGCTTGTTTATATGAGGGGAACTAGAAAAATTATCTACCTAGCCATGATAGAAACAATTGATAAGCTTCAGCTTGTAATTTCAAACAGTGACAAGTCTTTCATTGTTGCATGACAAATTTTATTCATATCCGCCAGTAATTTTATATTTTGTGGGGCGTTTTGTGTCTAAAAATGGGTCTTTTGAAATTAGAGCATGGAAGTGTAATAAAATTCCTTACAAAGGAAGGCAACAATCCGAAAAAGATTAGCGAACAAATGATTGCGGTATATGGAGACGATGCTCCGTCATATTTCACAATTAAATTTTGGTCAAAACAATTTCGGTGGGGACGGGAATCTATAGAAGATGATCCCAGAAGTGGAAGACCTGCAGAAGCGACAAATGTTGAAATATGCAAGAAAGTGGAAGCCATGGTTCTTGAGGATCGCCGTATAAAAGTCTTCACCGTTGCTACAGCATTGGAAATATCCGAACCTAGCGTTTTGACAATATTGCACGACAAACTGGGCATGAGTAAAGTTTCAGCAAGGTGGGTTCCCAGATTATTGTCTCCTGAGCAAAAGCTGCGTAGACACACGTAGAAACAATTTGGAATCTTTGGAAGCGTACCCCGACTTCTTAATGCGGATAGTGACTGGTGATGAGACTTGCGTACATCACTGGGACCCTGAGACGAAATTAGAGTCTATGCAATGGGTGCATAAGGGATCTCCTCCCCCAAAGAAGGCCCGCACGCAATCTTCAGCTGGAAAACTCATGGCAACCATCTTTTGGGGCATGCAAGGTATTCTTTTGATTGAATATATGCCTAAAGGCTCTACAATCACTGCAGAAGTTTATGGTAACACCCTCAAAAAGCTGCGTACAGCTATTGTCAAAGAACGTCCAAATTTATCACAAAGTGAATCGCTCATTCTTCATGACAACGCGACCGTGCATAAGGCCGCCAAAATCAAACCAATTCTGCAGGAATGCCGCTTTATTGAGCTAAACCATCCACCTGATAGTCCGGATCTGGCACCGTCTAACTTCTATCTATTCAGAAACCTAAAAAAGAATCTCAGAGGGCGTCGTTTTGAAACAGACGAGCATTTGAAGGAGGCAGGAGGACTATTTTGAGACCCAAGAAAAATCTTTTTTATATATTGAAAAATAAAATTATTTAAAAAACCGTATGTAATTCGTTTCGTAGTTCGGTAGATATCTTTTCTAGTTCCCCTAGTTCTAGTATATGTCGCCGGGTGATTCCTTCTGGAAGCTTAGAGATATTCTCGACTATTCTAGCAATGCTGACGTGTCGTGCGCATTAATCACCGAGATCGTTCTGGAATTATCTGGAAGGCTGACTAATCTGTCTGCACGCGATCCGGCTCGAAGGTCGTTACAATATAAAGGAGACCATTTTTAATATTAGGTTTGTTAAAATACAGATATGCTTTTTAATAGCCTGCTCTGAATCACTGTCAAAAGATGTAACAACTTAAAAATAAACAATAACAAATTATTCCCGACAAATAAAAACTTACTGATTTTATATCGTTAAAATTATTTGCATAAAATGTAGCACTTTCTATTCAAGTGCCCTACCTAGTCAAAACGGGCTCTGAAAAAACAGCGAAGCCATTCAAGTGATCTTTGTATACCTGTACCCTAAGAGAGGCTTTTAAAAACACGATTTTTACATTGGACATCAATTGGTCAGCATCTTCCAAATTATTTCGAACTGTTTCACTTACTAAGTTAAAAGCATATACAAGAAATGTCAAATGAAGCATATACATGGTGTTATGGAAATGAGTGCAAATATTTTAACCCGTAATAGAACTCGCTAAACTGAACAACTTCTCCATTTATAATTTTTTCGAAAACGCCCTCAATACTGAGTTAAAATTCAAAACAATTTTACTCTAAAAATGCAAACTCACCTATGGAATAATATATTAATTTAATGGCACAAAACACAAAAAACACTTCTTTGATATGAAAACGAACAAAAACTGCATAGGTACTGATAAAACCTTTTTTGTGCAAGAACTTTGCGGTTTTAATATACTTGCGTCGTTCATCTTTAACTTAGATTTGCTTACCAAGTGGCTCGTCAAATTTAGGTGAGATAAATGATTGAAAAAATAAGCGATTAAATGAAAAACGATAAATAGAAAAGTTGTTCATTTTGGTGAGCTCTATCACTGGTTAAAATATTTGCACTCATTGCCATAACACCCTGTATAATGTACCGCGTCCGGAAAGTTACGGTAATTTTAGTTTCAAATTTGTAAAATAACACCTTATTATTTTTAAATTTTCGAATTAGCCTAATTTAGGTTGTATAAAAATACAATTTAGGTTTTGTTTAGGATATTTAGGTCGTTAAGAAGAAATTTTGCGTATTTAGGCATTTAGGCAAAAACAAGTATAGCTCAAAAGATGTATTTTCTCATAATTCTTGTCATCTACAAGTCTCACATCAGTGCCTAAATTAATATGAAAAAAGATAAAACCTACAAATCCGGGCCTTACAGTGGTTAGTAGCCTCTGTTTTATAATTTTAAGTGTTTTGTCTACTAGAACATTCGTGAACAGGCTAACTACATCAAAACTAACCATTAGGTGTTTGGTGTCCATGTTTGTTTCTTTAAGTTTTTCAAGATAACGCGATGTGTTTTTAATGTATATGTCTGTAGTTCCTGTTAAGGGGTTCAGTATTTTAAGTAAACATTAAACTAAACTGTGACAAGGTGAATCTATAGAACTAACTATTAGAATAAGTGGTACATTTATTTTGTGTATTTTGACAATCCATAAAAGTGAGGAGGTTTTCTATAGCGTGGAGATAGTGTACGTCTTACAAAATCTGTGAATTCATCTTTGTGTTTGTAAAGTGTTTTGTAAATTGTTGTGTCTCTTGTATGTGTTGGATCTTTCATAAGCTTGGTGTATCTTCCTTCACTGATGAGTGTAATAAGTTTTTCGTTGTATGTGTGTGTGTGTCCAGTATCACCGTGGCGTTACCTTTGGCTGCAGGTAGAATTTTAATTGTGTTATCGGTTTTTAGTGTGTATAAAGACTATTTTTCTTGTTTGTAGATGTTTTGTCTAATTGTGTAAGGTCGTTCTAGTATAATTTTGTTCCTAATCATATATTATTGTCTAACGTCGTCTGAATATGTATTGTTGGTGTCCAGGTTAGGTTTTGAGTCAGTTTGTGTCAGACTGACGAGAAAGCTAACCTGCTAACCTCAAATTTGAGTGCCAGCAACAATATACATCAGTATTGCTAAACGTACACCAAGCACAGGCGTTGCTAGGTACTACCCGTTATAAAACATACCTACCGGACTCGTCGCTAAGCTCGTAGATAGTTGCTACTAGAGTTCCTATAATGTACTAAGAGTTGAGCCATTGGATCCACAAATGAAAGACCATGTGTTGTAGCTAAGATACATGTCATTTGTTTTAGTTGTCTGCATAAAGTTTAAAATCGTCAAAAAACAAAAATTAGGTACTCCATATTTTGTGTCACCCTACATGTCCCAACTCCTGTATATACAGAGACTCTAGATGCTACCAGACCAGTATACAAAAATAGCTATTTACGACATTAGGCCGGTAGCTAAGCATTTGTGGCCGAGCTAGTACATCACCGTCGAACCCGCCACGGCGAAACATTTAAACTAGCGATGCCATAGACGCGAATGCAGGCCGTGTGTTATATATTTTTTTTTGTATACTGAAGAAGAACAAGAACTATTTTGATTGTATTACAGAATTATCCCAAACTATTTGCTTTAAAATGCTGTGATTATTGTTATACGTTTGGCAGTACTGAAGTGTATTGTTGGTGACGCTGTGCATATCAAACAGGAAGCACAGACGTTGCTAAGTGCTACCGGCCTGCCCTAAGCCATAAAAACGAACCTACCGGACTTCTTGCTAAGCTGGTAGATACTCGCTACCAGACCAGTATACAAAAATAGTTATTTTTGTATTAAGTGCTCGAAATGAGAATGATATTTTTAGCCGAGACCATCAGATAGAGGCAAAAAAAGTAATTCGAATGAGCCAAAGACAACTCATATCGACCAGGAAATGCAAACAATATTTTTCCTACCGCGAAACAAGAATATCAATATTGTTTTGCGCCCTAGTGCGCTTAAATTTTTTGCACCCTAATGCGCAAAATGCGTTTTTTATGTCGCCAATGGTAACATAAATCAATATCCTATTTTTTACGACCCCAAAAAATAGCAAACTACGCATATCGATAAGGATGCGTAAATTGTGACGGTTGTCGAAAAATATACTTTTTTACAAATTTATGATACCGAGCAGCACTTGTTTATAACTTACTTCTTCTTCTCTTCTTCTTCTTCGATCAGACGTTCATCCATTTCTGGATATAGTGGTCCCCTTTTTTTCCATTTTTCTCGATCTCTAGCAAGTTGTCTCCATCTTTTCCCTGCCACATGCACAATATCATCGCCCCATCTTAGGGGCGGTCGTCCTACGCCTCTTTTACTCGCCCTTGGTTGCCAGTCTAGAATTTTACCTGTCCATCTTTCTCGTTCTTAGCGCACGATGTGACCGGCCCAGCTCCACTTCAGCTTTGCCGCTCGTTTTCCCACGTCTGTTATCCCTGTTCTCTTCCGGATTTCAGCGTTTTTTACTTTGTCTCTCAACGCTATGCCCAACATTCTTCTTTCCATACTCCTTTGCGCCACCTGCAGCTTATTTATGTTTCTTTTTGTGAAAGTCGCCGTCTCAATCCCGTAGGTTAAGACAAGTAGTACACATGCGTCATATATTCTGGCTCTTGATCTTATGGGGAACTTTGATGACTTCAGGAGATAGCTGCGCTTTCCAAAAGCTGCCCATGCTAACTTTATTCTTCTATATATCTCCATTTCCTGGTTCTCTTTTCCCATAAGTATTGTGTGACCGAGATATATATACGACGTCGTCTTTTCTAAAATTTCCCCGTCTAGCTCGATTTCTCTGTCTGAAGGAATGTTAGACATGATCTTTGTTTTGAGAGTATTCATTTTCAAACCAATCTTCTTTTATTCCTTGTTTAGCTGTTAGTGTCCTCTAACTCTTCATGCTTTCAGCAAATAACACTATATCGTCCGCGTATCTGAGGTTGGTGAAATTTTCTCCATCAATATTGACCTTCTTGTTTCGCCAATTCATTTCTTTGAAAACGTTTTCCAAGCCCAGAGTGAATAGTTTTGAGGATAAAACGCCCCCTTGTCTCACACCCCTTTCAATTTTTATTTAATTTGTTTTACTATCCATTTTCACTTGAAGGGTTGTCTTCTGATAAATGCTCTGAACTAATTTTGAGTAACGAGAGTCAATACGACAGTCGTCTAAGGCATCTAGTATTGGTTTATGCTCTATAGTGTCGAATGCTTTTTTATAATCGATAAAGGCTAGCACTAGTAGCAGTTTGTATTCGTGGCATTTTTCTATTATTAATTTGATAGTTTGGAGATGGTCGTTGGTACCATGGTGATAGCTGTCGAGTTTATTTGTCAATCTATTTGTAATTATCGGACTCAGTAATTTATATGTATGTGAGAGGAGACTAATGGGCCTGTAATTTTTTAGCTCATGTTTGTCTCCTTTTTAGGTATTAGGATAACCTCCGCGTTGCTCCAGTCGTCGGGAATGTCACTTTTAGATAAACAGGTATTTAATAAGTTACTAATTTTACTCAATAGCTGGACTCCACCGTTTTTTAGATATTCGCTTATTATTCGATCTTCTCCTGGAGACTTCCGCGTCTTCATTTGTTTCCAAGCATATTTTACTTCTTGTATGGTTATATCCGGGATGTCCCCCGAACCTACATTCATAATTTCTCTTTTCCTTGGGTCTGTGCTTTTCCTTGGTGGTGCATTTGTTTTGTACAATTCTGTATAAAAATTTTCAATTACATTTAAAATCTCTTGCTTATCTGTGGTTATTTCTCCTTCTGATTTTTTTATTTTTATTATTTTCCTTTTTCCTATTTCCGTGTTTCTTCGTAAGACCTTCATGTTACCATATTCTTCAGTTATTTTATTTACCTGTTTTTCTAGATAACTTACTAGTTTGATTAATTTATTTGTTTGTTTCTTATGGTCAAGGTTTAGGTATGCGGAGTACCAGGTGTTTTAGACACCGACTGCTTTGGTCATATGGTAAATATTCTACTTACAATTTTGCCGAGACTAAGTCGTTCCAACCCTAGCTAAAGATATTTTACATGCTACACATCATGGTAACATGGGACCCACGGTTTTACATCACTTCCGAATGATGGCAGTCTGTAGAGGTTTTCATCCACATTATATTTTTGAAAACCTCACCGAGACCGGGAATCCAAACTCGCGACCCTACGATCAGTAGCCAGGATGCTTACCACTGAGTTACCAGCATGCTCTGATTGATTTATGTGTGTGGATTTTTAGTTCAGAGTGCTGCTGGCAATCGTAGCGGTTTCGAGCCTTACACTCGGACAGTTGGTTACATACGTTCTGCGATCACCATATGAATACCTTTGGTAGTCGTTAATCTTTTTATTTTCTAATTAATCTGCCGTTCCCTCTGGAACCGCTTCCGCATTACTTCAGGGGATGCGGGCGTCACTTAAACTTTACGAACTACATTAACTCAGTGAAACCCGACCTCCCTGGTCGAGAATTGAGTTCACGCCCGAGCGTCCTGTGTTTTGCTGTGATCCCGGTTGCAGCGGAAAAAACCGTTAAACCACCGAGGTGGCAGTTGTGCACCCTATGAAAAGATGGTTTTCCTGCTAATTACCTGCCCGGGCCGCCACCGAAGATGGGTAATTAAAATGACACTTTGTTTTATCGGGTCTGCTTGTTTCCAATGCATTCAACAAGTCATCTACAAACTTGTTAAGAATATCAAGAAATGCAAACCACATAAATAGCACTTAGTGATTCAACCTTTTATCAAAAAATGTTTGTTGTAGATGTAAATGTAAATGTAATTCATTTAAATCTCAACAGAAGAAAACCATTAAGCAACTGTAGGCACACAAAAAAACATGCCATATCTCATCCTTCCCATTTTTATCTCGTTCTGTCTTGCTTACAACACAATTTATAAGGCGCAGTATACACATATTATCTCTTCTTATGTCGTTTCTAAGATTGTATTTGTGTTTTAAACTGGAGCTTCATTTTAGGTTACCACAAAAAAATTACGCTTAAGAATATTATTGTTTAACATTATTACAAAGTTAGGCAAATCAAATTTTGGTATCAAAATTCCACCACCGAACCATGTATGCATACAGTGTGTTAATTAAGTAAGTAGACAAACTTTAAGGGGTGATTTCTTGATCAATTCTAAGATAAAAAGTTCTTACAACCATGGGACCCAAACGGCTTCGTTTTCAAGATACAGGATATTGAAGTTTAAACAAAAAAATGTTTTTTTAAAAAATTTAGAAGACGCCTAGAGGTATTCTAATGAAACTTGGTATAGGTTAGCATTTCATAAAGTGGCATTGGTTGTTCAAATTAAATTTAACTTATTTCTACCAGTGGCGTGCATCGGGGCCACCTCAGTTACCTTATTTTAGAAAAACCTGGTACACCTCTGTTTTTTAACCAATATGACAAGTTTTTTAGCTTCATCCATTGATTGTATGTAAAATACGTATATTTTATTTTTTGATAGAAAAAACTTTTTCGAGAAAAACTAAAAAAACTGTAACAGCAATTTCGTTCATTGGACGTTAATGAGACCTAAACGGCTTCGTTTCAAAATACACTTTAAAGAAATTTTGTAATATTTTAAATATTAAGAACGGTAAGGACATTTTACCGATCGAAAACAATTGTTTGGAAGAGGAGCGAAGCGAGGACTCCAATTATTGTCTGAGATCGGTAATTCCTTAACGTTCGTGATGCTTATGAAATTTTTTGCACGATAGAAATGTATTTTTTTTCAAACGTCAGTAAAATGTGACATTATTTCACAGAATAATATGTTGGTGGCACTGTTAGTCTATGTCAGTTTCGAGGTTAGCAGGTTAAGTTTTGCGTCAGCTTGTGTCAAAACTGACGCAAAACCTAACCTGCTAACCTCGCATTTTTTACTTATCGTTCTAGAACGGTAAGCAGAACTTACTGATTTGGCAATAAACGCGGTAACTAAGTAAAATCGTTCTATCGTGCAAAAAGAAATATTATTTAATAACAAACAATCTTACAATAGCTACAAAACTTTTGGCTAAAAGCAGTGACGTACCAGATTTTTCTAAAATAGGGTAACTGAGGTGGCCCCGATGCACTCCACCGGTGGAAATAAATTAAATTTATTTTGACCAAACAATGCCATTATGAAATATTAACCTACACCAAGTTTCATTAGAATACCACTAAGCGATTTCGAAATTTTTGAAAAAAAAATTTTTTTGTTTTACCTTGAATATCCTATATATTGAAAGCGAAACCGTTTAGGTCCCATGTTTATATGTATCTTAGAATTGATCAAGGAATCACCCCTTAAAGTTTGTTTACGTACATATTAACACCCTGTATAATAAGGTATTTTAACAAAATTTTAAAAAAACATCAGACAATAATTATATAAGTCCACACTGTCCGCATGGTATTGATGAACAATTGAACAGTCTGTACAAAATCATGAACACTGCAGGGAACGTCAATAGATACATGTAAGTTAGTTCTCCTTATCGGTACACAACTCAATGTACCTCGTGGCAGATAATCCTACTGCTTGGCCAGCAAGGTTTCTATAGTTCAACTCACTTCAGTTTTTTTCTATTCAAGCATCTGATAATAATGTAATATATGACTCATACAAACTGTTATGCTTTGAAATTTCTAAAAGTGTAGACAGTTTCTACAACCGCTTTTAGTAATGTAATCATATTATCATCAAGAATAGCATCAAGGCTCTTTGTTTCAGGTGTCTTAAGTATGAGTTGTCAAGTTTATTATTTACATTTATTGACGTCCCATACAAGTTTTAGAATTATGTAGACGCTCTATAGGTAGGTGCTGCACAAAAGTATTCTTTTAAAAAAATATTCATTTGCTGTTAATAATTCACCACTAACTATTGTACAAATATGTACATATTCTACTGTTTATTAGTCAAGTTACATGCCGCGGTAGCCTTAAAATAAATTAATAATGTATGCTTTACAATAAGTCAGTTCGCCCATAATAGGGCATTAATGCTGGTACTGCATATCTTGATTGCTGTCCATCGATTACTCTCTTCACCAATGTTGCCACCAACTTAATTATCTCTTTAGGGATGTATATTGCCACCCTGAACAACTTCAATGCCAGTTGTAAAAAGAATCCCAGGATTGGTACCTGACCAAAAACGTTCAACAATTGGAACACCGTCCGATTAATGTTGTTGGCATGTTGAACGACGCGGTCTACGCTAAAATTTAAGCTGTCTGCAGCTTGTCTCAAGCTGGTGTAACGGTCGACGTCCGTGAGTTGCAGGACACCCAGCAGAAACTTAAGGACACCTTTTACAGCTGACACCAGCGATTGCAGAATGGGGAACCGTGGAGAGGAATCGCCAAATGAGAACTGAAAAAATATTACATGTAAGAAAATATAATTTACAAAATTTCAAAACCGTTTCAAATTTTCTAGGGTGCGCTACAGAACGTGGAGCTCTTTGCTATTTAACACTGCAACTCAGTGTGGCCTCACATATACCCTATAATTATCTCAAAAACATTGATCGGAGTTGCTAGCGTCTTTCTGACATTTTGACCTCTGTAAATTTAGCTCCACTAAAATGACTTAAATTATATATAGTCGTGAGAGCGTGTAGTCGGCTGGTAAAGCGTTTGTGTTTGCAGTCGACAGGTAGTGGGTTCGATTCCCACACCTGGATATTGATAACATCGAACGCTCTCTGGCCAGCATACTAAAACATTTGCTAGTCGTCACTCCTGGAAAGGGGGAAAAGACATTCTTCCTACTAATTCAACGAGATAGGCTAGCTACCTTCCCGGGCCCACGAAGGATATCAGCCTATAATAAGAAGGGGAAGAAGAGTAATTAAGCTTATAATACACTGTATTATTGTTAATATCCCTGACTAATTTTTAGATTTCGATTATTACTGTTTATAAATATCTAAAAGGATAACTACACTGGGCCGAAAATGTTGCGAATACCACAAAAAGCAAGCATTTCACTCTTCGCAATTTATTAAGCCACGCTAGATTGATTTTGGAATGCACAGGGAGCTACACAACACTTTACAAACTATTGAAATCGATGGGGCACACATATAAAAAAATAATTAAAAAAATACACGATTGATTTAAAATTTCAGTTGGCATGCAAACTCAAATTCTTTTTAAAAAATTGGATTATGCTGATGACGAGCAAGAAGTGACTTTTATTTACCTAGATGAAACCTGGATATGGTTGAAAGATGATGACAAGTGTGCTAATAATAAGAGATTGAAATCAGAAGATAAGAGATTCACTGTGCTTCATCCAAGCTATTGTGGTGGTTTCCTACCAGACTATAACCTTCTTTTACACTCCAAAACTGAACATGGAAATTACGACAAAAATATGAGCAGCGAATTTTTTCAACAGTGGATAGAAAATCAGTTGGTGCCTGCTCTAATTAGCATTGGGGCTAAATGTGTTATCCTCCTTATCACTCGGTGTTATTAGAGAAAATACCAACTACTAATTTAAATAAAAAACTCTAAGCCTGCCTGTATAAAAAGAAAATTAATAAAAACTATAAAAACAACTTTGGAATCTACCGGGTGGCCATAAATATCTGATATCACATTACCTTTGGAATCAACACCGATTTTTTTAAGTAATGAATCCAACTAAACTAAGTGTCATTATTGTCATCACAACTAAAATCCTATCTGTCAAAAATTATTACAGATTGCAATAAGTAATGGAATTAGAACAGAAGATTTTTATAATCGAGTCGTAGGCTAAACTGCAGAATCCGGGGCACATTCCCCTTCTCTTATTGCATTTTATTACATTACATAGGTACCAATACTTGTAATTGAAATATAATACTAACCCAACATTTATAAGTAGCTAATTCCATGGCTACCGGGATCTCAGATATTTATGGAATCAACCTGAATAATTTCGACAAAAAATATAAAATTTTCCAAAGCAAACCAATATCAATGTGGTAAGACTATCTCCCTACCATTGTATTTACAACCCTATTGAACTTATATGGGCATTCTGTAAAAATCTATACAGGGTGTTCTTAAATAAGTGTCGCAACGGAACATTATAGATTCCTCATGAAAAAAGGAACACTTTTTTCGCTTTCCAGTTTTCTTTCCGGTCTTTCGTTTTCTAGATACAGGGTGCCAAAATTTTTACAAAAGCTGGTTCATTGCGGTTGACACCGCATAGGTTATCGGAAAAAAAACTAAGTTACCATTGAAAACAAATTACCTTAGAACTGTCAAGAGTCTCAAGTTAATTAATTGTCATGCTGCTGAGTGTTTTTTTTTTGCAATTGTTTAAAATTGTTAAAAGTGTAGTAAAAATTGAAGGTTTTGCTAATAATGAATACACTGACATGATCAAAATTTACAGTGAAACGTTTAGCAAAATGTTTGTTTTTGTTCATAAAAAGCCATTTTTCTCGAAAACGGTTGACTTTAGAGCAATACCCAGCTTTCGTAAAATTTTTTGACACCCTGCATCTCGAAAACGAAAGCCCGGAAAGAAAAATGGAAGACGAAAAAAGTGTTCCTTCTTTCATGAGGAATCTACAGCGTTCTGTTGAGACACTAATTTAGGAACACCCTGTATAATAAGTTCATAATTTTAGTCACAAAAAAAGTGAAAAAACTGCATTAATATTTTCATGTGAGTTTGAAGAGTAATCACTAGTAGCTATGTTTATACCATAAATGGTTCAACAAACCACCAGAAATTCCCCTTCTATTCACAAGATTAGAGAAAATTTTCAGCTAAAATATTTAGTTTAACTATGTGTTTCTAGAAAACATTCTTGTCAAGACACATTAAAATTTTATTGTTAAAACTTCCTGGCCAATTTGTTTCACTAAAACGAGTTAGCTTTTTCAGACATATTTGTTTCAAATGGGACATTTGTTTATAATAATGACACGTAATCTGTTTTAATCTCTTCTTGAAACTTTTGTTCAATTGTATTTGACAATGGATCTGTATTGAAAATCAGATGAACTTCTCCTATTAAGACATTTTTTTAAGTGTTTTTTACACTCAGTATCCATGGTGTTGTTGTATAATATTTAGTCCTTGTGTTTGAATCATTGATATGCAAAGGAATATGAATGATAAATCATCGTTTTAGATTTTTTTTGTGTTATTGTTTTGACGAAAGAGATTTGGTTATGTGGTTATTATTATTTAATCTTTAATCCTTTACGTTTGTTATGAGCATGGCTTCATATTTTTATTTACGATTAATATGGACGTTTTTAAGACCAACTTTATTTGGCGTTATTTCATACGTAGGTTTTATATTCTCTCTATTCTTTTAATATATTTTCCCGTTTATGTTGAAAACTCGGGGTGGAAATTATCATATAAGCCGATCTTGGCTATTCGATGGGTTATTAGGCCCCACTTCCTTATTTATTTGGATTGTGGCGTAGTGTATTAAGTAAAAAGCAACGTATAATTTTTGTAATATTATCTTCCTTTATAACCACCTGCTAGTGTTGGTATTTTCCTTGTTTGTTCATTTGGCCAAAATTTTCCTTTTATGTTAGGTTATGGTTCAACTTATTTTTGATATTAACAATTTTGTTGTTGGGAAAGGTTAAGGCAACAAAGGGATCATGTAATGAGTGTTAAAAGGTTAGTTATAAGGTTTAATTTGGAGCCCCATTTTACTTGGGAATGCTGTTTGACATTGAAAGCTGTAGTGATTACTCTTCAAACTCACATGAAAATTAATATGCAAAAACAGCTGTTAAACAACATTTAATAAAACTGCATTAAGCACTGTGAATCTATTCCACCCAATATATATGGAAGAACATTGTGTGATTGACGTTCCTTCTGTAGTAATTTCGTTAGCAGAGTCGTCCGATTCTGTGAGGCTACGGATTTGGAATGATAAAATTGACCCTTTAATAAACAGACATAACAGAAGATCTAAGAACAGAAGCACAACACAATGTTGAAAAATGTGGAGAGTCGTAGTTAGTCGATGGTTTTGCATTAATGTACTAGGTTTCTCCTTGCATCAAATTATTTTGTCACAAAGGCCTATTTGTTATTCTGAAATATAAAACACTAGGTACGATTTAGTTTGACATAAGATATGTAATTGATACTTAAGTACAGAGTGACTTTTTAAAAAATCAATTGTATCAGGCCCTGGATAGCCTGAATCAGTTGGCAGTACTGAAGTGTATTGTCAGTCTATGTCAAATTCGAGATTTGCAGGTTAAGTTTTTGCGTCAGTCTGTGTCAAATAAGAAACAAAACCTAACCTACTAACCTCGAATTTGACATAGACTGACAATGCACTTCAGTTCTGCCAACTGATTCAGGCTATCATCCAGGGCCTGCTGCAATTGAGTTTTTAAAAAATCATTCTGTAGTTCTAATTAGAGTCCCTGTATATAGGTTACTAAGAGTTAGGCAAACAGCAGGATACATTTTGTTTGGTTTGGATCACTTTTTACAAGGCATGTTTGATAAATGTGGCCTTTTTACATATTTTGTAACATGTTACGACCTATAGTTTCACACATGCAAATCTAAATTTTAACTAAACTGGCCGTACATTCTAATAGTCGGTTTTACAGTTCCTAAGAATGATCAATGCTCTAAAAACTCTTCTACCGAAAGCAAGTTAGCCAGATTGGTTGTCATAACCTCTTTGTTCGACATATGTCAAATATCTAATTTGGATCAAAAATTTATGTTAAATCAGGCTGTTTGTCCAACTCTTAGTAAACTATATACAGGATCTCTAGTTCTAATTAAAGTACTATAAAAATAATATGAGACGCATTCAGTAAAATAATGTTGATATTTCCATAAATCCGGACATAACCTACTATAATTTAATGCTTGGTTTACTGTATGACATTTCAAAGTGGAACTAAACTTATAACTAGATTCTAGTAATGGCAACCCAAGCACACGAAATTATCCTATACTCTAAAATCTAGTGTATCGCCTAGTTCCAAAACGACTACCTATAACATTTAAGTGATTGTAGTACGCCCAGATAAGACACATTATTTTACTGTATGCTAAATGTAGCCTACTAGATACAAATCCAACGCCACCCACTACAGCACAAAATACCATCTGCAAACACGTTCCCACCCGTTTTAGTAAATGAGTACAAAAATTTCAGTAACAACTGTTCAATATACCTTTTAGGTAAACATTGAGTATTTTAACCGTTATGTACGTTGGGTTGCAGTCACTGGACGTAAGGAGCTTGGAGTCATCTTCCATAATCGCCTCTATTTTTAAAATAAAAGTGTTTCGTCGATTTAATCCTTGGAAGTTAAAAATAAATCGTAGCTAACATGATCTTCGGTAAGCATTTTGATATACAGTTGTGTACTGCGTGTTGCCTACAGTTTCGCTATTTAGCTGTGGGGGTTTTACGAAAAACCACTGTAGCATCATGCTCATAAAACTGCATTGCTTTCTCTTTTTTACCGTTTCTCTATTTCCAATAATTTCTTAGACCACCAAGGGTAAATAAGGAAAACTGGTTTTACATATTTTTACATTTTGGTGTTTTGGATGTTAATGATTATCTCTAACTTGGAGAAAAATCCTTCTTTGTAAGTTTGTTAATTCAGTTTTTAAGCAACACCTGGACGGAATAAAGACGATTATAATTTAATGCTTAAATGTTAAATAGCGAAGCAACGGCATAATCACTGCCAATATTGATTTTTTTATGGACAATGTATGACAGTATCAAAATAGCTCAAAGAGTTCAACTTGCCCGCAGACGACGTCACTAAAACACTGTCAATGTAGTTTTAAATTAAACTTAAACAATATAAAAAAAATTACCGATGGTGGTGCAACTCCAAAAGAAATCGAATTATAGGGTCCCTCTGCATAACCAGATGCAAGACTTGATAATGCAACTCCATTTCCTTGAACTCCTACTGCTGCTGGTACACTGCCAGCTATAAAGCCTTCCATTTTGTCGACGTGTCCATATTGGAGCTCAGGCGAGTTTCTTATGGAGGAACCTTGCCCCTGCACAGTCTAGAAATATAAAATGGATTTTATGAGTTTGGTATAATTGAATACTGCTGCTTATCAGAATGAAAAATAGTCAACAGAATATTATTTCATTTTAAAATCTTTTGATTCTGAAAATAACAATAAGTTCAATATCTTCAAAGATAGATCTGGCATATGTTGCCGATCTATGGTCATATCTTCAGGAATTTTTCATTCTTTATAATATTTTGATTTCCTAAGAAATTAAATGGAATTTTCAATGAAACCGTTTAATAATCTGAAAATGAATCTAATAATCCCAGATTGAAAAATCACAGTGGTGTTGAATAAAATTGCACTCTCTCTATTTAACCGTTTTTCTATCTGATTGGTTTTTTAAATAGCCAAGTGCAAAATAAAAAAAGCTCATTCTGTATATGTTTTTTAGCATCAATCTGCTGAGCTATTGTGCAAAACCAATTATTGAAAACTAACTCTGTATACAGTATGTCTGACTTGTTAAACATGGGTATCTCGTAAACGCTAACATAAAGATTTAATTAAATTAAATTACACAAAATGTTCAGCATTGTAATTACTGCTACGATCCACATTTGGTTTTATTTTCGCTACAGAGTGAAGAATTGAAATTTGCGGTTTACTTTGTCAGAATAATTCGATTGTTATCGACAATACCAGTGGTGCTGTATTATTAAAACACTTTTTATGCATATTTAGAATTTGATTACAAATGTGTTCCAGGTTTTTAAAGTTTCAAAATTGCTCTGCCATCACTGTATGGAACTACTTTTCCTTTTTTTAATGACATTAGATTCATATATATAATACACATATATTGCTAGTAGGGCCTCGGAACGTCAGAAAACATTACGGCGCTGACATAGTCTCACTTAGAGTATAACGCGTCTCGTGCGCATGCGTGGGAATTTAAACTCCGCCTTTAGAAGCGAATTTTAAACTTGACCACTTCCCCATTGGGCGGACGACGCCGTTGCCCTTGCGCACCGCCCACCATTATACATTGAAGAGTTGCTTGTCTGTCTCACTTCCTTGGCAAGTTTCCCACTCATAGCCGCTAGCAATATAGTAAGTATTAGATATATGATTAGATTTAATGGATTTAACGGAAAAGTACTTTTTGCTGTCGATTTTGGAAAAGTCTTTATCAATAGAGGATGGAATGCATACCATTTGACTTCTAAATTGCTCTATTAAATGGTGCCCATTTAAAAAGCAAAATGTTAGAACAGTTTAAAAATTGACGCCGCCATTGTGATTGACGCGTACGAAGAAAAACATGTTGGGATATTGCCTGAGCCCTCAAGCAGTATCGCTCAGGCGGGCAGTTCGCGTCCCGCCGCTAATCTATAAACAGGTGATATCGCTCCATGTACTGTAGTAGCCGTTTCGGAAACCTTGCCGGCAAATTTTAGCATTTTTCGACGTGGTGGGGTTAAACAATTTCTAAGATACAGCCTACAAGTCTGAAATTTTCATTTCTACTACAATATTTGAAGCACTTCTAATGTCTCGAAATCATCAATCTGTACCGACCACTCGTTCTTTTCTACGTAGTACAAGTCTGATTTTCTCGTAGTCTATCTTGCAACTGAAATTGTCTATTCTTTAAACAAGCCCATGTCTTACTCTTTTTCGGGGTAACCTATCTTGATCCTGCATTCATCGCCGCCACCTAAATAGCTACATTCAGCTAAGTTGGATATTAGTTAAGCGACGCATATTATGAAATATTTAAGAATTGACCACCTTAAGCGAACCTAAGTTGGGAGCGCAGCAACACCTTCAGCGACCTGTTGTTGGCTTGTTGCCAATTCGCAAGTGTGTCTGTTGCCATCCCTTAGCTGTGACCGGCTGTACTTTATGATGAACTTATTTGTGAAGTGGAATGCAGTTACCCGAAACCTTAAAGCCATTTAAGTATTTCAGAAATTACCAGGCAAGGTAAGTCATTTCTGGAAGCTGAGCACTTTTCCTGTAGCCAAGAGGAATCGTCCCGGTGGAAACCTTCATTTTATCCTCAGAAGATATAGCAGGAAAAACACTTAGAGATAGAATACCGAATAACGAATTTAGGGAATATTGTAAATTCCCAGAGTAGACGCAATGGAACCAGCACGTAAGCAGGATGGGAGAAGAACGACTAGCCCCAGTAGCCAGGGACGGGAGACCACCAGGCAAGAGACCACAGGGCAGACCACCAAAAGGTGAAAAGATAGCTGGATGTCAACGTCCCAAGGAAATATTTAGCATCAAGGGACAAAACAAGCCACAGGCCTAATATAAGAAGAACAAGAAGAAGAAGAAGAAGAAGAAGATATAGCAGGTGGAGCCTAATATAAATCACACGAAATTGTTCCTGTATCTCCAAAGTAGAGATCTGTTTTGACTATCGCGAGCGAGCCTTTTCTTCCAGTTTACAACCCTCCTTTCCACTGAGCTGACTGGGCCACCTTTTTGTGTTGTTTTGGGTCATAAATCGGTTCTTTGCGGTAACAAAAGTGTATGTATACATCTTGAAAGATGAAAGACCTATGAAATACTTTTTTGTGCTACCAACCTATTTCCGCTTGTTTTCGGATTTGTAATTTGTGACTAAAAGGTCAGCTTGCCGTCTCCTTGTTAGTTGGTATGACAACAACAAAATCACAGGCCCTTTATGAATTTAACGGTCCTGGGACTGTTATAGAAAATTAATTTGAACTTGGTTACTATAGATATAACAATCGCGCACTTTATTTAGGCAAACAATAATTGTAGTATTTGACCGTATATTTATTTTTATTAGTTAATAGCGCAAAAAATATTATACAACACTTGATAGTTAAGTAAGTGTCTTGTTAGAACAGGCGTCAAAAAATGGAAAATCTTGGTCCATTGGGCCTCGTTTTTTAAAGTTTTTCTCGGGAGGTATAAAAAGATTGTCGTAATGCAAATGGCAGTTCGATTTCGAAATCGTTTAAAACAGTGATTGGCATGTGCCAATTACTCTTAAATTACGTTGCCAATGGTCACGAAGAGCTGTAAGGTTTGAAGACTTTACTCGTAATATCTTTTCAGCCGCTCTTATATACGACTCTACCACCAGGCTCAAAAATTTAACTGCTAACATTTCCATATGCGTATAAACACTTAATTGTAATGTATTACAGAATAACAATCTTCTTCTTCTTTTAGCAGCCCTTCACCGTCTACTCCTGGACATAGGCCTCTCCTGTCCTTTTCCATGGTTTAGCCTTGATATCATCAAACCAGCGCATTTGAGGTCTGCCAACGCGTCTTGTCCACCTGGAGTCATCCTGGCGAGCAATATGTCCCGCCCAGTTCCACTTCAATTGAGCTATACGTGCTACGGCATCATCGACTTTAATAGTTTGCCTGATAATTTTGTTTGTAATATGGTCTCTGAGACTGACACCCAGCGTTATCCTTTCGACAGCCCTTTAAGTTGTTCTGATCTTGTTAGCTGATCTTATAGTGAGAGTCATCGTTTCCATTCCATGTCAGCACAGGCAAAATACAGGTGTTGAATACCTTTCGTTTAAGATTGATTGGAATGTTTTGGTTTTTCAAGATGTGTGACAGCTTGCCTGTAGCTGCCCAAGTCAGTCGAACTCGTCTTTTTAATTCCGTGGTTTAGGTAAAGAAAACCAAACCACTGAATAATAATGCCAAATGTTAAAAGTGGATAAACATATAATAAAAAATTTGCGAAGAAAATGTACAAAAGGCCCTGAAAGCAATTTATAACAGGCATACCAAAAAACAAGATTCACTTAAATTTGATATACCCAGGTCCACGTTACAATTCCGGCTCAATAATAAATTTGTAAAAGTAGGAAATAGACAAACACCGATAATATTCGAGTTAGACGAGAAAACTTTAGTTGACTGAATTGACTCCTGTTCCAAAGAGAAAGAAGAATATAAAGGCCTCGGCTAAGAAATTATTGGAAGAAAGACCACGAAAATTCCGTTTAAGAACAAATTTACAAGCGATGTTTGGTATTATTACTTTTTAAAAGAGCACTCTGATTTAGTATCTCGAACTGCCGAAGGAGTTACTTCAGCAAGTGTAAGAGTTGCTAAAAGTGATATAAAAGGTTGGTTTACTTAAATCTAAAAATATTTACAGGAGAAATAGTAATTAGAAGTACTGTTGGATCCAAATCATATATACAGGGTGTTCCATAACGTACGGAGGAGACTGAAAGGGTAGCTAGAGGGGACCAAAATAAAGTTATTTTCTTCATAAACTTCTGAACAAAACCCAACACCAGGAATGTTACAGCAAGTTAAAGTTGAATAAATTAACCTTTACAAACTGAGGCAGTAATTTACGTTCCAACAGGAGATATTTGAAACTAAACAATGTTGAATAAATAACATAAAAATTACGGCTATTTAAATTTTTATTTAAAATCCTTACAAATTGTTGTTCACTGATGGAGAACCTCTGACTATTTAATAATAACTGAAAAACAAGTAGCAGTAGGAATGTGTTTGAGTGTTACAGATATTAACTATACATAAGCAAACGTGTATTGTTCAATATTTTATCTTCAGCAATAAATTCTGGTTCAATGTATTTTTTTATATAAAAAGAATGTATTACCGCACTGACTGCGGTAATATCTATCCATTACCGCGATACTAAAATTAATTTGGTTATAGTCTATAACAAAACCGATGAAGATACATTCATTTAAACGCCATTGAATTGTACAAAATGAAAGTAGAGAATGTCCATGATTATAACACTACATTTCTTGTTGATGTACTTGATACAAAAAATAAAGCAGACAGGCAATTTTCAATAAGGGGACCATTTTACAACATCGTTAAAAAATATATAAATTTACGTTCACCTAATGCAACAGCAGATAATTTTTTTCTAAATTTTCAAAATGGCAAATGTACAGTACAGACAATAGGAATTAACCAATCCCATCATTTGGAAAGCAAATCGCAACATACTTGAAATTAACTTCTCCAGAAAAATATACCGGACATTATACAGGGTGATTCATAATTAGTGAATCAAACTGTAATGGTAGATTCCTCATGTGAAAAGACGAGAAATTAGTATATTATGATACGAGTTTTATAAGAAGCATTTTGTAGCACGCACGGGTTTAGGGTACGACGAGCGAAGCGAGGAGTGACCTAAAGGAGTAAGTACTGCAAAATGCCTTATAAACGAGGTATCATACAGTATTTTATCTACTTTGCCACTTTTTAAAACAAAAATTACTCTGTTTTCAGAATTTTTATTACAGCATCGCTTTCTGTCTATTACGATACGCAAACGCGTATCGTAGTAACCTCAGTACGAACGCAAAGTAGATAATATATTATATCGTGAGGGACTAAAGTGCATCATTTAATCCTGCGAGTGGGGTTTGTTGCCTCGAGGGCGAAGCCCCAGGGGAAACAACTACTCAAGGGATTTAGGCACTTCAGTCCCGAGGTATATACGCAATTTTTGCACTTTTGGGCACATTATCATCAAACATTTCCAAAATTTGGAATCTGTCAATTTGGAAACTGACAATTACAATTTATTAAAAACTGAATTGCAGCAGGTCTTGGATAGCCTGAATCAGTTGGCAGTTTTTTTAAATATTAGTTACAGTAGATGATCAAATTGTTCTCTATGAGCGCGAATACAGGCATCACAGTGACGTATCAGTCGTAAACTCGAAGAATTCAATGTTGGTTTTGAATTTCGTGCACCGCATTAACAATTCTTGCTAGTAACTGGTCACGCGTAATGATGGTCACAATGTACACAATTTGTTTCAAATGGCCCCAGAGATAAAAATCCAAGGGATTTAAGTCTGAGGACCTTGGTGGCTATGGCATGTGGCCCCAACGACCTATCGATCTACCAGGGTAGTTTCTATTGAGCCACGCAGTTACTTGTCTTCCGTTGCGAGGTGGTGCACCGTTCTGTTGCAACCACATCAGGACGTAATTGAATAGGTTCGTCATCAAGGTTCTAAAGGTGGTTCTCAAGAAAATCTGCGTACATATTTGCATTCAAACGATCATGTAAAATGTCAACGTCCAGGAGGGAATTTTTGCAAATTTCGGTCCAAGTGTTTATTGAAAACGTTGTTGAAATTCTGATTCTTTAGCCTGATGCGGATTTTCCAGTGACTACACATGAGCATAATGGTTAATTCCATATCTACAAAATTGCGTCTCATCGGTTCATAGAACGGTTGTCACAAATTTGGGATTTTCAGTCAATTTATTTACTAAGCAGCGGCAAAATCTCAAACGTCGATCAGCGTCCCTAGGCTGAAGAGTTTGCACACGTTGTAAATGCTATAGGTATAGTTCCTTTCGATGAATTGCCCGCCAGACCATAGATTGAGATTGAGAAACCTAGTTGTGTAGCCATTCACCCCGTACTTGTAGAAGGATCATCAAGAACGGCGTCTTGAACACCATGCAGTTGTCAAACTCCAAGCAAATTACTCAATGGATTTGTGTATCTAATGAATATCTGTCAGATTTAACGCACATTTTTTTTTGGTGAACTCATGTCTACACTAGATATGCCTTGTTATTATTAATAATTCGAAACAATTATTTCTCTTTTGCAACAAGCAACAGCCTTATATCTAGGTAACCGTTTGGTTAAGTCTTCTTCTTGTTCTTCTTTTTCAGCCTCTATTCGTCCACTCCTGGACATATGCCTTTCCCAATTTCCTTTATTCATACCTATCCTAAGCCTTCTGATACCAACTGATACTAGCAATTTGTTTTATATCATTTACCCATCGTAGATGTGGTCTACCTCTGCTCCTCTTGGTCATCTTTGTTCCTTGCAATATGTCGCGCCCATTGCCGTTTCAGTTCGGCTACTTTCTCGATTATGTCGGTTACTTGTGTTCGCCTTCTAATGTCCTCGTCCTTGATTCTGTCCCTTAACGAGACACCGAGCATTGCTCTTTCCATAGCCCTCTGCATCACTCTTAATTTAGTGGCATTTTTCATCGTTAGGGCAACTGTTTCGAGTCCATACATAGCTACCGGTAAAATGCATGCTTCGAAGACCTTACGTTTCAAATTGAATGGTGTTGTTCCTGAGTATGTGTGACAATTTACCGAAAGCTGCCCATGAAAGTCTTACTCGTCTTGTAATTTCTTCAGATTTATTTTCCTTTCGGAGTGTTACAGTGTGTCCTAGGTAGTTGTAATCAGCGACATTTTCTATATTTTGGTTGTCTACAGATATTTGTGTATTGTCCAGGCTCATTATTTTTGTTTTTGTGTAATTCATTTGTAATCCCACCTGTTTTGCCTCCTTGTTAAGTTCTTGTAACATCGATCTGATCTCGTCTATGTCTTCTGATATTAGCACGATATCGTCTGCAAACCCAAGATGCTTTAGGTATGTCCCGTCGATTTTCAAACCTTTATCTTCCCAAGAAAGCTTTTTAAAAACATTATCAAAGGCTACAGTAAATAGTTTAGGTGATACTAGCAACCCAGTGAGACAAATATCTCATTTAAAAAAACAAAAAAGACCGTTTTGCAAATAGAACGCGTATTCACCACACGTACGTAAATGACGTCATTGTTGGTAGCAAACTACCAGTCGCATTCGCCTTGATAAAATTTGCCTAGAATCTAACCTAAAAAGTTAAGATTAGGATAATTAAGATAATAATTAGTGTTAGAGACTGAAATTCGGTTCCTGACCTGACATGACCATTCCAAACATATAACTTTAATAACTTTTTTCTCTACCTCTTACGGTTTGACTGCTGAAACAGCGTCCCAGACAGACAAGTCTATTAGATAAAGGATAGTATCGCCTTGACGTACGCCTCTTTCCACTTTGATCTTATTTGTTTTACTTATTTCATCTATTTTTACGTGTAAAGCAGCATTCTTGTAGATGTTTTCAATGACTGAAGTATATATGGAGTCAATTCGGACACTGTTCATAGATTTTAAAGATATGCCAAATCTCGACTGTATCAAATGCTTTTTGAAAGTCAATAAAAGCGAAATAAATATTAATATTTTACTCCGCTGCTTTCTCTATAAGACTTCTAATTGTTTGCAGGTGGTCAATCGTGCTAAAACCACTTCGGAAGCCGGCCTGTTCTACCCGTTGATAGAAATCGAATTTAGGTGTTAGACGGTTGGTTATGATTTTCGTGAATAACTTATACAGATGGGACAATAAACTGATGGACCTGTAGTTTTCAGTATTGCTGAGGTCTTTTTTAAAGATTAAAACTACTTCTGCATTTTGCCAGATCTCTGGTATTTTTCCCTGTTGAAGGCATTTGTTGCAGAGAATGGTAATAGACTTCTCTAGAATGTGTCCACCGAATTTCAACATTTCTGTGGTGATACAGTCTTCCCTCGGGCACTTGCCGTTTTTAATGTGTTTCATGGCTTTTCTAATTTTCTCACATGTGACTTCGGGGATTTCCTCTGATCCTAAGTTGACAATTTGAGTTCTTGTCCCTAGATTTGGTACTGTAGAGTGTAGACGAATAGAGTGCGGTATCAAAATCTTCTATCTCTTTTGTAATTTGTTCTCTGCTCGTTACTATTTTTCCTCTTTTATTGTTAAGTTTTACTATTTTTGTTTTTCCCCTTGATAGTTTAGATCTCAGGACCTTCATGTTAGCGTTTCTTTCAATTGTATTTTGTATCAGCTGAGTATTGTGGTTCCTTATATCTTTTCGTATTTCTTTTTTAATGGTTTTATTCAGTTCCTTGTCCTCATTTGAATCTTTCTTTGTATTTCTTCTTTGCTCTATTAGTGCTAACGTTGGTGGGGTTAGTTATTTTAAGGATTACGTCGAGTTACGAGTGAAAAATAATCATTATTTTCGATTGCTCAAGTGGTAATCGTTACGATTATATAATGAATAGACCGATAATAATAAATTATTTTATTTCTTAGGTTGGCATTGTTTATGTTGGTGGCACCGTAAGTCGATGTCAAATTCGAGGTTATCAGGTTAGGTTTTGCATCAGTTTTGACACAAACTGACACAAAACCTAATCTGATAACCGCGAATTTGAGACAGTTATTACATCATGGCTCTAGATTTAAATTATTATCCATTATTGTTGCTTTGTTGGACCCACCGAAAAACCGAAGTGATTATACCACGTCGTCAAGGGTATATCCATTTATCTATACCTTGTAACTAAGTAAAATTCTCAATTACTATTGGCCAAATTTATGATGAGTTGTATAATCAACAGTAATATCCCAAGTGCATTAAAATAGCCGATTAAATTTTGACGTTTTCTGTCAGAATGTTTTGTTAAGAAATTTGTCAAGTAAATTTGCCGCTCAACAAGAATCCCGAGTGCGCAGCACGAGGGATTTTGAAGCGGAAAATTTACGAGATATATTTCTTCAGAGCAAAACATTCTGACAGAAAATCGTCAAAATTTATTCAGGCTAGTTTACATGCACGCGGGATGTTCGGAGTGATTATTTCCTGAATAAATAAATAAAATTCAGTTGGTGAAGCACCTTTAATAAACATGTTAAAATTATGCACAAGCGATTAAATTTTGACATAAATTTAACCGCGGTTAAATTTTGACTTTTGAATTTTAGTCATTATTAAACTGACAGAAACCATGGTGATTACGCATTATTATGGATATGAAGGAAATAGTCACTGATATTCATTTGTGTTCTGCCGTGTTCTGCATATGTTTATTGATATGCTATTGTCTCGCTTGTTTCATTAAACATTTTGTCGTAATCGTAACCTACTATGCAAAACGATTTTTTTCTTATGTTGTCATTTGTAGAACAAACCCATCAAACCTTATATCGAGTGATTTAATAAATTTTCATTCTAGGCTTGCTGTGGAAACAGGCCGTGTTGGTACACTTTTTTATAATTAATAAATATCGAGCAATTGTCATGCCTTTACAGTGGGTAATTTATTTGGGCAAAAGAAGGGCCCAGCTGTATATTCAAGATGGTGGTGGCCATACATTCTTATACAGTGTGTCTCAGAAATCAGCGCTCAAAATTCCATAAAAGAAGCCAATGAGCCTACGCGGTTTCTGTAATAATTATGAAAATGGACTTATGCACTGCTGAATCAAAAATTACTCCAGTTTTACGTAAAAATGCAGTGAGACACTTAACTGTTGTTGACTTATTAATTTTTGTTGAAAATATTGTTGATAGCCATAGCAACATTACAAAAGTGTCGTTATTTTTAAACATATTTCCTTAGCAACTATATCTTTCTGAAAGCCGAATGGTTTGGGTCAGATAAAAGGGTTTTTTAATCAAATTTCAAAATGCTTAGAATAAAAACATTTTTGGGGCAATTTTCACCATCAGGATGATACAGCTTTTATTTGTGCATTTATTTCTGGGACACCGTATAAACGTATGCTATGTCTGTCTGCGTATGACACCATGGCATAAACTATACTGCTAGATGTCGCCATTCGAGATAACAAACGTTTTTATTGCTCGCATAACTAGTGAAATGCGATGGCGGTTAAAAACTCCACTTCAGAATAATGTGCAGAAGTACACACAGCTGATCTAATGTTGTTTCTAAGATAAATGCTTTTCCTAAAAGTAGTGATTCCAAGAAGATAAGTTCGTTTCAATTTCTTTCCGGAAAAATAGTTTGAACCTTGTATAACTGTCATCTGTAACTATTTAAAGCAAATGGGGTAGATGAAGTCGTCTCTCAAGCAAGCTTCCGCTATCTCGACCAAAACTTTCGTATTTGTGTTATTCGCAAATAGATCACTTATGCGCAGACTCGTACTAGTATAGAGTTTGTTCCATAAGTAAATGCTTTAATTTTAACTCCTTACAGAAGTCGTTAAATGTAAGAACGCTTTTATTTGGCATTTTCGCAAAAACTCTTATTGTTTAACCATATCTCCCCCTCAAAATTTGACAAGTCGTTCGTATCCTTCATTTATTTTTAATTCTATACGAAATTATAACAAAAATGTAGTTCTAACACATCCAAGTCAAAACAAAAGCGAGGAAAACGTTCATTGATAAGAAAGATTTTGTTACAGTATGCCAATATCAGCGGCCGAGCAAAGCCACTCAGTGGCGTACAGCTATTTAAATGGAAAATATTTCGTTATTTTTTGACACTTGTCGTAGGCCTCTGTCTCACAATAACCAATTCTGAAAAATGAAAAGATATCGGTAGATCGTATAAAAGAAAACACCCGAAGTAAAATCCAAATACCAAATAACAGATACCAACCACAGCTAAAAATAGTATGTACATCAAAATTGACATTACAAAAATAACGCTAAGTGGGTCATCTTCCAAAGTCATCCAAAAATTAAGTTGTTAATAGTATATAACAATTATAAAGGTCTCGTTATATTCGAACAACCCTGAATTTAAAGTTCTTAATATATAAAAACTTGGCAGGGTTCCTTGTGTTCAAAATGAACCCAGATGGCACTGAAAAATATACAGGGTTTTTCAAAAACTTGATGCCAAACCTAAGAAAGTTTTAAATGACAGTGAAACAAAAATTTGCATATACATAAACTTTTTTTCTTTTAAATCACTCCCCGCCGAATTATACCATTACCGTCGAGAAATAAGGCCTCAGCGCTCCAGTCTGATGTCAGCGCAGGTAGGTAGAATTGTCCAATGCCCCATGGTTGAATTTACTCCGCCTCGAGCCTCCAGAGAAAACGCTGGCATTGGCCAGTTCTACCTACCTGTGCTGACGGGCGCTGAGGCCTTGTTTCCAGTCGGTATTGGTTATAACTTCCTTAAAAGGATGGTTATATTAGAACTTTATCGGACAAGAATTTGATTAGAAAAAGGTATTTACTACAAATTCTTATTTAGTTATAAACTTTTTGAGCTCTTTAGTTGTTTCTCTTATTGTTACGTGTAAAAAATAAAATACGTTATGATGCACGGCACAGTTATTTAACAAAATGCCTTGCATCATTAATGAACTTAATTTTTTTTATACAAAAACCAGTTTTTTCAGTACATATCTTGATTTTGTAATAATCACAATCTTGTCCCTTATACAGCTCTAATAAAACATTTACAAGGGTTGATAATTTCAACACCTTAAAGTCATCCATAAAAATTAATCAACAGTAATATCCCAAGTGCATTAAAATAGCCGATTAAATTTTGACGTTTCTGTCAGAATGTTTTGCTAAGAAATTTGTCAAGTAAATTTGCCGCTCAACAAGAATCCCGAGTGCGCAGCACGAGGGATTTTGAAGCGGAAAATTTACGAGATATATTTCTTCAGAGCAAAACATTCTGACAGAAAATCGTCAAAATTTATTCAGGCTAGTTTACATGCACGCGGGATGTTCGGAGTGATTATTTCCTGAATAAATAAATAAAATTCAGTTGGTGAAGCACCTTTAATAAACATGTTAAAATTATGCACAAGCGATTAAATTTTGACATAAATTTAACCGCGGTTAAATTTTGGCGTTTGAATTTTAGTCATTATTAAACTGACAGAAACCATGGTGATTACGCATTTTTATGGATATGAAGGAAATAATCATTTAAAAATTTTGAGTTTTTCCCAAATGTTGATAGTACATTGCATACAAGGTATGCCAAATCGTTCCGAAGAGACTCAAAGAATTATTAATTAACCTTTTTTGTGATTCCTCTTATTTTTGTGAAATGTAGTTTTTTTACAATGTTATTATTTTTTAATTTTATTAATATGATTTTGTTAATTCTTCAGTTGATATTTGAGGATAGTGCAATTAAAGATGCTTAATGTGAGTATACTTAAAACAAAAGCTTTTATATACAGGGTGTTAATTAAGTACGTATACAAACTTTAAGGGGTGATTCCTGGATCAATTCTAAGATAAAAAGCGCATACAAACATGAGGCGTAAACAGCTTCGCTTTCGAGATACATGGTGTTGAAATTTAAACAAAATTTTTTTTCAAAAATCTGAAAAACTTCTAGAAGTATTGTAATGAAACTTGGTGTATGTTAGTATTCCATAAAGTGGTATTGTTTGGTCAAAATAAATTTAATTTATTTCTACCAGTGGCGTGCATCGGGGCCACCTCAGTTATCTTATTTCAGACAAATCTGGTACGACACTGTTTTTTAGTCAATACGATATGTTTTTTAGCTTTATCCATTGAAACTATACAAAAGATGTATCTTTCATTTTTTTATAGAATAAACCTTTTGCAGGAAAAATCTGTAACAGCAATTTCGTTCATTAGACGTTAATGGGACCTAAACAGCTTTGTTTTCAAAATACAGTTTAAAGAAGCTGTTAAATACGTTATTTAATAAAAAAACAATCTAGCTACAAAACTTTTTTCTAGAAAACAGTGGCGTACCAGATTTTTTTAAAATAAGGTAACTGGCACGCTACTGGTGGAAATAAATTAAATTTATTTTGAGCAAACAATGCCACTTTATGTAATACTAACCTACACTAAGTTTCATTAGAATACCTCTAGCCGCTTTCCAAATTTAAAGAAAAATGTTTTTGTTTAAACTTCAACGAACTTGTCGAAAACGAAGCCGTTTAGGGCCCATGTTTGTATGAACCTTTTATCTTAGAATTGATCAAGGAATCGCCCCTTCAAGTTTGTCTACGTACTTAATTAACATCCTGTATATATTTTGTGACGTAATGTAATAAATACAATTTTTATGAGTGGTCCAGTTCATTTATGGTGCAGTATATCTTGCATTTGAGATCACGTAGTCGATTTCGTTTTTAGTTACTCCGTCGGGACTTCTCCACGTCCATTTTTTTTGCTTTGGTTTCTGAAAGAACGTGTTTAGGCAGTAAAGGTTTTCTTTTGTGAGGAAATCTAGTAGCATTTCTTCTCGATTATTTCTCTCACCCAATCCAAAGTTGCCTATGTTTTCAGGATCTCCTTGATTTGGGTGCCCGATTTTCGCATTAAAGTCACCTGTAACTATAACGAAATTTGCGTTCTCCGATTTTCTTGCCATTGATATATCTTCATATAGCTGTTCTACCTCCTCATCATCCGAGGTACTCGTTGGTGCGTATATACAGTGCGTACCAAATGTATGGAACCTGTCTTGTTATTTCAAAACTATACAAGCTAAACCGATAAAATTTAATCTGCATGCTGTTTACAAAAGCCTTCTATTATTTTCACAGTTTTGTTATTTTTTAACTGACAAGGTCGGAAGCTGCATAACCAACTTGACATTTTTTTAAGGGGAAGGGGGTCAAATCGCATACCATTTGAAAGGTATTTTCAAGTAGAATTCAGCGACATGCCGCTTGCCATAGTTAACTCTAAAGATAACTTCGCTATTGTAAATTAAAGATTGGCAGTAGATATGAACTGGTAAAACTGAAGATCCAGTTAGCATGGGAAACAATGAATTGTTTTATGATGTTTAATGTACCATCAGATATATTAAAAAATTGTACCCCCTTTTTCTGTCATTTATTAAAATAAATGAAATTAATCAACATGTTACCCATATAACATTTTTCAATTTTAACATAAAAAAGAAATGAAAACTTCATAGTTAGCAAAAGTCGTAATTAATTCAACACAATGTCAAATTTCAACTATATAATATCGTTATGTAAATATGCAGGTTTTATTGAGGTGAATGTATTCTCTAATCTATGTTTTTCCTTTCATTAATGTAAACCCAATTTTTAAACTATATATTTTTAATAACAACTGATGATGCAACCATAAATTGCGAAACGTCTTGTAATTTTTTAAAAGTTTTAAAATATTAAACATGTTACGACTTATTGATTTTTTATTATTCCAATAGTAAAAATCATGCATTAATAATATAACACATATTTTCAAAATTTTATTGTCATAATTTATCTCCATAAACTATAATGTTAAATTTCTAAATGTCAATACGCCATACTTTTTTTTTTAGATATTCTGTTCACGGGCAGATTGACACACAAACACACAGACACACAGTCCAATGAGCAAAAACATGTGTTTTGGATTTAGGGGACGTCTACAAAACTTTGCAGTGTGTTATTTACTGAATTGTTAGTTGTACGTGAAACAACCTGTATAATCTTTTTTGTAGAGAATTTCCTAGCCTTCATTTTTTGTAATAACTAAAAAAGTCATACGACCCATAGAAAGCGATATATTTGCGAAAAACGTATTTCTATGACATTTGACCTTTAATAACTCAAAATGCAAGCGCAATATGGATGGGGACTTTTGAAACATTATTTGTAATGTAAAAATAAAGTTGTATGCAAAATTTTAGCTCACTTGGATTTTTTTCGGCAGGCGGATCCAAATGTAACTGGACTAATCAAAAAAGTTTCTGAAGAGCGTAGACATTGCTTTTATTTATTTTCATGAATATGCAAGCTATAGCCATAAAATGAAAAGTAAAAAACTCGAACTTTGATTGATAACTGCAATCCAAAAGGCGACGGCCAATTTTGGTTTTCACCATTAAGTTTTTCTAGAAATAACAGTTCGAGGAATGTTTCTATATCTCTTACACTTATCGTGATTCCCTATAAAAATATACAAATTTGACCACCCTGTACATACTGCAAATTGCAACAAAAAATGATTACAGCAAATAACTTCTGGATTTTTCTGATAGTGATAAGTAAACCATATGCACAGAATGTATAGGGGTTCTGGAGGCAAGCATGGTTAATAGGGCACTGATTATATAACCGTCCAAAGGCTACAAACCAAAATAAGTAAAACTAGAAATTTGAATAAAGTATGTTTTAGTAAATAACTACGATACAGTAAGTATTGGTAGTTGTCTTAATAATTTGAAAATACAGAACAAAATAACTTAATGATCTATTATGTAAAATTATTATTTTTTCGTACAGTGTTTCGGTATGGAGCAGCCGCTTTGGCAAATTATTGTTCCTCCGTTTCAGATTACTTTTCTTCTAGGATATGGCAGCTTCCATTTGATTATTAATGTACTAGTATTATAATTATAGTAATTAAAATTTGATTGTACATAGTCCATTAAATCATATTATATTTTAAGAGAAGCGTACGTGACTGTCAAATGTCATAAGTGATTTGAATTTTAAAGATTATTATGATAAATGTTACTTATATTTACTAGACGTGTGTCATCATTAATTTTATTACATTCATTATGTCAAGTTTAAATTTTATAACTAAAAAGAATGCTTGAATTTGACATGGGTAAAATATATTTCGGTTTTTCGGTGACTGGCATTGCATGTTGTTGTTTAAGTGTCTATAATGTAAGTTAGTAAGGTAATTAAAATATGTATCTCCGTTATTATCTCACCTGTTTAAAAAAGGTTACTTCAACATAGTGTAGTGTTATAAATTATTTCATTAATGTTATTTCAATATTTTCATAAGTAATTGAATAGCCATCATTAAAGTATTTAACAATGTCCTTATCAATAATTGGCACATCAAAGTTTTAGTATGTGTACAATGACGTGTGGACCACTAACTGCTCATGAAGGCAAGTGCATATATACAGTTTTTATAGAGAAGAAAATTTCTTATTACTATGCGAGTTCCAAAGGAAGCAGAAACGGTTTCAGAAGCGTTATTTTAAAATTCACTTGAACTTTAAAATCAAGCTTGCTACTTAGTAGGGATGGGCGCGTGACGTGAAAACAGTCGTGTCACGTCGTGTCACGGCGTGTCACGTCGTGAACGTGACCAATATTTGAAAATCGTAACGTGAACGTTAGTGAACGTGAGTGAAAATTTCCAAGGCGTGATTCACGTTTCACGTTAATTTCACGTTAAATATTTAGTAACGAATAAAAAACTGCAGGGTGCAGCAACTTTTAAATTCATTAAATCACAAATTGTGCCAAACAAGTTACATTATGTGGCTTTATTATTGGACCCTAATTATAAATCCTTAAAGTTCATACCTTCACATAAAAGGGAAGATTATAATGCAAATAAAACTATAGATGATAATGATGAAATACATAGCAAACGACTCAAAACTGGTACATCAGCATCAGATTCTTACCTTTCTACACTTAGAGATAACTCTGACGATGACACATGTAATTAGGATGATGTCGAAACAGAACTAAATTAGTATGTTAAATTAAAATTCGGAAATGTAGATGACATTTTAGGATTTTGAAAAAACAGTGTAAATACGCCACTGTTGAGAAATTTTAAACACGGCAAGTTCCGCTACAAGCGAAAGAGTATTTTCTACAGCTGGGCAAATTTTAGAAGAGTGCAGAATTCGACTTAACGCTGAAAATGTTGATTACATATTATTTTTAAATCAACATTTTAATGTGTAGATGTGTAGATGAACTTATTATTCTAATAAAAGTAATGTTTTATTTTTTATACTCGGCTAAAGCTGAAAATGTTAATTACGTTTTATTATTAAACCAAAAGTGTATTGTGTAGATGTGTAAATGAACCTATTTTTAGAAAAGTACTACCTAATGTTTTGTTTTGTATACTCGACTTAACACTGAAAATCTTGATTACGTTTTATTTTTAAACCAATTTATTGTGTACTTGTGTAGATGAACTTATTATTCTAATAAAAGTAATGTTTTTTCGTATACTCGCCTAAACGTTAAAAATGTTAATCATTGTACGTAAAAGTACTTTCAAACCTACGAATTAAAAGTGTTGCCTAGCAACATATACCTTCTGTACTCATACCAATATGGGAAACGTCAATTCCAATGACAGCTTTTGGTATTAAAAGTATTAAAAAGCTGCAAGAAATATATTTGCTAGAAATCAGTATTTATCCCTTGTCGAAGTTATTGTATTGAATTTTCATTTTTTTCTTTTTATGGCAACTATTCTGATTGCAACATATCACGTAAATTATGTCAGGTGCAAAACATATTTTTACTTCTCTTTAGGGTTTTTTCGTTGGTTTTAAATTTGAACATTCTGTTCTATCTGAACTTAAATTTTGAAATAAAAGCTGCGTGTCACGTCGTGCGTGGCGTGTCACGCCGTGAACGTGAGTGAACGTGAGCGAAAATTCACTCACGCGCCCATCTCTACTACTTAGCAAGTGGAAAAACTGATCTAATTCAATGTTTGGGAAATAGCTTTCTACATTTCGTTTAAGGTAAATTATGATAAATTATACTTAATTTTTCTATGTCAGTTCTGTAGTTGATTTTAGTTTTTTCATAATTTAATTTTTTGTTTATTATGTTATCCTTTATCTAATAGACGTGTCTGTCCGGGACGCTGTTTTGTCTGTCTGGGACGCTGTTTCAGCAGCGAAACCGTAAGAGATAGAGAAAAAAGTTATGAAAGTTATATGTTTGGAATGATCATGTCAGGTCAGGAACCGAATTTCAGTCTCTAACACTAATTATTATCGTAATTATCCTAATCCGAACTTTTTAGGTTAGATTCTAGGCAAATTTTATCAAGGCGAATGCGACTGGTAGTTTGCTACCAACAATGACGTCATTTACGTACGTGTGGTGAATACGCGTTCTATTTGCAAAACGGTTTTTTTTTGTTTTATTAAATGAGACATTTGTCTCACTGGACTGCTAGTTATATTATATTTTTTTTAATTTCTTTATATAGTATCTAAGAAATAATTAGATTTGTAGAAATTTGTACTGCATTTTAATTCTTTTTTTTTTAGTTTGACCTATATAACTTTGTACAGTCTATTTGGTACATTACGTTTGATCCGTTATTAATACACGTTTTACGCCTTAAATTATTGAAGAATTTTATTGTATTTTGATATTTAAAATCAATTTAAAAGTTGTATTTTTTAATTCTTGTGCTAATAATAATGATAATTTAGAAATGTTTGATAGTTATAAAAGCTGACTCTTTAGTACGTATATTGATTACTGTTAAATTCTGTTCCAAGAAAATTGGGTTGTAGCGTAACCGTTTGGTTTTTGTTTCTATTATTAAATTTGTGTATTGTGTTAGTTATGTTTTTGTCTATATATTCTTTAACATTGTTTTGATTTTATTTGTTTCTTCTTGAAATTTTTTATAAGAAATATTGTCGCTATCTACTAAATTATTAACTAACCTTTTTGTATTTAATGATATTGAAATGTAAATATCCTTCTGTTTTGACTTCTTTCCTATACCAGGTTTTGTTTATTGTGCCGTTGATTCAATATTTTTATATAACAAATGAGAAAATTGAACTACCTCACTTACTTGCTAATGCATATTATTGGTCTTACTTTCTAGATACTCAAACAGCAACATAAAACGTCAGTAACTAAAGTGGGTTTATAACAAAACCGAAATATATTTTAGTCGTGCCAAACTCAACCATTCTTTTGAATTCTAAAATTTAAACTTGGCTGTAATAATTCCCCACAATGAATGTAATAAAGACCATCGGCTGTAAAAATGCGCACTTATTAAATGTATTTTCACTTTCATCTTTTTAAGTCATATATAACAGTTTTCTAAATTCTATAGTTCAACTCGAACGAATGACATCGTGTTTTGGGAGAGCCACAAGTTTTACATTTTGGCAAAAACTCCTGCATTTTTAAAAATGAATCTCGAAGGCTTACATTTCAAAATGGATGAGGGCTATTCTATAACAATGGAAACTGCTTTAAGTCCTTGAATGCTAGCCGAAACATACATCCTACAAACGTTACAACATAGTATAAAAATATAGAAGAAATACAAAAACATATTGACAACTACATAGTAAAACGATTTTAACGTTAAAAGGTGTGAGGAACGTCAAACTATTTATGAACATCAAGAACAGAAATATAGTAGAGAGACGTGGACTTTAATTCAATTAAATCACACGAATGCAAAAAAACTATTCTAACCCAGAAATGAAGAAATAATGTTTCCAATAATATAAAAAATAGTAAATCATATTTGAACGTGAAATTTTCAAAAAGAAATTTCCAACAAAAAAACTTTTAAATGGAATTTTGAAATTTTTCTTAAACTTAAAACTATGCTGAAAATTGCAATATCTGTCAAAGGACAATATCCACTTAAATTTTTAAATAAATTAAATTATATTCCATTAGATTAAGTTTGTGCATTCTATTTAGGTAATGGTCCAATTATTTATTTTCAAATTTATATGGCTGACGTTTACAATGAAAACAAGAAAACAATTCCACTTCGCCTTTTACAAAACCAAACTTCATGGTAGGCGCACGAAAATATAACTGGTTTCTTGTTATGTAAAAATGAAGATAGTCTATAAAGATATATGTTTCAACGTATAATAAAAACGAAAATACACAATAAGTTTATAGAGACTATAAAATAAAAATATTTACTGCATTTGTTTTCGCAGTTTTCTCAATTTAAAAAAAATACTACTATCCAAATTTCGGAAATGTGTATAATGATTTCCGTAACAGCTTTACATTCCCTTAAAATTTTTATTAATTAATCGAGCATTAAAACTTGAAATCTACTTACTGCAGTGTAAAGATAGCCTAAAATCACAAATCGCCACAGAGCACTTGTAACTTCCATTGCGGGCAATGAGCATTTGCTTTTGGGTTATCTGTAATCTGTAATATATTGACTATCGTCGTATGCTTCATTCTTGATGACAGTTCCTTGAGAATACACCTCCAAGAAACGCTGATAAGAATGGTGGGCGAAGTTTTCGTGGTTGGATAACCGTCACTAGAGCCTGCTTTATTGTTAGCTTCGAATGAGGTATTAAAAATAATGTAGTTTGCGGTTTTATGTCACACAGATTTACTTACTCTGAAACAATTCCCATTACATTATCGAAGGTTTCGTTATATGACAAAGTTGGGGGATAGCATTGTCAGATTAGTATTTGAACGCACAAACTCCATCTGTTTACATTATAAAATTTAATTGAATAAAACACCGTAAGTACGAATCTATCAAACAAATCTGATATTCCCAGAATTTTTATTGAACAATACAATGGCGATATTAATGAATAAATATTTCCACTTGCCAGTTACCACTGCAAATCAAATTTGTTGGAAATTACAATATAGAGCAAAATAATTGTTAATATCAAAGCTATTAGAAGCATTGCTGTGGTAAATATATTTACAGCCGTCTACAACTACACAAAATTACTTCCATATCTTCGAAATGTTTATCAGGGGCAGGTGACAGGAACCTAACCTATGAATGCAGGCGACGAAAATAACCTTTCTTATAGTTCACTATACTGCTACAAGATTTTTGAGTTAAAATAAACTGCAACCTTGCAATCTGCAGTCCACAATATTCGTTAGAACACGTACAGTTCGTGTCATAAATTTTACAGGTACAATAACTAACAATAATTAGTCCGTAGCGTAGAATGTAACAGGTAGGAACCCAAATACTGGTTTCGGAAAAAAACATGGAAATTATTACCGAATCCTTGCTGCATTGTAAACTTCAGTTGTTGGCTCCCTGACGGACCTGCCGAAAATAGCAACCCGGAATGAATCAACCACGACGATATCCAAGAGGAGGAACTCTAACGAAGCCTTAAAGGGCTGACGTAAAGAAGAAGCTCTCCGAGCGGTTACCTGCATCGAAACCTTAAAAACTAACATAGAGAAACAATTGTCGGAGCAGTCATTTCTAATGAAACGGTCAGTAAAAGCTTACGGCAATTCCAATAAAATCGACCTGGATGGTTAAAACCCGATTTCGAGATGTAGCGGTGCCACCAAGTCAAATAGGTTCACCCAGAGTCTCAAATAGGGTACATTTCCCAAATGAAGTTTTAAAACTTGCTAGGCGACCGTAATGACTCGTGATTCAAAGGTGGTCTACAACCAACCGGCACAAAATTGCCTTAAGACAATTTAAAATTTAAAACGCGTATTTAAGAAATAAAGATAGAACACTTTCCGTATACATAAAGTGGCAAACACAATTAGTGCTTAACAAATAATATGTTAAAAAGCTAATCAAAAATAGAAAAGCTAAAATTATATTGTGACTGTAAAAATCATGTTATGTTGCGACATATAGCTAATATTGTTGCAATGAATGGCAGACAATTTATTTGACGTTAAGTCAAAGGTTGCCTTTGTTTCGTACGGTTTTTCCCCAGGGCGAGATTTCTGATTCTTATAGAGACTATGTTAAAAATAACTAATAGATAAACTTGACTGAATTTTCTGTTCAATGATGTAATTTCTTTATTACCTAGTTAAAGTAAGCCAGAAAACTGCAATAAAGTGTATTATGCAGAAACATTATCATACTTCAAATATACATTTAAAAAGTATCGATCAAACCGGTCCAGACAGGACATGGACGAAAGCATGGTGAATTTCAAAGGCAGGTGCTTTCAAACAGTACTTGCCTATGAAACTTGTGAAGAGAGGAGTGACAACATGGCACAGGGCACAGGTGTGATGTTAAGTCAAGACACACGACAGGCACGAACATTTATTTGTGCTAAGGAGCAATCAGATCAAACTTGAACTTTGGGAGAAATAGTGAACACTTAGTGCGAAGCGGTAAAACATGACAATGCGGTTTTGCAATCGGTAGACTTTTTCCTTTGTAAACATAATGGATGTCATAAAATTTCAAGCTGTAGGTACAGCTTTGTCAACAAGAAGAAGTATGCCAAAAAAGTTTAAATAAATCTGGCACTATATATACATTACTATGAACTAGTTCCCCCAACTTTACTTTAATAAAAGAAAAATGATGGGTGCTCCTAAATTCACGTACTGCAATAAGACTAGTGCTAGATGTGCACGATCTTATTAAAAATACAAATATTTTACTGCAAAATTGAATGAATTTGGTGCCCTTATTTTATTTTAATCATCTGCAATAAAATTCGGCTTTCCCGATGAACATAAAAACTCTGCCTCAGGGTTAGGTCGCTAAAATTAGAAATACTGAGTAGAGCAAACTAATTTTTAGTAGCTCCAATTCAACTAGGATTCTTTTACTTGTGAACGCACCACAACTAAATCTGAAGTAGCTAACCTCAAAAATTGCCATGAACACAAAACAGTGTGCCCTCGAACAAATCGCAATAATTGATTTAAATCTCTGCCAAAATCAACAAAACACCACAGGTATACAATATTTATCCTCGCATAGCAACAGTACTAACGGCTTTTTTTCTATCGTGACGTAGACGTGACGCCAACCATCCTACATTTTTGGGAGACTCTATCTAAATTTCTAGGTTCTGGAAGGCACTGGGCAATCCGGAACTCCGGCAATACGAAGCGGAAACTCCAATCTTACAGGCCCCAGCGAAATAAAAAGACTCTGGATGATAGAATTTGCACAAATACCTGGTTTCAAAAAGCTTCCGATGATGAGCCGCACCACTCAGGAGGAAGCGAATTCGTTTTCTTAGCTGAAAATTACCTGCTGACTCGGATCAATGCCTGTAGTTCTGCGTATAGGACCCCTCTAGGCGTTGAAAACACCAAACTTAGCTCCAACTAGCTCCTTCAGGCGGTATCATATCCCAAACGTAGCCCGAACCTAGATTTCAACTGCCTGGTTTTTGTCGAAGACGAATATTCACCAAATACAGCACTTTAAGACTGAAAAACTGGTTCCAATTATGCCCAACACTTTAGTGGTTAAATAAAACCAACACTTGTAGTAAAATGGATGTGTTTTATTAACAAAATCAAACTTTTTATGGGAGCCGATGTAAAACAACGTTATAAGCTTGGGAAATTTCAAAGTTCTCTTCTATGGCTGTTCAACAAAAGAAAATCTAGTATCTTAGCAACATCTCGCCGCAACTGTTTAAAAGGAAATAAAGTTTGATACATAAAATTAACTTATAGAATAAGGTGTTGATAACATGTTTAATTCTTACAGGCTAAATAAATGTTTTTCTTAGGTTATAAATGCACTACACTGAAATACTCTACTGTTTCTAACCGCACTGTTATGTTATGTATTTTATTATGCACTTAATAATGTTATTCGTTTTATGTCTTTGCTATTAGTAGGTTGCTCCTTTGCAAAATATCTTGTCGGTTGCTTCTTGCAACGTTTCTAATCCTCGTACTGCATTGCTATATCCTTCACTTACTATGCCATTCTGATCCTAACTTTCTGAGCACTATAATGCTCATAACATTATACTTGTGCAAACCATTTCGTACAGTAACAAACATAATACTACAAACGTTAATGCTACAATCGTCAGATACAATCTAACTGCATTCGCACTTCCAAAACCTCGTCAAATCTGAGCCCAAAAACGTAACCCTTGTGAACTAGCTTTTCATGTTCCCTTTGCCTTAAATTGTGAAACTCGGCTGCACCCATCAGTGCCTTTATCTCAATAAAAGTAAGTTAAGCTTGCACTAATTAAAATAATTAATTATGTGCCCCGGTTTAACTTTTAATGCATTCTAGTTCAATAATAATAATAATAATAATAATAATGGTCGTTTATTGAAGGAGATCTGCACCATCTCTACATATAAATACATTAAAATAATATAACATAGTACATAAAAAAAAATATAACAAAATAACAATATTTCTTGCAAGTATGTCACAGTCACCTTCAAAAGGGCGAAGTTCAGATTTATGAAAAATCAAATTTTCATAATCTGCTCTTACACTTAACCCTATTATTTCGTTTACTAGAGATACGTCTTGAGGGAGATATAAAAAAATAACATTAAAATTTAATTTTTAGGTAATTTAAAATATAAAAAAGTTAATTTAGTGACGTGCAAATACGAATGAGAATATTTATGTAATGCGTAATAAAAAAAAAATATAAATTTAACTATGATGAGAAGAGATAATAAAAAACAAAAAGAAACAAATAACATTATTTTTGATTTTTATAAATAAAACTAGTAAGCTGGTGTTTGAATGTGGAAACTTTAAACGATTTTAGATATTCCGGCAAGGTGTTGTAAACATTACTGATGGTATATGAAAAAGATTTTTCAAACAAATGAGATTTGTGGATTGGAGGTGTGATAATGCTTTTTTTTCTTACATTAACTCTGTGAACATGGTATCTAAATTTTACTTTCTTAAACAGGTAAGTTGGTTGCTTAGTAACTATAACTTTATGATACAGAACTGAGGAATGCAACATTCTTCTATTATACATATTAAGCCATTTAGCTTCAGTTAATGTATGAGAGATGCGATGAAACTTTTTGATACCATATACAAGCCGAAGACAAGAGTTCTGCATTCGTTGAACTCTCTTCACATCATAGCTATCGATGCACGGTCCGTACACAACATCACAATGATTAAAATGGGACAATACAAGGGATTCACATAACAATATCTTTAATTTTCTAGTTAAACAAAATCTTTGATTAAATATTAACTTCAAATTAATATAAGCTTTACGTAATAAATGACTAATATGTTGAGAAAATTTTAAATCTTCATCTAAAATAAGACCAAGACTTTTTGCACTTTCTTTTACAAGCAAAACCTCATCTCCAACCTTAACAATCACGTCCTGTTTAATTAAATTTCTAGCTTTACGTTGGCCAAATACCATAACCACGGATTTTTCTGCGTTAATTTTTAGACAATGTTTTTCAGATATTTCAACAAGAGCATCAATATCAGATTTAATGAAATTATTAGTTAGTGCAACATCTTCAGGTTTAAAACCGATTTGAAGTTGTGTATCGTCGGCATAGAGGTGATACTTGCAGTGCTTAACATAATTTCGGAAATTGCATGTGTACAGTGAGTAGAGTAAAGGTCCTAGATTTGAACCCTGAGGCACTCCGGCCATAAGTGGTAAAGGAAGTGAGGTTTCCCCATTTAAAATGACTTTCTGAAAACGATTTGTAAGGTACGACCGCATGAGTTCCACAGCGCCGGCAGCAAAACCAATAAACCGCAAGATACTGAACAAAATTTTATGAGAAATAGTATCAAATGCTTTTGAATAGTCTAACATGACTAAAACGGATGTTCTGTCTTTATCAGCAGCAGACAGTATATCATCAGTTATGTTCAGGAGAGCAGTAGCACAGCTATAACCCTTTCTAAAACCTGATTGCGTTTCGGGTAAGATATTATGAAGGGCAATATAAGTTGTTATTTGTGCCCCCATTATTTTTTCTAAAATTTTAGACATAACTGGCAATATACTGATAGGACGAAGGTCCTTAAACAGTTTAGGTTCATTGATCTTAGGCAACGGAATGACATCAGCGGTCTTCCATTTTTCAGGAAACACAGAAGATAACAAACAACAATTAATTATGTGAGTAATAATAGGCAAGATAGTAGGAAAACACATTCTAAGCATTGACACACTTATACCGTCACAGCCAACCGCATTCGTTTTAATATCGAATATTATACTTGATATTTCATTTTCATCAGATAGTTTGAAGCAAAACAAGGACTCAAACGGTTTTAGGAATGAATTATTGTAGAAATCTTCTAATTCTATGTTACCAGAAACAGATGGCCTACCGGCACTTAAAAAAGTGTCATTGATTTTATTAACATCATTAAGATGAGGTGGAACAGTATTTTTATTGGATTTCTTTGAGTGATATATATTTAATGATCTGAGTTCCTTCCACATAGTCTTAGAATCATTTCGAGCCCGGTATTCTAAATAAGCTTGTTTTTCTTTCCTAATCGCAAACGTTGTATAATTACGTAAAGATTTGTAATATTCCCAAGAGCCACTAGTCCCAAGTCTTTTAAATCGTTTAAAGGCAGCATCTCTTAGAGATATCATTAGTCTAATGTTATCAGTAAGCCATGGTGCTTTAGGTTTCGTTATCTTTACCGTTTTTACGGGGGCATGCCGGTTAAACAGAGTTAACATATTATTAGTAAAATATGTAACTTTATCATTTATATCTAAGATGTTATAAATATTTTGCCATTGTATTTGCTGTAAGTCATTTCTAAAATCATTACTATCGAAAGATCGAAAGTCTCTAAACGTAAATAAATGTGGATTAACGCGTACATTTGTATTTATTGGATAGTGACAATATATTAAAGAATGGTCAGATATGTGATGCATATTTATAACACCTGTATTTTTTACTTCTATATCTGAGTCAACAATTATAAAATCAATTAATGTGGCGGTGGTGGCTGTAACTCGAGTGGGTTCTAGTATAATTTGCTTGAGCCCCATTGCATCCAATGCAGAATAAAACTGTACACATGCAACCTCGTGAAATTTAAGGAGATTTAAATTAAAATCACCTATGCACACTATGTCGTCACATGAAGATAAAATTAAAGAAACGGAGTCTTGGAAAGCATTTAAAAAGTCAGAATGCGAGTACTCTTGCCTCCTATATACGGTACCAACCCTTATTGTAATACTAGCAATTTTAATGCTGACCCAAATCTGTTCTAAAGCAATACTGTTGCTTGCCGTTTGAAGTAAGACAGAAGAATAATTATTTTTAATATACATACCAACACCTCCTCCCCATGTAGCAGTAACACGGTCTTCTCGTAGAAAGTTATACCCTTCAATGTTTACAGCTTCATTCGGAATATGAGGGAAAAGCCTAGTTTCAGATACTCCTACTATATCGTAGCCATCATTCAGTACCAGAGATTTAAATTCTGCAAAATTAGTTAAAAGAGATCTTACGTTTAAATGAGCTATCTTAATACTGTTAATCATGTAAGTATCTAGATAAGTAAATAAATAGACTAGCTGTAGGAAAGATACTCCTACCAATTGAAGATGACTGCGGCTCGTTTAGTAATTCGTAATAATCTTTCATATGAGAAACATAATCTAATTTTAAATATGTGTACATTTTCCCACAAAGTATCAGTAATAAGATAAAAAACCTTTCACCAACAAAACCTTGACGCTTTATCATAAAGCAACTTAAAAGTATTTTCAAATTAGTTATACACACAAAAAATAATGGTATGCAAACTAAACTAAATTTTATATCACATTTCCTAGTGAAAATTAAATTGGCTTATTGAATAATAGCAACATAATGATCATTCACAGCGGAAATCCCATATAATTTCAAATCAACATTATTCAAGAAGTAACAATAAAAAGAAGACCTTTTACACACACAACCTAGATTCATTATCATAAAGTAGCATAAACATATATTAAACTCAGCTTCCTTAAATGGTAATAATAGTTGCAAATCGTGAGAGTTCACAAAATTGAAAATCGTATAACTAATGTACATCAGTAAAATCGGAAGTGGAATTTATTACGTATACCCGAGAATTCTCACTTTTCCGCATCATTATCTTACCATTTTTAACCCACAAAAATCGAATACCATTAGACTTTTTAAACTCACGACACTGGTTAAACAACTTTCTGTACTCAGGAGATAAAAACTCGTTGATGTAGATGGGATTAGATATTCCAGAGGATGGGTCCAGATCCTTAGTGGAGAAAGTGCGTTTGATTTTCCTCGCGTTCAAAAATTCTTCTTTATAGATGCGACTAAGAAATTTTAAAATAATACAGCGTGGTTCAAGAGGTCTCGATTGATTAGGGGCTAATCTGTGACATGCATCGATCATAGTTTCATCGATAGGATAGTTCAGCGCACGGCCAATAATCCCTATTGTGGCCAACACATTTTCATCCCGCGGTTCCGGTACTCCTCTGATTTCTACACAATTCAAACGGCTGTATTGTTCCAGGTGATTAATTCTTTGTTTGAAATCAGAATTTTCTTTCTTTAGATTTACATTGTCAGCATTTAATTTGTCCATCGCAGAAAAACATTCATCCAGTCGTTTATCTTTTTCGCTTATTAGTTTTTTTAAATCTCCTAATTGATCGTGATAATAATCTAAGGATTGTTGGAATGCATCAAGCTTATCCGACAGCAACTTGTTCTCTTCTTTAACTGCCTCCTTCACCGCACGTGTTATGATTGATAACATATCTGCATTGACAGTGCCCGAGGTTTGTAAATGCGACTGAGTATCAATGCCAGCACTTGCCTTCGTCTTACACTTTCCACATCTCCACGCTAATTTCGCCTCAATGCTAAGTTTGCGAAAGGAGGTTTCTCGCACACCACTGCATAAGTAATGAATATTACTGTTACAGCCTTCACAATGCACAAAATCAGGCTCCAGTGGCAACTTCTCATCACAGACGTTACACAAAGACATTTTATGTAGGATAAATTTATACTGCACGCACTTATATTGTAATATAAATAATAAACTACAGAGCAAACTTCTCATACGTCCACACTCGAAGACGGTCGAATTATATAATTGGCTAGCAGAATTGTTGAGAGCACAAAACCATAGCAATATATATATATATATATCAACCAAATGGCAAAATACAGTATTTGTTATTGCTCAGTGCAAACCGCACTACCGAAATGGCATCCGTAAAACAAAAGGCACATATGGAAATCGACTGGATTGTATTTGTAGCGTAGCGTGATAATTGGCCTGAAAATTCCTGTCGTGAAAGAGACGGCCATAATCTGAAACTTGACACTAAGTGCAGTTTTAAATCAGAAAGTGAAATTCGAGTCGTGACAGGGCTGAGTTGAACAATCAAAGCTAACAGGTCTTACCATTCAAGACTCAATTCCCAGTTCAGTGGGGTTATGTCGTAAACCAGGAATATCGGCCAACAAACCCTTTTCGTCCCAAATAAGCAAAACCAGACGAAAAAAGAGAAAGTCAACAATACAGTAGTTGTAAACGCTCGAAAAGGAAAAGTTCTTTTCCATCGACAATTGCAACCTCTCGTGCTACAATACAGCTGGACTTCTATTGTACGCAATATAATAGAGAATATCCCTTCCATTCAGACGCCCGATATATAAAGGGGTAGCTTAGTTTTCAAGACCACTTACTTAAATAATTATATAAAACTGAGAAAATTAGATGGTATCAGCAGTCAGCCTGCTGAAGCAAATGGTATGATCGACTTCTCGTTGCTGAGCTTTCCACGAACAATAATATTACTTGAAAAGGAAAACCGACGATGTTGAAATGTTGTATGCCTTCCTTGTACGGTAAATTTTTATTAAGGCAGTTATCGAACATTCTACAGCTTTACAGAAGCACTTGCTATTTTCTTGTTTAGGCACGACACGACAATAAAACGGTGTCTACACTAAGCAGAATGTCAAAATAATTAGTGATATCTTTCAGCTTATACTTGATTAAATATTTTGAATTGTAAAATGATATGGGGAGACCGACCTTCATTCACGTCTTGAATCATGCTTAGGTTCTTTATAATGAAGATGTGAAACATTAAAATGTTTACGCGAATTGGGATCATCCCACGCTTAATAACTCTGTAACAATTATGATATATCACTAGCTATTTGTAAATGACAAAGTGAATAACCTATACAAATGGGAAAAATTGTAAACGAAATATTTCGGAAATCTTAATTCATGAAAAGCAACATTTTCAACAAACGTGCAAGTAATAGAGCTAAAAACTAAATCTCTTAGAATATATACGGTACTAAAATATACAGCCTGTTTCATTTACAAACAAATCCCAAATATCTTGTCCAAAGGTAGTTCTCAACAGTAATAATCTAGACATTTTACAGGTCATATTTCTATATTTTAAATAAAGACGATATAATGCTTGACAATAGATTTATTAATACTAAATATCATGTCCAATAAGCAATTCAGAAAGGCACTATATTCCTACACCTAGCTAATATTTTAGCAAAATTCTTTCTTCGTTTATCCTACACACGGAACGAAGGAATTCATACACTGCTAAACTACTTCAGTCATAACTTCTTACAAATTACTGTAGTAAAGCATGCTTCATTTTCAATGATGTGCGCTCATTACAATATTTACAGCCATGAAGACATTTCACTTTATTCAGCAAGCTGCTTTTTGAAGACAATACTAAATTTCATAGGTTTTAAACATAATTTACAACGGCAAT
>OW679194.1:246219589-246630987 GCA_940337035.1 Agriotes lineatus | reverse complement strand
TCTCGCATCACCTAAATTGATTATAATATCTGAAGCATCACAATGTTTTTTAACTTCCCACAATTGTTTTACGAGCTTTCCCACATGCTCAACATATTTTTCCCATTTTCGGCTGTAAAGTGGAAAAAGTCCTATAAAACATATCACACGAAGTCAATAGTTCGCCAGATCGCTGACAGTAGATACCTACTTGATCAGATTAAAAGAACAGCCCAGTTATGCGTTGAAGAAAGTGGTGGCAACATAAACACTAGGGTGGTTCTACATTATACTTAGTGGAAAAGACTTTTTCTAATTTTTTTGGTGGCACCCCTTAAAGTAGTTCTAATTCCGAAAAATCTGGTGTGATACACTCACACAACTTCCTTTTACAGTGATCTTATAATTAGTCAAAAATTTCATTTTAATTTTTAACCATTTGTTAAAATTTTCAAAAATTACAAATTCTACAAAAAAGGTACAAAATCGAGTGTTAGTTGAAGAGACAAATTTTCTCTAGAATTTTAAGGTGAATTCAAAAATGTAATAATATACCGGGTGTTTTATTTAAAATAGGAGTTAAAAAAAATAGAAAAAAAACAAAAGAAACCCACTTTAGAAGTATTCAACTGGAAAATCACCTATCTCACATCAATACACATTAAAAATGTAAAAAATGTAAAGTTTAAAAAAAATCGTTAGAGCCGTTTTTGAAAAAATCGAAAAAAGCTTGCTGTCTCATCTACATAGTACACAAAACTTATATATGAAGTTTCAACGCCATACCTCTTTTCGTTTTTGAGATATTCTGTTCACAGACAGACAGACAGACACACAGACACACACACAGACAGACCAATGAAAAAAAATATGTTTTTTGGGATCAGGGGACTCTAAAACGTGAAGATCCGTTGAAAACTCAATTTCGAATTTTTGGGGTGAATCCAATACTTCCTTTATAGTAAAAGGAAGTAAAAACAAACCTATAAAAAATGTGAGCACAATCAAATAATATTAATACGTGCCACCGAGCCCCGGAAGTTTACAAATTGCAGAGTTTAACGTACTTCACTTATTATCAATTAATAGCTCGTGAACAGTAAGTCGTCTCGAAATTTTGATAAAGACATAAATAAAAGGAAATTTGATTTGCTACACATTTAGTTATATGCAATTTATTCGAAAATTTGTGGGAATTTCAAAAAATTGCTTTTTTATATTAATAATCAAAAATATAATAGAATTAAGCAAATATATTTGTTTACAAATTAAATGAAACGAACAATATTAAAGAATCACTGAAGTTACATAAATTTAAAGAATTATATCTACAAACTTCAGAATAAAACAAATACTAATAGCAAGTTACCTATATGTAAAATAATGAAATACATAGCACAATAGTTACTTTTTTGTTAAGAAGCATTACTGGAATCAGGATATTGACGCCGATAATCACTAACAGCTTGTAGCAAGTACTGATTTTGGTCCTCTGTTTTGGCAATTAAGCTATTGTTACGTTTTTACGTTCGGGCTATTTACAAAATTATTCGACGCTTCTTGTATTAAACATTTATTTACAACGATTAATTACGATTATTTACAAACACACGAATTATCAAGGCAGAACACAAATTACTTAAACTAACGAACTATTTCTAACAACGATACATTTATTTATTTATATTGCACTTAACAGTAATGATTTATATGGTTATATTTATTTGTTATTTATTTCACTGGAGTTATATACACACGGTCTATTTATATTACGCCCTTCGAGCTTGATAAGAACTGGATGAGAACTCGATGAGAACTGCCGGCTATTCCCGCTCGCGAGTATTTATATCTCACGAAGGAGTCATTCTAGAACAATCGAGGCATTACTCGCTTTTCCGGCAAATGCATGACGCATTCGCGTGTGTTGACCTCGAACGCGTTTTCGAAAGCGTGAGTCACCCGTTGCAACTGGTTCAAAGGTCGTTCTAGATCGATCCGGAAGGCTGTGAGTCATATGTCCGCAGCGGCTCTGCCCAAGTTCGTTACACTATTATATTCTTGGAGCAGTTTAATACTTCTTTCCGCAATATCATTTGTGACGTGAAGTAAACAATTACATATACTTACTTAAATTTGTTCTTCTTGTATCTTCTCTTTCCAGTCGTTATTTAGTTCTCTTCTCTTGTTGAAGCTAACCTGATAGCAACATAAAGCATACTGCCTGGTCGCCCTTTTTGCCTTTGAAGAAGCAAACATTGTTTATTTTTTTCTACATCTATTAATTCTAGAGCGTTCGCATGTGCGTTATCGAACAGGTCGTAAAATTGTTCAACAAATTGTTGTTCCTTCCTTTTTTGAGTCCGTTCTTTTATTTCCTTATTTTAGCAGACTCCTCCATTCAGAGTATTATGATTTCAGATTTTGTACAGAATGATGTTTTTCCTTAGCCGGAATCCGTGCTTTTTACCAAAACACTATTTCTTGAATAATTAATTTTGCACTTTCAGGTAAATTTAATTTAACTATATGCGTATTAAAAAAAGTACTTGTAAAACTTGTTTGTTTGAGAGCAACTTACTACCAATAATTTAATGTGCATCATTTCCTATTCAAAATATTTAGTCTTTTTCACGAAGAACCTTTGACGTTGAGGCTATTTTATGCTTTAAAATTTTATTTTAAAATACGCACGACACTAGTTCAAAGTATTTAAACACGCAACACAAGTAATACCGTTCATCTTTCGCAATGCTTTCAACAAGAGTAACAGAACAAGGGTTCCAGATTTCAGTAAACGAGTGGCCTCGCTAGCATGTCATTTGTTTTTCGGATCTCTCTTTTTGCTTGAATGGCCTGAAAAACTAATGACACGCTAGCGACGCTACTACAGTAAACCACCCCTGATGGTATACCCTCCTTCTAAACATCTGGTTTGTATTGACAATCAAAGAAACTGTATTTGACAGTTCGACTCTGTTTTATTTTTAATAACTGATTCTAAAGATATTTCAATGTGCTTAAAATAGGTAAAAAATTGCTATTATTGGATTGCAATTTACTTTAAAATTGAAATACTTCTATGTTTTCAAATTAAAATAGAAAATTAAAAAAATCGAATTATATGTTTTTCTAATACTTTACGCATTTTTTTTAACCTCCAGTAGGTTTGCGGGAAATTGCATACAACTAAAATTGTAGAAAATAAAATTTCCTTTTATTTATATTATTATCAAAGCAACAGTGAAACAAGTTCAAGAATTTAAATACCTGGGAGCGGTAGTAGATAAAAATGGTTTGCGCGAAAGGGAGATAAAACATAGAATAAATGAAGCCAGAAAAGTAATCGGAGCCCTCAATTCTGTATGGTGGGACAAAAATATTTCAAAGAAAAACAAGAAACATATTGGGAAAATATTAGTGGAATCTACGCTCTGTTACGGATGTGAGATCTGGACGTTAAATGAAGAGATGAAACGAAGACTTAATGCCGTAGAAATGGATTATCTAAGGCGTAGCGCAGGAGTATCCAGACTGCAACATATCACCAATGAAGAAATAAGGAATCGGATGGGAGCAACTGAAACAGTATTGGATAGAGTTGAGATTAGAGGTTTACGCTGGTTCGGGCATCTCATGAGAATGCCAGAAAATCGATGGCCAAAGAAACTTTTCCAGTGGAGACCACCAGGACGAAGAAAGCGAGGGAGGCCTAGACGATCCTGGAACGAAGGAATCCGCAAGGCAATGCAAAAACGAGATCTAGATGAGGAAATGGCGCAAGACAGGGAGGCATGGCGAAGGGGACTGGGCAGGCAGCACTTAGCTGTATTTTGATATGTCATTCGATGTAAATAACATATACATTGTATTGTATTATCAAGTCCAATATATATATATATATATATCAAAATTTCGATAGCACTTCTGGTTCGTCAGATATCAATTGACAACAAGTAAATTCAATTAAAATCTGCAATTCGGAAACTTCCGAGGCTCGGTGGCACATGTTAATATTGTTCGATTGGGCTCAACATTTTTATGGGTTAGTTTTTTGGCATTGAAACGACTTAGGAGGCCCGACCAACAAAATTCCGAGGTTGCAAAATTAGAACCACCGTAATAAACATGTTATACATTTTATATCCAATTTCTTAATAAACATTCATTTTCACTAGTTGTTCGTTATGCATTGCAGTTGATACGCTTCAACTACGCGTATCTTTGTATCGGCTGCCTAGAACGAAATTTATTAAATCACATTTAGTATGTGGTAGGTAACAAAAGGTCGCCAAATTCTAGTATTATTAATTATATTACGTTCAATTACTGGTTTATCAGCGATGGTATAACAATAAAATGCTGGATTCGATTTTATTGCATGTTATTATGTTACGTTTATTAATAATTCCACATTAGCTACTACACCAATTAATAACACGGCTGACATTATGTTGTACATTTATAAAATCCTTCACAGAAATTGTTAAAGCAAGTTAAAGAAGAACAGATTAGGCGATTGCGTATACCACTGATGAACAATAGAAATAATAGAGGTGATAAAATTGATTCTTGTGGAACTCCAGAAGGCATTGTATAATATAAAATGTAAAGCCAACGAATACAAGATTTCTCTCTATTTCGTATTTGTTAATTATCGAAGATCTTTCGATATCATCGAATATTGGGCCATAGAAGAATTTGTAATGAACTGCAGAATTAACCACCGGGACGCCTACTTCACAACGGTGACGGTGCAGATAAACACGTCTTTAAGCACAAATCCTATTAAACTATCTAGACGAGCGAGACAGGGCAACATAATATCACTGAAACTTGTCAGGCTGCATTGGAAGACCAGGGTGGTAACATCAATGGTCTAATAGGCGATCATCACGAAGATCCATGCAGCCTCCAACTCAAGAATTTTTAAAACGACTGAACAAAACTGAAACAATGACAATGGGTAACTTTTGATAGAGTCCACCCCACTAGATTCAGTTGAGGATACACACATCTAGGGCAATCCATCAACTTCATCAAAGAGAACCAAACAACTGAAATAAATAGCAGTTCTCGTATGGCGTGGATGGCTTACGTCAAACTTGCAATTTACGTCGAAGGACCTAAATCACTGCGTGCTTCTTGTCCTAACTTCTGTGACACCAACCTGGACATTGACATAGATAAACTTGGACAGATTAAGTTAAAAAGGGCGAAGTATGGAACGGGGAGCGGTAGGAGCGAGTGTAAAAGATCAGAAGAAAAATAACTGGTTAAAACATACAACTAACGTAACAGACGTAGTAGATCATGCAGCTATATTAAAATGGAAATATTCAGAGTTGGAAACCTGGATGAAAAAGGCTGTAGAAGAAAATAGAAGAGAGAAGGGTTTTTCATAGGAATCAAGACTGGAGCTGGGAAAAACGGAATATTTTGGAACAACATTTTCTTCTTCAGTGAGAGGACGAATTGATTTTTTAGGAAAATTCAAATTTTTGAAAAATTAAATTTATGTGTAATAAATCTGAATTAATTCACTTTAAAGTAGTAAACAGTTTCAAATTCCAACATTGTTGCGGGTTAGGAGATTTACCGCTTAGCGACTTTCACTTGGCAAAGGCAATTAATCCAAACAGTACAAGTACAGCAACTGCAATAGTAATCACTGTCAGATACATTTGCAATGACGCTGAGACATTCTTAAAAATCAGATTTTTCTGTGTATTACCGTTTGTTCTAAAAGACCTGCGTTTTTCATAAAACGAAATTTCTGAAAAACGTTTGTATGATGACCGGAGAGTACCTACATGGTAAAAACCACTGCCCGGGATAAGGTTTGAACTCATTATCTGAAGATTGGAAAAGCATACTATTCTTAATTTAAATTATCTTAAATATTAAAATATCATTGTTGTAGATTTAAATTATATACTCGTAGTAATAGCATATTAGAAAAAAAAATGTCGCACTCAAAGATAGATGAGATGTTTTCTTAATCTTTGACTTTGAATAACTATTTTTGTAAGTATTACTCCTCAGATTCTAATTCGGTGTATTGTTTACTTTTCAGCGAATTATCTTCCTCAGCCATGCCCCAGATCAAATCCAACGTATAATGAATGCACAACTAAGGTCATGAATCTCTGGATGTCACATCTGTCAAAAGGAATTCCCGATATAGAAACTCCGAAACTTTACCCGTTGCATATACCGGCATTTGTAGCAAACAGAAGCCTGTCTAATTATGTTGACATATCACTCGTATTAAGGGATGCACGAGTGTGGGGATTTAATTCAACTATTATCGAATCCTTTAGGTACGTTTTTCGTTTCAGTAACCGTGGTTTATTATAATATCTATTATAATTTTCATATTACAGATACAATCGTCAAGATATGTCATATCGACTTCACCTGCGCATACCATACTTAAAAATAGCTAGTCAATACGCCATTGCTAGCCAAATATCATTATTCAGTGCAGAAAATACTGGATTCTGTAGAGGAAATGCTAGTGAGTAAATATAATTTAATAAAATTGCAGCAGCATTAATATAATCTAATAGAAATGAATTCAATAAATCGTATATAAAAACATCCAATCGAATTCTACGTGTAATATACCAAATAACTTTAATTCGATTACCCAAAAAATTGAAGTTGATTAACAGTACCAAGGTAGGCAAGTGAAAAAGTATCAAAAAACATTTTCTAAATTAAAATTTAATAAAACTTGAATCAAAATGAATTTATAGAATCGGTTCGAATTTCATAGAATTGAATTGAATAGAAGTAAAATCAAAGCGATTCGAATTTAATAAGATTCAAGTAACTCGAATTGAAGAAAAGCCAGACGAATATTCGAATGCTGAATTGAATTCTATCTTGTAATAATAAGGTATAAAATTTGTTTAATTCGATTATACTAAGAAAATTTAAGTCAAAAGTGGAATCAAAATAAATTAAAATAAAGAATTAAATAAATGCTGTAAAGGCGGCCCTAGATTTGTCCTTGGGACGCAACTTCGTCGAAATAAAGTTTCTATGGTGTAGCAATATTAAATTGACTTTGATTGTTGCCTTAATATAGCAGGCGATAAAAAGTCATTAAGTATTAAGTGACTCTGTGAAAGTAAACTATCGAGCCCTTTGTTTTGTAAGTTTCTGGCATCATTGAACCGCAAAAAAGCCATTCATGAAGACATTAATGTCTCTATAAATTTTAATTAAGGCAATCGGTGCACACGTACAACAGAAATGTGAGGCGTTGGTAGTTTTTTGTTAATCGAGCTATATATTTCGTGGAGACTCCCACCCATTAAAGGTTGTCAAGTTAGTAAGATGTCATAAAGCACCAATAGCAATGCAATCATCCGATATTTCTTACTCCTTTCTTCCGAGCCAAAATCGGACAGAGTGCAAAGTTGTTGAGGCGGTTAGCTGAAGTACCTTGGGCAGAAAGAAGTGATTGGTGCCTAAAGTTTTTTAAAAGGAGTGCGTTTACTGAGAACTCCCGTACACATTGCAAGTATGCCTCTTTCTTCTTGAAAATGTTAGTCTCCTGGTTCGTAAGACCCTTCATTCTGCAACTATTAATTTCCTCCAACTTATCCCGGATGTTAGTACAGGCTTCCGACGATAATCGAGGTGCGACACCACTGTGCCGAAAGGCATCGGTAAGCGGCCGCTAAAGTTCTAGAAGGTATTGTCTTGTACAATTAAGTGCTAATTCCGATAATATAGTTGAAGGTGTTGTGGTCAGTTAATTAAAGAGCGGCGCTTTCCAAGAACACCGTATAACGCCGTGATTTAGTCATACACTTTAATTTTCTGTTTTAATAAATAACCTATGCCTAATGTTTCATGGAGTCATTAACTGTTACTTTTAGCAGTATGTGAACCACTTATGACGTCATATAGGTGTAGGCACAACCGTTTATTATTATTTATTATGTGTCTATTATACCTATATAGTACATATATTCATATTCAATATAATTAAGTTAAATTAAGCCTTGCTTTTCTTTTATGGTGAATGCATGCGACATCATTTTATAGCATTTGTTGTTGTGTAAAGAGTTTTAGCGGCTACAAGAGATCAACTATAAGTTCGTGGAGGCACTAGCTTGGGCTGTCGTACACAACGCTGTCACCAAGCCAAACTATTGTTAACTGCAGTGATTGCAAACCATAACAAATTATGCCCAATATTTCTTCGGCATCATATTATGCAGTATACATTAACGATTTGTCTCCTTAATTGCTTTCTGACCAAACGGCAAAAGTTTGCAAATAATAATTATGGATACCTAATGAATTCAATTATTAGGATTACAAATTTTAGGCGTATTTCCCGCGCAAAAACAATAATAATTACAATATTTGGGAGATTAATTGTACAATAATTAAGAAAACACCAATATTGCAAAACTTTTTTTAAATATTCAAAAACTTAAAGGATAATCGAAAGCAGCGTTTTGAAAGTTCGATGGTAAAATTTTCTTGCAAGTAATAATTCCAGCGCCCAAACTCCTGGCGCCCAAACGCCGTCGCCCAATTGCCGGCGCCCAAATGTCGCGTACCCCTTGATAAGCTATTCGACAGTAAATTGGTTTTCTTAAGGTTAATTTTTACTTCCTTCGTCTAAAAGACCAAGAAAGTATTGTAATCGCAAAAAAATTATCTTTCTAGATTTCTTCAGATCTTCAGGTTTCTAGTAATAACTAAAACATGTATTCATAAAAACCATAGTTACAAAGATACTATTCAGCTAAAATAACTGTAAGCATTGCCCTGTTTTTATTGGAAACCATATTATATAATCTGATTTCCTTTTTAAATTAAATTTCGGTCGTATATAAAGTTTTGAATGCGCTTTAGGCGTAACTAGCGCCTTTGGCCCTCTTCATGTCGTCCTATAACTTTCACGCGGCAGGTCCAAAAAAGCTTGTTTTACTATCTTGATACATAAATAACTATTTTACACACTAAATAACAAAATAATAATTTTTGGCATAGTGATCATGAAAGTCGTCCTTCTTTAACGAAAAATCGTAAAGAAAGTACCACTTCTTTTATGAAAAAGTAAGTTTTCGATTTCGACGAAACAAAAATCCATATTTGTCAATACTATGAATTTGACACTAATACTTACATTTTCAGCTGATATACATTTGTACTTTAAATTTACGCTTTGGCCAGTGGAACGACATGGAGTTATATATTACACGTTCTATGATTTCGATCGCCGCGTCAAAATAAATGGCGGGAAAGTCGATATGGTTTCAAAAAATCCCAAATATCAGTTTGTTGGTAAGTGAAATCCCTAAATTGGAAGCTAATATAATGTTATTTATTTTTTAGGAAATGTAATCTCACATTTTGTTAATAACAGTCTTGAATCTGCTTTATCGCTGGTTAATATGGTATTTAAGGAAAATATTTTGGCATTCTATAGAAGGCTAGGGGAGCGGGTTCTAATGTCAGTACCAGCAAACGAGCTTATTCCGGAGTAACCCAAGTATTTCATTGATGCAGTCTATAAAAGTGTTACAATGTAATTAATTATATATCTGTGTACAAATTAAAACTAAGTACATATTTATTTGTGGTGTGTATTTGCAAATTTGTGTCAATGTGAAATCTGTTCAGTATTTTGTAATTAATGATATTACCTATGTGAGCCATTTCCACTTGTTACTAAAAATACACGAGAACATTAAACAAATAGTGAACAGGTTTGTATGATTGTGTGAGAAGTAACTGTTTTTATTACGTTTTAATTTAGTATCAAGTTTTTATTTAAATTTTTTGCAAAACTAGGGGTGGCATATGTAGAGTGTTGTAGTAATTTTAAATATCAGGATAACTGTAAAATTGTATCAGAAAAGACAAAAAGATAAATGACAAATATTAATAATAAATTCCAAAAAAGAGGCAGTTTCGATTGGCACTGCCGAAGGACTTCATTAAAAGTGCAGTTTGACTCAAATATTATTTTTTGCTAGTACTTATTATTGCCTCTCACCAACTTTATTGTATCTCGCTTACGTAGAGTTTCGAGATTTATGCCTGAAAGAAAGTTTTTTTTCTTATTTTTGAGAGAATACATCTATGAAATACATCGATGGAATTTAAAATCACCCTGCACTCAAATCAAATTATAGTTACTATCCTGTAGGGAGCAGATTAACACCTTTTTAAATACAAGTTCAAGTTAAATGTAGTTATGAAGATGTGATTTCATATTTGGTAATAACTGGTAATATCTTGCTGCGGAAGATCTCGTTTAAGTCCATGCAACGTGAATGTCAAAAACAAAGAAATGTATTACGACAGTTAGGTGCCGATTGTCATGAAATCGAGTTATAGTTCTTGCACTAATAGCATATTAAATTACAAGTTATGAAAGTGGTATTTTGAAAGATGAGGAGGCTGGTTAGATAATGCGAAGATGCGTAAGAGTTAGAGGAGGACAGAGCCAGTTGCTTACGGGCTTAGCCGACAGCCGCCTGTAAGTCAGCGGCTCCCAGTGTATTGCGTTTGCGGCGAAATAACTAAAGGGGCTGTAGCCTTGCAATGTATAAAATTTTCTGCAAAAAAGTTTGTGCGTAGCAAGCAGTGTTTGCGTTTAAAGTAACAGCTATTTCAATCGTGTACATGATGAGTACATAATTGCTTTACAGTTACGTAGTTTCGTGGCGTCCAGTTGGATAACGTGGTTCCAGCCACAATATCGGTACCAGATCTAAAAGCTAGGTATTTTTTAGTTGCCATCGTGTGGATGTTACATACGAGTCAAGTAAGGATTGGCGCAATCCAGGGCGATCTGGGGCTACATCGCAGTTCTCAGGCCTTGATTTCCAGGCAACCTGATACCTGATATAAGAACTAATTGCAGCTTAAGCGATAAGCGGTTGCTCCAGCTGTGTGGGAATCGCACTTACGTACAGTCGTGTTCAAATAAATCTGGGACAATGTTTTTTCTATATGTAGGTTGAGTTAAGAATTAAAGAATATCTCCATGGATTTCCTGCTATCAGTAAGGGCTGCAAATTTCATTTACCTGTCAAAGTTTAACGTAACTCTTTTTGATAGCAGGAAATCTATGGAGATATTCTTCAATTCTTAACTCAACCTACATATGGAAAAAAACATGATACGGGAAATTTTTGCAGTTTAAGGTTCCCTCTTCTATTACAGTTATTAAGGCGTATTTTTAATATTGTTTAAATGGATATGCATCGCAGATATCATTCTCCTGTCGTTGTGTAAATGTAAATGCGAGTAGCCCTGAGCGTAGAGTATTCATTCTTCTTTAACACCGTTGAGTTTAAAAATGACCACTCATTTTAAAGTTTAATTCTATTTTATTTCGTTTAATTTATGGTTTTAAGTATATCTATGTTTTAAAAGTTAATATACAGATGGTCCGAAATCCGTTTTGAACATAGGAAATTAATGGGTTGCGAGAAGGAAGACATAAACAAAATGAGTAGCAGGACAAAGATAGAATGTAATCATGGCTAGGTAAATTTTTAAACTAAAATTAAGTCAATGAAACAATCACTTCTGTCAAATATTTTATCTAGATATCTTTATGTAAATCTATATGTGTAACTTTAACTTCAATCATGAGCTTAAAATATATTTTGAGAAACTGTTGTGGAAAACTGTTAACTTCTCTCATCTCCTAGCAAAAACAACATTTTAGTGTGAGCCTATATTTTTAACATAATATCTTCTTCTTATTATTATTATGTAATGCAATGCAATGTTGTAATTAGTTTACTTATTTTGGGTACGAAATTAATACAAGTTAAAATAGGTCAAATCCACCTACACACACACAATTCTCAGAATATATTTTTATACTGTGCTCACTTTTTGCCCGTCATTAATTTAAGGCTGGTTAAAATGGAATGTATTGATTACTGTTCAAAATAAATGGTTAAATGATCCTCTTTCTATTTTATCCAACTGCAATATGTATTACGCTAGCTCTCGGCGAATACAAAACTGCTTATCTCAGGTTGAGTCTGAGATGGACTATATTCTCAAATTTTAAGTTATTTGTCTCAACGTAGCTCATCTGATCGTTCTTAGTAGATAGTTCACAACCTCGTAAATAGACAGATGAGCACAAAATGGTTTGTGCGTACAACGTTTATTTGAACGTTTAAAATCGTGAAATAATGTGAGAAAGCGTCAGGTAAATAATTCGAATATTCCCGCTTGTCAACAAATAACTCGCCTTCATTGTTATTCTAGAATGACGTAGAACCCACGCCGACCTTTCAACTGTTTATGATGCTTATAACTCCGCCAATTTCGCAAAATTTGATGATGCCGTTCGATTTTTGAAAATTAGTAGAACCCTTGGAAAAACGCTATGCCTCTTCAGTAAGGTTCAATCTCGAATTTACATAGCTTTCCGAACGGCAACTTTTAAAATTACAGATGGATCCTACCTCGTGAAGTTCGCTTCGATGCTGCTCACATATGAAGCTCCCGGTTTTCTGCCTCTGGCTCTGCTGGAGTCGATCCCCTGGGTGCAGATGTTGAAAGCGACGTTCTTGCAGACCCCGCTGACGTCTTAGATCGCTGACCTCTGGGTTTGATGTTAATTTTGGTCCTAGTAGAAGATTGGAAACCCCAGGTGCTCGGCTGCCGATGTCCACTCCAAGTCGGATTGGAAAAATGTAAATCTTTCGTTGCGGAACTTCCCACAAACGATAGTACAACTGCTCGGACACTTAGGCAATAAAATGGACCACTTTTTATCTTGGTAATACACTTTTATTATTATAAAAACATTAACTAAAAAATGGGGCACAAATTCGACAAGACACATTATTTTCTATTTTCACTTGTTCTCTTTGTTAATAACAAAAAAGCATTAGGTTGCTATGATACGGTGTTCTTCTACTATTAATTGGAAATTAGTTTTGATAATATTAACCACAAATAGAATAAAGTTTGATTCCACAAATTAAAAATTTTACATTTTCTTAAATCTAAAATATTGTCTTTTGCTTATAATTAATATTGTTCTTTAGCGTTGCACTCACAAACGTTTTTAATTTCACTGCTCTGCTCTTTTGCACTTTGTTTTTAAAACGCACTGATATTTGAGTCTACTTTTTACGACGCTTGCTTCTCTTCTGTTGCCTACATTCAGGATTGCTCTTTGCAAATTTTCTAGATTATCTTTATCTTCAATCTATCCTTCACATTGCTCACAATTTTTACTGTCCTTTGCTTTTATTGATAACTACGCTTATTTATGTGCACATGACAACCTTTTGTGTCAATTAGTTTCGTTTGGTCTGGCTTTACATGCGCACAAACCTACTATTTTAATTATATTACTTTATTCAAAAGCCAAATTCAAACCCTTTGAAATATGCTTTGCTTTTGCGTGCCTTTATCCGACTAATTACTCCTAGTCGCATCTTATTACCAATGCATTTAATATAATCTCTGAAACTTCTTTGTGGCGTGAATCTATAATTCATATTCTTTTTTGGATATTTCGCCACTCTGCAAATTAATATTATTAAATAACGAATTAAATAACGGACGTTTCGAGGGACAATCTGCCCTCGTTGTCAACGAATAACAATTAACAATTAACAAGAAAACTTAGTTTTTCACGGAGATTGAAAACCACCAACCTCCAATGAATTGCTTGACATTGACGTTTGTTGATTGTCTAAACCTACTTGATCTGATCTTTAAGAATCGATAGCCAACTAGTGTCTAAAAATATTGAGAAAGACGACACGCATTTTTCTTCGTTAAGTAAAATATATGCCGTCTCCTTAATTTTACGTTTAGTTGACATTGATTCTTTAGACAAGATCTTTGTGTTATACCAGTTTACTTTATGATTATTATTCCAAGCATGTTCTGCCAGCTTAGACTTATTGAATTGATAGATTTTTATCATATTTTTATGTTCTTTAACTCTAACTGCTAAAGGTCTGGATGTTTCACCGATATAGTATTTCCCGCATTCACAGGGGATACTATATATACAATTCTTTGAATGTTGTTCTTCGTTGAACGGTTTAGTTTTTGTAAGAACTGACCGTAAGGTATTCATCGTTTTGAATACCGTCCTAACATTGAATCTATTCCCAATTCGTCTAATTTTGTCAGATATGCCTGGAATATAAGGTATAGTTAGAGTATTATATGTTTGAGTGTCATTTATTTGTACGCGTGTGGCATTGTTTCGTGTATTGAAAATGTTCCGAACAAGAGTCTCTGGATAGCCATTATCTTGTAAAACATTAACAATAAATTCTTTCTCTTTTTTGAAAATTTCATCATTAGAGCAAACAACTTTGGCTCTGTCGTAAAGACTTTTTACAACACCTGTCTTTATGTTTTTGTGATGGTTGGAGTTAAAATGTAAGTACCTATTAGTGTTGGTTTTTTTACGGTATACTGATGTTTCAAAAGTATTTATTGTGCGTGTGATTAGTGTATCAAGAAAAGGTAACTGATTGTTTTGCTCTGTTTCTAATGTGAATTTCATGGAGGTTTCTTTACTGTTAATATGTTCAAGGAAGTTGTCCACCTCAACCATAGCATGAGGCCAAATTGCAAAAACATCATCGACATATCTCCACCAAACTACTGGTTTGTTAGTGTATGTGTAGACATGTTGTTGTTCAAAGTCTTCCATAAAAATGTTACTAACAATAGGAGATAGAGGACAACCCATTGCCATCCCGAAATCTTGTTGGTAAAATTCATTGTTTAGTTGAAAGTATGTCGTTTTAATGCATAATGTTAAAAGTTCCATAATGGCATCAATATTTAATGTTGTTCGTGTATGTAATGTGTTATCGTTTTGTAGCCTATGTTTAATGATGTTGAGTGTTTTGTCTACTGGAACATTAGTGAAGAGACTAACCACATCAAAACTAACCATTAAGTGTTGTGTGTTTATGTTTGCTTCTTTCAATTTTTCAAGGAAATGTGGGGTGTTCTTTATGTATGTGTCTGTGTTTTCTGATATAGGAGACAGTATTTTAAGTAAATATTTAGCTAAACTGTGACAAGGAGAACCTATAGAAAGTTGACAACGAGGGCAGATTGTCCCTCGAAACGTCCGTTATTTAATTCGTTATTTAATAATTTTAATTTGCAGAGTGCCGAAATACCCAAAAAAGAATATGAATTAATGCATTTAATACTTTGATTGTTGTTTAAATTTGCAATTATATAAAATATCCTAACTCTGTGCTTTATTGACTTGGTTAAACATTTTGCACTGTAAACACAGCCAAATTGTGGGCTTAATACCATTTCAGTATATAGGTTTCCCTCTTAATACCAGATGATCATTCTGTTGATGACGATAACCAATACTGCTTGTGATGTTCCTGGACCTCTTGTCCTTTGGGGATTACCAGTTTTAACAATGTTTGCCACCTTGCGTATTCAAAATGAAGAGTAATCTATGTTACTGATATATTCTATTAAAATTTAAAAAAACAAAAATCGTTTATTAGCTTGTGATTTCCGTTGTGATCAATTTTGACAAATTTAAAATTAAATTTTTGATATAACGTTATCTAAGTGCCGTTTTGTAATATTACAGTGCGATATCAACCAAACTTACAAAGTAAGTGGTTACTATGATCGCTCTTTCTGTGTGTCTGTGTGTCTGTGTGTCTGTCGCACGGTTCCCGTTAAGGCAGAATACAACTGATGGTGGATTCCTATGTATTTTTGTCCCCTGAATCCGAATCCACCACTGACTTTTCGATATCTCAACCCGTTTTCGAAATATTCGACTTTAATGTTAATATCACTTTTATGTAGTTTTCTCTCCTGATTCCAAATATGTCACTCATTTCAGGATATCTTAAATAGTTTTCGAGATATTTGATTTTTTTAAAATCTGAATTTTCTTTTTGTAAGTTTGGTTTTCAGCCGTACATGCGCGGCTAAGCTTTTTTTTAACTAGAACTGCATATTTTTAGTCCTGGAACAGCATACGTTTATCGCCAAATAGAGAGTTATTTAAACTCACTAGGTACGAAGAATAACGAAGGCATGAGGAAATTTATGGAAGATCGGGATTTACAAGAAGAAGATGCTCAAGATAGAAATAGATGGCGTTTAGGTGTAGGAACGCAGCTGCAAGCTGTTTAACTCTATATAAACAGGGTGATTTTTAAGTTGATTCTTTCCTTTTAACAGGATACAAAGCTTAAAAAAAATAAGTATTTTTTTTATTTACCATTTTTGCGAAATATGAAATTTAACGGAGGTACAGAGTGTTAAAGTTTCAAATTAAGAACTAAAATTACTTAACAAAAAATTAAACTAAAATTAATCTAACTTAACGTTCAAAATGATCACCATTCGCTTCTGTACATATGTTCCGCGTATAAGAGCGATACGGCAGCGGCATTTTGACGACACTTCCAGTAAATAATAAGCATACGTATTTACTAATTCAATTTTCATAAACATGAACCATTATTGTAGCAATAACGTTAATAAAATTACAATGGAAAACTAGTTGACAGGTCATTGCTTGACAACAGAGATAAACAAAAATAAAATTGTTCAGCCGCCTTTGCGCCAAAGTTTTTAATTTGAAACTTTAACACCCTGTACCTCCCATAGTTTTCGAATTTCGCAAAAGTGGTAAATGAAAAAAAAAAATTAAGCTCTATATCCTGGTAAAAGGAAAGATTCAACTTAAAAATCACCCTATATATTTAAACTCACTAAACATTATTCTTGAGAGAGGTGGTTTCATGTTTGTACTTTTATTTTGACAAACTGTTATTTATAGTTTTGCTCTATCTTAAAATATAGAAGTACTTTACTCTTGAAACAATTCAAAAGTTATTGCTCTGTCCTGTGTATTATTGAAGCAGGTTCTGATATGATCAGTGCCTCCATCAATAATTTTGAATCTCGTAGTATATTTAACACTGATCAAAACTCTAAACAAAGATCTTAGTTGGTGAGGCACTATAAAACTAAATTTAAAAAAGTCTTCTACTTTTGTTAAGCGCATTATTACATTACGATGTTTGAGCTATACCGCCAGCGATTTGCTAATGTTATACATAAACAAAACAAAATAATGTCGTCAAGAGTAACTAAATTATGAATCTTATTTTTTTTTCTGGCTAGATGGATTAGTTAAAAACAAGAACCTGACTACATATTTTATGTTCTTTTTAACAAAAATGTTCCGTATTATTTTATCTCATGTATACTTTCATTCTTACCTGAACTATTACGGGTGTCGTCAACAACCCTAAGGTTTCGGCCTTTGATGATGACTACCGTGAGGCGTTCAGCGGAAGGAAGATAAGCCAGAGAAACCATAAGCTCCCCTAAGTCTAGACGGGCGTCGTGACCAGCGCAAGGGCTGAGTCCTTTCCAGATGTCGACTTTATCGCTCAAATCGACATTTGCTAGTGGCACTTGTACTCCTCCTATCCTATGGTGTCTGGAATATGCGTCGAAGTCGTACAAGAGAATTTCCAAAGTATGACGGCCTAAAGTCGCTGCCCGCACTTCGAACACGAAGTCTTCGTCGAATACTGAAAATAAATTAAACTGCATTTAACAAGTGTGCTGTATACATATGTGTTCTTATGTTTATGATGTTACCACCAAAATATAATGAGTAGGATAATCGAATGAAGTTTAAATTTGGTTTTCTATCTGGGAATGTAAAGGTTGTGTGTAATTAAATGATTTGAAAATGAATAAAAACACTACAGAAATGAACTGACGCCAAGAATAACTTGCATTACCTATATGAAAATAAATTTTACAATATCTGACTTTACTACTTAGCCGTATGAAAACTGAAACTGAAAATGTATTACGGGACGGTGCCTGTTTTTAAATTATGTGCATGAGTATTTCATTTATGTTAAATTATCATATGGATAAATTGGGATAATAGTATATTATATTATGAGGAACTAAAGTGCACCATTTAATCCCGCGAGTGGAGTTCGTTGCCTCGAGGGGAAACCCGAGGGCAACAACCACTGAAGGGATTTAGGCACTTTAGTCCCGAGGTATATAGGCTATTTTTTGCACTTTTGGGAACATTATCATCAAACATTTCCAAAATTTGGAATCTGTCAATTTGAAAACTGACAATTACAATTTATTAAAAACTGAATTGCAGCAGGTCCTGGATAGCCTGAATCAGTTGGCAGTACTGAAGTGTATTGTCAGTATATGTCAAATTCGAGATTTTCAGGTTAAGTTTTGCGTCAGTGTGTGTCAAATGACAAACAAAACCTAACCTACTAACCTCGTGTGTACATAAATTTACCATATTTACGGTATCATTTTTACTTTAGTCCTTAGGGATTAAATGAGCTACTTTAGTCCCTGTTTACGGGGACTAGAGTATCAACTTTAGTCCCGAAAGTGCAAAAAATTACATAATTTAGTGTTGGTCAATATTCTGTGCCTTTTCAGCATGTGAAATAGTTGATCTAATACCTTTTATTTTCACCTACAGTTTTTTTACAGCAAGTTGCAATATGTTTGTTGGAACGAGTGTAGAACTCTTCCGGAATTGTAATGCGGGTCGCCGTTTTGTTAAATTTTTAAACTGATTATGACTGTTTAAGGAACATTATTTAGGCGTTTATTGTATTCTAATGCGAGATGCTAATGCTGATTGTACTCACTGAAGAATATGCTTTAACTGATTGGGCTTACGGTAATGGCGAAGGTTCAAGGAAATTTCAATTCCCCCAACTAGGGGCGGGCTGCTATAGGACCTTGCATCCCTCTTCAGCCAAGAACGGGAGTTATAGGATGGGTGACAAAATGGAAGAAAGGCTTGGAAAGGTGGAGAAATACTGCCCCAGCATTTGCCTCAGAGAAAGTACTCTGTTGACTCAGAAAAACCACCTAAAAACCTCAATCAGAGCAGACGGTCACGGGAATCGAACCCATGACCTCCCGAATGCTAAGTAGACGTGCTAACCACTAAACTACAGAGCTCGGTATGGAGCTTATTGACAGCAGTGTTACTTATACCCAAAGGGGCAAATGTCCCTTTGTAGAATAGCAGTTCCCTTACAGCAGTGCCTTTGAGCCGTAAAAACCGTTAGGGTATCAGTACAGTTAGAAATTTTGCCGCTGGCCGCAACCCTTTGTCCAGGGGCAGTCAGCAAACTGCAAATTCTACGCTGGACAATTCCGTTGCTATGATCACCGCAAACATGATTTCATTAGTCTGGAACCCCAAGCGCCGCTTTGGGTATTTTCGGCTCTCGTCTTAGCACATGACCACGATCATTTTCGTTTTCTTATTTCGGTTAGTAGATCCGCTTACTTTGTTCTTCTCCATAGCTCGGCGTTGGTCATGAAGTTCATCCAACGAACTTTTTCGCAAATATTGATTGACAAATGTGTGTAGTTTGCTATTTATAATGGTTGAATTTTTTTAAGTTTCGCAGCTATGGAGAAGTAAGGATTTTACGTTGCTGTTGAATATCCCATTTCTTGCTATTCAGCGTTAAATGTGAGCTGTTCCATGTGTCTCTTCAAAGGCTAATCTTGCTTTTCGGATTGGGTGATTTATGTTTTCCTGTGTTCTACCACTTACAGTTATAATGCTGCCTAAGAAACAGTATTCTATACTTTATTGATTGTTTCATTATTAATGCGGACACTTTGTTGGTTATTGGTGCCCACTAGCACTGCTTTTGTTTTATCTATGCTAATTTCAAGACCTGTTAGTTTAGACTGTCGGACGAGAAGATATAATTTTGACTGCATATAGCGCAGGCATATATCATCTGCATACTCAAGGTAACGTAAGTGGTTTTCAAGACTTCATACCATGCCCATCCGCTGAAAGTTTACATTATTTATGACTCAGTCTAATGCAAAGCTGAACATAAGATAGGACATGGGGCAATCTTGTTTGACCCCTTTGCAAACTGGAATGCTGCCACTACTCTTTTCTTTATATAGTACTATACGGTTGGTATTGCCGTACCGAGCTTTTATTATATTTACTATCGTTAGGGTAACTCCAGTTAGTTCTTGTTCCTTGAATTATGCAATACTTCCTCGAAGCCTTTCCATTTCTCTATGTTGGGTTTTTCATTTTTGATGTGCGTGTTGTTTTGCCACGTGGTATTATTCTTAATCGGTTACTAAATTCGCGCAATATAAACAAGTTTTCCAGTTTCTCAAAATTATATTTTTCTCTACATTGCTTAAAGTACTTCAGTTTATGGGTTCCCAGTTTAATCCGAATTGTACCCACCCGCAGATGGTAATCGCATGCTAGGTCTGCACCCCGTTTGTTACGTAGGTAGGTCAAGGAGCGAGTGACGCCATTTCATGTCTTTCGTTATATAGTCGAGCTGATTGCTTGTTATTGGATCTAGGAAAATTCTTGTAACTGTGTGATTATTTTGATGTGGGGTCATCCTGTGCAAAGATCATTGCATTGTATATTTTGCGTGGCGATCTCCCATCACATCAATGTGTCTCCTTTCCTTTGAATACGAGTAGTATACTCTAACGCTTGATAAAAGGTTTCTTTCTCCTCATAATTTTACGGTTCTGTAGGTGCGTCTTATTGTAATTTTCCGGGCTGTGATGATTCTGTCTGATAGCGGGGCACAGTTTAGCAAACTTCTTCTAGCTTTTTGCGATAGCAGAATTCCGACTCAATTAGTTTTGTGTGCGTTATTGGGTAGGCCTAAGTAAAGAACCGTTTTCCCCGTCGTTTGTAGTCATTTACCCTTGCCCTCGTAATTGAACCTCTCTAATTCCTAATACATGTAAGTTGTATGTATTCATTTCTTAGTAGACCTAGACATTTTTTTTCTAAAACCTATAGAAACCAAGTTATATGCCAAAAACTTATTTTGGCCGCCATTTTTTCAGAGGGTGGCGGTTGCGGCGGTCGCATGAGGTCGTAAACTTATGTGCATGTTAAGGACCTCCAAGTCTGCACTTCTGCCAAGTTTCAAAACTCCGTGACCTTTTGCACCAAAACATTATTATTATGTCTCTAATGACTGGACTACTTGATCAAAAATGTTGCTGAGTGGATCTGTTAATGTTAATAGAGCGGCTACACCACAAAAAATGGCTATTAATAAACCATTCTGCAATTTGACAGGGTGGTTACATTAAACATTAAAAAATATAATTTTTGAGAGAACTGTAGTTTTTATTAAAAAAGTTTGTATAGAAAACTTATATACTGTTATGTTAAGGCTCCATGTTAGGTCGCCTATATTATGTTATGTTTCTGGTTAATTTTTAATTAATTTACTTGCCCTTTTTTATTTATTTTGCATATTCAAAATTATTTTCTGCTAACCCCAGTAGCTACACTTGGCTGAAAATCAGAGCGGATTCTTTTTATCTAGATTGCTTATATTCTGAAATTTGAATTGCCTGTTTTAATTATGACAATTCAATAACGTCTGTCAAATGATACGTCACACTGGTTTTGAAAATTCAATTACAAATACTTCATCGTCACATTTTTCATACGACAATCTCAAATAGTAAGTACTTTCTTAATTAAAATTAATTCACTTTAATCTATATTCTTTCAGTTCTTATTTAATACCTGGATTCTTTTACCTTTTATTGAACTTAACACTATCCTCTGCTAAAACCAATTCATCCAACTCTACTTATTAAACATTCAATCTTCCCGTTTGTAGCAGAAACCGTCCTTCTATTTAAAAATAACAAATCCATTATTTACTTTTATTCCACTTGCTTTAAAAACGTATAAATGCTTCAAATTATTTAAACTTCTTTTTAATACAGTCATTGCACTATTGTCAATTCAACAAAATATTCTTGATTATTTAGATTAACTTTTAAAACTTATTAAATTTGTGATGTTTCATATAAATTTCATTTCTTTTATAACTGTATTATAAAAAACTAACCTTAAAATTACCATTTAACATATTTACAATTCCGAGTTTGTGATTGTTATCTTAAATTTCTTTCCAAAATAATGCTATGCTATGCTTTAACATTATATTTTATGGCCATCTCCTCTGCTATTTCTTTAAAATTGTCCTTTAGTCTTCGTTTAAATGTATCCTTATTTGACTTCTCCTTGTTTTTATCCTATTACTGTGTCCTGTCATTGTCCTTACTTTACAAATTCCATTATTTCTTCTTAAATATTTATTATTCTTGTTCTTAATTGGAATGGTCTTTGAATCATCAAAATTTTATTTAATAGTAATGAACCTGTACCAGCTTCATTTATTTTCATCCTTTTTTTATTTCCACAACTTGATCTCCAGGTATCTTCATTTAATCTCTTCTTCTTCTTCTTTAGCAGTCCCTTTTCATCCACTCCTGGACATAGGCCTCCCCTTTTTTTTCCAGTGTACTTTGTTCTGTGCCACTTGGTGCCAATTTCTCCCAATTTTCAATTTGATGTCATCTATCTAACGAGTCTGTGGTCTTCCCACGCCCCTCTTATGTATCTTGGCCTCCATTGCATGACCCCGTTATTTAATACATTTTTACAATATGCATCATTCTCTGTACCTTGCTTACTAAATTTATCTTCTCGTTTGTAGAGTTTTAAATTACCAACTTGTATACCATTTATGGTACCTGTTTGTTCCAATTTTTCCAATTTTGCCAAATACGTCATTGGTTGTTCCCCTATTCTTCCTTCAAAAATTGGCAACATTTCTGTTTGTATTCCCGTGTTTATTCCTTGATTACTACTTAAGTTTGTTGAACCACTATGTAACATTTTTAACCGCTCTTCTACCTCCTTAAATTTCGTTGAATTTTTATCTTCTAATAAAATTATATTACTTTTATTCTGTAAGATACCTCCCTGAGCTTCCAATCTTCTTTCCTCTGCCTTGCTTTCTATTAAATCAAATTTCTTCTCTTCACATTCATTAAAGATCAACTTTGACAAATTTGGTTACTTTTACTCAGGAACTCTGTGATGCTTTAGATAAGTGCATGCAGGTTGATTTGGTATACACCGACTTCGCTAAGGCCTTTGATCGAGCCAACCACGAAATATTATTAAAGAAGTTGTCTAATTTTGGTTTCCATAGTACCTTGGTTGAATTTTTCAGGTCATATTTAACTGAAAGATATCAAATAGTTGTTTACAATGGCAGCATGTCGGAAAGGTACGGTGCAACTTCTGGAGTGCCTCAAGGGTCTATTCTGGGGCCGTTGCTGTTTTTTTTTATTTATTAATGTTCTTCCCCAGGTAGTAGAGAATGCAAAGTACGCATTATTTGCCGATGATTTTAAAATTTGGATAAGTATTGAAGCAGATAGTGCGTGTGAAGCAATGCAGCGAAATATTGAAAACATTTTTAATTGGAGTTCAAAAAATGTATTATTTTTTAACGTTAGCAAGTGCTCTGTTGTTACTTATACACGCAAAATTCAAACCATATTGTTTAATTATACAATGGACGGACGTTCACTTCTTCGAAAGGATAAGATTGTTGATTTGGGTATATTATATGATAACAAATTGACATTTAATTACCATATTGACAAAATAGTAAGTGAATTTCTGAAGAACTTGGGCTTTATCATAGGAATTCTCATTCATTTAATCAAAAACAATCTCTAATTTTACTATATAATGCATACGTACGTCCTAAACTACAATATTTATCATTAATATGGCCCCCCTACTACCAAGGGCATAATAAACAAATTGAAACAGTACAAAGTAAATTCGTCAGATATTTAGAATATAAACTTTCGGGTGTCTATCCAGCGTTGATATCGTATAGAGAATTATGCTATCATTTGGTACACTCACCTTGGAGAAAAGACGTGAGCTTTCTAGCTTACTGTTTCTACATAAAATAGTTCATTCCGAAATTAAGTCATGCTGTAATTTTCTCAATAAAATGTGTTTTTGTGTTCCTAAATCTACATCAAGGTATAGATCTTTATTTTATTTGAGCACTGCAAGAACTAATATTCTGTTGAGTTCTCCTTTGTATAGATCTTGTACTGTATACAACACAATTGCTGACGCTGTAGATATATTTGATATTTCGTATAATGTTTTTAAAGCGCACTGTCTACTTGCACTGCAACCGAAATCAGGTTAAATTTAAGTATGGGTTTGAGTTTGTGTCTGGGTTTGGGTTTAAGTTAGAGTTTAGGTTTACGTTTAAGTTTGCGTCTAGGTTACATCTAATTATGAGCTAAGTTGTTCTATTATTGTTACTCATACAATACCTGCGAATCTGTGTTCTTCCTACACTGTCATATTAGTATATCAGATTATTAGTATACTATTAGTAGTAAGACTACTAATATGACTAAGATTATTCGTATCATTCATGGAATAACTGATTACAATCATTATTGATACTGTCCCATTATTACTGTTTTTTTAAATTATAGATGTGTTTTGCTATAGTAGAAGTACTTTCACGAATTTGTAATTTTTGTTGTTTTATGTATCCTATAACCTGTTAATGGCCGGTAGTTGGCTGTTGGTTGCAGTTAAAATCATAATAAATAAATAAATAAATAAATTAAATGTTCTTATATGGTCTTCCATTCTTATTTTCAACCCAGCTATTCTTCCTTCAACCTCTTTCTTATTTTTGTCTAATTCTTCTCCTATTATTCGATTCAAAGTTTCCTCCAGTTGTTTGTTTTCTTCTTGCCTTACCAGTCTCTCTTCATTCTTAACTTCCTCTTTATAATTTTCTAACTTCTGATAAATATTGTTTATTTGAAATTGTAGCTCTTGTTTATCTCCTAATTGTGTCTTATTAAAATCTTTTCTTAACTGGTTCAACGATTTTTCCATATTCTTCTTACTTTCTTGTGCCAGCTTCTCTGCATTTTCTTTTTGCTCTTGTAGCTTCTCTGCAGTGTTCTGAATAGATGCCTGCAATCTGATTTCGCTTTCCTCAGCATCGTTCTTACTGTCTTGCGTTAGCTTCTCTGCAGTATTCTGTATTGAAGCCTGCAATCTGTTTTTAATTTCTTCTGCATCCTTCTGTAACCTGTGTTCTCTTTCCTCGGCATCCTTGTACTGAATCTTGTAAATCTTTCTTTATTGAATCTTGCAGTCTGATTTCCCTTTCCTCGACTTCTTTCCTTATTCCTAACATTATTTCTATTAACTGATCCAAACGTCCATCTGCCTTCCTTTCTTCTACCTGTACTCTTACCTGATCTCCTTGTACACCTACTTCTTGCTGTTCCTCGATTTCTGCTTCAGTAGAAACTTTTATTGCTTCCATTTCCTCCTGTTCCTCTCCTTTTTCCATTTCTGTCCTTTTACTTTTCCGTGTGATCCTTTTATCAGCCATTTTATTTAAATGTTAAATCAATGACGTATTACCGTTATTAGGGCCTTTTATCAAAATATGAAACTATTTATTCTGTCCTACAATTACTAATAATAAACCTGTATGCCACCTTTATTGAATTATCCTTTATTAATGCTTGTCTTCTGTGTAATTATATTTTATATGAAGTATTAACTTTTAGTTTTAAGTGATACTTTAACTCAATAATTACTATAATGAACACCTTTTCAAATATGCTAAGTTTATGTACGGTTGTGCTCCTCAAATACTTTGTCACACGTTTTGAGCCACCATAATTATGATGTTTATTTACGGTTGTGCTCCTACTAAGTGCTATTCAAGGCCCACGTTGTTAGCGACATACATATGTTAAGACTAACAACGTGGTTTATTTTGCCCCTAATAAGTCCTATTATTTTTGATTTTTACTTGCCTCACTTCTGGGCCGCCATAAATAACGCTCCATGTTAGGTCTCCTATATTATTTTATGTTTATGGTTTATTTTTAATTAATTTACTTGCCTTTTTTGTATTTATTTTGGATATTCAAAATTATTTTCTGTTAGCCCCAGTAGATACACTTGACTGAAAATCAGAGCGGATTCTTTTTATCTAGATTGCTTATATTCTGAAATTTTATATTCCTATTTTAATTATGACAATTCAAAAAGTCTGTCAAATGATACGTCAAACTAGTTTTGAAAATTCAATTACAAATACCTCATTGTTACATTTGTCATACGACAATCTCAAATAGTAAGTACTTCCTTAATTAAAATTAATTCACTTTAATCTATATTTTCTTTCAGTTCTTATTTAATACCTGGATTATTTTACCTTTTATTGAACTCAACACTCTCTTCTGCTAAAACTAATTCGCCCAACTCTGCAACTGACCACACCACAACTGCTTCACTCAAAGCCACGATGAAGGCCTCAACCGACAACCAACTGCCAAAATGTCAAGAATCAGGATCCAAATCAACACAGGAACCTAGTTTGCCACAGGAATCAGTATATACAGCTTCACCACAGTACATATCCAAATAGACCCCAGTCGCAGCTGCGCCACATCAATATTCAACCCAAATCATTCATTTGAAGTCAGCTACAACCTAACACCAAGGATCTTGACAGGAGACACGCCAGCAGATATCATTTGACAAGCCCCATAAATATGCTCACTCTGCTAATGATTTCCATGCAATATTCTTCCCTTGTAAATCGTTCCTTGTTATCCAATTCAATTGATGCAAATGTAAAATGTAATCTTACAATCAACTTAATCCAGCATTGCTTTCCTTTTATTTGCTTTTGTAGATTATAACTGTATTAGTTTGGTATTCTTACCACATTCGTTATCTTGCTCCTTATAGTCTGGACCTCTTCTATCCTTTTAACATTTTACTTTTTACTTTTTTGCACCATTCTAATTTTATTTCAAATTGTAATTCTTTTATATATACCAAACATGTTTTAAAAACTTTTTAAAAAACTTTATTTTTTTAATTTCAAGTTACAAAATTCTGTTACATGATTTTCTTTACAAACATTTTCTATTATCAATAAATAACATCTCCTTAGTGCTCTAGTTTTTTTTAGTCCAACACACTATTAAAGCTTAATTATTTGATTAATACCTACTATGTTAAATAGTATATTTCGAAAAAGTATTTGTCATCAATTTGCAATTTCATTTCAGATATTAAATTAAGTTAGAATCCTTCTGTTTCTCAATTAGCTTCATTTAATTAAATTATTCTTTATCTAATAGACGTGTCTGTCCGGGACGCTGTTTTGTCTGTCTGGGACGCCGTTTTGTCTGTCTGGGGCGCTGTTTCAGCAGCCAAACCGTAAGAGATAGAGAAAAAAGTTATTAAAGTTATATGTTTGGAAGGGTCATGTCAGCTCAGGAACCGAATTTCAGTCACGTGACACTTCCGGTTTTCGAGAAATCACAAAAAAGACCGTTTTTCAAATAGAACGCGTATTAAATAAAAATGTTTCAGCAGCCAAACGGAGCTGCGACCCTCTGCGCCTTAAAACGTCGATCGGTTAGGCAACCACTTTGACACCTTCCAGGTCTGGGTACAGTTTTTATTTAATACGCGTTCTATTTGCAAAACGGTCTTTTTTGTTTTATTACATGAGACATTTGTCTCACTGGACTGCTAGTAAATTCTATTTTCTTTCTTTTCTAAATGCTTCTTAATAATTTTAATATCCAATTCACATCTAAATTCATCTTTATGCTTTTTAATTACTGTATTCTTTTAACCTTATTAATCTAATTTTTAGACCCCTGTACCAATATTATAACAATACATGGCGTAAAACCAAAAATCAAGTCCCTTAAAAAATGCTCAAAATACTTTTTTATCGATAATATTGTGAAATGCATGTAACTAAGTGATAAATAACGTAATATCTCATATGGGCAGTTCATAAATGATTCGCTGATAAAAAAAATATGAAGATAGTTTCAACCTGAAAATGATTTTACAGTGATTACAATTATATAATAAATAAATTGCTATAAGTACATTTTTTATGTTAATGAAGAACATTCTCCCTTGCAATTTGTACAAAGCAAAGTACAATGCAAATCGGCCTTCTGGCAACTATACATGGTTTGTGTACATCCTTTCTTGCATGTACATGGAATCAGTTGTCTAAGTGCTTTAGATACATCCGAAGTGTTCACCATTTTGGCAACCAACAGTCCTCTGACAGACACCAACCCCAATTGTTGAGATCTGGCAAATTCAATTTGAATTCCAAGGATTGTCCTTATGTGTATCCACTTTGGCAAGAAGCTCTCAAAATTTGCTGCTCCAGGGCTGCTTTTGATGGAGGAATGTCTGAAATTTTCTTTTTCTTGGAAGTGAATAATTCTTTTCGGGTTTGATTCACTCCAATGCAAAGCTTCTGTCACTTCTGGAAATATCGTCCATGTTTTTCAAGCAGCAAGTTTTCTTTTTTAGCAAAAAAGGAAACGGTGTCGCATTCCGTAAAACAGTGAAACCCCAGCATTACTGCTGATTTCATCTCTCCCAATTTTTAGGATATCTGATGCACTCCGGAACTATTTGTTTCCCTCAAAATGTAGAGATAATGTCTGGAGTCCCTGTTTATGAATAATATGGAAAATATAAATGGCTAATACTACATCTGTATCCACAGTTCGAATGCAAATGTTTTTCCATCCTTGACGGATACAATCTTGTACGTGTAACATCAGTCTTGTATCTGCTTCCCCTTGATTGCAAGATTGTAAACAAGTATTCGAAACTCCGTTTATAGCCATTTCTTCACCAAACCTAGACACGATTTCTACAGAATGAAACATATCAGACTTTGTTATGTCATTTGCCAATAATCCAAAGAGTTTTGGTTTTATGTTCCGCGGAGACCACGATCTGCCAATACAAAATCTTCTGGCAAGAGATTGTTTAAAATCCCACAATCCTCTGTTAGACCTTTATCGCTTATTCTGCCACCATATCCATGTGATACAAATGATATTGATCCAGGAGGAGTGATGCCTATTAGTACCTTTACCGTATTATGTTGTTTGTACGTAGATCATGTAGTTCATTGTACTTCAAGGCTACTTGATTTTTCCACTCTCATCTCAAAACAATCGATTATTACTGAAATCTTGTTGCCAAATGCTACCTTGAAACATTCTGGCATTGATTTAATCACCTGATCTCGTTCAGGCCAAATAATAAAATGTTTCATCCGATGATACATAATATTCAATGTGGTATAAAATACTCTGGAAATTGTTTGTATGCTGACGTTAAACATGTATGCCAATAAACTAAAATCTAAATGTAATCTAAGTTTTATCACCGTTATCAAAACATGGCTCGAAGCATGTTTTACGTACTGAATTAGGAATAAATATATATAATTAAATGTGAACTGTATATATTGTATGTATTTGGTATAGTATTTGCCATAGTAGACGTGTGTAAAAGATTTTTTTTTTGTAATGTCACAAACAAAGTATATCTATCTAACGCCCAAAACTTTAAATGCGGCATGTGCCGTGGGCTACAACGTCATTCTTCCATGCTCACGTAAAACTTTTACATTCACTGGAAAACTCTCACTTTTCTTAACTTGTATAACAATTCTTTCCATAATATTTTTTTACTGCGTTCCAACAACGTCGTATTAATTAGGACGCCTTCCAGAGGCGAGCGTTTCCTTTCCAGAGACTTTCCATTTGAAAAAATATTTTTTGGAACTTTTCCTTACTGCCAATCTCTAGCGTGCTTTTAAAACTTTCTTTAGTACAACAAAAGTTATTAAATTCGTCGTACATTTTAAATGCGGCATATGCCGCGGGTTTCAGCTAGTAAGCAATAAATTAACACCCCAAGGATAATCAAACACGCACAAAGACAAAGAGTAAACAAATACCCTCTATCCTCATAAACCCGCACTATCCGGACTTGTGGTTAATGGCGCGTATTTTAAATCGTAATTAAAGAATGTGATAAATAGTATTATATAGTATTAATTCCTTAGACTATATATTTACACTCGGTATATGTATAAAAATTAACCTAATAAAAAACAGTTTTTTAAATGTTCATATGACTTTTGTACATGTAGATTATAAGGGTATTATTTGCTTTTTAGTAATTTTTGTTTTTACAATAACTTATAAAGAGCTTAAAAAATGTAGGTAAATAATTTGTGTCTCAATTAACAAACCCAACAAATTTTGGGGTTTATATATTAAGAATAGAAAATATTATATTATTACATTTAAATGTATCAAATAAGTTTGTAGATTTTATTTTTGACACGTATCGGTGACGTATACGGCGCACATATCCAAGCTTATTTTTAATAAATTTAAATGTGTCAAGTAAGTAACTTGGTTTTATGTTAGACACATGTCGGTCACGCATTCACCGTAACATATCCAAGTTTGTATCAAGGTAGTAACAAGAAAGGTTTCATAGATATTACTTGTACAGAACAAAAGTTACATATCACTGTTCTCTCTATGATCCTTTACAGATACGTAACAGGATCATTGTGTTCACTGGGAAAGAATCATTGAAAATGAACAGGGCTATGCAACAAACATTGCAGTAGTTCATATACGTTTTCTGAATTTCCCTTGTCTCTAAAGCAGAATCGTGTTGTCCTAACTCTCTCCTCATCGTAATAATAAAATAACGTTGCACGCAATTGCAAAACGTCGGTTAAGTCAATTTGACATGCATAACCCTGTTCATTTTCAATGATCGTAAGTGTACATGTCCAATGTAACTATCCGGGAAGCATCAGATTTTGTTTGTAAGTTATTTAGTGGAATTTCATTATGTGTGTGCTTATTTTTTGTGTGTTAACAGATAAAAATGAAAGTTTGGGACTCGATATCATGTTTTAATTTGTGTTACGATTTAATTATACTTTAAATCCCAATGGCACATATGAAGCAATTACATACAGTGTGTCCCATATCGTCTGGGATTGCATGGGTAACTTTTTTATCATTGAAGATGGAGATTTGGTTAAATGGCCAATGTTTTCCAGTTTCATATGCTGATTTAATATCTGTTTGAAAAAGTTCACAATGTCGAACCAGTCAAAAGTTATTAGTAAAAAACTAAAAACTGTCATTTTCTTGTATGTCAAATATCTTTGTAAGTATAAGAGATACGAAAAAAGTAATATTTGATTTTTAAGTTACTGAATATAATTTTTTATTCTCTTTTCAACGATGTAAGATAACGTATGATTGAATAAAAAATACCAGTAAAATTAATTGTTTTTACATTTTAATCAAGTAGGCTTACATGGATCAAAACAAAATTAGTTGAAATTTATTTTAGAAAACCTTTGTATGTAATTCCTATAATACTTAGTAACATGTTAATTCAGTACTAAGTACTTGAACCACAAAAACCATCGTGATATTGCTTTTTAAATGTATAATCAAGTAGGTAACCAGCTATGATGAAAAACAATAAGAAAGTTTGCGTAAAGTAACCCGTCGTGTCGTCAAATGGTGTCAACTATGTTTCGCTAACAATCGCCAGCATTTTGATCATTTCATGTGATTATCAGGATTATGTTTTGTTTTTAAATAAATGTTGTTTGTTTTTGTTAGGATCCATGTAAGCCTACTTGATTAAAATGTAAAAACAATTAATTTTACTGATATTTTTTATTCAATCATACGTTATCTTACGTCGTTGAAAAGAGAATAAAAAATTCTATTCAGTAACCTAAAAATCAAATATTGCTCCCATATAACTTAAGGAAGTTGATACGAGTACCTCAAAAGGAGCCATCTTGAATTTTTGTTCGACACCAATTTTAAATTGATCTCATCGAAAACAGCGATTTTTATATAAAACTTTTTATTTGATTTTTAGGTTACTGAATAGAATTTCTATTCTCTTTTCAACGATGTAAGATAACGTATGATTGAATAAAAAATACCAGTAAAATTAATTGTTTTTACATTTTAATAAAGTAAGCGTACATGGATCAAAACAAAATTAGTTGAAATTTATTTAGAAAACCTTTGTATGTAATTCCTATAATACTTAGTAACATGTTAATTCAGTACTAAGTACTTGAACCACAAAAACCATCGTGATATTGCTTTTTAAATGTATAATCAAGTAGGTAACCAGCTATGATGAAAAACAATAAGAAAGTTTGCGTAAAGTAACCCGTCGTGTCGTCAAATGGTGTCAACTATGTTTCGCTAACAATCGCCAGCATTTTGATCATTTCATGTGATTATCAGGATTGTTTTGTTTTTAAATAAATTTTGTTTGTTTTTGTTTGGATCCATGTAAGCCTACTTGATTAAAATGTAAAAACAATTAATTTTACTGATATTTTTTATTCAATCATACGTTATCTTACATCGTTGAAAAGAGAATAAAAAATTTTATTCAGTAACCTAAAAATCAAATATTGCTCCCGTATAACTTAAGGAAGTTGATACGAGTACCTCAAAAGCAGCCATCTTGAATTTTTGTTCGACACCAATTTTAAATTGATCTCATCGAAAACAGCGACTTTTATATAAAACTTTTTATTTGATTTTTAGGTTACTGAATAGAATTTCTATTCTCTTTTCAACGATGTAAGATAACGTATGATTGAATAAAAAATACCAGTAAGATTAATTGTTTTTACATTTTAATCAAGTAAGCTTACATGGATCAAAACAAAATTTGTTGAAATTTATTTTAGAAAACCTTTGTATGTAATTCCTATAATACTTAGTAACATGTTAATTCAGTACTAAGTACTTGAACCACAAAAACCATCGTGATATTGCTTTTTAAATGTATAATCAAGTAGGTAACCAGCTATGATGAAAAACAATAAGAAAGTTTGCGTAAAGTAACCCGTCGTGTCGTCAAATGGTGTCAACTATGTTTCGCTAACAATCGCCAGCATTTTGATCATTTCATGTGATTATCAGGATTATGTTTTGTTTTTAAATAAATGTTTGTTTTTGTTTTGATCCATGTAAGCCTACTTGATTAAAATGTAAAAACAATTAATTTTACTGGTATTTTTTATTCAATCATACGTTATCTTACATCGTTGAAAAGATAATGAAAAAATTCTATTCAGTAACCTAAAAATCAAATATGGCGCCCATATAACTTATAGAAGTTGATACGAGTACCTCAAAAGCAGCCATCTTGAATTTTTGTTTAACACCAATTTTAAATTGGTCTCATCGAAAACAGCGAGTTTTATATAAAACTTTTTTTCGTATCTCTTATACTTACAAAGATATTTGACATACAAGAAAATGACAGTTTTTTGTTTTTTTTAAATAACTTAACTGGTTCGACATTGCCAATTTAACCAAATCTCCATCTTCAATGATAAAAAAGTTACCTATGCAATCCCACTCGATCTAGGACACACTGTATATATACACTTACTGGTCACATTCATATATGGTAAGAAAATCGTTTTAATTTAATTTTTATTTGTGTGGAGCCAGTAACTTTTCCAAGCAAAACGCAAGAGGACTTTAAGCCCAATAAGTCGAAAGTTCTTAGCCGCGACGAAGTTTTGAGGTGCATTCGTACTTCACCGGACGAGAAGTATTTATTTGCAAAGGTTAGCATTATTGATCCATTTGTTTCCTTTTAATTGTAAAATTACATTGCAGACTATACTTATGGGTATTGCTGGCGGTTGTCGCATTGGAGAACTGGTCAAAATGAAAATTGACGACTTGGACGTCGTTTTGTTAATTTAGTTGTAATGTACTTATGTTAATTTTTTGATAAATTATTGATTTATTTTGGTTGACATTTATTTGACATTTTTAAAGCGCTAGCGCAATAAAAATTTTAAATCACTAGCGGAATACAAATTTTAAATGACTCTTTATAAAACACCAACTTTCATGGGCAGGCCAGAAACCAACTGATTTACAGTTATCAATTGAAAAAAAAATTGCAATAATACTAGCTCTTTTTTAAATCTCGTAGGTACTTAGAATATGTTCAGGAAATTTATTGACAAATATAAATGTGTAATAACATTAGTTAAGCCAATTACGTATTTTTTTGTAGAAAAAGTAGGTAATATGATGGACATTTTACTTACCATGTTGATTAGGGTGACCACCTTTTGGAAAAGCTAACTCGGAACATTTGACACCTATTTATTTATATTGACCATAGCTACTAACGAATAGAAAAAAATCTGGTGTGATACACGCACACAACTTCCTTTTACAGTGATCTTATAATTAGCCAAAAATTTCATTTTTAATTTTTAAGCATTATTTGTCAGACATTTTCAAAAATTACAATTGCTAAAGAAACCCTACAAAATAGAGCGTTAGTTCAAGAGACAAATTTTTTAAGCTGAATTCAAAAATTAATAATATACCGGATGTTCTATTTAAAATAGGAGTTCATAAAAAAATAGGAAAAAAACAAACGAAACTTTTTTTGGTGGTATTCAACTGGAAAATCACCTATCTTTCATCAATATAAATTAAAAATGTAATAAACATGTAAAGATTGAAAAAAAATCGTTTTAAGAGTTGTTTTTGAAAAATTTTCTTCAAAAGCTTGCTGTCGCATCTAGATAGTACACAAAACTTATTTATGAAGTTTCAACGCCATACCTCTTTTCGTTTTTGAGATATTCTGTTCACAGACAGACAGACACACATACACAGACATAATGACAGACCAATGAACAAAAATATGTATTTTGGGTTCAGGGGACTTTAAATCTGTGGAAAACTCAATTTAGAATTTTTGGGGTGAACCCAATACTTCCCTGCAGACAATGCTGATATTCTATTACTTGGAAGATTGTGCTTTTTCAAAGAGCTAAAACATTTTGTCAGCTATTGCTTTTGCTGACGAAATGAAGTCGTAATACATGAAATAAAGGGGGGAAATAAATTTACCCTCTATTGGGAAATGTTATGTCCCGGGCGATACCAACTCGGGACCGGAACATTGGTCATCAAACACGGGACTGTCCTGGGTAAATCGGGACGGGTGGTCACCCTAATGTTGATTCACACACCACTTATAAGAACAAGACACCAAGCCAAATAAACAATATACCAAGACAAAATTACAAAAGCGACTGAACACCAAGAACTTTAAGCAATAATGTTGCTGATATCAGGTTGTTTTACAAGTGGGGTTGATTACCTGAGTTTTTGGAATAGGAATTGGACACTTAAATACGTATACAAATTATACATCATAACAATAAAACATAATATTTCCTTTATATTTGGGATATTCCAAAAGCAGATAAGTACTTAATTGTCCCTATTTTCAGCAAATTGTAGGTTTGTCTAAATATAGTGCTTTTAGAGATCAGCAAATTCCAAGAATTTAGTTTTTAGAAACTGTCCCAGTGACATTTCCACTAACTGGATTTATAGCATTGTAACAATAATTAGCATTTAATACTGAACAGAAAAAAGAAGACACTATTCAATTCAGCAGTATCGGTGTATCCAATATGTAGGAGGAAAGTGTCCTGGAGGCTATCCAAATATTTCCAATCTGTAACGTGCTTTTAAAACTTTCTTTAGTGCAACAAAAGTTATTAGATTCGTCGTATATTTTAAATGCGGCATATGCCGCGGGTTTCAGCTAGTCTTGTATGATGCGCGTTGGAATGAAGTTTTTAGGCACTTGACGCGATGTCAAACTCGACTTTCGGCTTCGTTTGACAAAACACCGCGTGTCTAAAACATTTCAATTTGGCAACTTGTATCATAAATATCTATTATAGTTTCGGTGCCATGTATTCTATATATTTAACTAAAGTTTTTATTTACCTATGTAATAAAAATATTGTACTTGAATATTCGCGACTTCAGGACACCTGGACACATGCCTTGCGGCCCCCCTGGGGGCACTATTTGCAGAGTCACTCTTAAAGGATTAGCAAGTGACCCAATTCCCGTCAACACAGGGGTAAAACAAGGATGTGTTCTGTAACCGTTGTTCAATTTAGTCTTAGATTCAGTCATCACAAAGGCAAATAATACGTAGCGAGGCATAGCATGGGACTTACAACACAGCAGTGGCGTAACTATGGGGGGTGATATAGGTGTCAAAACACCCCCCATCAGAATCTTTAGAAATAACTAAAATTCGCCTTAAACAAAAAATCTAAAATTACATTTTAGTAATGTATAATTGAATATCAATTATTAAATTCGGAATTCGGACTCGACCATTTTTAAAATCCGATCTCAACAAAGCTCCTTCGGACTTCCATATAAGACAGCAATGGATGAGCTAGCTACGTGCAATAAGGACATGTTTCCCAACATACTCAAGTTGCTGCAAATCCTTGCAACGATTCCGGTGTCAACTGCAACAGCTATAATATCATTCTACACCTTAAAAAGAATTAAGACTTACCTCCAAAATACAACATCGCAATATAGGCTGAATGGATTGGCTCTCCATTCATAGAGAACTGCAGGTGAACGTAGATGAAATTATAAATGAGTTAGCAAAAATACCAAGAAAACTTGAATTACTACTATAAGTTGTATTATCGCGTGTTCCAAAAAAAAAAAAAAACTCATTTAGGGTAGGCCTTGGAAAGAAAGATAGAAAATCTAGTCATGTCTTAACTTAAGTCTGTAGGTGAATGTCAGATTGCATTTTGTTTATGAAAACATCTGTCACTGTGACAGACAAAAGTTTACACTGCATTAAGTTTACTTGTATCAAGCAAAAATGAAAATAAGATGGCATTTGCACAACAACAATGAGTGTATTAATCATATCAGTCAAAGAAATTGTTTTTAATTAGTGTTTTGTATATTTTTAGGAAAATAGTTCGAGATAAAGATGTAATTTAGTTCTCTCTGAGTAGTTCATTTGCTTCAATGGATCTATCAAGTTATGGCAAACTTCAATTTGATCATGGCATGCTGCGAATGAGTTTTTTTAATACACGATACAATTGTAATGATTGTAGTGTTTCTAAATAAACAGTATAGTTGCTTCCGTTTCTATAGGACTTGCAGTAGGTGGTGATTTAATTAATTTTTACTTTCCCATACCCATAGGTATAGGGAAGTATTGGAATCATGAAAATTTTGGAAATCGAGATTTTCACAGAAATATCCGTTTTGGGACTCTAGGAACCCAAAAAAGTGGTTTTAAAAAAATGTCTGTCTGTGTGTGGGTGTGTGTGTGGGTGTGTGTGTGGGTGTGTGTGTGTGTGGGTGGGTGACGCTCCTACAGCCGAAAGTATTGCTCCGATTTTTATGCGCTTTGGAATGCGGGGGTGTATCGAAAATTCATCGACAAAATAAGCTTTTCAAAAAAATCTGAAACCGGAAGCGGAAGTTACGCATGTTTTTTTGGTATCACTGTTTTCGTGATTAAAATTTTGAAAATTTTATCGCGGATAACGATAGAGGGTCATAAGACAAATCTGTTAGTTTTTTTCCGAACTCGTTAGGTTTAAAATGAAGGGCGCTAGGATTTTTTGAAAATTTTGAGTTTAACGCCCTATTACTCAAAAACGGATGAATCGATTCAATTGATTTTTGTTTTCTGAATAGTATATGAAGGCTAACATGAGGTGATATAAAAAGTGTTTTGAAAAATATTAAGGGGCCTAAATTACAAATTTTCAAAATTTTGGAAATTTTCTAAAAATCATTTCTCAAAAACTGCCCACAGGAATTTGTTTAAACTTCATACACTGATAGACCCCGAAAAGGGCTATCGATCTGTTTTTTAAAGAATCTCATGAATTATCTGTGGCGCCCTCTACGAAGCTTTGAAGTTTGAAAATTTAAACCCCTTTAATTAATAAACAAAACAAGATAGGTAGCTGGGGTTTTCACTGGATTGTTCAGTGCATAATGGAGCATATGAATATGCAAAAAAATATTACACTCGTGGATATATGTAAGCGCACCGGCCCCCTCCCCCCTCTATTTTTGAAAAATAATTTTTTTATTCTAACGGTTGTTATATTTTTGCGTCAAAGAATCTTTTTCCGCGAAAATAAAAAAATCGATTTTGTATGCCCTAGAAAATATAATTTCCAGGTACTTAGAAAATTTCACCTCGGTGCTACAGCCGTTTTGAATAAAATAACACATAAATAGCACAGTGGCGGCTTGTCCACTTGGCGCCATCTACAGAAGCTCGGTGGTCACGTTTTGAACTACACATCTTATAACATAAAATCGTAGCTCTCTTTGTTTGCGTGTAACTATGTTTGTTCGCTATCTCCTCCGAAGATACTGGACCGATTAAGTTGTACGATGGCTTAAAAGTTTGCTAATTTTCAGACTTATTTAATTAACTTCTCTAGGCAGCAGTATAATTTAATTAACTTCTCTAGGCAGCAGAGCGGAGCGCCTATAGCTGTCTAGTATTAGCTCGGGTGCGCGCATTATTCAAACAGGAGAGTGTGGTTGTGCGGTAAGCGTGCTGGCCTATCACGCGGGAGCCCCGAGTTCGATCCCGTCGATGCATCTTTTTTTTTAAATTTATATTAATGAATCTCTCTTAATTTTGCGAACCGAAACGTAGTTCGGGTGACTCACTAGTTCTTTTATATTTACCCGCAATTTACGTGAAAGTGTAAACGCTTATCACGGTGAAGACGTGAGTCATCGAGTTGAAATTTTGATATGTTGTAAAGACTGTTGAATAAAGACGATATGAACAGTTTCCAGTATGGGAAAGTCCAGGGAGGTAGTCACGTCCACTTTTATTTACATTCAAAATAACATTTAACATTTTCATAGGTTAGTTATTGCAAGGGCAAGCATATCTTCAAATTTTTTTTTACAAGCTAGATAAGTTGTTATTTATTTAGCAAATAATTGTTTCTGACTTCTTTTGGGTAATAAGCAAATAAAATGCCACACTAGTTAATTTCACCTATTTATATAGACGTCTGGCAACATCCGTTACTAAATTTTTAAATGTAACTAGGTGGTCTACACTGCCAAGAAGTTAAAGCCAGGCCTACGGCAAGCGCCGTCGAAATGAAATCAGTTATACTTTATGGTACCCTTTTTTGTATTCTTCTTGTAAGGTTGATCACTCTCCCAGAACACCCCCCAGAGCAGTCTTAGTTACACCACTGCAACACAGACTAGAATACTAGATTATCCCGACGACATCTGTCTTGGCCCACAGGAGATTTTTCTTTATCCAATTTACATGTTCTAAAAAATCTCTTTATTTAGACAACTGTAAAAGAACATAAGAACATTTACAGGATTTTTGTAACACTAATTCATTAACAGGGCTAGATTAGAGCTTCTTGAAGCCATTTAAATAGATATTAATTAGAATTAAAAATATTTCTCCTAAAAAGCGCCTTGCATAAAAAACGTAAAAATTATGCCAACATATAGTCCATTCACTTGACATCTGCACTGTCAAACTGACATTATGTTGGCACCACTGCTATTTTTCATATTTTAACAATAAAATTACTGTACAGTCTAATAAAAAACACATTATTTTTGAGGTATAGTAAAGACTTTTTTTTTTAATTTGACACTGACGGTGCAGATGTCAAGTAAATGGACTATACTACTTTTCAGTAAATAATAAAAAATCTAAAGAACTAATTAACATTTTATATTAGTTTTTCCAATTATAAATTTTGTCTTCACATAAAAAAAATGAATTTTAATATTAAGTCTTGGTATATGAAGTTCTGAAAAATATTTAAAAAATTTAAAAATTAATTTTTAGCTTGAGCTGAAAAAAATTAGGGGTTTTCTGGTCTAGAGATTGTTCAGTTAGCTATAAATAACACACTCTATAAAAATTTCATTGAAATCTTACTTAATTTCCGAAAAATAGCACTTTTTAGATTTTGACAATTTCGAAAAACATTTTCTAAATAAATAAAAATCACTCGATATATATGATAGGGGCTAAATAGGTTTTTAGACAAGCACAAATTATTGATGTAAGATTTTTGAAAAATAAAAAAAAATCATATTATGCAGACTTTTTGGCGGACCCTGTCGAAGGCTGACCTAAAGGTAAGAGAAAAGCTAAAAACTTTTGAACTACAGTTAACCTAATTATTAGTTCATGTGACTTAACGCAGCGTAATAAGCTACAAAAATATGCAATTTAAACCAAATTTATAGATTAAATTGATAGATAACATTAAAATAACACATAGATAGGTTAACACAAGATGTCAAAAATGAATTTTAAACTTTAACAAAATTTGACATCTATGACAACAAAAAGCATGCTACAGATTAGGCAAGTTTTCAACGATGCTCGCAATCAAGTTTATTTTTGATATATCTGTACAACCCAATAACACATCTTGTTAAAAGTTACTATAGGGAGATCAAAAATAAACTTGATCGCAGGTCCCATTGAAAACAACCCAACTTGCCCAATATATGGCATGCTTTTTGTTGACATAAAACTGTCAAATGTTTTTGAAGTTTAAAATTCACTTTCAACATTTGTTTAACTTAATCCTATTATTTTAATGTATAAATTTGATGAACAGACTGTTAGTCACGTGAACTAATAATTCAGTTAATTGTAGTTTAAATGTACTTAGTTTTATAAAGTGCAGTATAGACAGAATTTTTCATGGGCTCCTGCGATTAAGTTTATTTTTGATCTCACCATATTTAAAAAAAAAATTGTTGCCATTGCAATGAGATAAGACTGAAAAATGTAAACTATTGAGCTATTTTTATGAGGCTCATTTTTTAATCAGCGCAAAAAGAACTTTTAATAACATGGATTTTGACACAAACTAAAATATAAATTTTATTCTTGAAAAGAACTTATGTACACACAGTAATACTTTGTAAATAAATACATGTTACAGTTTACATACAAGAAACAATTAACGACAGTGTAGTTGCAACGCCTAACATTAAATATCCAGTTTGGTAAACACCCTTGTTTGTTAGAAAATTGCCAGTATCCCAAATGAGATGTCGAATACCATTACAAAAGTGAAACATAAACGGGAAAGAAAGGATAAATTTCAGCGTAAACATGGTTGCAACACCCGGTTGAGCCGCCTGCAGTGCATCAATGTAATGAGAGACTTGATCTGGAAGGACTAATGCTCCTCCACCAAGTAAGAACGCATATCCGGCCAAAGCGGCACCTGAAAGGTTAATTCGTGAAATATTGTCATTCACTTGTTTGCAAATGTTTACCGGTCATTCTGTGAGATATAGACAACATGCTAGTTAGTTGTGGAGCATAGATGGACAGATGTGGCGACTGAGGCCGGTTTAACCTCGTATTACGTTCATCGTGGTCTTCTTGCTGTGGTGGTTGGTATGGGATTGATTTTAGAGTTACATGACGTGCTAGAGTGAGAAATTGAGGTTGCTTCAAATTGACTAGCTTCGGAGCGAGTTTGTGACTTGCTAACCTGAAATTTGTTACATAATAACATTCTTTGTATCCACTGATTCTTCCTGCATATTTCTTCATAAAAAAGTTCTACATTATGTACTATATAGCGAATTTACCTGCAAATTGCCGACATTTTCTAATTACTTTTATAGATAGGCTAGTACCCTTATTATAAAATAATATTCAATGTTTTTGGTTAGAAGATGATGAATTGATGGTAGTTACATGGGTCCATGTAAACGCGCATGCGCAAGCTAAGAACTCAATGCTAAAGCATCCCATACACTCCTAAATATGCTTGCCAATGTCAACACAAATTTATTTTGAATCCATAAAATTACGTTTTCACGAACTCCATAAAACTGAGTCGTATCTGAATTTGTTAATTGTGTTTGTCTGTGCGCTTTTTAGAAATTTTTAAATTGTGATTTAAAAAGTAGAATAAGCATGTCTCAAGAACCAACTTTTTAACTAAATTGAAAATTATAACCAAGAAAAATGTTTTTAATTTATATTAAGCAAAATTTTATATACTGTCTAGAAGTTCGTCTACTTAATAAAATTCCACAAACGTATATTGTTATCAACATTTGGAATAGCGATATTAATTTTGTTTGTCTCTCTTTTTATGTTTTATTATAAGTATATTTACGGCAAGTTTTATTTGAGTGGGGACAAAGATGGTAAGCAGTCATAAAACACCCCACCCAGTAATAAAATAATTATGTATGATACAAGTGAATGAAGCGACATTTTATCTATAAGAGGAAAACCTCGGCTTTGCCTCGTGAGCTAATTTCCCCAAATGGATAAATCTTCTTTATTCACGTGTGGTATATACAGTTTTCCCATGAATCAATTTAATTATATATATAAGAAAGTTTTAAAAATGAACCACCTCGGTGGTGCAGTGGATAGGGTGCCAGGCTTGCAATAAGTAAGTTCTCGGTTCGAATCCATGTATAGGCGAAACTTTTTCCGCGGTCCACTAGAATGGTACTGAGCCGTGTGACCATTCGACATTGGGATACTATTAACGCCGCTCTCTTTTAAAGACAGGTGGACAGGTCTATGAGCTAAAGTAACAAGACTACACACAAAACCTATGTACACACGCATGGCGTAGAAGTAGTACCAAATAACGTTATATGCTCTTTGATAGTACAATAGTCCATTGTGGCCGCAGTACGCGTGAACCTGCTTTAACCTCCACTCATAAAAAAAGTTTTAAAAATTAATAAATAATTTTAAATAAGTAATTATATTATCTGATTGTGTGCCAGTTACCCAGATACACGTATGAATTTTGTTGGTTGCTATGGATTATGGACTGTTTTATTCACCATTGAGTAAATTAACATTTTATCTACCATCATCATTAAAATGTTTCTTTACCATGGAGATTTTAATATATAAGTTGTAACCCCTTGCCTGACACCTCTCTGAATTGGCATCTTCTTAGTGGTTACGTCTTCTTTTATTTTGACGTGGAAAGTAGCTCCCTCGTAGATGTTCATGTACCTTGAGTCAGTTCTAGCTCTATCCATTGCTCCCAATGCTGCCTAGATCTCTATTGAGTCAAATGCCTTTTATAGTCGACAAATACAAGATGGAGTGGAAAATTACACTTTGTGCATTTCTTAATGAGAGCGCTTATCATTTGGATGTAATCTATAGTGCTAAACCTTTTCCTAAAACCGTGTTGTTCTATGGGTCGTCTATAGACGCAGACACGGGATTGACTGTAGACACAACATTCATAACACAACTCAGGTGCGAAGCTCCGTCGCTGCAGGCTGCCACACAGAAGTACAATGACCTACCGCTCCAGCTCTAGATCTTCCACATGGATTGGTAGCGGGGGAGCGGGGCACCCTGCAGTCTTTTATTCGTTACTAAATATTTAACATGAAATTAACGTGAAACGTGAATCACGCTTTGGAAATTTTCACTTACGTTCACGGGACGATTTTCAAATATCGCGTTCACTACGAGACCCGCCGTGACCCAGCAAGACCCGACTGTTTTCACGTCACGCTTCCATCCCGAACCTCTCCAGAGCTTCTGCTCCTACTTTTCACATCTCACTTGTAACACGATCTTCCCCTGGAGCTTTTTGTTCTTCATCATTTTTAGTGCCGCTCTCAGCTCTAAGATGTCAATTTCAAGGATCTACTCCGAGCCTACGTTTCGTGTTTGTCGGTGTTCTATAATTTGGTTCGGATTCGGTATTGTCTGACTGTATAGCTTCTTATAAAAGATTTCGTTAATAGATGTTATTTGCATGTTTTCCATCACTATTTCGCCTTGCTCCTTTTTCATTTTGTATACAGGGTGTTTCAAGATTGCACGGAACAAATATAAGGACGTTATTCTGCATTAAAAAAATTCTAAAAACTAATAACCATATGTCCTAAAATCATCCATTTCAAAGATATACTTGATTAAAGAATTAATTTGTTTTTAAAACGTTTAGATTTAGTAGGCTGCTATTTGGTTTTCATTATCTGTATGTTTTACTTACAACTCTCAAAATTATTATGAGTAACTCAGAAGTTACTATAAATTTTACTTAAAAAAAACTTGAAATAATTTATTTTGGAACGCATACTTATTATTTTTCTACTTTTTACTATAGAACAACGCCCATACATTGTATGTACACAAAAAACATATGTTGGAATAAAACACCAACAGCTTTAATTCTTTGATCAAGGATATCTTTGAAATGAATAATTTTAGAACATATGTTTATTAGAGTTTTTCTCTTATTATTTTATGTAGAATAACGCCTTTATATTTGTTTCGTGCAATTTTGAAACACCCTGTATAAGCGATTTATCTTTTGCTTTGTTGGAACGGAGGGCTTTCATATTCATGTTGTCCTTGATCGTTTCTTGTATCATCTTGGTGTTGTATGTTTTTATGTCTCTCCGCATCGCTTTCTTTTTCAGTTTTCTGTCTAGATCTCGGTTCTGCTTTCTGAAATGGGCTTGTTCGTGTCTGGTCTTAGTTTCTCACCCATTCAGCTTTTTGTCAAACCTACTTTCTTAATTGCTACGTGAATGTGTCAATTTTCTCTGATAACTCATTTATATTTCTCAAGGTCAGTTGATGTTAGTTTTTTCTGGAGTTGGTTATTATACGCGTCTGTATTTTGTTCAAGTTCACTTATAGTTGGATTTATTGTTTTCTCTATTAACATCTTCCTTTCCAATTTTGTATTGATGTTAATCTTGGCCTTGGTTCTTACCAGTCTGTGATAGCTTTCCGTATTGAAGCGATTTAGGCCCGAAACATCTGTGTACGTGTTTTTATCTGTGGTAAGCACATAATCTCATTTTTAGTTGTGCCGTCAGGGCTTCTTCAGCTTCAATTTTTTAATCGGTTTTCTAAAGAACGTGGAAGCTACATACATAGCGCTGCAGAAGAACCAATTACCCAGGCTAGCGCAGAAATAAAGCTCATATGGATGCCATTACTGAACAGAGAATTACAAAAATAGTCTACTGCGCATAAGCTACAGCGCATACACCGGTAACATATGTACATATATAAATTTATAACTAAAATATATAGCCGCACTCGTGATCTAGTGGTAAGAGTGACAGACTCGTAATCACAGCGATCAGTGGTCCCGGGTTCAAACCCCGGAGTAGGTACGAGTGTACGTGAAAAAGACGTACAAAAATCGATCCTTCTCAGGACTAACGAGGAGTTCTGGAGTAAACACCGGAGAAAGTCCGATAAAACACGTCATAATAGACCACCGTCAAAAATGACATCATTCAGATAAGACCTTATATTATTTTTATCGCTAAAATTTGTTTGATTGCTCTCAGGCAACAACATTTAAGAATTAAACAATCACATTTTACCAAAGAAAAAATGTAAGGTCAAATACATTTTGATTGGACAAATTCCGGAAATGATAAACACAACGTTTCCGTAGTAACACACATACAGACACGCGGATTTTTTTAATGTGCAAGAAAAACGTAATAATTTTGTTCCTACGAGCCAACGACTCCCCATAGCAAATGATATTTTCTTTTAATTTTTTTCCCTTAGGGAGGTATACAATTTTTTTACAGTTTGATCCGAAAGTGACGTTTTCTGTCGCCTTTTAAGGAATTTTCTGTTAGCGAAAATAGACGTTTGGCTCTCTTGTTGGTTTCCAATGGCAGCGACAGGGAATATAATATACTAGTTGTAGCCCGCAGCTCATGCCGCATTTAAAATTTCGAGCGTTAGTATGAGATGCGTGCAGATCTTCCTGGCACGAATGCCACCCGAACTTGCATCGGGCGGTGATCTCAGAAAATTGATTTCTAAGGGTGCGTTAAACGCAGCGTTTGTGTTTATTCACCAAAGCAATAATAAATCCTCTTTATTATTACATTAAATGTACTTGTGTTCGTAGTTTTAAAAAACACAACCAATAGGCATAATAAGTAATTGTTTTCTGTGATAATATCACTATTAAAAGCAATGGGAAGTTTGCTGACAAAAACCTGATAATAGTAACCGTCGAATGCAACCATGGCACTTTTGCCCGTTTAACAGGTCCTGTAGTGTTGTGCATTATTATATAGGTATGATGATTAGGTCCCGTTGCCATTAGATACGGAAGGGAACGTGATGAATTAGAAACCAACTAGCCTCTTGATTTTTATATTTAAACATTTTTTAATACAGCTGTACATAAGTGGTAGTCTTATTATAAGTGTAAGTGTCAAAACAATCATGTATAACTAGGGAGAAAAGTGTCAGTTCCTCCCTTGGATGACTACTGCTCTCGCTAACGCTCGAGCATTCAATTACATCCGTGGGAGGAAATTATACACTTTCCTCCCTTGCAATACAAATAGCTTTGCTCTCTGACTTTACTCTTTAACGAGAGATATTTGTGACTAAAATTTTAAGAAGGAAATTTACAAAAAGCGCAATTACAAATTTACAACTACATAATCATTATTTGAATTATTATTTAGTAATGATATTAATTGTACAATTGCTAATGTTATTAAAGCTAAAACCGCGTGCTAAAGACAACGAAGATTTAGCAGCAATTGGTATTCCCCATTCACTCAATTTGTGATTCTGGGCAGGCCATGAATATGAATACTTTTACCAGTGTACAACATATTTAGTTAGAAAAAATCTGGTGTGATACACTCACACAACTTCCTTTTACAGTGATCTTATAATTAGCCAAAAATTTAATTTTTAAATTCTAAGCATTTGTCAAAAATTTTCGAAAAATTGCAAATTCTACAAAAACGGTACAAAATAGAGAGTTAGTTGAAGAGACATTTTTTTGTAGAATTTTAAGCTGAATTAAAAAATGTAATAATATACCGGGTGTTGTATTTAAAATAGGAGTTAAAAAAATAGAAAAAAAAAACAAAAAAAACCCATTTTAGAAGTATTCAACTGGAAAATCACCTATCTCACATCAATACACATTAAAAATGTAATAAAAATATAAAGTTTGAAAAAAATTGTTAGAGCCGTTTTTGAAAAAATCGAAAAAAATTGAAAAATCGCAAGAGTAAACACCTACTTCCGGTTATGCGATTTTCTTCAAAAGCTTGTTGTCTCATCTACATAGTACATAAAACTTACATATGAAGTTTCAATGCCATACCTCTTTTCGTTTTTGAGATATTCTGTTCACAGACACACAGACACACAAACAGACAGACAGACCAATGAAAAAAATATGTTTTTGGGTTCAGGGGACTCTAAAACGTGAAGATCTGTTGAAAACTCAATTTCGAATTTTTGGGGTGAATCCAATACTTCCTTTATCGTAAAAGGAAGTAAAAATTGCTAATGTCAAAATTACAATGACATTTTATAACTTGTGAAAACTGCTTCAGTTATAGAAATTCTATTTGTGGCGTCCTGCCGGACTGGGAAGATCAGTTATATTATTTCCAACGACTTTTTTCACATACTGTAGGAAAATGACTGCATTTATAAATACAAAATCGTTTGAAAAAGTGTTATCTACTTTTCTGCATAGCATCACTTTTCTGCATAGCAACGGGAAATTGTTTAGAAAAGTGGTACTATTCTGCCTATCAACATTTTTCTGCGTAGCAACGTACAGTTAAATTTTTAATATTTTTATATAAACATGTTTAAGAATTTCCCTCCAGTGTAAAAAAAATAACAAGTGCAGCACGTGAGAAAAGTGTTTTTCTGTGCTGGGTACATTCTTAATCTCGGCTTCGCCTCGATTAAAAAACTCGCTCCTTGCACATAGAACTACGCTTTTCTCAAGTTGTACAGTATGTATATACTATAGTTTACTTGATGAACGAAGAATGGGAACTGTTCAAATTTCCTCCTATACTAGAACGATTGATCATTCATCTTCAATATTATGTGGAACTAGCCACATTAGCTGTTGACTAACGGTTTTTTTTAAATGGATAAAAGTAGTGCTGGTGAACTTTTCTTTAGAATGCGGTATAAAATGGCATTAATTCAATCGTCCAATGACAACAAAATTTAGATTTTACTGAACCTTTAACTGCAATAGTTATCTTTGCCTAACACCAAATCGACTCAATCTGACTCTTTTAATTATGCCCCGGAGTACGAAATAGAGCTAAGTAAATATAAAAAATGGAATAAAATGTACAATATCGCAAAAAGCAACAACTCTAATTTCATGTAGAAACATCTGGTGTGGTATACGCACACAACTTCCTTTTATAGTGATATTAGTGATCTTATAATTAGCCAAAAATTTTATCTTTAATTTTTAAGCATTTGTCAAAAATTTTCAAAAATTAGAAATTCTACGGAAACCGTACAAAATAAAAAGTTAGTTGAAGAGACACATTTTCTCTACAATTTTAAGCTGAATTCAAAAATATAATAATATACCGAGTGTTTTATTTAAAATAGGAGTTAACAAAAACAAAAGAAACCCATTTTCGAGATATTCAACTGGAAAATCACCTATCTCACATTAATACACCTTAAAAATGTAATAAAAATATACAGTTTGAAAATAGTAATTTACGATACAAGTGCGTAAAGCTACTCTTTAGGCACGAGTGGGCTACAGTTAAAACGCGAGTGAGCGAGCGTTTTAAGCCCCAACGAGTGACTAAAAATGCTTTACGCATGTGCATAGTACAATATTTTATCTACGATAGAATCTAAAAAATACGGTAAATATAAAAAATATTTTACATGTAAATTAGAATTACCAGCAACCGGTCCTAATTTCGAGTGTTTTAAAAATTTTAAAACACGTTGCTGCTAACTACGTGCCTAATGAAATTTTTTAAGCACGTTGCTATTAACGACGTAAACTAATGAAAACATGTTATTAAACAGTCGTTTTACAAATTTAAAACTGCCAACTAAAAGGCAATTTTACACACTGTCGTAGATAAAAAATTGTTAGAGCCATTGTGGGTTCAGGGGACTCGAAAACGTGAACATCTGTTGATTTCTAATTGTTGGGGTGACTCCCATTACTTCCTTTATTGTAAAAGAAAGTAAAATGCTGAACTTCAGGCGGCTGCTATAAGCAACAGAAAATGATTGAATGAAGCAAAACGTTACCGAAAAATTATGATTTTCGTGAACTACCTTTCAAGTGTAAAATGGTATTAATGCTATACAGGGTGCTCAACATTTAAAAATTTAATGATTTCGATTGTTTTTCAAATGGAACATCCTGTATATTTTTGTATTTTTGAAAATCCCTTTTAATGAACTTTCTGTTGATATGTTGCTTCATACCTCTAACTGTTTTTGTAGATATATTGATCAAGTGAATTAAAGCTGCTAAAAATAACATAACCGATTCCTCCAGTTCAGCAAGATGAATGGGTTTTCTAAAACTGAAGTATTTTCACAAGTTAGAAAATATCAATATCATTTTGGCAATAGTAAGTTTTTGTAACTAAATATTTAGTACACTGGTAAAAATAATTATATTCAATGCCTGCTTAGAATCTTAAATGGTGTGAGCAGGGTATAGGTATTTGATGTCCTATAATTGATTAACTATTTTAAATAAAACAAATATTTAACTTTACCTTTTTTCTTTGACATTTTCGTAACATAATTACGGAATCGTCTAAACAGAACTTTATTATACAAGTACAGTTACGAAATTTGTAAAACATTTGATGCTGACAGTGCGGAAGTCAAGTAAATGGACTATAGGTTTTGCTTTGTTCCGAATTCTCATTAGCCGAAGTCGTCGCACATGTGGCGCGATCGTGTATATAACGACCATACCACATTGAAAGAACCGTTGCAACAGTTGCAACAGATTACAAAACCTAAATGTACTGTGTTTTAAGGGGCGTGCGGGGTCAGTTTAAAAGAAATTACTATAAGTTCGCATAAACATTTGAATGAAATGGCGCGAAGGAAAAGCTATGCAGCGACGCCTGCCTATGAACGAGCGAGACGGAGTTTGTGACTAAAATAGTGCAACGCCGACGTGCAGTACAATTTCTCTCCCAGATCACCCCTCAGAGTAAAATCTTAGTTACGGGGGTACACCACTGAATAGGCTGCAAAATGTGTTTTAAGATACTGCATTGGTAACTAGCGTTTGCATAGTTACAAACGAATCCGGTAGATAAAATTTACCGGCCTAGACCAGTAGTAGTTGACAACGGCAGGATCAAAGGCCGTTATCAACTACTACTGGTCTAGGCCGGTAAATGTTATCTACCGGACTCGTTTGTAACAATGTAAACGCTAGTTACCAATGCAGTATCCTAAAAAATCTTATACGATACACGACCGGTAGCATTTTTATGGCCTTGCAAAACATACAGGTCGAGGCCGTAGGGCGAGACTAGAGTTCCTATATAGTATCAGAGTTGAGACAACGCGAATGTCAGCCGCCATTACTGTTCCAAAAATAAATGATAACTTACAAGGCCACGGTTGTCTTTCTTAGTATGTGTCACCTATGAATTTAATTACTTGCCACATTGACAATGTCAAAAAATGGTTAATTTAAAGCGTTTATGAAAACTACTCTGGTAGGTATCTATACTACGGATCCTAGTATATAAGTAATCTTTGAGAAAGAGTTGAGGCAACGTAAACGAAGTAGGTACAGCATTGGATTTTAGTTTTCGTTTGCCACCCAGACGCACTTTTTCGCACCAAGTCTGGTTCTACTTGTGAGCGTTCAGTTTATATTTTTCAACTATTCAGCTCTCGTTTTTGGGAATTTGTGTCAATGGATATAAAGCCCCGTTCGAATCTACTTTTGAAGTGAAAAATGCAACAACCCGTATTTCAAAAACTGTAGAAAATAATTATTTAGGTAACTAATTTTTAAGTAAATTCCATATATATACTTACAACTTTGCAAGATATGCTATTTAAAGAACTATTGTCAGGTAGAAATGGAACACATACATATTAATACATTTGCATCAGTGTTAGACCTAAAGTCAAATAAAAATTTGTCAAATGTGACATTCTCAGAACTGGTTTCTACAGTAACTATAGGACTTGAATCTGGCTCAATTTCAGACGAAATTGCGCATGCGCAGTGGATCACAACCAATCAGCATCTATTCCCGACTTGTCTCAACTCTTATAATATTTAGGAACTCTAGGCGAGACCTGTAAAGTATTGGCGCGGCCATAAAAATGTTGCTACCGGTCTAATAACGTAAATAGCTATTATTTCATACTGTGCCGAAAATACGACTTTACGGCATTAATTTGAGTCCGGAAAGTGGAACATTACATCACAAGGCCGGAAAGTGGGAACATTACATCACTAGGCCGGAAAGTGGATCATTACATATTACATTACAAGGCCGGAAAGTGTTGCTAGACAACTGCTGAATAATAGTGACACTGTAAGTCTATGTCAAAATTCGAGGTTATCAGGTTATCATAACCATAATTTTGAAAAAGTTCTACCAACACGAGGTATAAAAATTTCCTAGCGTTTTAATCACATATCTACCAACATTGTAACACTTTGACAGTTATTATAGAAAAAAATGTACTTTATGAAATAAAACATTGTACCGGGTGACTATAAATGATTGTGATTTTTTTCTTAGGTTGACACTGTTATGTTGGTGGCACTGTAAGTCTATGTCAAATTCGAGGTTATCCGGTTAGGTTTTCTGTCAGTTTTGACACAGACTGACGCAAAACCCATCGACATATAGAAATGGACCGCTAATGGACGACTGCGCAACTCTTTGCGTTAGAAAGAGAAAGAGAACACTTTCAGAACTATCTTTTCTTTTCCTGCCGGCCTCCTATTGGCCGACAGAAAATGTTCCTTTTCCTGCCGGCCTTCTATTGGCCGACAGAAAATGACGTCAGAGCGACAGGGCGGTCGCGCCGTACGCTAATGTGCGCCAACAAGGACAGAGCGTTCTCAAGTCATATGCGTTCTCTTTCTATCCCGTTTGGCTCGCGCAGCTCTGACTAGCGGTCCATTTCTATATGTCGATGGCAAAACCTAACTTGCTAACCTCGAATTTGACATAGACTTACAGTGCCACCAACATAAACAGTGCCAACCTAAGAAAAAAAATCGCAATCATTTGTAGTCACCCGGTACAATAAATGGCCGTAAAATATCGGCCTTGTAACGTAAATTACTTTTTGTAATACCTACTTGTTAAATATTTCTTTAAGGACTGTTTACTACTGCGTAAGCAACTTCTTTACGGCCCGGCCGTAAAAAGTGTCCGTAAAGACCACGGCCTGCTAAACTGTGTGCCAAACGTCAAAGTGACGTTTGTCACACAAATCCAGCGGCAAGCAAGCCTTCAACTCCACATAGAAGAAGGCCCAAAAAACTGCTATAACTCCTGAACATACGCTAAAATAACTTGCTCATTCAGAATCTTAACGTCTTTAGGAATATCTTCATCTACAAATGTCATAAGTTACGAGCTGGTTACAACTTAAAACTGCTTACAACCATACACGAAATTGGAAATAACTGACATTTATAAACAACAGTTGCAACGTTCTACGCACTCTCAATCATTCTAAAATGTCATTACACAAACCTAGCGTTTTGATGAAAATAAATTAGAAAAATATAGATATGACCGAATTGTATGTAGGTATTACAAAAACTATTGTACAATACACGTCCGTTAGGGCCTTTACTGCCTCGCCAGTATTATTCGACTCGCTCTTCGAGCTCGTCTCACAAATTCTCTGGCTCGGCAGTAAAGGCTATCCTAACGGACTTCTACTGTAAAATACTATTTGGATAGTAGGTGCCTATCTATGATATGGACTATTTAAAAAGTGCGGGAAAAAGCAGGACACACTGTATACACTTGAGTAGTTAAAAAACATGAAATTTAAAGGTGTCTAAATCAACTGTATCTTACAATTAAAAAAGAAACTTTTATGTTGTAACTCAAAAACTAGAAACAATATGTTAACTCTGAATAACTTGTATCAAGGTACGAATTTCTACTTCCTGTACATAAGTATGTAATAAGCTATAAAAATTATAGATATTAACGATACAAGTTTGATTATGAACATCTTAACGATAAGAGTTTGATTGCCAAAACGAGGCGGTGAGCCGAGTTTGGCGCCAATCAAACAAGTTTTGTTAAGTGCCATAAGCAAACGTGTATTGTTCAATATTTTATCTTCATCAATAAATTCTGGTTCAATGTACTTTTTTATATAAAAAGAGTGCGGTAATATCTATCCATTACTGCAGTGAGTGCGGTAATATCCATTACCGCATTCAGTGCAGTAATGAAGCTCTTAACGATACTAAAATTAGTTTGGTTAATAGTCTATAACAACACCGATGGAGATAAAAGCATTAATAGGATATTTTGAAAGCATGGATGTTTCGCGCGGACGCCTATGGCGAATCCCTGTGTAACGGTCTATTCACAGAACCCATTAAATACATGACAGAACCCAGATAATAGCCCTGGAGGTATTTTATAGAATGCAGACTAAAAACTTAAATTAACTATTAATAAAAGGTTACATTATTTAGACCAGCTTTATTTCGAAAAAATCCACGAAATACTGTTTTGTTTAAAATTTTAATTTATTGTAGACACTACACGACTTTGGAATTAGAACCAGCCAATCACAAGACAGATAACAAAAACAATTTGGCGTGTTGTGGTATTTGGCGTCGGTACGAAGCGTCGGTTTCGGTTGTGACTTAGCTGTGACTTGCGTTCTTGCTGATTTTGGACTCGTCAAAGGTAGGAATATCGCTTGCTCCTTGCATACATTAATTTAACATCTTGAGAAAGCGATGCAAGCCAAGGAACGGCGATGCTGGGTATTTGGCGCGCTTCCCATACGCTTGCGTAACCTCTACTGTGGATTCACTGACCCCTATTTACATACCGTTCAAAACGTAAACATGGGTTTAAAGCTCGCGGTTAAATTAAACATTGTATTTCAGCCTGACGGGCCCCGTAATTGTTGCTTTAAACGGGTCATTTGTGCAGGCCCTTATCGCTATTTCAACATGATAGGCACGTTCGCCTCTACTACAAATCACGCATTTTAGATGGTCTCCAAAAGCTCAAAAAAGGATGCTTCGCCGACGAGAAAAGCGGCTGCGAAGGGAGTGTCAACCTCGAGAACCTTAAGAAGTTCTCCGGCCAGAGCGGAAAAGCCAAAGAGCCCCAGCAGAGCACCGGTAAAGACACCCCCTGCAAGCCCGTCACGAAAGAGCCCAGCACGAAAGAGTCCATCACGGAGGAGTCCGGTTCGAAAAAGCCCTACTAGGAGAAGTCCCGCTCGGAAAAGCCCCGCTCGGAAAAGCCCAACTAGAAGGTCGCCGGGTCGTTCGTCCAAAGGTGCTGAATCCTCGGAAGCCGACAAAAAGAAAGCATCAGGTATTTTTAATTTTTAATTATTGCATATTAACATATTCATCGTTGATTCCCACGTCCTTCATGCTCAATTCCAAGCGGATTGCTTTTTAGAGCGTTACTGTATTTAATGATTATTTACAGACGATTTCTTTGCTTAGGCATAGATTTTGTATGTCTTTGGTACTGAGAAAGTGGACTTTACGTTGAACCAAATTGGGGGAAGTGCTTATTGAAAAAAGTAAGCCGTATTATCAACATAAAATTTAATGTACAGAGCTTCTAAAACAAAGTGTAAAATAAGACCAAACTACTCGTATTTGCAAATAAATGTCATAGAGTTATGATTGCAAGGTATAATCAAATACAAAATTTCGTAGATGTTTCAGTTTAAAATTTCAAATTTGTTATATTTAATTCTTGTAATATTTGCAATTACAAAGCGATCAAAAATAAAATTGATCATGGGAGCTCATGAAAAATACTGTTTACACTGCACTTTATAGAACTAGAATCTTGGCATATTACTTACCGTCGTCTGCGTTGATTGTTTATAACAAGTCTGTCCATTCCATGTATAAGCCGTTCACGATCTTTTTGGGTCAGGTGAGGCTATGACCATCTAGTAATTTTGTTGGCAGTACCTCTGCGGCAACTAAACTCCCTAATGCAAACTGACACTTTTTCTGTTAAGTTAGGTTGTTTTCAGTTTAAGGTTATATTTTCTGAATAGGTACATTGTTGCCGGATCTCTCTCTAGTCTCGACTTCAACTCGTGTTCTTTTAGATCTGGTCTGTCCTTTTTAAATTGCAACTAGCATCGTTTAATGGAAATTTTTTGTTGTAACAAAATTATATTGGGCATTTTGACTTTTCCTTTGACGGAAATTAAAATTACTTTGACACACTTGATAAAGCATTTATTTTCTTACGAATATTAAAATAATAAATCTGGCAATGTGGTGGCAAGAAAATGTCGAACCGACACTGACAGTTGCATCCGCTACATCACCGAATCAGTTAGTCCAACATGAAAAGAAAAAATAATAGCCAACTCTGTCCCAAAAAGGTCGTGAACGGATTATAAACTTACAACTAGAGGCGCTGGTATCGCATGTCAATGGAATCTAAGATTCAGGGTTTAACACTGAGATTTGTAGGTTGTCAATCGATGTCATTGTTAAATGTTTGGTTATATACATATATGTATTACTTACTATGTTGCTAGTAGGGCCTGGGAACGGCCGAAAACATTACGGCGCCGACATAGTCTCACTCTGAGTATTACGCATCTCGTGCGCATGCCTGAGAATTCGAACTCTGCCTTTAGAAGCGAATTTTAAACTTGACCGTGAGGTTCACTTCTCCACCGTGCGGACGACGCGCTTGCGCACAGCTCACCAAATACATCGAAGAGTTGGTTGTTTGTCTCACTTACGTTGTGACCTCTCCACTCATAGCCGCTAGCAATATAGTAGATATTAAATATATGGTTATACACGTGTTATGAAATTGTCAAATATTAAAGAGCCGTTTTATTTCTCCATTAATGTTAAATATATAATGAATAGTAAGTTTAAAATAACTTTGTATATATCTTATAAAAAAACATAAAAAGAAGAGTGTCTTTCTACTCAGTGGCTTAGAATGCAAAGTATATACCTAGTAGAAAAGTTTGTATTTGTTCGTGTTTTGCAATAACTGCTAAGCAGAAGATTAATCAGTTTTGATAAAATTCTATCAACGTAAACTAATGAAAACATGTTATTAAACAGTCGTTTTACAAACTTAAAACTGCCAACTAAAAGGCAATTTTACACACTGTAGTAGATAAAAAATATTTGACATATTGACTAGGGTTTCCAGTCCCGCGATCTGGTCCCGGGACAGTCCCGGGATTCTACCACAAAAATCGATTCCTGGGACCACAGCCAGCCCAGGTGAAGTCCCGGGACCATGTCAACATGCGTGCGTATACTCGATATCAGAGAATTAGGACGGGTATTCACCGGCGTCCCGCGTATTTCTCATGCCTCTTGTACATTCTGCATTATTTGCGTTTTGTGTAACGCAGGAGAGGTATTGTTTTCGGTAGATTAGAATTAAACCTGTGTGTTGTTTCAGCCACATTTGCATATCTTCTATTTATGTATTTGTCTGGTTTTTTTTTGTTGGATTTAGATATGTGCGAAGAAGCTGAATAAACTGCTCAAGTACAGGTCTAAAGAGTAGCTTCAGCACTGTGAAAACATTAAGTATTATAGTGCACCCAGAATGTGTAGTTCAAAACGTGACCACCGAACTTCTGTAGATGGCGCCAAGTGGACAAGCCTCCACTGTGCTAAAATGCTTGGAAATTTTGCAAAGTGGAAAATCGCCACCTTTCGCCAAAACCAAATAGTGCATGAAGGTGCTCGGGACCTTAGCAACAACTTTGCCCCCTTTCAAAATTTCGATATCTGTAGCCGTTCGAAAGTTACAGGCGATCCAGACAGACGGACGGACGGACGGACAAAACGTTCGCATAAGTACGCTGAAGCTACTAATAATTTATATTTTTGGGTTTTAAGTGTGTTCGTTAGTTGTCTGCTAAAGCGTTACAATTAGAATGAATTCCGATTCGCAACCTATCTTCATTCTACATTTAAAACAATAACGATTTGAAGTCACTATGGCAACAGTTTTATATATTGAAGATAAACAATTTGGCAAAATGTAACGTTGGTTCCTACAAAATTACCATAATCAGAGGCAGCTTGACAAATGGATTACACACGCACTTTGTAGTTCAAACAAAAGCAAAAGATGAAGAGCGACAGACATTTTTAGTACCAGAAGAAAGCAATAAGTTGTAGACGAGCCCCAACGCAAATTATCAGCACAGAAATACTTTGTTTGAACTTAAAACACTTGTTTTTCTTTGCAAATTTCATTCGGAAATTCCACCTGAACACTATTTCTCTTTCGGGACCATTTTTGGGATCTTTGGGACTAGTCCCGGGACCTGAAATTTAGCTTGTAAGTCCCGAAAACACTTTTGGTCCCGGGACTTGGAAACCCTAATATTGACGTGTTGTAAAGGGTTTTCCATTAAGAAGTCCCATTTTAATTTTAAAAGCTGTTTCGCGGCTTGTGTAAGGTTACTAAATCATATAAAGTACCGCCAACTGTGCACAAATATCTTTTGTCTCTTTTAATTTGGGGTTCCTGTCATTAGTGTCTCACTCTCACTCTCACTTTCTTACAATGTTCTGTCCTTTTTAATTTGGGGGAAATTTTTTTGGAATGGAATGGTGGTACCTTATGTATTTAGTGACCTTAGGCTTGTGTACAGTGGCTATATAAGGACAGTGTGGTCAATTTTGGTCATGTTTCTGATTGGTTGTTTTAAAATCCGCCATTAAGAGTCGTTTTGCGAAATTACACATAGTCACACAAAATTGCTTCTAAGTTTTTTATTATTGAAAGTAGCCCCAATATGAAGTGGAACGAAATAATCATCATAAAATTCTACAGTGTTCTGTCTAAGCGAATGCCGAATTTTCGTTTGCATAAGTAAATGTCAACGAGTTAAAGTAAAATGCTTTTTGCGAATATTGCGCATTAGTCCAAATCAAAAGCTATAATAAACTATATAAATGTCTTAATGCCAAAGATTATTGCATCAAATTAAAGAGTATTTATGGGCTACGTAACACTGAATATTCTATTCCTCTAAATTTACGGGTGGTATAAATAGAACAGTTTGATTATCAATATCAAAAAAATCAGTTTTTGTTGAGCTTGTGTAGGTAGTAGTAGTTGTGGGGAGACCGAAGTCTAGCAAGTAGGCCACCATAGGCCCTTTTTGCCAGAGCTTGTGTAGGTAGTCTCTGTGTCGACCAATGCAAAATGTTGTAAATTCTCGTTTTTTATGTACAAAAACACAATAAAGAAGATAACAAAGGACACATTGACTTATATTCCGATATTAGGTTGCTCGTTAACGCGGATTTTTAATCGCTGGCAGCGATTTTTTACGTTTCACGTCGTCTTTTGCCGTTTAATTCTGTTTAAGTAATATTATTGACATTATTGTAAAATTTATGTTACACTGCACATTTGACCACCTCACATTGCACACATTTTCTCGATCGTGGGTATACACCGCTCTGTAAAGCATCGCGGAACTTCACATATGTCCAGTCCGTATAAAATGACGTTTATGTCATAATTTAGCAGGGTGACGTTTGCCTTACAATTCAGCAGACCGTGCACAAAAAAATACCTAAGGGCGTGGCTGGTTGTTGTAGAGACGACTCTTAATGGCTGCCTTTTTTAAAATTGACCACACTGTCCTTATATAGCCACTGTAGGCTTGTGTGGTTCGTAGCGCCATCTTGCTGGAAATAAAAATTGTCTATGTCCATATATTGTCCAATATAGGCCAAATAAAGTCAATTTTCTTTCCTTGTAAACAATATGCAGTGTGTCCCAGGATTAATGTTGCAAAAGGTGCAATGAACTAAAAAAAATTCAATTTTATTTTAAGATTGTGAGATTAGGTCCTGCTTGGTTTGAAGAAAATTTTAAAAATATTTTCAGTTTTTAAAAAACAAGTCGGCCTTGACTGAAGCGAAAACTATTTTCTCTTCAGATAAACTACCCTTTTTGTTCATGATACGGTAAAATTTGACTAAAAAAAGTTGTTCAGAATGAGAAATTAATGCCCTACACATGATTTCAGGAAAATCTACGTACTTAGATTAAACCGTCATTTTTAATAATAAATGTTCACCATGTTTATAATGAATTTTCACTATTTCTATACGTTGTTGAAGCGTGTATCAATCCATTTTCTTAAATCGTATAGTTTTTACTGACAAATGTCAAGGATTGAAGGCTTGCTATTCAACAGATCAAAAATGCTGCGAAATTTAAAATGAGACTTCTTAATAGAAAACCCTATACATACTCTTATCTAACTAATATACAGGGAGTCGATGTAGAACTAAGTACATTTGAACTGCAATTAACTGAATTATTAGTTCAAGTCACATTAACACAGTCTAATATGCTACACTAATATGCAAAAATATGTACTATTGGTATAAAAAAAAACTAGTACAAGTTCTAAATCTAGAAACCATGAATTTTTTAACTGTCATGTGAATAATTCAAACCTGTCATCAGTCATCAAATTTTAATATCAAAAACTACAATACAAAACAATTATAAAACTAGAAAAATGTGCAATTTGCCGTTTTCTAAGCAAGAAATGATCACAGCTTTTGAAACTAAACTCATTCTTTAAACTCATTCTAGGCATTATTGACAGTGACGTTTTGAAAAAATTTCAAATTTATTAATATCTCCGTTGCCAGGAAAACGTTCAGATTCACATAGCTAAATATACCTTGTCCTAGTTTTTTTGGTAGCAATATTACTTTAAACCAAATTTATACATTAAATCGATAGGTACCATTAAAATAACAATGGAATAAGTTAAACAAGATAATGAAAGTGAACTTTAAACTTAAAAAGAAATTGCAATTGTGTGTCAACAAAAAGTATGTGTCAGGGAAGATAGACGGTCGGCCTTACCTTTTGGCGAAAGTTATATTTGATATTTTGCCGGCTGGTAACTATCGGCCTAATTGGGCTAGCTCGCCGCGAGGGTCGCAGGGTTCCAACTATGCTGAAAAGAACACTATACGAAATACGAAGAGAATGGGCGCCAGGTCCTAGACTCAGATCCAATTCCTTGTGCCGGACCTTACACAAGGTCGAAGATAAAAACCAGCAAGTTAAACAAAATCAAAGCATCGACCAATCAGAATATCACAGCTTTATTAATATTGGTAGGTACTATAGTGCATATCCAACATAAAAGTATAGATCCAAAATCACAGTAAATTATCACAATTAACACCAGAAATAATAATACGACTAATGGTTACAAGTACATAAAACAATTGACCTAAGAATCCAACTCGAGGTGTCCGAACTGCGAAATTAGCCTGAAGGGCGTAACAACTAGGTACCTCAAAACTTATATCGAAGCAATATACTCAAAACATGACTAGATAAATTACCAATGACGTTCACCGTGAAGCGGAAAACGGCACGACACGAAGCATGACTACATTAACCCAATAAAATAAACTAAGAAAGCTTTAAATAGACTATAAATCCCCGTGAAGCGGAGTACAAAATCAAGGGTGCGAATAACGCAAGCAAAATATGCAATGCCAACATCTAACCCCGACGGTTGGCCTAAAAATTAACTTTAAGACACACAAAATTTAGATGGGGTGGTTCCAGCACGTTATGAGATCTCACAGGGGTTTGCTAGTTCCTAAAGGAAAGTCATAAAGTATTTCCTGACGTACTAAGAACTGCTTGCGGGTATTCTAGCCGAGAACTAGTTTATCACAAAATCAAAAACGGGAGGCTACATAATCTCAATAAAAATCCCGTTGGTAGCAGTTTTGCCACCGCCAAAAAAAACTTAGCTCTAGCAAGTGATCTTAAATAAACAACAAGGTTAATGCAATACGCGACGTCAAAAAAAACTACAGTGATTACAAAAGCAGCCTCAAAGCCAAATCATAACAAAATTACACATGGCTGCTATCCACAGAGGTAAGTAAATTAATCAATCTCATATCTAGTAGCTCAAATTAACACCAAAAATCGATATGCACAAAAACTCTAAAATAGCAGTTCGGAAGGTCATACTAAACAGTTCAAAAGCAATTCAAATAAACGAACGATACAAATTAAAACGTTACAAAACCTCAGATGCATACGGCACGTGGAGGCCGAGCAGTTGGAAGAGATGCAAGAGTCCAGGTGCGTTGGGCAGCGCTCGCAGAGGGAACGACCGCAAATCCAGGCCGCAGAGGCGAGCGGCCAGCCGGCTCGTGGAGCACCGCATGATCCAGGCAAAACCAAATGCACGACGACGAACAGGACCAATCCAGGTAATAAAACTCAATTCCATGGCGTTTAAAAACGCATTTCCATGGCGTATAACTAATTAACGCATTTCCTTGGCGTAGAATAGTTGGCTGCGAATGGTGACGAACAGCCTAACGCTCCATTCGATCGAGAAGAGCCCATTTCAAAACCGCAACAAAAGCGAACGAACGCTGGCAGCAACTCCCAACGGCTTCCAGAACGTTCCAAAGGGGCGCCTTGCCTCCAAAAATCCCTCAAAACGACGAGGACGGCTATAACCAAAGCCAGAGGAGCAAAAGGTTCCCAGGGCACTAACTTCAACGATCGAAGCAATGGAAAAGAATCGAATGCAAATTCGCCAGAGCAGTTCACGATCCCAGGTTATCAATGTCAAAGTCAAATTCGAAAAAAGGAAGAAAAACTATAGGTGCAGAGTGTATGTGCAGAACTGATAACAAAGTGTTCCTTTTAATTCAAAATTGAGGCTGAAGGTATTTGGGTTGCCTAACTATGGATAAAGTACTGTATATTTAGAGAATAAAAGTAAATTGCCAAATCTGACTAATTATTTCAATTAACAAGTAGGAAAATGTCAAAATGAGCGTAACAAATTCTCCCCCCACAAAAGGGAGGGTAAATCCCTTCGGATTTACCTGACCATACAACGACCATCCAAACAAAACGTCTAAAAAAACGATGCCTGCCAAGAGAAAATACAGGGAAATGAAACAGAGGACTTAAAGTTAGCTAAGAAGAGAGGATGTAAGAGTCCAAGCACACCATCGAAGACAACGAGACACCAACCTCTTCCGTCGCTGCAAGATGACGTGAGCTGCGCCGGTGGAAGGGAAGGTTACGTCAGATTGCAACGATAATCCACCTAAAACGCAAACACCTCAGAAAAATTCGGAGTGGGAGACAGGAAAGCGAACGACACAGAAGAAGGGAGGGAAAGGAAAACTAACCACAGCTAGGGATAAGTGCTTAGGCCCAGGATCGACCTACAACACTGAAACTATCTCCAAATTACCAAAGACAGAGCAAAATATCCAAAAATTCAAAATATCAAAGAAGACGAACACAACTATATGAGGGAACATCCCTTTCCAATGAACAAAAAAAACAACAGAGAAGAAGAAAGATGAGAGAAAAGAAGGGACTAGTTGTTAATGTCAGGATTCCAATTCTAGAAAAAGAAAAGAGGAATTGAAACCTAGTAAACCGACCGACGTCACCCAGCCATCCTACCCAAAAAGACGTAGACGAGACCACACAAACAAAGACAACAAGGGTTGGCGAGAGCATAATGCCTTGGAGAAAGATTCAGGTCCCAATAAATCCGACAAAGTCGATGCCCTAGAAGAGCGAACGAAACCGTCCTCAAAAACCAGACACTCCCAAACGCACAACCGAAAAGGACAGAGGCTCAACAAAAGAGTCGGGTTCCACGAATCCAGACAACACTGAGGCCCTAAAAGAGGGCAAAAGAAACCGTTCTCAGTCATAAAGCGTGCCCAAAGGCAGGGAGTGAGTTTCACTTGGGGATTGAAATCCGCCTAAGCGAAAGGATACCCTAACAACAATCGACCAAACACACCAAAACGTATAACTGACGGCAATAGGCATCATCAGCTATACCTCAAAAATCCCAAAATATCCAAAGAGCACCCTACAAGCATCCACCAAGCTGACTCAAACCTCACCAAGAAAGAGGACAAAAGAAATCCGAAAAGAAATAAAATCAAGCCAACCAATCACTATACCAATCTATCCCAAAGATGGCTGGAGAGATTATCCAAATCGCCGAAGCAAATCTCCCAGACACATCGCCACCGAATAACTAACCTATCATCAATCCACACAAAGAAGAAAACCAATCAAAGAAGAACTACTCCAAAGCAATCCAAAGAGGTTCGGGAGATTATCCAAATGTGCCGAAGCAAATCTCCCAAAACGCATCGCCACCGAACAACTAGCAGACAATCCGAAGAATAAAGAGAAGAACCAATCAAAGAAGAGCTAAACCAATCCACACTAGAAAGATGGTTTGAAGAGCCTAAAAATCCACAAAAGTGTACCCCTCAAACGCACCAATCACACTCCATAATCCTAATCATCACTCCAAAGGAAGAAGCAAGAAAACAAACTACACATAGAAAACACAAAAAAAACTCAAGCAAACTGAGTCAACAAATACTCAATAAAATACGCGAACACGCAGCCAATTAAAATACAAATCATCAAAAAGATTCATCCATCGAAACACACCAATAACCAATTCTATAACTAGAAGTCAATCATGAAACAACATCCGAAATCAATACATCCCAACCTACTAACAATGCACTATAGTACCACCTAACCACAACGTAGACAGGGTACTACACGAGCCCTATCGAGCCCCACGTTGGGCGCCAAAATCTTCTTGTCAGGGAAGATAGACGGTCGGCCTTACCTTTTGGCGAAAGTTATATTTGATATTTTGCCGGCTGGTAACTATCGGCCTAATTGGGCTAGCTCGCCGCGAGGGTCGCAGGGTTCCAACTATGCTGAAAAGAACACTATACGAAATACGAAGAGAATGGGCGCCAGGTCCTAGACTCAGATCCAATTCCTTGTGCCGGACCTTACACAAGGTCGAAGATAAAAACCAGCAAGTTAAACAAAATCAAAGCATCGACCAATCAGAATATCACAGCTTTATTAATATTGGTAGGTACTATAGTGCATATCCAACATAAAAGTATAGATCCAAAATCACAGTAAATTATCACAATTAACACCAGAAATAATAATACGACTAATGGTTACAAGTACATAAAACAATTGACCTAAGAATCCAACTCGAGGTGTCCGAACTGCGAAATTAGCCTGAAGGGCGTAACAACTAGGTACCTCAAAACTTATATCGAAGCAATATACTCAAAACATGACTAGATAAATTACCAATGACGTTCACCGTGAAGCGGAAAACGGCACGACACGAAGCATGACTACATTAACCCAATAAAATAAACTAAGAAAGCTTTAAATAGACTATAAATCCCCGTGAAGCGGAGTACAAAATCAAGGGTGCGAATAACGCAAGCAAAATATGCAATGCCAACATCTAACCCCGACGGTTGGCCTAAAAATTAACTTTAAGACACACAAAATTTAGATGGGGTGGTTCCAGCACGTTATGAGATCTCACAGGGGTTTGCTAGTTCCTAAAGGAAAGTCATAAAGTATTTCCTGACGTACTAAGAACTGCTTGCGGGTATTCTAGCCGAGAACTAGTTTATCACAAAATCAAAAACGGGAGGCTACATAATCTCAATAAAAATCCCGTTGGTAGCAGTTTTGCCACCGCCAAAAAAAATTTAGCTCTAGCAAGTGATCTTAAATAAACAACAAGGTTAATGCAATACGCGACGTCAAAAAAAACTACAGTGATTACAAAAGCAGCCTCAAAGCCAAATCATAACAAAATTACACATGGCTGCTATCCACAGAGGTAAGTAAATTAATCAATCTCATATCTAGTAGCTCAAATTAACACCAAAAATCGATATGCACAAAAACTCTAAAATAGCAGTTCGGAAGGTCATACTAAACAGTTCAAAAGCAATTCAAATAAACGAACGATACAAATTAAAACGTTACAAAACCTCAGATGCATACGGCACGTGGAGGCCGAGCAGTTGGAAGAGATGCAAGAGTCCAGGTGCGTTGGGCAGCGCTCGCAGAGGGAACGACCGCAAATCCAGGCCGCAGAGGCGAGCGGCCAGCCGGCTCGTGGAGCACCGCATGATCCAGGCAAAACCAAATGCACGACGACGAACAGGACCAATCCAGGTAATAAAACTCAATTCCATGGCGTTTAAAAACGCATTTCCATGGCGTATAACTAATTAACGCATTTCCTTGGCGTAGAATAGTTGGCTGCGAATGGTGACGAACAGCCTAACGCTCCATTCGATCGAGAAGAGCCCATTTCAAAACCGCAACAAAAGCGAACGAACGCTGGCAGCAACTCCCAACGGCTTCCAGAACGTTCCAAAGGGGCGCCTTGCCTCCAAAAATCCCTCAAAACGACGAGGACGGCTATAACCAAAGCCAGAGGAGCAAAAGGTTCCCAGGGCACTAACTTCAACGATCGAAGCAATGGAAAAGAATCGAATGCAAATTCGCCAGAGCAGTTCACGATCCCAGGTTATCAATGTCAAAGTCAAATTCGAAAAAAAGGAAGAAAAACTATAGGTGCAGAGTGTATGTGCAGAACTGATAACAAAGTGTTCCTTTTAATTCAAAATTGAGGCTGAAGGTATTTGGGTTGCCTAACTATGGATAAAGTACTGTATATTTAGAGAATAAAAGTAAATTGCCAAATCTGACTAATTATTTCAATTAACAAGTAGGAAAATGTCAAAATGAGCGTAACATATGCTATAGATTAGACAAGTTTTATTGTTTTCAATGGCTCTCGCGATCAAGTTTATTTTTGATTTCCCGGTATATTAGATGTATCAATGTTAAGTAGTATTAATTTTATATTTAATTGTAATTTGTAGGATTGTAAACAGGTACACTTACTCCCTTCCTATCTTCTGAAAATTTCTTTTGTTCTTTTGTGTCTCGTTACTTTCATCCTTGCCTAAGTTCGCTCAAGTTTAACCGTTTTGTGTACATTTTCCTTATCGCTTTGACCTGGCCAACATGTATTATGTCGATCATTCTGGATTTGCAATTCAAAAATCTTCGTTTGGTAAGTGTCCTTTGTGTACAGTCCATACAGTTGTTTATTTAAGATTTATTTATCGTTTAATTAACAGATCATTTTATTGCCATGTCCATTTTATTAACACTGTGTACAGGGTGTCCCATTTTCGACACTTTTATAGGGTATCTCCGTAATTGTTAGTGCTATCAAAAAAGTAATATAGGTGGCATGTGCTCTTTTTGGGTCAAACTTAAAATGGTAAAATCAAAATTTGAAAATTTTCGCTCACTTAAGAGATACGGGAGAAAATCAAAAAATTGTCAATTTCAGAATGACCCTATACTTTCTTAGTTAAAAGAGATACAGAAAAATCTTTTAAAGAAAAGTTTCTTTGTAATGATTGTTGAATAATCTGCCGTTTTCAGAATAAGTATACGGGGTCAGGTAAAAAAGTTAACGGACCTAATCTAATTTTTTTAAATGGAACACCCTGTATATTTTAATCTAAAAGGATAGCATATTAAATTCTCTTTTCAAAAATAGAACACATCATGGGAGATATTGGTTTTCTATGCGATGTATTTAAACTTTATTACTTTAAACCACAGTAGGCTACAAAACAAAAGCTAATATCCTAGAAACAAAACTATGTTGACATTATAGCTGGAAAGACATTACACAATATATTTTAACCGACAAAGAGTAGAAGAAATAGTTGGCACAAGAAACTAAATTAAAAAACTATAGAAACTTTGAAACGAAATAAAAGATTCAGATTAAGGGAAAAAATAACGGGAATCATTGCAAATGTTTGACAGTTCCTCCGTTGTTTTCAGTGCACTCTTGACATCTTTTTTGAACGGATTTTAAGGCATTCATGATGTGTAATGGTTTTATTTCTGCAAAGGCCTCATGAATTCTTTGATCAAGTTGTAGTCGGGTTAAGATTACTTCTTTATAAATTTTATTTTCCAAAAGTCCCCAAAGAAAAAAATCTGGAGGTGTTAGATCCGGAGATTGTGGTGGCCACCTTATAGGTCCATGTGTTCCTATCCAACGCTTTATAAAGTGAGTATTTAAATACTCTCGTATTCGAAGAGCGTTATGGGTAGGGGCGCCATCTTGTTGAAAGTAAATCTATTATTTCATTTAAAGGAACATCATCAAGGATATCGAAAAGGTTTGATTGGAGTATGTCCAGATATCTATCTGCATTTAAATTTTCTTCAAAACAGCGATACGCCAGTTTATTTTGAAATAAAAAACAACTTACATTTACCCCAAATCGACCTTTTTGACGAACAGGTAGTACCATGTGGGGATTTGGAGTTCCAATGTCTTTCATTATGTCGGTTAAGAATACCGCAACTTGTTATTCGACATTCATCTGACCAAATAATTTTTTTGTGAAAAGAGCGATCCTCGTTAGATTTATTTAAAAACCAGTGACAAAATTCCAATCTTCTCACATCATCACCAGGGTGCAAATATTGGGTAATATTAACAACATAGGGAAAATATTTATTGGACGTCAAAATTCCGTGCGCCTTAGATTTTGAAATTTTAGTTTCAGTTTCTATTTTTCTGACGGAGGTAGATTTTTGTTCCTAAAATTTCAAAGTGATTTTAGAGAATAAAATTAGAGTGTGTGCTTAAGACGACAAAACAGAAACGAAAACTTCACCAAGACGAGATTTCCTATTAACCTTTCACAATCTAACCTCCGCAAATCTCAAATTCAAGACGATAAAAGAATCGATCCATAAATAGCAAATACACTATGCATTTGGTCATATTTTAGTATCTGGCTTTTTTTTCCGACTGCATCATGAGCGATGCATAGCAGAGTCTGACGGCTCAGTTTCATTCAATACCCACAAAAAGTGCTAAACGCGCCTAAAGGAGTTTTCACTTCAGTAAAAGTTGAGCTACTACTATTCAAAGCTATCACAGGATATACCATTCTTACCTGATTATGGGCCTCGACAAATCCTAACAAGCTTATTTCTTCATTTTCCTTATTTTCTTTATTACGTATAAGTTTTTGATCTCGGCTTAAATGTCCTTAAATGGTTGCCGTCTTTCCGGATAGCGAACAATATATAAATTTTGCACCACTTCTTTGTTTTTTCCAGTTTCAATATAAACTGATATTATATCAAATTTTTGAAAATGTTGATAAGTCATTTTCACAAACGAATATGTAAAAATGAAATCTATGATAAATGTTAATAACAACTTGACTGTCAACATAGTTTTGTTTCTAGGATATTAGCTTTTGTTTTGTAGCCTACTGTGGTTTAAAGTAATAAAGTTTAAATACATCGCATAGAAAACCAATATCACCCATGATGTGTTCTATTTTTGAAAAGAGAATTTAATATGCTATCTTTTTAGATTAAAATATACAGGGTGTTCCATTTAAAAAAATTAGATTAGGTCCGATAACTTTTTTACCTGACCCCGTATACTTATTCTGAAAACGGCAGATTATTCATCAATCATTACAAAGAAACTTTTCTTTAAAAGATTTTTCTGTATCTCTTTTAACTAAGAAAGTATAGGGTCATTCTGAAATATACAATTTTTTGATTTTCTCCCGTATCTCTTAAGTGAGCGAAAATTTTCAAATTTTGATTTTACCATTTTAAGTTTGACCCAAAAAGAGCACATGCCACCTATATTACTTTTTTGATAGCACTAACAATTACGGAGATACCCTATAAAAGTGTCGAAAATGGGACACCCTGTACACAGTGTTCATAAAATGGACATGGCAATAAAATAATCTGTTAATTAAACGATAAATAAATCTTAAATAAACAACTGTATGGACTGTACACAAAGGACACTTACCAAACGAAGATTTTTGAATTGCAAATCCAGAATGATCGACTGTGATTGCACCAAAATAATACATGTTGGCCAGGTCAAAGCGATAAGGAAAATGTACACAAAACGGTTAAACTTGAGCGAACTTAGGCAAGGGTGAAAGTAACGAGACACAAAAGAACAAAAGAAATTTTCAGAAGATAGGAAGGGAGTAAGTGTACCTGTTTACAATCCTACAAATTACAATTAAATATAAAATTAATACTACTTAACATTGATACATCTAATACAAGGTGCCCCAAAAAGGAGTGGTAACTTTTCCAGATTATCTCAACAGATGTCACTTATTGTACCTTAAGAACCAAGAAAAATAACACCCGTATTCATAGTCGTTCGCCAGCGGATCGCCGGCGACTCGCCAGAGATTCGATGAAATAGTAGGTTGGCGGCACTGTACGTCTATGTCAAATTCGAGGTTAGCAGGTTAGATTTTGTGTCAGTTTCTGTCAAAACTGACTGAAAACCTAACCTGATCACCTCGAATTTGACATAGACGTACAGTGCCGCCAACCTACTATTTCATCGAATCTCTGGCGAGTCGCCGGCGATCCGCTGGCGAACGACTATGAATACGGGTGTGAATGTTGCAACATTTGAATTTCAACGATATGATGAAAAATTTGTAAATGTCATTAATGTCACATAATATTACCTGTCAAGATTATGGAATTGCAGGAACGAATTGTTGCAGTAAAGTGGTTCTACTAATACAAAATTAACTAAACAGATAATATGGCTGCAATACTAGTACAATAGAAGTGGGTGCAAGTATATAGAAGACAAGCGTAAGAATTAGATTTGGAAATTATGAACAAATTTGAAAGAACTGGTGAAGACACGGATCAGTGCAAGAGGAATAGTGGCCGGAGAAGATCAGTGCTAACGGTTGATAATGCAACAGAGATTCACCAACATCTGCTAGACGAGCCCACGACGTCTCAACAGCGATTAGTTCGCCAGCTTCAAATTTCTAAGGGGTCGGTATCTCGGCAGATTAACGGCATTGGTTTAAAATGTTATAGACCTCGGCTAATTTATGCCTTAAATGAAGATGATTCTGACCGAAGGCTCGAATTCTGTATCACTTTCTTGGGCATGGTAGCAGACGTACATGCTCAGTTGTTAGATAGCATTTTATGGGCGGATGAAGCAAGTTTCCACCTTAATGGGATGGTAAATAGGCACAATTGTGTTTATTACTCGGACGAAAATAAACATCCTACCTGGTATTAACGTTTGGGCGGGTATTTTCAGCGGAGGGATTATTGAGCCTTTTTTTATCGAGAAAACCATTACCGGTAATGTTTATTTAACGCTACTACAAGAACAAATCTTACCCACAATTCCGGAACGCTGCCCTGTGGATGTGATTTTGCAACATAACAGCCTCCCCCCCCACACTGTGCGGTATATGTGCGTGAATTTTTAAACGAGCAGTTTCCTCTTGCTTGGTTGGACGAAGAGGAACAGTAGAATGGCCACCAAGAAGTTGTGATCCAACACCACCAGATTTTGCGGTATGGGGGCGCATTTGTGACTTGGTATGTAGCGGACCAATGCATCCCGACATTCCAACATTAATGGAATTTATACGGCAGGCGTTTGAAACGTTCACACCACAAATGTGTACCAACATTTGCAAAAGCGTAGAAGATAGTGTTGGACTTTGCATTAAACAAGAAGACCACCAATTCGAAAACCTACTATAGCTAATAATTTCTGCATTGATTTGTTACTTTCAAATTTATTCATCGATTTAAAAATTGAATTCCTATTTGGGGCTTGTCTTCCATGTACTTGTATCCACTACTGTTGTATAAATATTGTAGCTATGCTGTCTGTTTGGTTAATTTTGTATTTCAATCAAATTAAACGCCTAAACTTTGACGGAAATAACTCGTTATAAGGTTATAACCTATAAATATGCTATGACAAATCTCATGACTTACTTAACCCCGGTGATACCAACTCATTTTAATAATTATACTATGTATGTCGCTATGTTGCCATATTTCTTAAATTAAATTTACTTTAGATAAAGCGACATCTGTTGAGACAATTCGGAAAAGTTACCACTCCTTTTTGGGGCACCTTGTATACCGGGAAATCAAAAATAAACTTGATCGCGAGAGCCATTGAAAACAATAAAACTTGTCTAATCTATAGCATACTTTTTGTTGACACACAATTGCAATTTCTTTTTAAGTTTAAAGTTCACTTTCATTATCTTGTTTAACTTATTCCATTGTTATTTTAATGGTACCTATCGATTTAATGTATAAATTTGGTTTAAAGTAATATTGCTACCAAAAAAACTAGGACAAGGTATATTTAGCTATGTGAATCTGAACGTTTTCCTGGCAACGGAGATATTAATAAATTTGAAATTTTTTCAAAACGTCACTGTCAATAATGCCTAGAATGAGTTTAAAGAATGAGTTTAGTTTCAAAAGCTGTGATCATTTCTTGCTTAGAAAACGGCAAATTGCACATTTTTCTAGTTTTATAATTGTTTTGTATTGTAGTTTTTGATATTAAAATTTGATGACTGATGACAGGTTTGAATTATTCACATGACAGTTAAAAAATTCATGGTTTCTAGATTTAGAACTTGTACTAGTTTTTTTTTATACCAATAGTACATATTTTTGCATATTAGTGTAGCATATTAGACTGTGTTAATGTGACTTGAACTAATAATTCAGTTAATTGCAGTTCAAATGTACTTAGTTCTACATCGACTCCCTGTATATTAGTTAGATAAGAGTATGTATAGGGTTTTCTATTAAGAAGTCTCATTTTAAATTTCGCAGCATTTTTGATCTGTTGAATAGCAAGCCTTCAATCCTTGACATTTGTCAGTAAAAACTATACGATTTAAGAAAATGGATTGATACACGCTTCAACAACGTATAGAAATAGTGAAAATTCATTATAAACATGGTGAACATTTATTATTAAAAATGACGGTTTAATCTAAGTACGTAGATTTTCCTGAAATCATGTGTAGGGCATTAATTTCTCATTCTGAACAACTTTTTTTAGTCAAATTTTACCGTATCATGAACAAAAAGGGTAGTTTATCTGAAGAGAAAATAGTTTTCGCTTCAGTCAAGGCCGACTTGTTTTTTAAAAACTGAAAATATTTTTAAAATTTTCTTCAAACCAAGCAGGACCTAATCTCACAATCTTAAAATAAAATTGAATTTTTTTTAGTTCATTGCACCTTTTGCAACATTAATCCTGGGACACACTGCATATTGTTTACAAGGAAAGAAAATTGACTTTATTTGGCCTATATTGGACAATATATGGACATAGACAATTTTTATTTCCAGCAAGATGGCGCTACGAACCACACAAGCCTACAGTGGCTATATAAGGACAGTGTGGTCAATTTTAAAAAAGGCAGCCATTAAGAGTCGTCTCTACAACAACCAGCCACGCCCTTAGGTATTTTTTTGTGCACGGTCTGCTGAATTGTAAGGCAAACGTCACCCTGCTAAATTATGACATAAACGTCATTTTATACGGACTGGACATATGTGAAGTTCCGCGATGCTTTACAGAGCGGTGTATACCCACGATCGAGAAAATGTGTGCAATGTGAGGTGGTCAAATGTGCAGTGTAACATAAATTTTACAATAATGTCAATAATATTACTTAAACAGAATTAAACGGCAAAAGACGACGTGAAACGTAAAAAATCGCTGCCAGCGATTAAAAATCCGCGTTAACGAGCAACCTAATATCGGAATATAAGTCAATGTGTCCTTTGTTATCTTCTTTATTGTGTTTTTGTACATAAAAAACGAGAATTTACAATATTTTGCATTGGTCGACACAGAGACTACCTACACAAGCTCAACAAAAACTGATTTTTTTGATATTGATAATCAAACTGTTCTATTTATACCACCAGTAAATTTAGAGGAATAGAATATTCAGTGTTACGTAGCCCATAAATACTCTTTAATTTGATGCAATAATCTTTGGCATTAAGACATTTATATAGTTTATTATAGCTTTTGATTTGGACTAATGCGCAATTTTCGCAAAAAGCATTTTATTTTAACTCGTTGACATTTACTTATGCAAACGAAAATTCGGCATTCGCTTAGACAGAACACTGTAGAATTTTATGATGATTATTTCGTTCCACTTCATATTGGGGCTACTTTCAATAATAAAAGACTTAGAAGCAATTTTGTGTGACTATGTGTAATTTCGCAAAACGACTCTTAATGGCGGATTTTAAAACAACCAATCAGAAACATGACCAAAATTGACCACACTGTCCTTATATAGCCACTGTACACAAGCCTAAGGTCACTAAATACATAAGGTACCACCATTCCATTCCAAAAAATTTTCCCCCAAATTAAAAAGGACAGAACATTGTAAGAAAGTGAGAGTGAGAGTGAGACACTAATGACAGGAACCCCAAATTAAAAGAGACAAAAGATATTTGTTTGCACAGTTGGCGGTACCTTATATGATTTAGTAACCTTACACAAGCCGCGAAACAGCTTTTAAAATTAAAATGGGACTTCTTAATGGAAAACCCTTTACAACACGTCAATATTAGGGTTTCCAAGTCCTGGGACCAAAAGTGTTTTCGGGACTTACAAGCTAAATTTCAGGTCCCGGGACTAGTCCCAAAGATCCCAAAAATGGTCACACCCTGTACATAAATGCTGCTTTTCATAATGCAATCTTATCTTTTTGATAAGTACATTTTTTTCTCTAAAGCTTCTAAAATGTACAATTAGAATATTTTTCCTCTCTAACTCACAACAGGAATACACACTCAGAATTCAAATGGAAATGTGAGGCATTCAAGCATAGATGATGACTAATACTGGTGTGTTACAATAGTATGTGCTAACAAATAAAGTGACCTGCAATGATATGCATGACCGCAGTTTCTACTACTCACTGGTTCTGCATTGGTACTTGGTAATCATAGTAACCTTAATGCGGTGGACCATTATACTATTTATAGACAGAAAGAATACTCCTAATTTGTATTGTGTTTGTTATTGTGTACTGCATCACCGAGGCCTAGGTATGGGAGGGTTAAAGAAAGGCAGACCTATATACAGCAATAAGTTTAGAAAAAAAAACTAATAATAATAGATACTTGTACCTCGTTCACAATGGGGCAATGTAAGTCTGTGATAGTATTAACGTAAAAATAGCAGAAAATAATGAGGACAAGCTAAAACCAAAAAATGTTAAGTAAAAATAAACAACAATTATATTAACACGGCTTTATTAAAAATGTACAAAAAATGAGCATTAAATAGGAACTAAAGAGTAGGCAATAGAGGCGAAAGTGTCATGTATGGGCAAATTTCACATACCGGGGCAATTCCACTGAAGGAACAGGTCAAAAATAAAATTACGATTTCAGCCTATGCATATCGTTTTATACATTTATTAAGATCAATTGAAGAAATGGCTGCAGTGACCGCGATCAATTTTAAGTTTTAAATTAATTGTGGGTGTTTTTAAGCTGCAATCTGCTATAAAAAATCATTTTGGTAACTTCTACATTTTTCCCTCAAAGTAGCCGCTAGAACATGTTTATGGTATCTGTAATGCATAACATTTGTCTGAAAAGATATGGAGTTTAATATAAGAACATTAGCTTTTACCATTATCTGAAGGACAGCTATAACAAATGTATGCTTGTTACTTTATTAAGAATTATTTAAACGATACGGTTTAAAATCACCATAAAAAGTTATTTATTGTCGTTCAGTTAATTGTTTCTTCACTACATTATTGTGTTATGCGCTTACTAAGATATTACTGCATTACAACGGCTTTAGGATACATAATATTGCACCAAAAATAATCAAATTTAGTGGTTACCTAAATGATGTACCGTTACCGAAATTACTAATTTTAATAAAAATATTACCTATTTAATTTTTTATTACGTCTGTGGAGTAGTATGTATGTTACAACTCTAACAGCCAGTCTTATAAAGGCTACTAATCTGACGTTAACTTTAATTCGTTGTTAAAATAAACAAAAGTGCATCAAAATATGTTTACTAATGAATAAAATGTCAGAAGCACTAAGGTTGTGATGCGCTTTTGTTTGTTTTAAGAGCGAATTAAAGTTAACGTCAGATTAGTGGCCTTTATAAGACCAGCCGTAAACAAAATAAACCTTGAAATCTAAAAATGTATTTCTTAAAATACGTAAAACTTAAAATATTTATCTACTTGAAACGTGAATATTGATAACTAAACTTTTTTTACTTAAAACATGAAAGACGTACAATACTTAGTTCTCGAAACATAGATTATTATTTTAATGGATATTGCCCAACTACACAATTTTTGCACAAATACATTAGCGTGTTGTTGTTTAAATTGTTTTAATTAAGCAGTTCTAATGACGCTCTTTTGCAATTTTTGCATTTTATTCCTGGCGATGTCTTCATTATTTGCTTCATTATTTGCCATGTACACTGTAAACATAAGGAACATTCGTGTTGCTACCGTGTTGTTTGATATAATGTTAATTTTTAATTTGTTCGTTAACGAGATCAGCGAACCAAGCTATTAAGGACTAAATAAAAAATTCAAAAAACATTTAAAGAAAATGCTTTAAAAAGGATACAGTTTCCTGTAAATAGCAGGCGTATGAGATATTTTAAATTGAAATGTCAACGTTGACCCGTACTGGCAAGAAAAACAACTGAGTTTTCTTAAGAATATTTTTGAGTACTGTTCGTTCGCAACTCATTTTTCACATTTTCTATGTCTGTGCTTTCTACTTCCCACATTTTTATAAAACTCTCTGAAAAGCTTATCAACAATAACTGAAGCGACCGAAACGTCATTTCCGTGTGGAACCAAACCATCCGCTTTTCTCTTCAATGTTCCTCCCACACTATTCATAGGGCCTTTTCTGTGTCCGCTTTCACTGTAGTTTCACGAAAGTTCTTTTATGTTTGGAAAATACAGGCAGAACTCGCCATTCGCGGGGGTTACGTTCCAGAAGAATGCCGCGTAACGCAAAACCGCGATGCGCAAGTAAACACAGAAATGATAAAAACGGGGTTAGCTTCCATAAACTAGATTCAGTTATACTATGCAACTTCAAAAAATTCAAACATTTTCGGCAGAAACGCTCGAGAAGACAGTAAAGCTTGAACTAAAATTCCATACATAACATAAGTCTGCCACTTGAATCTAGAGCTCAAATGTCCATTTGTTTATTCAAGTTATAATTTTACAATTTATTTCAGGTCCGATTTGGTAATAAGAGATTCAAGGAAATAGGCTCGATAAGGGCCGGTTGCAGAAAGCAATGTTAAGTCTGGTGTTAAGCTAACGCGACGTCAAAGTGAACAAAAACGAATCAAATCTCAAATGCTTATGGTAACTAATACGTTAGTAAACAAAATTTGATACGATTTTGTTCACTTTGACGCGATGTTAGCTAACACCAGACTTAACATTGCTTTCTGCAACCGGCCCTTAGTCTGGTGTTAGCTAACGCGACGTCAAAGTGAACAAAAACTAATCAAATCTCAAATGCTTAAGGTAACTAATACATTAGTAAACAAAATTTTAGGGATGTCGTACCCGGTCTAAAATCAAACCCGGGTACCCGAAAACAGTACCCGGGTACCCGAGGGTACCCGAAATATATAACAAAAATGTTAGCGTACATCGGAACATTCTTTACGCCGCGAGTTTTAAACTGAACTAAATTGAAATAGTATCTACTCTCCCATCAAAATCACACAGAGTATGTTTATGTTAGGTACTTCGTCCCATACTGACGCGATTTAATGGTATGTACTATTGACGGGTTGAATATTTCCGTGAAGGGGATTTATTATATGAAGCAAGAAACATTATGTGGTACCTATGGGATGGGGTGATTCTGGTTATTACCGCATGGTTATGTTTTTCTATAGCTTATTCCTATTGTTTTTTAAGTTTTTATCATCTTCTCCGAAAAAGGCTGACTTACTAGAAATTACATAATTCACTAGTCGGGTACCCGGGTCCTGAAAATATACCCGGGTTGACTCTTACCCGGGTCGACCCGGGTACCCGGGTACCCGCCGACATCCCTACAAAATTTGATGCGATTTTGTTCACTTTGACGTGACATTAGCTAACACCAGACTTAACATTGCTTTCTGCAACCGGCCCTAAGTGTGTTTACAAGTTTGTGATAAATAATGTTGTTTAGGTGTTCATGACATAAACCGCATACGTCTGCTTTATTTCCTTAGTTTGTGAAAGTTGAAACAGTTAACGTTGGCAATTCCATCCGCGAACGGCAAAGCAATCCACAAACGGCAAAGAAAAAGGAGCACATAAGTGCCGCGTAAAATCAAATCAGCGAAACGCAAATCCTCGAACGGCAAGGTCTGCCTGTACATAGGAATTCTTTTGATAAGTAAATAACAGTTTTTTTTTTCTGTCCACTTTCTTTCTGCTTGTTAGCGTATTGTACTCAGATTCCTGTCTGCTATTGCTACTAAGAGATGGGGTGTTGTTTTGCTGTGAAGAATTACTTAATGGTTTGTAATTTATTTTGTGCTTAACGACAACTCCCTTAATGGCATAGTTATTTGCTGATGCAAGTTTTCTTCCACTCCTACATTATCGGTAGTTGGTGGCGAATTATTTGTTCAGATATTTTTGTATTGCTAATCATAACTTCTTATTACTTCGATAACGTGTACTAGCTTTCTGCCATTTATTTCTGTTTTCTTCTTACTCTTTCACTCAATGGCTTAATAGTTTTGACACGACCTTTTTCTTTCTTCTTTCCGTATCTCTTCCTATCCTTTCATCGCTTTTCCTCTAATTGTTCTTCAGTCATTTGAGCTCTGTATTTCTGCCCCCTCTTTTTACTTTCCCATACCCATAGGTATAGGGAAGTCTTGGAATCGTGAAAATTTTGGAAATCGAGATTTTCACAGAAATATCCGTTTTGGGCCCCTAGGAACCCAAAAAAGTGGTTTTTAAAAAATGTCTGTCTGTGTGTGGGTGTGTGGGTGGGTGACGCTCCTACAGCCGAAAGTATTGCTCCGATTTTGATGCGCTTTGGAATGCGGGGGTGTATTGAAAATTCATCGACAAAATAAGCTTTTCAAAAAAATCCGAAACCGGAAGCGGAAGTTACGCATGTTTTTTTGGTACGACTGTTTTCGTGATTAAAATTTTGAAAATTTTATTGCGGATAACGATACAGGGTCATAAGACAAATCTGTTAGTTTTTTGCTGAACTCGCTATGTTTAAAATGAAGGGCGCTATGATTTTTTGAAAATTTTGAGTTTAACGCCCTATTACTCAAAAACGGATGAATCGATTCAATTGATTTTTGTTTTCTGAATAGTATATGAAGGCTAACATGAGGTGATATAAAAAGGGTTTTGAAAAATATTAAGGGGCCTAAATTACAAATTTTCAAAATTTTGGAAATTTTCTAAAAATCATTTCTCAAAAACTGCCCACAGGAATTTGTTTAAACTTCATACACTGATAGACCCCGAAAAGGGCTATCGATCTATTTTTTAAAGAATCTCATGAATTATCTGTGGCGCCCTCTACGAAGCTTTGAAGTTTGAAAATTTAAACCCCTTTAATTAATAAACAAAACAAGATAGGTAGCTGGGGTTTTCACTGAATTGCTCAGGGCATAATGGAGCATATGAATATGCAAAAAAATATTACACTCGTGGATATATGTAAGCGCACCGGCCCCCTCCCCCCTCTATTTTTGAAAAATAATTTTTTTATTCTAACGGTTGTTATATTTTTGCGTCAAAGAATCTTTTTCCGCAAAAATAAAAAAATCGATTTTGTATGCCCTAGAAAATATAATTTCCAGGTACGTACTTAGAAAATTTCACCTCGGTGCTACAGCCGTTTTGAGGAAAATAATACATAAACTAGCACAGTGGCGGCTTGTCCACTTGGCGCCATCTACAGAAGCTCGGTGGTCACGTTTTGAACTACACATTCTTTTATATTTACCCGCAATTTACGTGAAAGTGTAAACGCTTATCACGTTGAAAACGTGAGTCATTGAGTTGAAATTTTGATATGTTGTAAAGACTGTTGAATAAAGACGATATGAACAGTTTCGAGTATGGGAAAGTCCAGGGAGGTAGTCACGTCCACTTTTTTTACAAGTTCTTTTTGCTTCTTCATTGAAGAATCCGGTTCTTTCTTCTTTCTGCGTTTGTTTGTATGTTTCTTTGACACACTTTTGCATTCACCTGATTTGCTGTCGTTTTTGTCTTTCTGAGTTACAGTGTGATTTTGGCTTTTATTATTCGTAAATCTGAGAAAATTTGTTAAAAGGAAATTCTTGTATATTATGATGTTTACCTTTTATATTTTTTTGCATATCATAGCTTTTCTTTTTACCTCCCTCATCTGAAAGACGAAGGAAGTATTGTAATCACGAAAAAATCACCTTCCGAGATTTCTTCAGATCTTCACGTTTCAGGGTCCTTAGATGACAAAAAACAGGTTTTCCCAATTCCGTCAGTCTGTCTGTCTGTCTATCTGTTGGCAGTATAACTCAAAAACTATTTGTCGGAGGAAGACGATATTTTGCATACATATTATATATCAACCGGTACAATTTCATACAAATATATATAGGATGAGCACCTTAAAAAAATAAAATTTTGTTTATGTTTGGGTTAATTTTGATATAAAAGGAAGTAATAAGTTCCACATAACTCAGGCTTTACATTTGCCGAAAATAAGACTCAACCGATAAAGGATAATGTCACAAAACCGTAAAAATGTTTCAACCATTACACCGCGCTCTTCATGAGATGCGCGCGCCCCACTTTTCCCGAAGCGACGCGGTAGCGCAGATGGAATTCCGCCGGACTTCATCCTCTGCGGAACTTTGGCCAAGATCGAGCATTCTACAGAGCCGTGAAGATATTTGTACTCCTTACTTAATTTAATTTTTAAAATTATTTAGTGTCACAATATCGACAAGGGAAGTTTTGCGTAAAGCCCTTTACAGATTTTTTCCGGTGTATTTTCTTGTATTCTTTCTTCTATTTATCTTCAGTCACTGTAACTTGATCGAATTCTGGGATCAAATCCGTGTTGGATTTCTTATCATTTTCCCCTATTTTAACTTTAATCTTCAATTTTCTGTTTATTTTGCTTTTCGTCGAGTTTTTTCCTTTTGTTTTCATTTTCTTGTTTTAATAAAGATAACTCGCGCTCCCTTTTTAATTTTTCTTTTAAGATTGAATATCGCTCTTCATCTATCTTGATCTACCCAATAAGCAAATTTGCAGTTATAAAAAAGAATGATTTTACAAACCAAAAAGTGAGTCAATTTGATAACGCGTTTAAGATTTTTAAAGATTACCATAATGGTGTTACCGAAATGATGAACTGAAGTTGAAATATCTATAGTAACCTGCATTATCAACAGAGCGTATTCATATTTAAAGGTTATGTTTAAGACTATGTATATTACCAAGAAAAAAATTAAATTTGTGCAAACTATACACAAACTACTAAAACGCTAGTTTCCCGATTGACAAATAATAAAGGTACGCATGTATTTTCTGTTTAATACTTGTTATTATATCAAAAACTGTAAATATGTGCAAAAACTTACCGATCTGACGGGATAGTATACACAACACACAACACATGAACTTTTACAAAGTAAGAATGGGTTTCACAATGTTCTAGAACAAATGGTTGTTTGTTTGACGTGTTACCAAAATGATGGAGAACCATCTGGACAACTTTATTTTGCTGGTATTAGATTTAGCATGAATCACATTTACACAGAATTCTGTTTTAATAAAAATAGACAGTTGAAAAAAGTATTTGAAAAGATTTAAAGTAACATTCATTATAATTTTGCCTTTAAAAACAAAACTACTTCTGCAATTTCATTATGGGACAGTTAACAAAATTACATTTTTGATCTTTAAGAATTATAATTTATAAGTGCGCTTCTACTTGTAAGTGAATCTGTTCAAAAACCTATTAGGGTGACACAGGAAGCTCATTTTAGTTTTTAGATCACTGTGATAACCCTTTTAATTATGGAAATATGGGCGTGGACATGGGATTCTTCCCTTATGTGAAATTTACCCGTATGGCGTATATACAATGGCAGCAAAACATTTCCATGATATGAAAGAAAATTAAATAGGATAACAATTGAGGAAGTAATTCAGAAACAATACAATTTTTGCTGTTTTTGTATTGCAGAAAAACTATGTTTAACTATTAAAAAACAATAGGGTTGTAGAAAATAGAAAAGCAAAATAATCATGTTATAAAATTTCAATTTAATATCTTTTCTGTTGTTTGACAAATCTTTAAAAAAACTGTAAAATTATATGCCTGCCAAACTGTATCTTGTTAAGCAATTGTTTTTTAAAAAAACATTTGCAAGACTTTTTTCCTATAATATTAACATAAAAATAGCAGAAAATACTGAGGACAAACTAAAACAAAAAATCTGGTGTGATTAACGCACACAACTTCCTTTTACAGTGATCTTGTAATAATTAGCCTAAAATTCGATTTTTTTTAAGCATTTGTCAAAAATTTTCAAAAATTGGAAACTACAAAAACCGTACAAAATAGAGCGTTAGTTGGAGAGACAAATTTTCTCTAAAATTTTAAGCTGAATTCAAAAAGGTAATAATATACCGGGTGTTCTATTTAAAAGAGAAGGTAATAAAAAAATAGAAAGAAACAAAAGAAACCCATTTTAGAGGTATTCAATTATAAAATCACCTATCTCACATCAATACACATTAAAATTATAATAAATGGCAGCAATGGCAGCAAAACATTTCCATGATATGAAAGAAAATTAAATAGGATAACAATTGAGGAAGTAATTCAGAAACAATACAATTTTTGCTGTTTTTGTATTGCAGAAAAACTATGTTTAACTATTAAAAAACAATAGGGTTGTAGAAAATAGAAAAGCAAAATAATCATGTTATAAAATTTCAATTTAATATCTTTTCTGTTGTTTGACAAATCTTTAAAAAAACTGTAAAATTATATGCCTGCCAAACTGTATCTTGTTAAGCAATTGTTTTTGAAAAAAACATTTGCAAGACTTTTTTCCTATAATATTATCATAAAAATAGCAGAAAATACTGAGGACAAACTAAAACAAAAAATCTGGTGTGATTAACGCACACAACTTCCTTTTACAGTGATCTTGTAATAATTAGCCTAAAATTCGATTTTTTTTAAGCATTTGTCAAAAATTTTCAAAAATTGGAAACTACAAAAACCGTACAAAATAGAGCGTTAGTTGGAGAGACAAATTTTCTCTAAAATTTTAAGCTGAATTCAAAAAGGTAATAATATACCGGGTGTTCTATTTAAAAGAGAAGGTAATAAAAAAATAGAAAGAAACAAAAGAAACCCATTTTAGAGGTATTCAATTATAAAATCACCTATCTCACATCAATACACATTAAAATTATAATAAAAACGTAATAGTTGCAGAAACCCCAAGGCGCAATTCGATTTAAAAGAGAGGGGTTGATTCTTGTTATTACTGCATTGTTGTGTTTTTCTAGAGCTTATTCCTATTGTTTTAAGTTTTTATCATCTTCTCTGAAAAAGGTTGAGTTTCTGCACATTACATAATTTAGTAGTCGGCTACCCGGGTCCTGAAGATATACCCGGGTTGACTATTACCCGGGTTGGCCCGGGTACCCACCGATATCCCTACTTATCTCACATCAATACACATTAAAAATGTAATAAAAATGTGGACTTTGAAAAAAATCGTTTCAGCCATTTTTGAAAAAATCGAAAAAAACTGAAAAATCACAAGAGTAAACACTTACTTTCGGTTACGTGATTTCTTTCAAAAGCTTGCTGTTGCATCTACGTAGTACGCAAAACTTATATATGAAGTTTCAACGCCGTATCTCTTTTCGTTTTTGAGATATTCTGTTCACACACACACACAGACAGACAGACCAATGAATAAAAACATGTTTTTTGGGTTCGGGGGACTCTTAAAACGTGAACATCTATTGAAAACTCAATTTCGAATTTTTGGGGTGAATCCAATATGTACCTACTTGATTGTAAAAGGAAGTAAAAATATCCTTTCAAGGAGAAAATGTGGGCGTATGCTTTTCTTTGGTGTAAATAATTAAAAAATTCTACGCCACTGGATTGCATCAGTTAACTGAAATTCGCCTGATTAATTTTTATTTGATTAGACATTTGACTGTCCTTTTAATAATTATAGTACTTGCTTGGTGAAGTGAATAGTCCATTAATTGAACAATTCATTTATACAGGTTGTTATAAAATGTAGGATATTTCACCCACTTATAGATCTCATCAACAAACAAAAAAATCGTAATAAAATGGGTCCGGAAACGCTTTGTTTTTGAGATTACAGGGTGTTAAAGTTTAAAAAAAAAATCCCGGTCCCCTGAAATCAAAATAGTAGATTATGCAATGAGGGAGAGAAATGCGTTATTTTGCTGAGGTACAATTGAAATTGCACTGAAGCAAAATAGCGTAGGGACACGTAGCTTCGCGATAAGCGGTAATTTCTGTAGTTTTTCAGGCAAACATGGTTTGTTTTATCTGGAAGTTCATTGTGTGAGTTCGTTAAAAACAGCAAAAAACAATATGTAGCTTACAGACGTTTTGATGGTATTTTTTAATTTGTTCGTTACAAGTGAAGAGTTCGTTAAAAGTGGGTTTGTTATAAGCGGACTTGACTGTAGGTATCGCTAAAAATATTTTCTACATTTATATTAAACGATTAAATAAAACATTTACTTCTTTAGGTTTTATGACATGCCTAAACTATTTATAATTACTATTATTGAAATAAAAATAACTAGCAAATGAAATATTTACTAATGAATTCATATTTAATTAAGCTCAAAATAACAATTACAACATTAAGGATTTGCATGCAACTTGCAACGCTGGTTTTGTCATGAACCATAACCTTAAAATCAATTCAATGTGATTTTTACGAAGAAGCTAGATTTATAACAGAAAAACTCTTGTTTACACAAAGAAAACTAGTTCCCTAACATGGCCTGCTCTGTTCTAAGTACATCGTGAACGCATTATATACATATTAGATAAATACAAACACGATAAAGTAGCCTAGTATGCTACCTTATTTGAATGAATTAAACTGTCCCATTTTTTTTTACTTTAATAACCTGGTCATTCTACATTTCGGGCATCTCTCTAGAAAATTGTCAGCATTTGATAAGCAAACGCAGGTTCATATTTCTAGGGACTCTTGAAAATTTGTGAAGGTGATGACATGGATTGGTAACTATGACCCAGAAAGTAAAAAGTGTTGATGCAGTTAATTTATTGGGTGCAGGTGTAACAAATAAATCAAAGACCCTAGCAAATTTGTCACCACCCTCCTTATATTCTATACATGATGCTCTTCTGATTTAAAAATTTTCCAAATTTGGAAAAGAATTTAGAGGCCTCACGGTGATTATGTGCTCAAGACTTAACACAGCTACAGAGATGTATTTTGCAGAGCACAAAAAAATGTTTTTAAAGGGTTTGTTTTTATTAAGAAAACGATGTAATAGATACAGCAAAGTTGTACTGGATTACTTTGAAAAATAAGCTTTTTAGTTGTTTTATTTGAATCAATTCACATGACTTATCGGCATAGCCTCATAATTTATTCAGTTATTTTCATTTAATTTCAGGTAGCAAAACTAGAAAGGAAGTAATTGAGATAGACTCGGACTCGGATGATTTGAGTCATAGACTAAATTCGGAAAAACCAAAAGCAGCAGTAAGAGGCCGCGCAAGGAAGCTCGACTCCGAATATGCTTCACCAAAGGTACTATACCAACATGTCCCACTTCGGAGACTACTTAAATGTAATATGAAGGTGATTTTACAGGATATAAATGCTGTCAAGGAGGTTACAAGGGTAGACAGAGATATAAGCAGTTACATTGGTCTCGTTCGCCGTTCTGCCCAAAAGTCACAGTCCCGGGAAATTGATCGCATTGTTCATTTAAAATCCAATGACTCCCCCGTCCAGAAGTTAACAGAGTTCTCGGATGATGATGAGGTGCCAGCGACCAGATCTAGTTTTGTTAGAGAAAAATCAGAGCGTTACAGTGAACCCAAAGCTGTAGAAGAGCGAACTCATAAAACTGAATTTGGTGGATGGATCGGAGCACTGTTACTTATTTTTGTTGCGCCCCTTTTCACAGTCAGTTTATTTGTTTTGTGTAATGAATATCAATGCTCTTTTAAGAAATTGCCAAATTTGCAGAAGTACAAATATTTTTCTACATATGTAGATAGCACTGCGCTATTAATATATTCGGGATTTGTTGGACTCGTAGCTGTTTTAAGTGCACTTCCTTTTGCCGGATTGAAGGTTAGTGGCTTGCCAAATAAACAGGGTAAATTAAACTACGTAATGAATGGACTTTTTATTGCTTTAGTTACGTCTATAGTACTGGTCACTTTAGAGTTTTACAATGTACCTGTCATTTCAAACATTCTTAAACGATATTTTCAAATATTAATAAGTTCAGTAATACTGGGGTGCTTGTTGTCGGTTTACTTGTATGCACGTAGCTTTTTTGTATCCGTAAGTGCTCTGAATCCATATGCCATCAGCAACAGCAGGATCTACAACTTTTGGGCTGGAAGAGAACTTAATCCGAGAATCTTGGGACGAATCGATGTTAAACTCGTTTTATACAGGATTGGCTTGATTGGAGTGGTAAGTAACTTCTCTGTAATTTCTTCCTTTTATAATTTAACTTTTTGTTTATATTAAAAAAATATTCGATAACTGATTTTTTATTATGATTTTTGTGGTATTAGTATTAACTGAAGGAAATTGTTTATTAAGCCGTAAAATTGTTAACTTTTTTATAGTAGCAACTAAGAACAAAGTATGCAACAATAATTGTGAAAAATTGGCGACATTTTTTGTTTCCACGCAATTTCCATGCATTTTTTATTTTGTTGAAACAAATTAAGTTCACAAAATAGGTACTTCATATTTTCTGTTTAATTGAATTCTACACTCGAATTTTTATTTTTTGCCTCCTGGTGTAAATTACCTTGTGAAGTGAATGGGGTATGTGACATAAATGAAGCATTTGCAACCATATGAAACAGTGTAAGCCTTATTTTACAAAAATGGTAAGCTAATATCATAGTTAAAGAACCATAACTCCGAAAAGAGCACTGCAATTTTGAGAAATAGTAGTAAGTCCTAGCGCTGTAAGTTACTGGTGACTGCTGCCTGCTGCAGCTCAGTGTCAAACATAAAACTTCTCTGCGCTTCCTTTAATGAAGTAAGCATATGAAGTTCTAGCTGATAAATCTGGATTGTAGGGAGGATGTTGGAGTATTTCCTGTCTAAATTTTTTAAGTAGATCTTGCACAGATGCAGCAATATGGGGTCCTGTGTTCCTTGCAAAGGGATGGCACATTTTAGTCTGATCAGGGTAGCATTCACTATTATTGTTAATATTCAATTCTTTGAAATCTAATAAGGTCTTAGCCATGAATTTCATGAGTTGAGTTGTAAAACCTTCAATTAAAATTTTTATCACAGCTTGCTGATCCTGTTTAGATGGAGAATTTAAAGACTGCCATTTAATCATACATTACACAACCAGTTTAGAAAAGTGATGTTTTATTGAATGAGTGTGTACAAGCATTAGCGAGTATTTAAACAGCCATATAAGTTCTAGCTTGTTAAGTATACTATTTTATCGCATTTTCTATAGAAATGTAATAGTAATTTATTATACAAGACGATAAAGTTAAATTTTATCCACTAGTGAATCGTTTAACGTCGAGACGAAGTCGAGACGTTAATGCTTCAAGAGTGGATAGAAATAACTTTATCGTCGTGTATAATACAATATTTTTTTCTATAGCAAGAACTTTAACAATTTCAAAAGAAAATAATGACAGTCAACCACATTTCAAAATGTCACTAGCTAGATTGGGTTGCTACGATAATACGAAGCTGTCATATTTAATTTAAACAAAAGTTAGAAAATTAAATTACTTTATCTATCCTTGATGTTAAAGTGCTACTGTATCTATAGTCAACAGTAATATCCCAAGTGCATTAAAATAGCCGATTAAATTTTGACGTTTTCTGTCAGAATGTTTTGCTAAGAAATTTGTCAAGTAAATTTGCCGCTCAACAAGAATCCCGAGTGCGCAGCACGAGGGATTTTGAAGCGGAAAGTTTACGAGATATATTTCTTTAGAGCAAAACATTCTGACAGAAAGTCGTCAAAATTTATTCAGGCTAGTTTACATGCACGCGGGATGTTCGGCGTGATTATTTCCTGAATAAATAGATAAAATTCAGTTGGTGAAGCACCTTTAATAATCATGTTAAAATTATGCACAAGCGATTAAATTTTGACATAAATTTAACCGCGGTTAAATTTTGACGTTTGAATTTTAGTCATTATTAAACTGACAGAAACCATGGTGATTACGCATTATTATGGATATGAAGGAAATAATCAACAGTAATATCCCAAGTGCATTAAAATAGCCGATTAAATTTTGACGTTTTCTGTCAGAATGTTTTGCTAAGAAATTTGTCAAGTAAATTTGCCTCTCAACAAGAATCCCGAGTGCGCAGCACGAGGGATTTTGAAGCGGAAAATTTACGAGATATATTTCTTCAGAGCAAAACATTCTGACAGAAAATCGTCAAAATTTATTCAGGCTAGTTTACATGCACGCGGGATGTTCGGAATGATTATTTCCTGAATAAATAGATCAAATTCAGTTGGTGAAGTACCTTTAATAATCATGTTAAAAGTATGCACAAGCGATTAAATTTTGACATAAATTTAACCGCGGTTAAATTTTGACGTTTGAATTTTAGTCATTATTAAACTGACAGAAACCATGGTGATTACGCATTATTATGGATATGAAGGAAATAATCAAATTTATACCCATTCGGAGTCACGTGATAATCTAGTAATTTTACGTATGTCGATTCTTAAAAATGCAATTTTAGGGAAATAAATGACATTCCGTTTTGTAGGTTATCCTGACATATGCCAATTTCTAAAACAAGGTTGCTACGGGTTTATTCTCTTATATGAAATCAAACTGAATTTACAGGTTAAAGAAAACATAACATGTCGTAAAATGTAAATATAATAAAGATATGTCAGCTGCTACATTAAAAACCTGCTGCGTATAGCAAATTTTAAGTCAATTTCTGTGCATGCATATTCTGTTATAGAACATTGCCATTTGAAGCCTATTTCCTTGCACAATCTATTTAGGGAAGAAACTGAATGTGAAAAATCTCCAGATTCTTCAACCAAGCATTTTTTAGATTTTTTATGTTTACAAATTCTTTAGCTACATACATTTTATATACAGTGTCTTGACTGCTTCGTCGACTTCCGTTTTTGCATTCTTCACTTTCTGGCTCATATTTTCGGTAAATTGTGCTCTCCGAGATATTTAACGCAAGAGAAGCACGGCGAACAGCGTTGGAGGGTGAAACTGTTGATTTACTATTATTAATATTGTACTCTTCATAACAAAAAACGCATAATATTCAAATTAATTGTTGTGACTGCTCGTTATACCGCATGTCCGATGGTTTCTTTTAATTTCCAGTTTTCGGCTCAACAATTTTAGGTTTTATTACCCTTATCTCAATAACTTACACGAAAAATATAATCTGACAGATTAGAAACGTCAAATTTTTAAAATTAATTTTATGAATCGACATGCCTTTTTTTCAAATTTCCTCTATTTCATCTATTTTACTAAAGATGAACAGAGACAGACAAAAGTCACGTGACTCCGAATGGGTATAATTTTGACTATACCCTTGCTGTTAAAGTAAAACTTGACCTTTTGTTTTGAGTTGATAAAAGCACACTTTAACATGCGCTATAGAAAAAAATATTAAATATTTCTCTCAAAGTGACATTAAATATCAAAACATAACCAAGTTGAGCAGAACTTGTTTTTATGTACTGAAGCACAATAAGCAGCTCCAGTTGATATTATGCGTTTGGCAAAACTTAACTTGCTAACCTCAAATTTGACATAGGCTGACAGTGCCACTAACAATACACTTCAGTATTGCCACACATAAGACTAATCACCATGTAATTGTTGCTATGGTGTAAAGTACCACTGTACTCGATGATTTTGAATGTAGAAATACATATAAAGTATGATCAAAAATGATTTTCATCTAGTATGGCTATGAAATAATTCGTAATTTATGAATGCAACTACATTTATACTTAAATGTCAAACATGTTGCATTCATAAATTAGGAAGTATTCCATAGCCATACTAGATAAAAATAATTTTTGGTCATACCATAGTTCATTAATCATTACCATATGAAATGCAATTGGTTTTATTATTATATAAAATAATAATAATAATTGTAAAGCTTTGACAGGTTATTTAGGCCCATTTCATACTCATTATCTTTGTTGCTTCCTATCCGTTATTTTCATCCTCCAATCTTCTATCTTATCCCCTTGTCTGCTAAGTCCTCCATCAACACCTCCTTTCATCTGACCATTGGTCGTTCTCTTCTTCTCGTCTCCTTCCATCTAACAGGATCTTTGTACTTCTTCTTTCTGGTATGTCCCATTCACCTTAACCACTGGATTTTCTTCTTCTTTATTGGTTCGATATTTACCCTTGGTAAGGTGTTGGGTGTACCACTGGACTTTCATGAAATATATTGTTTACTAGCGTTCTGCACCCAAATTGGGCGGGAAATAATAATTTGTAGAAGAGTGATCCATTTTGTGTGTCGAGTTAATTTTGAGGTTAGAAAATCCACATAAAAAAGTCACTAAAAAACATTTGAAACCCCTACTACTGGCTTACTTGCGTCGCCCTGAGTCGATTGACACCAAAATCAGCCAATTCGGCCCACGGGTTCGCTCTCAAAGTGGCATCAAGCAAAGCAAATTATTGTCGGATTTCTGCAAAAAAAAATTCTCAGCATTCCCCTTTGTCATCTGTGTACCATATATTGTTAAATATGCTGTGGTAAGATGCCATGACTGATCTGTATCATCTGAAGCCACACTGGTCCTCTCCGATTTTCTTATCTTTCCAGTTTGGCCTTCATTATCATTGCTATTATTGTGTATATTGTGTCCATTAGTGCAGTTCCCCAGTAGTTCACACATTCTGATATTTCTCTCTATGCATCGGTATAATTATAGATTTATTTCCCAAATTATTTTTATTACCTTTCATATTTCTTCCAGCGCTTTATCCCGTTGTTAAATTAGTTCTGCACCTATTTCATCCTCTTCTGGCCATTTTGTATTTTTTTATATCTGTATTAGTCTAATATAATCTTATGATAACGGGGATCAAGTTGAAAGCAGATAGAGGTGAAGAGTTGAAATCGGAAGTGGAAACTATTCTCTCAGATAATCTGCAAATAAACGCAAAAATTGAAACGGCTATAAAAACCGGAGAAAAACACTGCATAATTAAAATAGAGAATATGGAAAGAAAAATAGAAATTCTCAAAAAGAAAAAAATGCTGAAAAATACAAAAGACCTAAATAATGTTTACATAAATAGTGATTTGACGGTGCAAGAGAGAAATATTCAGAAAAACACCAGGAGGTAGCTGAAGGTGAAAAAAGGGCAGGAAAAACAGTAAAAATAGGTTACCAAAAATTGATAGCCAATGGTCAGGTGTGGAAATGGAGCGAGAAAGAAGGTAAACTGGAGATGATTAACACGCCCACGAGTGTTACTATTAATAACGCACCAAAAAACCAGTAACCACCAATCTTAACAATTCTACGTGCAAGTTGATGAAAACGGCTATGAAAAAAGACTTGATAACTGCAATGAAAACAAAAGAAATGAGAAAACAGGTATCCACAAATAAGGGAAATAAGTATTTATATATGGGGTTATGGAATGTCAGGGGCACATACAGTGAAGGTGCTTTAAAAATTTTGTTGGGAGAGTTCAAGAAATACGGTCTAGACATTATTGCAATACAGGAAACGAAACAAAAAAGTAATAGTATATCTGACTTAGAGGACTACATATTTTTCAACAGTGGGAGCGATAAAAGAGTATTTGGTACGGGGTTTATGGTAAACAAGAAATTAAAAGAAGCTGTAATTGGTTTTAATTTAATATCTGACAGGCTATGTAGTATCAGGATAAGAGGAATTTATAGAAAAATAACGATAATAAATGCTCACGCTCCATCTGAGGAAAAAGACGAAGAGCTAAAAGCTAAATACTACGAAGAACTGGAACGTGTTTATAATAAAATACCAAACTATGATATAAAGATCCCAGTCGGCGATTTCAAGGCAAAAGTGGGAAGAGAGGATATTTACAAGCCAGTTATAGGCAATTTCAGCAAACATGATTCCAGCAACGACAACGGAAAGAAATTAATTGAATTCGCCACAGAAAAGGATATGAGAATTATGAGCACCTATTTTGAACACAAACGTATACACTTAGGCACATGGACATCTCGCAATGGTTTAGGTGGTAAATCAGATAGACCATGTAATAATAGAAGCCAGACATTCTAGGCTTGTTGAGGATGTGGAGGTACAGAGGTGCTAATGGCAACAGTGATCATTACTTGGTAGGAATGAGAATGAAACAAGTCAAACAAAATCATATAACTACAAACTGCAAAATAAGAATTAAATATGAAGGAAGAATATTTTACAAGAAGAAGCAATGGAGGAGTACAGAAGTAGATTGGAAGCCGTATTGAGCGATACACAAGAACAGCATGACAATATTGATAAAACAGTGGGAAACTATTGAAAAGGCCATTTCCAATTCGGCAAGAACTATGAGACAAGAAACAAAACAACGCAAACATCAGGATTGGTTTGATAAAGAATGCAAGGACCTACTTCGAGAAAGAAACGAAGCTAGAATACGAATGCTTAACGATAACACTGACAGTAAAATAGAACAATACCAAGTATTAAGGAGGGAAGTGAAGAAACTGTGTAGAAACAAGAAATGCATGCACACTGAAGAAAAACTGAAGACAATTGAAATTTACTTTTAGATTTAAAGAAATAAGAAACTTCAACAAAGGAATTAAACAGTATAGCAAAGAATACCATCCACAAATGCTGTACTGTAAGGATAAAAACGGTATTTTAATAGGTGTCCCAGAAATCCTAAGTAGATGGAGACAACATTTTGAAAAAACGTTAAGAGGTGAGAATTACTGATGGGCCTATCCGGAATGAATAATCGGAAAGTTTCTGATTGTTCAAAGAATCGGAAGGTTCGGATTAGTTCGGAACTTTTCGGAATTCGATTATTTTACTGTTCGGCGCACAAAATTCGGAACTTTCGGAATTCGATTATTTTACTATTCGGTATACAAAATGAGAAAACGAAATGCCAATTTGAACTGAACGAAATACGGATTGTTGTGTTGACTCACTTGACTGCTATATGCTGGTTGGCGAGTGCCGACGTGTCGCGCCGTTTGCGCACGTGCGATTTGTGAAAGGCACTAATGGCAGTGGTATTTCGTAGATTAATTATTAGATAGTACACCTTACAGACTTCAAATTCGTGTATTGTTTTATACTATCTATTATGTACTTTATGTGCCATTGAACTTTAAAATATCACTACCATTTTCCGAAAGTCTATTAAGGTAACAACTGTAATAATTTGAAAAAATATTTTATTTCCTCTGCAACTCCTGTGCGACTCAAACTCATAAATTGTTTTACTGGCCGTTTTGCAAACCCAAACAATAGATGCCAACGCAGATAAAGGCTTATGGCGCAACGGCAAGTGTTATCGCAAATTTGCACGTACTTCATCTTCCTTCCGCTCGTTGTTGTTTCGCTCGTTTTCCCTTGCTTGCATTTACGGAATGTAAAATAATCGGATGATATTCCGATTTTATAAACATTCCGAAATGGAACATTCCGATTATTGAAATCATCCGATTATGCCCATCACTAGTGAGAATGCTCAACTGAACGAGACAATTTACGAAAGAGAGTTAGCAGATCAAAACGAAGACAGAATAAATGAACCAAGCTTACGCGAAATTCAAAATATAAGTCAAGGAAATAATAAGAGTGCCGGTGAAAATGGGATAATAGTGGAACTAATCAAACAAGGGGGAGGATAAGCTGCCCGAACATATACATTTGTTTATTTTAAAGGTGTGGAGAGAATAAAAAATCCCCAAAAGATGGTTAGAAGCAATTATACACCCAGTACATAAGAAAGGGTATATCGCCGTATGTGACAACTACAGGGGTATAGCACTTCTAGATGTGACATATAAAGTTATGGCTAGTTGCCTAAAAGAACGCATTAACGAGTGGGCAGAACAAATTCTAGGAGAATGCCAATGCGGCTTTAGACAAAATAGATCTGTAAACGATCAGATCTTTACAATAAAACAAATTCAAGCAAACAGATATGTACACAATCTAGCCCTACACGTTATATTTATTGATTTTAAAACAGTGTATGATTCCATAAATAGGGAAAAACTTTACGAAGCTATGACCAATCTAGGGATACCGACAAAATTAGTACGACTAACTAAGCTAACAATGCAGGGCTCGGAAAGCAAGGTTATGGTTAATGGGAATGTTTCAGAAAGTATTAATGTCAACTGAGGTCTGAGACAAGGGATCCGTTATCCTTATTATTGTTCAATTTACTGTTGGAAAAGGTAATGAGAGAAAGTTAAATACATACGCAAGGCACAATTTTAAATCGCCTACATAAATATTTAGGATACGCTGACGATTTAACGATAATCACTAGGACAAAAGAGGAATTAAAAGAAGTAATAAAACGACTAGAAAAAGCGGCAAGAGGAAAGGGATTACAAATAAATGAAGAGAAAACCAAATATATGGTAATGAGAGGAGGAAGTACATCGGAAGAGAGTGACCTAGTGGTAACCAGTGTAGTGGATGGTAAAAACTATAAATTTGAAAAAGTGGACAGATTTAAATACCTGGGTGTCGTTTTGACAAATAACTGATGACAGTGTGGATATAAACTTTGAATTTTTGTGTATATTAGGATTCCTATTTAAATAAATATTGTTATTATTATTATTATTATTATTAAACGAAAGACTAAATAGTGGTAACAGACGTGCGGGAGCTTTATTAAGTGTTTATAAATCAAAAAACGTGTATAAAAACAAAAGTCCGAATATACAGAGTTTTTCGATTGCTTTTCACCATTTATCAATTGTGTTTCCCCACTTATCGAATGAGATTCACATTTGTCAAATGTATTACACCTGTTATCAAACAAATTCCCTTTGTATCAAAACAATTTCCATTTGTCTCAATTGAGTTTCCCTTCAACATCTGTCAAACATGGAACGTGCAAGAAGGCAAAACAGCAAAATAAGCAATGAGATGGGTGGATTAATTATTAATTTTATGAATCAGGGACTATCTACTGGTGCTATGGGAAACAGTTTAACGTGAAACCCAATGCAGTGAGAAAATTGTATCCAAAACATTTACAACATATACAGTCGTACTTGGGTGATTGTGTTTGCACAGGAGTGAAATTCTTACATAATTAATTTATGATATGTACTTCATAATACTGCATATCATATAACCACAATTGTTTGTGTAATAGTTACATGGGTAGTGTTCATTTAAATAAATATGGTTTAGTTCTATTGAAAACGGGAAACACATTTGATACGTTGTGAAAGTGTTTTGACAAAAGGGAAATACATTTGATATAATTTTGACAGATGTTGAAAAATGGGAATTACATTTGACAAATGGTGAAACACAATTGATACAAGGTGAAAAGCAATCGGAAAACCCTGTATCAAACGATTATCAAACCAGTGGTCCTGTACTGGTGTGAAACGTGGATACTGAACAAAAGTGAAGCCAACAAATTGGAAATCTGGAAAAGAAAGATACTCAGAAGAATTTATGCAGGAACGAAACTACATGACGCTTGGGAATGAAGAACAAACGAGGAGATTATGGAGCTATATGGTCACCCAAGCATTATGGCGACGGTCAGGTCCCACCGAATACGATGGCTTGGACATATTCAGAGACTTCTAGAAATAGAAACAAAAAAGAAGAGGGGCAGGCCAAAAAATAACTGGCTGAACAGTGTAGAGATAACCTTGCTGGAACTAGGAATCACAGAATGGGAACAAAAGGCAACTGAGAGAAAAGGATGGAAAAAAATAGTACAACAAGTCTTAGGCCTACAGGGCCCATAGTGCTAATTTATATACAGGGTGTAGAAATGCTTTACGCATCCTAGGGTTTTCAATGGTAATTTTTTCATATGACAATATTTGCTTCCCTAATTATTTTAGAGCAAACTTGTATGGAAGTTTTTTGTAGAGCAAACAATTCTGCGTCCATTTATGCCATCATTTTTCTCATTTTACGTCAGAAAACCTAATAATGAAATAAACTAGAATTATAATTTTTTCAAAAATCAGTGCAAATGTGAAGTGGTGGTATGCTGGAAGCAGATCAGGTGCAATAAGTGCCATGTTTGCAGCTACATTTGATAGATGCAAACAAATAAACAGCAAACTAATTTGTTGATGCTTTGAGATGCTTCAATAATTTGTCTCTGAAACTCCGTTTCACCACTATAGAGGTTTAATTTCCATGTCCATTGTCTTGGACTTAAAAATAAATGTCATTTTCGCAATCAACTTCCCAAAAAACCTCAATAACAACACTCTTATCGATTTTTAGGCTTATTTACCCCATTTCACCCCCTAAGGGGTAGCGGACCCGACAGACGTTGTCCTGTCCGAACGTTGGTTACTAGATACGGCATATGAGCCTACTAGATGCAGAACTCGGCGTTTACACTGTTAGTGAATTTGTGTTAGAGGCAAAAAATTGTTACATCCTCTTTACTACACTGCTCGACCTGCAAAGTGGCTGAATAGATGGAACTACCACCAACGGAGATCGTATTATTTTATTTTGCTTCAAAAAGTCCTAGTTTGAACGTAAACTGTAAAAATGCACTTACATAGTTTTGCGTCTAAATAACAGTTTCACTTAGTTTTGCATCTGAATAACGACTAAAGTTTGAAAGTCAATTAACATTTATATTTCATACTGATGTCAAAAATGACATTTTTCGGATTATTTACGGTACAAAAAATGGAACAATAAAGTGTTAGTACTTTAAAGTAAAATATTAAAGTTCAAGTACTTTAAAATTATACTTCAGTTGTTAACATGAAATTTGAAATGATTTACAACTTTTTATTTAAAATTCATTAAACTTGCAGTATGAAATAAACCGTTGTATTCACCACGAACGAAAAGTGTTTTTAAAGGTCCTCGCAAGTAATTCCGTCCTCGGCTGACGCCTCGGCCGTAAACAACTTTTTCGTCCTTTAAAATGTCACTTTTCGTTCTAGATAAATAAACTACTATACTTTTACCAATTCATAATTGACTAGGTACAGAGTGTATAATTAACCCGGTACCAAAAATTATATTTTTTGTAGAACTATAACCAAGCTCCTCCAAGGGATGTTAGTACCTCACCATTATTTTTTTTTTACGTCTTTAAAAGTATACAAATTTTTTTTTCACCATTTAAAGTTGCAGCTTTTTATTTTCAGTAAAATTTTCGTTGTCAGCTTCAGTATCTTCTTTCTGGATTTCTTCGTCTGTAGCTTCTTTAGTACAATCAAAAATTTTGTAGAATTCTAATTTTGGGTCCCTTCTTCAGTTCATTCCGTAATAGTTCTTTAACAAAGTATTAATAGATGCTCACATTTTCACTGAGTTCTGCATCTGACATCGATTTTTACATGCCTATACAATGTAAAATACCGAGTTGTGCATTTCATAATATTTCACCATGCTATCTATACTCTTTAAAACAACGAATCCATTGATACCAATATCTCATTTTTTGTATTTTGTACAAATGCCGAATTTTGCATCTAGTGTGCTCATATAAAGTCTTGACAAAAATTATACGCAACCGATTAAAAAGATATGAGAATGAGGTGGTAGGACAGTACCAAGGAGAGTTTAGGGCAAGGAGATCAACAACAGACCAAATATTTACATTGCAAATGATACAAAGTAACAGTTGCAAACAAATTTTACCACTATGCAGCCTCTTGATTAATTTTAAACAGATTTATGAGTTATGATTCAATCTCGCGATCAAAGTTTACACAAAGTACTATTAAAGCTGGAAATACCAAATAAGCTGATTATGGTGAAAAACATCATTTTAATAGTGGGGAGCTTTTCAAACAGTTTTACAATTAAGAGGATTAAGATGAGGGGATCTACTCTACGGATTTGTTTAATCTGGTCTTGGAAGCAATAATGAGGGGAAGCAAAATACAAACAACTGGAATAATTTTCCATCATAAACAACAATGTATAGTAGGGTACGTAGACAATCTCCCAGTAGTAACAAGGTAAAAGAAAAACGATCAAAGAAGAGGCAAAAAAAATATCCCACACTTTACACAAAATGAGGCATTTCCTAACTGGTTTTATAAATAGCTATATTTTCCACCTTTTTTAAAACAGCAGATTGTTTTCCTTAAATTGTAAAAAAAATTAATTTAACTAGGTAAATGTACATTTCTACTAAAGGGACTGATGCAATTTACTGTTTTTTTTTATTGTTGAGTTCTCAGTTCACAAGAAGTCATAGCAAACTTGCTGTTTGTTGTTATGCTTGTTCTTGGGCAAATCATAACTAGCTCCTTGTTGAATTTGACATACAATTTTGACAGTTCCTAAATCGCCAGCTGACTTCTTCAATGCAGTTTCGTTGTCTTGCATACTACACACTGGTAAGGTTTTTAAAAATAAAAAAATGCTGATGAAAACCTCTACAGAATGCCATAATTTGGAAGTGATGTAAAGCCGTGGGTCCCATGTTACTACGATGTGTAACATGTAAAAGAACCCTTGCCAAGGTTGGAACTCCTTAGTCTCGGCAAAATTCTAAGTAGGACTAAGGTACCTGGTACTCTGCATGCCTAGACCTTGTCCACGGGGTTGCCAAAAAGGACCTATGAAGGCCTACTTGCTAGACATGAGTCTCCCCACAATACTACTACTACTACTACACACCAAACCTAGGAAACTGTTATACAACAGATGCAATATTTTATTTTTAATTTTCAGCTATAATTTACAAAGGGCAGTGATAATCACCCGCAATAATTTTGACAAATAACAACCCGAAAGTGCGTTGCCTAGAAATAACCTGAGGCGAAGCCGAGATCTATTTCTTAAAGGTAACGCACTTGAGGGATATTATTTGTCAAAATTATAAGGATTTAACGAAGCTGCGTGGCGCAGATGGGTAAGCGCCAGACTTGCGTTAAGCAAGTCCTCGGTTCGAATCCCGCCGGGGTCGGAGTTTTTTCGCCTTGACAATTGGAATCGGGCTCGGTGAGACCATTCACAGTTGGGCACCAAATTAACTGTGCTCTACTCAGAACCACAGACCTAAGAGATAGAGTAACAAGATCAACACATCACTAAGACACACACCTCATACAATGGTTGCTGCGCAAGCACTAATGGCGCTATTCAACTCTGTATCCCGAATACGGGACAAGTTGATCATTGTACCGCCAGATGCCAGCGCATATAGCACCAGCCTCGAAACCGCAAGGTAAATGAGGTTACAGATAATACATACATACATACATACATTATAAGGATTTATCACCGACCGCGGTGAATTCGGGAAGATTTGTTCTTAAATAAATTAATATTCTTTACCGAAGCGAGAAACCATTTTTGACAAATTAATTTGACACTTCATTATAATATGTTGGTTGCACTGTAAGTCTATGTAAAATTCGATAGTTAGCAGGTTATGTTTTGCGTCAGTTTTGACACAGGCTGACGGAAAACCTAACCTGCTAACCTCGATTTTGACTTAGATTTACAGTGCCACCGACTGTGTCATAGGATACTACTGAATTTTAATTAGGTAGTGTCCATGCTGATTGAAAATCACCCCAGGGTCGATTTCACTTCAAGTGTGATCAGATTTGTCAAACTGATTCACGTGGTTAAAAACATCGACATATAGAAATGGACCGCTAGTCAGAGCTGCGCGAGCCAAACGGGATAGAAAATGAACGCATATGACTTGAGAACGCTCTGTCCTTCTTGGCGCTCAGTAGTGTACGGCGCGACGGCCCTGTCGCTGTGACGTCATTTTCTGTCTGCCAATAGGAGGCCGGCAGGAAAATGAAAGATAGTTCTTAAAGTGTTCTCTTTCTCTTTCTAACGCAAAGAGTTGCGCAGTCGTCCATTTCTATATGTCGATGGTTAAAAATAATCAAATTGGATTGGTCTGCAATATAATAATAATAATAATAATAATCTTTATTTAGCAATTTGCTAGTATTTCAAAATAAACACAACAAAATTTAACAAAAGAAAAATTTTAAATGAATATAAAAGAAACAGAAATATATATATATATATGTGTGTGTGTATTTGCCTATACTATAATATAAATTAACACTGTAGCAGTCTTTGCCTTAGATATATGTAAGAACTTACCACAGTAAGGCACCTGCCACTCAGTGTTGCCATCTCTTAGGTTAGGGAAATGTCGAGCCATTTATAGGTAATTTTTCTACATTTTAGGGAATTTTGAGAAATTCACAGAAAATGCAAAAATTGTTAGAAATCAGATCTGAAATTTAAATGCCCTTGTATAATGATAACTTTGCTCTCTAGTTAACTATAGGTGTACTAATGCAAGAATTTTTAAAATTAACAGAACGTACATGTTTTATTAGAATAGGAAGTATCTGTGAGATCCCTCAAAAATTGATATTTTATTCATAAATAAAAAATGTAAAAGTCAACTATTTTTAATACTATTTCATGCAATTGTCATTTTTATGACACATTTATGTTTTTACAATCATTAACTTTTACTATGTATTTTATTATACCATTTGAATATCTCTTTTTAAAGTGCTTTAGTCGAATAGTATCTTAGTTCTTATCATGTTTGATAAGCAAAGTACCCACTTGTAAAACAGAACAGAAAACTGTTGTATTTGTTTCCTACAATAATAATGTATGAAATAATGTAATCTAGTCTTTAAATATGGATCCCCAGTAATAATTACAAAAAGGATATTTGGTCGGATTTAATTATTACCAATTAAATAAAATAGAAGTTGCCAGCTGAATTACATTTGCGAAGTTGATGCGTTAAGTTGAAAGCTAGTTAATAAAAAAATTAGGGGACACCCGGGTTTGAACCGGGGACCTCTCGATCTGCAGTCGAATGCTCTACCACTGAGCTATATCCCCTGTTATTAAATATTGCCATTGAGGTGTTGATACAAGGTTGTTTTAGTAGTAACGCAAGCAACCAAGCAGAAATAGGTATTTATCATGGACGTGGTCAAGTACACATATTTTAACAGTGTAGCAAAAGATTAGGTACAGGTTTCTTAGCCAGAAAATCCCTAAACAATGTACCTAGTGTTAGATTTAAAACAATTGAAGGGTATGCAGTATTTGTTTCAGGGGAAAATGCAAGAGAATAGCAATTTTAAATGATGCGCTGTGTAAGCAAGATGAGATTATAAAAGATATCTTAAAGTAGTGATAGCAGATGGAAATGCACAAATAGGAAAGGAAAGTACATATCAACCAACGATTGGGAAACATAGTAAACACGATAGAACTAACAACAACGACAGACTTGTAGACAGTGCAACAGGGCAAAATATAAAAATGAAAAAATTATGGGCACACATTGTAACAAAAAAGAAAAATATAAAGGCATATGAGATAGTAAACCAGATAAATCATATATTGGTAGAAGAAAAAGATGGGGTGTTTCCAAAATATCAGATCATTTAGAGGTGCACATACTGATTCTAACCATTACATGATCAAGGTGAAACTGAAGAAGGAATACCAAGACATCAAAAGATAAACAAGGTTAAGAGTTAATATAAAAATCGCGAGGTATGAACGGTCCTCGACACCGAAAGGTAAAAGAGGCTATAGATTATGAATGAATGAATAAAAATGAAATGCGGAGAGAACATTATGGAATAGAGGAATTGCGAATATATGAAGATGGAATGGAAGCCCTTGGGAATAACTAAAAATAATAATAGAGGAAGGCTCTTAAATGGTTATAGGATGGAAACATAGAAAGGAATGGTAAACATGGTTTGATCAAGAATGTGAAATGGCCTTAAAGAAAAGTGAAGAAGCAGCAAAGGAATTAATTTACTAACAAGTTACAGTCAAGACAGAGAAGGAGAGTACCACGCAACCAAAACATATAGATAAAGGCACTACATAGAAGAAAGAAAAGGAAACAGCAGGAAAAACTAAGAAAATTTTATGAACACAAAGTGAGCAGTTTTTATAACAAGAAAAATAGGAGAGCATACAAAAAACTAAAGATAAAGTTGAATAAGTTATTGATAATAGCAACAGAACAATTATATATGCTACTGAAACGTGAAACTTTGAAAACAACTAGAAAATAATCTAAAAAGCTGGGAGAAGATTCTCAGAAGACTATATGGCGGAAAGGAAGTTAACAAGGAGTGAAAGAAGAGAACAAATAAGCTACCTAGGATACATATGCAAAGTAGAAGCCTAGGTATTTAGAATTCTAACAAAAGAACAGTCCAAGACTAGGGAAAAAGGAAAACCAAACAAAAAATTTATAGGAATAGAAGAGGACTTACGAAAATAGGAATCATCAACTGGAAAGAAAAAGCCCTACAGAAAATTGACACATAGTGCTACTTTCTCTTATTTATTACTGTAAATTGTAGTTACCAACAGAATTACATTCATAAAGTTACTGTCTTAGTTGAATTTTTAAGTTTATAAAAAAAACTAGGGGACACCCGGGTTTGAACCGGGGACCTCTCGATCTGCAGTCGAATGCTCTACCACTGAGCTATATCCCCTGTTACCGAGGGCATTGAAATTGGAAGTCCACAATCCGAATGGCTTTTGGCTGCTCCTGTGGAGCCTCAATTTTTTCATGTTGCTAGGGTAGATTAATTTAAAATTTCCTGACTCAGAATTTAAGCAGTTTCTAAAAAGATTTCTTTCAATGTAAATTGTAACTTTAAAAAAATCCTAATGAAATGGGATTGCTATTTTTTGTTTATTATTTCCAATTAGTCAACTTCTACTTGGTTCATTTCTGCACATATAGTTAGCAAAAATTCCTGCATTTCCGTTAAGTGTTTTTTGCATTTTAGCAAGAAAATGTCTCATTCGTGACTATTATTTTTTATAAATTCGTAAAGAGAATTTAAAAAGGAATAAGAATTCACGAAATGGTACTCGTATTATTTAAAAACAATTCAAGATAGCAGCGCTGACAAAACAGTGTGCCGTGAAAAAATAATTGACTGCACAGAACTATTGAGCAGTGGGTTTTTTTTTTAAGTTTTGAATTTCTAATGTACTTTTTTTTGCTATAGTGTATGGCATCAAAACTATATGCAAATATCGCTAGTGTTGCCTCACCCTGTATGTTTGACCGACAGTATATTTTGTTTAGAGCGAGGTAAGACATCTAATCCCCATGCAAAATAGTTTTTGAGCTGTAGTACCAACAAATGGGCAAACCGACATAATTGAGGAAACAGCTTTTTTTGTCATCTAGGAACTAGTGATGTATCGATCTGGTTGGTGCTGGTAACACCTTATGCTGCTGTATTTTGTAGAAATTTTTTGGTTATTTTTTAAACAGTCCTATCAGCCAATAGTAATGAGAAAAAATTTCAAATCGACCAATAGCATCAAAATTACACTATTTGCCAGTAGCTAATTACACTGACTATTTACTATTAGCATCAAAATTACACTAACTATTTGCTAGTAGCTGATTACAGCGACTATTTTTTCACAAACGATTCAAATCGTTCTTCTGCTGTAACACAACTAGCTAAAAGTGGAGTAGGTGAGCAGCAGTTGTTAAAAATAACCGGAAACTCATCGGGAAGCTCCATCAAACCCTACCTACAACTTGGACTGTTTAAAAAATAATCACGCCGAATAACATTCGTGGTAATAATTTTTTTTTATAATTTTAACTAGGTTAGCACTTCGTCCACTCGTGAGATTTCTTAATAACAACAAAGACTCGTGAATTTAGTTAAAAATATCAAAAAATTATCACCGCTTATGTAATTACTGGTGATAATTTGTTGTTATTGCATTGTTTTACTGTGTATTTCACTACTCTGAAATTATTGGAACTAGGCAACTTAATACATATGAGAAAAGTGATATTCTTGACTAAGGTACATTTTTAACTCTTTTACATAACAAACAAAGAAATAATATCAGCATACACAAAAATTAAGCAGATATCAAAAATGTAATCAATACACTACATTAAAAAAAAAGTTAAAGAAGAACCTCATTAAGGCTAATAAAAATTTGTCTCTTTTGCATAACATTTTAGGCAGGATTTGCATATAGTTTTTGAATATTACAGATACCCACATGTGCTGATAAAATTTGCAACAATATGTTAGTGTCCTAATACTTTTCCTTCAAACAAAATATCATCCAGGTATATTGGAAAGATTTTCATTTGCTGTTGTTACACTTGTGATTCAGTTTCTACATCTGATGAAACATTCCGCACCATATCTTGCAGATGTGCTTGCTCCTGTTCATAGCTTTTAAAACTCTTACATATTTTATAGACTATTCAACTCACCCCCTTCATGTTAACTATTAACCAATCATAATTTAGTATTTTTGTTATTTGCACCAATCAACGTAAAATTGTGCAACAATTCGGCTAGAGGAATTTATGACAATTTTTTTCTCTTCCTGTGAAATTTATTTAACTTCCTGTAAAAGTCATCAAGTATGATATAAGCAATGTCAAATATGACAAAAAATTTATTTTATGTGTTCCTCACTTGTAAACAGCAATTTATCAAGTCACTGTATTCACCTTGAAAATGTTTCTTAACTGGCTAACCAGTAAAAAATTTACTGGCTAGCCAGTTATATTTTACAAGCGTGCTCATAGATAAATGATAGCGTGCAAAGCCAGAGTTGTCTTCCTTAGTATGTGTCATATTGATGAATTTAGTTGCTTGTCAGTTTGACATTTTGAATAAATGGCAAATTTCTAGTTAGTTACAAGTGAGAAACAAATAAAATATTCAACAAAACACACCAGGTAACCATTTTTACTGGCTTAAGGATATGACAGGCTCGCCTAACGGCTCGCCAGTCATCCCAATCATATCGCCAGTAAAAACTGTTTTACCTGGCTTGTAATGTTAAATACTATTACAATGAGGACGTGATATAATTTATTAATTACTAAGAAATGTCAATTTTGTTCATTGAATAGTTCTTCAAATGCCGCTTGTAGCCGACAAATTGCATACATTTTTGTCAAAGTGTTGATTCGTGTTTATTGCTTCAAAATTGGTCTTGTAATGTCACACTCGAAGCAATAAACACTGATATACTTTGAAAAAAATGTTCGGCAATTTGTTGACCGCTCGCGGTATTGTATATGAATATTTTCTAGATGAAAAAAATACAACTGAAGAAATAAAACAAACATAAATTTCAGCTTCTAACATCACAAACAATTAGGCAGGTGGGATATTCTGTACACCCCATCCACCCAGTTACGAGAATTATGTGATTCATATTTTTACTTCCTTTTACTATAAAGGAAGTATTGGATTCACCCCAAAAATTCGAAATTGAGTTTTCAAAGGATCTTCACGTTTTAGAGTCCCCTGATCCCAAAAAACATATTTTTTTTCATTGGTCTGTCTGTATGTCTGTGTGTCTGTCTGTCTGTGTGTGTGTCTGTCTGTCTGTGAACAGAATATCTCAAAAACGGAAAGAGGTATGGCGTTGAAACTTCATATATAAGTGTTGTGTACTATGTAGATGCGACAGCAAGCTTTTGAAGAAAATCGCATAACCGGAAGTAGGTGTTTACTCTTGTGATTTTTAAGTTTTTTCGATTTTTTCAAAAACGGCTCTAACGATTTTTTTTAGACTTTACATTTTTATTACATTTTTAATGTGTATTGATGTGAGATAGTTGATTTTCCAGTTGAATACTTCTAAAATGGGTTTCTTTTGTTTTTTTGTCTATTTTTTTATTAACTCTTATTTTAAATAGAACACCCGGTATATTATTACATTTTTGAAATCAGCTTAAAATTCTAGAGAAAATTTGTCTCTTCAACTAACGCTCTATTTTGTACCGTTTTTGCAGAATTTGTAATTTTTGAAAATTTTTGACAAATGCTTAAAACATTTAAAATCAAATTTTTGGCTAATTATAAGATCACTGCAAAAGGAAGTTGTGTGAGTGTATCACACCAGATTTTTTAATATGCATTTGAGTTTTGTATCTTTGTGGTCGCTTTGATATCAATATATGAAATATCTCAAGATTAATACTCAAACTTGTTTTTTGTATGTACGCCTTTAAAATGTTTTTTGCACTTGCGGGACTAAAGTTGGCACTTTAGTCACTTATTTCAGGGACTAAAGTAGCTCATTTTATCTCTAGGGACAGAAGTAATTACTTTAGCCCCTAGGGACTAAAGTAAAAAATGTTACCGTATCTATGGTAATCTATGGTAAATTCGGGGTTAACAGGTTAGGTTTCGCGTCAGTTTTGACATAAACTGACGCAAAACCTCATCTATTAACCTCGAATTTGACATAATTGTGAGCTCTTGTCATAATGACTTACAGTGCCACCAACTTTAAAATTTAGCAAAGGCTACTAATTTTAAAATAATTGTAACTAAAATGTCAATAAATGACGTTTAAAAAAACGGGTTTTCGTTTTAAATCTTCCTGCAACGTGAAAAAAATAGTATATGCAACTCGGAGAGAATGCTATTTTGCTTCAGTGCAATTTCTGACTCTCGGGCTTCGCCCTCGAGTCAGAAATTGTACCTCAGCAAAATAACGCATTTCTCTCCCTCATTGCATAATCTACTATTTTAATGCGATCATATCATAATCGGGAATTGTAATGTGAAATTACTTGAAATTTCACAAAAACAGGTTCTTAAATTGCTGGAAATTTTGAAATTGCATATTTATCGACACCCTGTGGTGTCTTGTCTTAAATAAAAAAGTATTTCTACATTTTTTATTTTTTTCTTTGTTTACAGTTTGAGGTCTTACATGTTTATGCTATTTTCAAATTTAACTGTCTTAAATTAAGTGAAATAAAAAAATTAGGGGACACCCGGGTTTGAACCGGGACCTCTCGATCTGCAGTCGAATGCTCTACCACTGAGCTATATCCCCTGTTACTATTATACGTTGCTGAAATACAAATAAATTGTTGCTAGACCACCTACATACTTCCTTTTTGGTTGAAGTAGCCTTGCATAGTGGGCAGAAATGGACTGGGCATCGGGCATTTACCTGTTTATTAGAAATGCAACTGTAACAAAATTTATTATGGATATTTTAAGATAGTAATTTTTTTATATCATGTATTATTTGCAGAGAAAATTTGAGGTAATTTCTTTGCGTACACATAAATACCACAGGTTTATTTTGTGGTACGATTTTACTACATTGATAAAAAATATTAACTTCTTAATATCTTCCTGAGTTAATTTCATACGTGCTTGCGTACATAGTGTACTAATTGTTCTTATGTAGTAAGTTAATCTTATTCTGAAAAACAATAATATCTGCAGTATTGGTTGTCTTGTGGTTGAAAGTAATATCTTGTCGGAGTTACATTTCATTCAAGTATTCAGTGTGACCCTGGATTGTGTGTCGCAGAGACTATGTTTAAATTATATTTTCGAGAAAAGCTACACATGAAAAATTACATTTAATGTATAGAGGGTGTTCAAAAATTAAGAAATATAAAATATACTCAAGACCAAACACATCCTATTGAAGAGAAAAATGTGAAATAAAAGTGTCTTGAAAGGTCAAATACTGGGGAGGCCATAAGGCACATTATCATTGAAAAATCTAATAATTTACAGGGTCTAAAATATTGGGACAGAAGTACTCTACAATCTAAAATAAGTCAAAAAGTTCTAATAAACCTGTGTCCACAAATGAACCCTTTTTAAAATATTAAGCTTTAAAGTTTTAATGTAGGTAATTAAAAATGCAATTCATATGAATTTTATGCAGTAAATGTGTTATGATTTGGCTGCTGTTGATTTGAAATAGTAGATTATACAACAAGGGAGAGAAATGCGTTTTTTTTTGCTGAGGGGCAATTTGTGACTCGAGGGCGAAGCCTGAGGGTCACATAGCACTGAAGCAAAATAGCAGTTTCTCCGAATTGCATATACTATTTTTTTTCACGTTGCAGGAAGATTTAAAACTACAAACCTGGTTTCTTTAAAACGTAATTTATCGACATTTTAGTTACAATTATTTTAAAATTAGTAGCCTATGGTAAATTTTAAAGTTGGTGGAACTGTAAGTCTGTGTCAAATTTGAGGTTAGCAGGTTAGGTTTTGCGTCAGTTTTGACACAAATTGGGGCAAAATCTAACCTGCTAACCCGAATTTGACATAATTGTGAGCTGTTGTTGCTCGGTCATAATGAAAACTCCCTAGGTAAATTTCTCTTCTCTAGGAAATAATTCATTATTGCTGTCACGATTTTGGTATCGTAGAAACCGTGTTTTGCTTCCAGACGTGAAAAAAGACTCTTAGTAGAGCTTTGCAGCGACACGGCCATTCCCATTGGTACGATTTAGTCTTTCCATCATTTTAATTCTGAATGTAAAGCATGATCACTCTTTTATCTGATTCTTTCAGCATTATACTGCGTTTAACCAGCAGATTTAGTATAAAATTATGGGAAAGGCGAGGTGCCTTGTTTGCAAAAACCAGTTTTACTCGTTACAATTTTAAAAAACTTGGGGGAATTTAAAAAATCTTATTTGAAATACAATCTGCATGAACATTTCAAGCTGCATATAACTGGCTTCTTCTAGTACTGTATCATATGATGTCTGCATCCATTTGGCAAATCTGTCTGTCTTGGGTAGTATGGAAGATTGTATGTATTTTGTGATTGGTTCATATCTATTGTGTCTCATAATACAGGGTAGAGCGCGGGAACTTGCGTTTTTGAGGACAGCATGAATTCTCAGAGGATTACAGAGGGTGGGGGATGGTCTCAGTGGAGGAGGGCAAATGGGAAGTTTGTGTCTCCACTTGTCTTAGTCACAAAAATGCAGTGGTCAGTGGAGGAGCACGCTTTTGTCGTTGAGGCCTATTTTTCTAACAACTGCTCGATCATCGCATTAATACGTGCTCTCCGTTTACGGTTTGAAATCCCCCCACAAGGTCATATACCTGACCGGCAATCAAGTTGTCATGGGTGGATGTATTCAGGGGCTCAGGGAATGTGTCCATAAGAAGAGGACCACAGAGAACTGTTACAACACTGGAAAACGTCAAGCGACTTCGATTGTCAAAGCTGCGATCTCCCAGGTTATCTGCCCAGAAACGTTCGGTTGCTCGTGACATTTCAAGACGTTCTCTTCATCGCATTCTTCATGATGAACTTTATTTGCACTCGTAAAAAATGGTTGTGTTCCAACAACTGTGAACGTGTTATGTTACACGACAAACGTCATGCAAAAACATGATTGCCAACTTACCCCATGACGCAGTTGTGTTCTTCTCTGACGAGGCAACTCCTTGGTTTATAACGATCCAGACCCTGGAAGCCTTACAGGGCAACATTAAAGCGGAAATTGCCAACATACCGGTTGCCATACTCCAAAATGTGGAGAGAAACTTCTGAATTTGACTTAACCTTCAAGTACTAACGTGTCTGTTGTGGTGCATTAGTACTAACATGACGTCTAAGAGATGGGCATATAGTTATTAACGAATTTATTACAATTTTTTTTTTAACCATAAAGTACTATGCAATGATGTATCGAGCATATTTTAATTACATAAAAAATATAAATTCATAAAAATATTAGCAGTTACAGAGTCAAATAGAAAACCGTGTTGAAATTTGTAGGTGTTAACTTAATTACAGAAAAAGGCAATTTTTAATAATTTTTTTTATTATCAACAAACATATCTCAACAGACAATGGTATTCTAACACAACTTAACTAAAAAAAGTGAGAAAAAAAATATGTATAAAAATTCACACCACCCTAAAACCATACAGAATTAGTGCTAGATGAACACATTAGAGTCACTAAGTATAGCAGAATTTACATCAATATTATGTTCTCCGTTACTGTCCTCACTGTCTAATTCATTATACTACTGGAACACTTGCTGCTCAAGCAACTGTCTGTTGATCTAACTGTATTTGAGCAAGTTGGTTTTTGATCCATCATGTAAAAATAGCGTGCAAACTAACTTGACGTCTCTGAGACGGTATTTATTTCTAATACAAATAACTTCCTCACAAAACATCCTACAGCATCGAAATTTTAAAAACTGAGTTATTTTCAGGTAGTTTGAAGGTAGATGAAGGATCAACCATAAATCTTAACTGGAGAGGGAAATATTCACGCGCTTCGAACATTTCCGTCTCTCAGATGTAACGTTGGTACTCAAGGGTTAACTAGTGTATTGACAACGGAGGACGACATTAGCAAGACATTCTTTTTAAAGCCGTGTAATATCAAACTTTCCATGTTATGTTACAATTGAAAGATAAAAATGAAGGGTTTTCAAACCTGTACAGTTTTTTATTTAATTTTGAAAAAAGCAAGTATTTTTGAATTTTTTGAAGTTGCATAGTATAAATAAATCTAGTGTATAGAACCTAACCCCGTTTTTATCATTTATGTGTTTACTCGCGCATCACGGTTTTGTGCTTCGCGGCATTCTTCTGGAACGTAACCCCCGCGAACGGCGAGGTCTGACTGTATACCAGTCAGCATTAACTGTCTTTTGATCCTCTAATGCAACAGTTGCAACGTGCTTTATTTTTCGTAAGAAACAGGCAACAATTTTTTTCTAAACGCTTTGTGGGCGCACCACTTTTGTTGGTTTAGGTTCACTTTGAAATGTCCATACAGTAGGATTGCTAATTTGTTTCAGGCTCATAGGAATATAATCATGTTTCGTCACCTGTTGCAATGTTATATACAGAATTTGAACGACTACCATCTAATTTTTTAGCATTTTCTTGCACCACTTGATACGTTCCTGTTTTTGCGGGTCATTCAAATTGTGAGGGATCCAACGACTGCAAAGCTTCCTGACATGTAACTGATTGTGCAAAATTGTATGTATTTGTTTCGCTGCAATACGTAAGGATGTCTCTATCTCACTATGTGTCACATGCCGATCTGATAAAATCATTTCAACACAGCATCGATATTTTTCGCGACAACAGAGGTGCACCTTCTTGAACATCATTATTAAACGTTCGTCTTCCATGCTTGAATTCTGCAAACCATTTGTAAACCATAGTTTTGAATGGTGCTTCATCCTCAAATAGGGAACTTAAGTTTTTCCATACAATGCTGTGGTGTTAAACTGTATCAGAAATCATCACTCGAAAATCACGATTAGAAATTTCTATTTTTTCACATAATTATTACTTGGCTAAATTATGTTGAAACGAAACTGCTCGGTTTGAAATCGAACTATCAACTGTATTATTGGTAAACAATGTAAAATTTTTTGAATATGACAATTGCAGAATGCTGCCAATTCTAGGAGTACTCGATTCTGCGAATTGTAACAGTGCTCCTCGTAAGGTCTAATAAATTGTGAAGAGTAAAATGTTCATTTATTTCGTAGTATTCGCAAATTTTTTGGCCCACTTGGAATTTTAAAAATTCATTATCCAGTATCCTCTTGGCTCTGTTGAAAGTTTTCCTAACATCTGAGCATTAGATTTGAAATATTTCTAATTAACACTAATACAGTGTATTATCAGCTCAATTACTTACAGAAAATATGTTTTCAATTTTTTTATTATTCCGAAATTAGTTGTGCCTTTGCACACCTTATTAAATTCTTCAAAGCAGCTTTTAGCCGCTGTTTTTAGTTCATCAGCATTCATGATATTACTGGGAAATCACTTTGACTTAAATTAAGATGACATACGTCGCTATCAGAAATTACGAATGTTTTTATCTGTATTGATAAATTTTCAATTTCCCTCTATTTAAAATTACAAAATGTGCTGTCAACAAATACGTGCTAATATAAATCTAGTGTCTCGCCTAGTTTCAAAATTACTATAGTTTCCATTGGATGTTATAGTTTTATAAATTGTTTCGTAGAGTGTTATGCATTGGGACAATTAATATTCAAAAAAGTTATGGAGATTATTACACACAACTGTCACATGACTGACATCAGCCTATGAAAACCATGCATTTTTTGAAAATCGACCAATCCCGAACTGCTTACCTGATAAGCGCCCGTGGGCTGCTTACCAAGCGATAAGCTTATCTACCCCGTGGATAGTCTCATAATTACAAATTGAAATGCAAGAAACAAGCAATTTGAGCTTTTTTGCATTATTATATCAATTTTAAATCATAATTCGTATACGGGTTTTGTGTAACAATCTTCAAAATATAAACTCGGGCGACACACTTACATATAATTTTGCCCGTGCCAAAAGTCATCATGCTGGTTGCCCTTAGAAAACTGCCCTCGGGACAGTTTTCATTGCAATCAGCACTCGACCCTTGGCGTGTGCAAAATTATCGGTAAGTATGTCTCGCCCTTGTTATATTACTATTGATAATTTAAGATGGGCTGTCAAAATTTATGTATTAGGAAATTATGAAAGGAATAAAGTAGGGTTCCAAAATTATCTTTTTAACAGTTTATGCCTTTAGAAGACTATTATAAAGGGTGTCTAATTTGGAACTATAGTAATTAACTTTCGAATAAAACGCAAAGTATTTGTGAAACTGATGTTTTTTTTTCAACATAAAATGTAGACTTTAGGGCTATAAATGGAAAACGATATCATTCATATGGCCTCTTCCACTCATCTGGCATGATGTCATTCGTTTAGTAAAATTTTCTGTAACACTGGTACATAAAACTGACTATTTCCCGAATAACAGGTTGAATGTTTGCTTTGAGGTCATTGATTGTTGCTGGCCTGTTGGCGTACACTTTCTCCTTTACATAACCCCAGAGAAAAAAGTTCAGTGGTGTTAAGTCACATGATCTTGCAGGCCAGTTGATGTCAGCATTCCGCAAGATAACACGATCAAGAAATTGGGTATGTTGTTTCACGTGCTGTATGGCACATTGCACCATCCTGCTGAAACAACCTGTTGTTCAAATTCAAATCATCAATTTGGTGGAAAAAAAATTGTTTAACATGTCACCATAGCATTCCCCATTTACTGTGACAGTACCAGTTTCATCTTCAAAAATGTATGGTCCAATTACTCCACCACTCTTAAATGCGCACTAAACAGTGCATCTCTGTGGATGCATTACGTTTTCGTGAACAACATGTGCATTTTCCTCACCCCAAATTCGACAATTTTATTTATTGACGCTTCCATCAAGATGAAAATGTGCTTCATCGCTTAGAAAAAATTTGTCGCAAAAATTAGCATCGTCTTGTTTCTTTCCTAACACCCAATTCACAATTGTACGATGTTGCAAGTGGTCTGTAACTTTTAATTGTTGTGTCAACTGAATTTTGTATGCTGACAGATGCAGATCTTTCTTTAAAATCCGATGCGTGAAGGCTCTTGAAAGATGAAATTGTTGTGAACGACGTCGAATTGTGTTTTGATCCTCGAGCACACTTTCTCTCACTGCAGCGCTGTTTTCATTTGACCGACCATGACGAGGACGTGATGGTGTTGCCTTATCGATAACAGAACGCGTCTTTTCAAATTTCTTGATTAAGTCACTAACTGTTAACTCTGTAGGCGCTTTATTTTGTCCTAATTTTGTGCGAATTTTTCTGAATGCAACTGTAAATGATCGCCCATTTTCATAAAACAGTTGTACACAAACTATTCGATATTGAACTGTTAAACGCACCATGTTGACGTCGTATGTTTTGTAGATGACAGTTCCTAAATATTGTTTCACAGAACACAAATGGCACGCAATTCAAATCCTCTAGTTCCAAATTAGACACCTGTTAACATGTAAAATTGCAAAATAATATGAAATATGATTATTGCAAGTACGTTTATACCGGTTCATTATAAATGCTCCTGCTTCAAGTTCCCTTTGAAATATTGTATTGTATGAATATGTTGGTGGCACTGTAAGTCTGTGCCAAGTTCGAGGTTAGCAGGTTAGGTTTTGCGTCAGTTTTGACACAGATTGATGGTTGCTGCGCAAGCACCAAAGGGGTGATCCAACTCTGTATCCCGAATCCGGGGCATAAAGCACCAGCCTCGACACCGCAAGGTAAATGAGGTTACAGATAATACATACATACATACATTGACACAGACTGACGCAAAACCTAACCTGCTAACCTCGAATTTGACATCGACTTACAGTGCCACCAACATATTATTCATACAACAAATATTTCAAAGGCAACTTGATGGAAGAGCATTTATAATCACCCGGTATTTCATTGAAATGCTTCATATAATTTTTAAGTTTTTATCGCTTTTCATTATAAACGTTTGAGAAACATTAAATTTCTGGGAATGCATCTTCAGATTATTGATAATTTGAACTTCTTAGGTATAGTACGTTTTTTTCCTATAAAAATTTTCAATGTCAAGATAAAATTGGCAAAACTGCTTTTTAAAATTATTAGAAATGATATTTTCCTCAGGTTTTTCTGTAAATGACTTTTGTCACTTTGACATTTAAAATTAAATTGTCAGTTTTTCTTTTTTGAAACTGAATACGTGTAAAAACGGAATCTTTTAAAGTTAAATGTAGTAAAGTGTGCAGAGGAACTGTCGGATCTGCATCTTAACACACCAGAAGACGTTTACGAAAGATTAGCAAGAGCTTTTGACGTACATAGAACTTTAATGCCAGATTTAAAATTTCCCACCAATTTTTAGTTCTATAAAGTTACTAAAACAAATTTTGCTAACATCATATATGTAATACTTACTATATTGCTAGCGGCTATGAGTGGGAAACTCACGAAGGAAGTGAGACAGACAACCAACTCTTCAATGTATAATGGTGAGCTGTGCGCAAGCGCGGCGGTGTCGTCCGCCCAATGGGGAAGTGGTCAAGTTTACAATTTGCTTCTAAAGACGGAGTTCGAATTCCCACGCATGCGCACGAGACGCGTTATACTCTAAGTGAAACTATGTCGGCGCCGTAATGTTTTCGGGCGTTCCGAGGCCCTACTAGCAATATATGTGTATTATATATATGGCTAACATATATTTTTTAAAGGAATCCAAGTTATGCCAACATAAACCCTAAATTCTTTGACCTTGAAAATTTTTATAGGAAAAAAACGTACTTTAATACATGAAATTATACTGTAGAATATGCAATAATACTAGTAGTTATAGAAAAATAAATATATATCTATTATTTTTAATACATATTTTTATTTTCAGATCCTCTTAAATGCCATTTTCGTCTACAAAAGCATTGGATACACACCGACATCATCTGCAGAAGTAAAAAGTGGCTTTGACCTTAAGTCGCTGAAGTTTAATCCAACTCTGTTGGTTATTGCCACAATCCAGTCCATCTACGCTCTTGATTCTTTGGTGTTCGAACCTGCATTTGTTACTACCTTCGGAGCCCAGTATGAAGGTGTTGGTTACATGTCGTCGCTGTATTGTCTGTCTAGTTCTTTCTTGCTGACCATGGTCTCCAAATATGTATACGACCATGGAATACAATTACCTGCTTGGCAATTGGGTGTAGCTGTGTGTTTGTTCTTGATTGGATACATCTCATCTCGTGTAAGCAACTCGCAGAAGAACGCCTTCCGGCTGAACCCTTACAATCCCGCTTTATCAAGTAAGTATTGATATTATCACAATGTGTTTACTCTTTAGCCAGGATTTTGCAAATATTCATACATAGATCGCAGCACCCCAAATTAGTTACTAAAATTTTACCCTTACAACTTTTATATTTATTAAGGTGCATAAATATTATGTGTGTTAGGGCTGGCTCAGAGGGAAGAGTCTCTGGTTCGGAGCCATAATATGTGGGTTCTGACCCAGTTACTCTGTCGGCTACAAACATTGTTTGTTGATTTCAGTACGATTTCTCTCTCTTCACAATGAGGAGATACCGATGCCACTGCAGTGTGGATATTAATAACAAGGCCGACGATAACAAACCAAACAAATGTTGTAAAATAGCTAATAATCATATTGATGAAATTTTTTCATATTTGAATAATCTCAAGTGCTTTGTTAGTATTTGTAACAAACTGTGAAAAGGTAAATGTTAATTTCGCGAAGAAATTTTGCAAAATTTGATTTTCAACAACTTTTACCAATGCGTAATACCGGTACGCAAATTCTCTAAAATATAACATGATTCTTGGAATTTATTTAAAAAGAAATGTTAAATTTCACAGGCATCAGAAGTTATGTGACTGCATTTGATTATCATTTTGCCTGCATTGCTATAAGCACAATTTTTCTCTGAAGTAACAAAAAACTTTTTCACGTACTTTAAGGAAATGAACTGTATTTCTAAATGCCAAATTTTTTGGAAAAGTGGTACTTTGCTGCATAGCAACAGAAAATTATTTAGAAAAGTGGTACTTTTGTGCATAACAACGTATAGTTTAATCTTTAAATGCACAATATTTAACATAATTTTTGATATTTTTATATCAGGCATTTCCTTACAGTAAAATTTGGCATATGCAACACACGAGAAGTGTTTTTCCATGAGAATTCGTTCAAAAAATTAGAAATAACGTACATCTTTCTTTAATTTGATGTTTTTAAGCAAAATATTATGGAGAAATGGAATGAGGAGTTCACTTCATCACTCAGTGCAAATTAATGAAGTAAAAGCAAAAGAAAAAATTCACAAATGCGGCGAAGAGTGAAAGAACTGTAGAAGTTTAACTGCGATAGCAAACTGGAAGAAGTGGTGACCTAAAGCAGTTAATAAAATTACCTTTCCTATAAGATAACACAAGTTGATAAAGGTCAAAATCGCTTGCGCTCGATACTAAATAAAATGAAAGTGCATGAAGGTTAAGGTTGCATTTAATTATAAGCTAACGATTGGCACTGAATACTAAAATAAGATGGAAATGGAGGAAGAAGGGGGTAAAAGGTTATTATAAGCGATACAAGTGGAAATTGAGAAAGTAGAAGCACATTTACAGAGTAGAGAAACAAAATATGATATGGAGAAGTGTGTATCCGAGATAACAGTACTAAAAAGAAGAGAGAAACAGGGAAAGAAAAGCACCATCATGAAATAACAGATCTAGAGAATAAAGTACAAAAACAAATCGAGTAGCAATAGAATTAAAATAAAATATACAAAAGAGGAACTAGCAACGTGGAATGTAAGGTGGTTAAATAGCGAAGAAGCCTTAAAACAACTTACAAAAGAAACAGAAAAATATAAGATAGATTTTATAGGACTTCAGGAAGCCTAAAGTGAACGCAAATAACTTTACTTTCTTCAACTATGGGGGAGAGTTAACACTTTGGCTGCGGAAGACGTGCATGTGCGTCAAATGCTCCTTCTACTAGTTGCGAACAACGCGCATTTGCATTTTTGATACATTTAGGTTTACCGGCTCAGTCTGCTGTTGACGGATTGCCACAAATTTTGCACCGCACATTTCTAAGGCTTTGAAATTTATAAGAGTGAAGTTAGTTTGCGATTTAATTTTACGGCGAAGAACGTAGCCGACCAGGCCCAATAAATTGGCACATACGTATAAAGAAAAAACCGAATTCGCAGCAAAAGTATTAAACAGATTTGACACAGGATTCATCCTAAAATTTAGAAAAATGTGTTATTAATAAAGCTGATATGCACTCAAATGTACGAAAATATGCGCGCATATATATGCATACATTTTGGTGACTATATGCACCCAAAGTTATAATATATGCGCATATGTTCTAAGGTTTTTGAAAATAATGTAAAAATTTAATTTTTTTTGTTCGAGTATATTTATTTCTCTAATTTTTATTCAAAGACGTCATTCATTTTAACGTTTGACTATATAAACATGAACTCCCAACCTCAACTTCACGTTGTAAGCCAACATAAAGATGAGATTTTCTCTAACCCTGCCAGACTATTATTCACAGAACACTCGGAAGTTCGATTCTTGAAATGGATTTTATGTTGGCTGATTCCTTATACATTGCTTCTATGGGAAAAGTGGGGTTCTGGCAGTCTATGTTTATACTTTATATAGTCTAAAGATTTTAACAGGGACTTCCCCTTTCCTCTGCTTATTTCGATACGTGCACTGCACTCCAGCGGTAGAAAGTGAAAGTATATATCTCAGTCGCACACAAAAATGTTATTAATAAATTTAATGAAATAGTAAATTTTACAAAAAAATCTCAAAAAGTTCATACAAATTATCACTAAATATAACCAAATATGCAAAATCCAGAAAGTATGCTCAAAAACGGATAAATATGCAAAATGAAACATTGCTTAAACGATTTGTTTTAACATAATTAGTATACATATGCAAAAAGTTTCGCCGGCATATCAATTATACAAAATATGCATTTGCCATATAATATCAGATTTAGTTATTAATACACATGCCCCAACAGAGGATGATGAAGAAAGTGAGAAAGAAAAACGTTATGAAGATCTGAAAGCATTTTATGACTTCATCCCAAAGTGTGACATTAAAATAGTGATTTATCTTTAGAGCCTAAAATAGTAGGTGCGGGTATTAATGCTATACAGAGTACTCAACATTTGCAAACTTAATAATTTCAGATTTTTTGTAATGTAACCCTGTATATTTCCATATTTTTGAAAAACCCTTTTAATGAACTTTCTTTTGATATGTAACTTCATACCCCTAAATTCTAAAGTAGAAGATGTCATGAAAAGAATAGCCACTTTGAAATGAAGTTGGGTGGGTCATGTCGCCAGGCAAGACAATATAAAATGGACTAAACATATACTAAACTGGCGCCCTAGAAGACACAAAAGAGGTGTTGGACGTCCACAGAGAAGATGGATAGACGATGTGAAGGAGAAATTGGGAGAGGGTGGCAGCAAGTTGCAAGGGATAGAGCAGAATGGAAAAGACAAGGGGAGGCGTATGTCCAGGAGTGGACGGAAAAAGGTTGCTAAACAACAAGAAGAAAGACCCCTAAATTCAACTGTTTTTCAAGTACACGTATTTTAGCATAAAAAAGCAATTGAAGTCCTTTTAAGACGCTTGTTTTCAAAGTATAAAAAACAAACGCCACTAAAATGATAATTTAAACATTTTTAATTCTTCGAGAACAACAACAAACCAGGTTAGGGAATAAAAATTCAGCTGCTGCTAAAACTAGAAAAGCCAAACACGAAAAAACAAAAGACAATTAAATTTGGAAAGTGATTGTATTTAGGGCTAGAAAATGAAATATCAGAAGAAAGCTCATTAAAATTTCAGAGATATACAGGGTGAACTGTTGATGTGACTCTTGTGTCAATGTGTTGTGTCATTGTAAACAGTGAAAATTAGCTAGATTGTGATACTGCAACTAAAACGAGAAGAGCTCAAGAAACAGAGGAAAGTAGTTTCGCGAACGTGCTAAGTACCGATAATTAAATCAGTTTGTTTAAAGCAAGGGAAAGTGGGAAAATTGCAAGAGAATTTGAAAGCGTTGATAATGCAAAGGCGAACATTGGTTAACGCGGTAGACAATAATGCGGAGCACCAACAAGGCGGTGTTTACAAACAGCCAACTTTTAAAAGTGAAAATCGCCCGTGAAATTTAAAAATACACATGAGTGAAAAGACAGAACAATCGTCGGTGAAACTTATATACGCACACGAGTAGAAAGCTATCAAAGTGAGAGTGAAATCGAAGGCTAGATGATTTCAAATACGGAAAAATAGATTTGCGAGTGTAATTAATACGAGTAACCAAAACCGATAACCATATGAACAATAAAGTGATTAAAAAAGGTGGCAGAGCAGGGGCGAATAGTATTCAAAGCGAAAAAGAACAGGTAAAGTGGAAACGAGAAAAGGAAGACCCGGAAGACTTCGAAAAGTGGGAGCTGGAGTATATAAAAGCTTTTAAAAAAAGCACGAAAGTAGTAAGAAGCCCTCAAAAACAAAAAATAGAGAAGACGGCGGAAAAAAACTGGACAAAAGAAGAAGTAGAAGGGATGAAAGAGATTATGAAAAGACTGAAGGACATAAGAGGAGATAAAAAGTGATATCAGTAAAAGGTAACAGAGATGAAAAATGAATTTACGGAAATGAAAGAACTACAAAAGGTAAAAATGGAATGGGGAGAAAAAGCAAAAGTTTGCCAGAAAGAAGGTGAACTTGTAAGGAAGATTAACAACATCGAGGAGAAACAATATTGCAATTAAAGGAAAGGATTTTGATGAAGAACAGACTGGAATGCAAAATTTAAAACAAATTGACAGTGACCTCACCAAAGAAGAACGCAGAGTGCAACTTGCAATTAGGAAAGTAGCCCAAGAAGAGAAAAGCAGAGGAAAAAGTACACGAGTAGGACCGCAAATTGGAAGTGAATGGAATTAAATACGAATGCTCTGATATAGAAGGAGGAAGCTTAATAAGAAGCAACACTCTAAAAAACTAACGAGACAATCAAAGGACGGACACACAGACAACAAAAAAGCAATGGAATGGTTTATGGAAATGGAAATACAAAGGAAGAGTATCAAAAAAGGAAAGAAAATTAAACAAGGTAGATACAATAAGAAGTAAGAGAAATAGAGAAAATATAATGTAGATTGGAATATGGAATGTGAAAACAATGTTAGCAATAGGTAAAATGCAGGAAATAGTAAAAGAAATAAAAAAGTATAAATTAAGTATTCTAGCGCTTCAAGAAATAAGATGGAAAAATGAGGGAAAGATTGAGAAGAAACATTTCACGTTACGCTATTCAGGAGAAAAGATATAAGGGAGAAACGGAACAGCATTTATGGTCAATGAGGAGCCCAGGAAAATAATAGTACAATTCAGAGCAATTAATGGGAGGATATGTTACTTAAGACTAGAAAACAAGCAAGCCAATGTATCGATGCTAAACTGCTATACATCAACTGAAGAAACAGATGAAGAAGATAAAACGGAATTCTATGAAAAATTAGAATAAACGTGTGATGAGGTGCCCAGAAATGATATACTTATAGTACTTGGAGACTTCAATGCTAAGATAGGCAAATAAGAATATAACAGAGACGTAGCAGGAAAACAAAAAGTACACAAAAACACAAATAACAACGATGCCAAGTTGTTTAACCTCGCTTCATCGACAAAGTCATTTATAATTAGCACAAAATTTAAACATAGATTACAACATGAAATCACTAGGATAATCCATAGTAGAATCAATGGCATTCCAATCGACCATGTACTAATTTCAGAGGTGCAAATACTGATACAGACCATATACTTGTAATAATGAAATTTAAAATGAAAATAATTAAAAAGACGAAGACAACGGAAAGAAGAAGAAACTGGAATATAAGAAAGCTGAGAGATATGGAAACAAAAACAAAATTCTGCAAAGCGATAGAAAATACACTAACTGCGCAAGAAGACAACGTTGATAATGAATGGATTAACATAAAAACAAGTATTATTAAGACAGCAGAAAATACAATAGGAAAAAAGAATAACAAATTGTCAAAAGAATAGTTTGACGAAGAGTGCCAAACCAAGAGCGATGCAAGAAAGAAATGTATAGAGACAGGACGAGAACAAGAATTAAACGAGTATAAGAAAACTAAACAGGAAGCAGCTAAACTATACAAAAAGAAAAAATCAGCCTGGATCACCGATAAAATGCAGTGACTGGAAGTAAGTAATAAAGATAAAAAACATATGAGACAGTTTAGCACTAAAAAATCAACAGTAAAAATAAGTAAAAGAGATTGGGAGACACACTACACAGATTTATATAAAGACAAAACAGAAAAAACAGACAAAGAATATATGACGAGAGAGACAATGAAGTAGGCATTCTTACATACGAAGATTTGCAAAAGTAGTTAAACTACTAAAATTAAAGAAAACCGCAGGGGCAGGCGAGATAATGAACTAATAATTAACAGAGAAGAGCTATTAACACGAATATATAACCTAATAGTAAGGATATGAACTGAGGAAACCATGCCGCAAGGACTGGAAAAATGGTCAAATAGCACCAATATATAAAAAGGGTGATTCAACAAAATGTAATAATTATAGGGCAATTATAAGTACATAAATGATCGAACGTTTTTGAATGGTCATTATTTTGGCGCCATTTATTTATGTTGGTGGCACTGTAAGTCTATGTCAAATTCGAGGTTAGCAGGTTAGGTTTTGCCATGTATATGTATTACTTCTATATTGCTAGTAGGGTCTGGGAATGGGCGAAAACATTACGACGCCGACATGGTCTCATTCTGAGAATTCAAACTTCGTCTTTAGAAGCAAATTTTAAACTTGACCACTTCCCCATCATGCAGACAACTCTTGCGCACAGCTCACCAAGTGTGTAAAAGAGTTGGTTGTCTGTTTCACTTACGCTGTCACCTCTCCACTTACACGGGCTAGCAATATAGTACTATTAAATATATGGGTTTTGCGTCAGTTTTGAATAGACTGATCAATTTTACGAAGAAATGGAGAGTGTATGACAGTTGCCCAAGATTCGACGTTAAAATGTTAATGGGAGACTGTAACGCTAAACTAGGAAAAGAAAAAACTTACAAAGGTATAATAGGGAAATATAGTAAACATGCCAAGACCAATGACAATAGAGGAAGACTTCTGAACTTCGCTGCAGAAAGAGAACTACTAGTCAAAGCCACATACTTACAAAACAAAGATATATATAAGGGGACTTGGATCAGTCCGGATGGACATACCATAAACCAGATTGATCACGTATTGATTGAGGCAAAGCATACGAACAAGGTAGCAAGTGTAAGAAGCCAAAGAGGAGCAGATATAAACAGCGACCACATAATGGTAAGAATAACAGTAAAGGAAGAAATAACCCAAGTAAAGAATGTCAGACCAGGACGAAGGAAGCTAAACATAGAATCCCTAAAAGAAAAAGACATAAAACAAATACATAGAAGTAATAAATAAAGGATTAGAGGAGATAGATAATGAAATGAACATTAATGAAGAATGGAAAGAAGTAAGCAAACTAATGAAGGAAAAAACGGAAAAAACACTAAGGAAAGTGAAAAAAGCGAAAAACAGATGGTTTAACGAAGAATGCACAAGAGCAATAGAAGAAAGAAGGAAAACGAAATTGGAGTACTTAAAAGACAATAGTAAAGAAAATAAAGATTAATATAAAGAAACTAGAAGATCAACAAAGAGTATAATTAGAAATAAAAAACGACAATATGAAAATTTACAAATCGAAGAGATAGAAGAGAATTTCAAGCAAAATAAATTAAAATGGTTATATGCAAAAACGAGAGAAATGAAAAAGAAAAAAAACCAACAAATAACCATGGAAAAAGGACACAAAATAGTGAATAAGAATGAAATCAAGGAACTATGGGTTGAATATTACGAACAAATGTTCAAAGATGAAGTGGAATGGGAAAAAGAAAGGGAAGAAATGGAAGAGAATCAAAAGGAAGAAGTCCCAAAGCTAGAAGAAGTGGATAAAATAATAGCGGAACTAAAAAACAACAAAGCAGCAGGAAGTGATGGATTATACAATGAATATTTGAAATATGGAGGAAGGAGCAGCACTAACGGAAAAAATCTACAAGTTGATAGTGAAGATATGGCAGGAAGAAGAAATACCGGATGATTGGAAAGAATCAGTAATAATACCAATCTATAAAAAAGGAAAACCAGGGAAATGCGAGAACTACAGGCCAATAAGTTTACAAAATGTAGTATACAAAGTATTGGCAAAAATAATAAATCAGAAATTAAAAATAACAACAGACCAACATCTAGGGGAATATCAATGTGGATTTAGGTCAAATAGATCTACAATAGACCAGATCTTCACTATTAAACAAATTCAAGAAAAATGTTGGAATAAAAATATAAAAATTTATGCGCTCTTCATTGACTTTCGACAAGCCTATGATACAGTTAAAAGAAGCAAGATAATAGAAGTATTAAAACAAATAAACTGCCCCAAGAAACTGCAATGTCTAGTAAAGCTAACACTAAAAGAAACAATGAGTAAAGTAAAAACGAGAAACATAGAATCAAAACAATTCCCAACATACAGAGGGCTAAAACAAGGAGACCCAATGTCTAGTACGCTGTTTAATCTAATATTAGAAGAGGTAATCAGGAGAAGTGATATTGAAAGAAATAGTAACATACTCCAAGGACCACATCAATGTTTAGCGTTTGCTGATGACGTACTAATATTAACGAGAACAAAATGTGAACTACGGAGAATAGCAAAAGTAATAATAAAAAATGCAAAAGAAGTAGGCTTCGTAATAAATGAACAAAAATTGCAATACATGGTGATGGGAGAAACGAAAGAAAAGGAGTCGCTGCAAATTAACATCGAAAACAAAGTATACAATTTAAAACAAGAAGATAGTGCAATATACCTAGGTACGGAAATATCGTCCAATGGGAGATTCAGTGAAGAAATAAAACGGAGACTAATAATGGGATCTAAGTGTGTGGGAGTGTACAAAAAGCTATTGAGCTCAAAAGTTCTTTCAAGACCAATAAAAATTAAACTCTATAAAACAATTATAAGACCGATAGTTACATAAGCGAGTGAGTGCTGGGTGATGACAAGACAAGAAGAGAGCAAAGTAGAAGCCTGGGAGAGGAAAATATTAAGAATCATATATGGAGGAATAAACGAAGGGGGTATTTGGAGAAGAAGGACATAAAGAATTAGAAGACCTCTATAAAGACGCTACAATAGTTAAAATAATAAAACAAAACAGAATAAGATGGATCGGTCACTTACACAGATTAGAAAGCAAAAGAACAGTTAAGGAAGTATACAGATCAGAACCGGAAGGAAGGAACAAGCGTGGTAGACCAAGGCTAAGCTGGAGGAAAGAAGTAGAAGAAGATTTGAAGAAACTGTAAATAAAAGAATGGGAAACTGTTACACTAGATAGAAAGGCATGGAAAGAGATAGTTGAAAAAGCCAAGGGTCTTTAAGGCCTGTAGCGCTGTTGTATATATATATTAAAATAATAAATCTGGCAATGTGGTGGCAAAAAAATGTCGAACAGACACTGACAGAAAAAAAAGCTGCATCCGCTACATCATCGAATCAGTTAGTCCAACATGAAAAGAAAAAATCATAGCCAACTCTGTCCCAAAAAGGTCGTGAACGGCTTATATATCATCTCTGTTAACATATCTCTAGAAGTTTGCCCAATAAAATGTTTTGGTGTTTTGTGCCATATTTTAACGGTTCTATGGGGAATCCCTCCTGGTTCACCTGTTCTTCCATGTTTTGTTTACTTATAACTTCCTTATCCTTTATCTAATAGACTTGTCTGTCCGTCCGTCCGTCCGGGACGCTGTTTCAGCAGCCAAACCGTAAGAGATAGAGAAAAAAGTTATATGTTTGGAATGGTCATGTCAGCTCAGGAACCGAATTTCAGTCATGTGACACTTCCGGTTTTCGAGAACTCACAAAAAAGACCGTTTTTCAAATAGAACGCGTATTAAATGAAAATGTTTCAGTGGCCAAACGGAGCTGCGACCCTCTGCGCCTTAAAACGTCGATCGGTTAGGCAACCACTTTGACACCTTCCAGGTCTGGGTACAGTTTTTATTTAATACGAGTTCTATTTGAAAAACGGTCTTTTTTGTTTTTTTAAATGAGACATTTGTCTCACTGGATTGCTTGTTTGTAATAATTACTTTAAACAATCTGATTTATTGTAAATAAAAAAAATGCTTATGTATAATAGTGTTTGGCTAATAATGATTTTCATTTAATGAATGCAACTTGATACCATCTCAGAAGTGACAAATTAATTAAAGAAACCAATCAGCTGGTCTATTTATTAATATAAAATGATTTAGAACTTTTTCTCTTCAGTTTGCTTCTAAGTTGAATAATAAAAGAATTAAAAGAAAATGAAGCGATCTAGTTATTTGGAAAAATTTCGGAATTTGTGCATTTTTTTAAACAATAGTAGTGTTAAACCAAACTTATAAAACTGTATTTTTACTTTTAGTTTCTGAAATCCTCCGGACACAATGAAAGGGCTCGTTCCTGTATTTAATACCTTTAATTATATTGAGTATATCCTTCCTCATGTAGTTTTTGTTTTTAGCATATAGACTTGATTGCTGCTTTAGTTTTTGGTTGACTTTTCTACGTTTTAGACTTTCCCAGACTTTTTCTTGGGGCACTCTGTCGAAAGCTTTTTCGAGGTCTAGAAATAACATATATATTTCCGTTTCGTGTGTTTTTGCTTTTGCAATCATTTGTTTGATGCTAAAAGTGTGGTCTTGCATACTTCATCCTTTTCTGAATCCGCTTTGTGCCTCTGCTAGTTTTTCTTCTACTACTGCTCTTTAGTCTTTTTTCGAGTATGCTTTCGTATATTTTAGAAAGGATACTTAATAGTGTGATATCTCTATAGTTTCTACAATCTCTGGCGTCTCCTTTCTTTAACAGTGGTATTGTTATTCCTATCTTCCATTCTTTTGGTACTTTTCCGGTGTTCCAAGCCTTGTCAAAAATTTGTGTTAACACTTCTATCTCACGTGTTCCTAAATTTTTTATCATTTCCCCTGTTACTTTTATCATGTCCTGCGAATTTTCCTCTGTTTACTTCTTTTATCGCTGTCATTACTTCCTTTAACTTTATGTTGTTTTTGTTTTTCTCGTATTTAGTTTCTGTTGTTTCTTTCTGTGTGGTGTTATTTGTATCATTTTCGGTGTACAGTTCTTGGAAATATTCTTTCTATGATTTCTTTTCCTTCTCTAAGCTTTTGTTGTCCTTTGCTTTTACTTGTTGAAAATTACGTTGTTTGCCTTTTCTTAAATTCTTTAGTCCCTTTACTGTCTTCTTCCATTTTCTTTCCGAATTCTTCCCAATTTTGTTGTTTAGCTCGTGAAACCAGTTCTTTTACTTTTATGCGTTGCTGGTTGTACTTTGTGTAGTTCGCGTCCGTTTTATTTGCTTTTTTCGTACTTTTTATTTGTTCTTTTATTTTGCCGTTCCACCATTTAGTTTGTTTTTTGCTGTTTACTAAATTTACTCCGCATATTTTTTTTGCTGTATCTAAGACTATATTTTTGAAGTATGTCCATAACTCCTCTAAATCCATTTTTTCCCATTGTTCTGTGTCACTTCCTATTTTTTCTTCTACTTGTCTATATTTCATTGCCACTTCTTGTTCTTGCAATTTATATGTTCGTATGACTTCTTTTGTGGTGTACTGTAGTCCTTTAACATTTTCTTGTGTTTTAATAAGTTGTATCTTTGCTATTACTAGGTAGTGCTCGCTGTAAATTTGTGCTTCCCTACTGACTTTGACATCCATAATTTTTTTCCTATGTGTTCTGTTAATGATTACATAATCTATTACAGATTTTTCATTTCTTCCCAACACTTCTCTCGTGTATTTGTGTATTTCCTTATGCGTATAGAATGTGTTTGCTATTATTCAGTTATTTTCCACACAAAAATTTAATAGCCTTTCTCCGTTATTGTTTTTATGCTTTTCTCCTTGGTATCCAATTACGTCCATTGTGTCGTTATTTCTTTTTCCAACTCTACCATTAAAATCTAGTAATATTACTCTGCCCTTCGCATTTTCTATTGCTTCTGACATACTTTCCCAAAATTCGTCCTTTTTGTTTGCTTTCTCATCTTCATTTGGTCCATAAATTATCAATAATGTTGTGTTGCATTTATTGTCCAATTGTAGTTCTATTTTTAGGATCCTCACTGATATAAATTCCTCTTTGCTTACGTTTTTTATAGTCCTTTTTTATTATGCAGCCTACTCCTGCAACTGCTCTTTCTTCCATGTTGACCGGTCCTTGTCCCTTTTTTTTGTCTCAGTGATTGCCAAGATGTCCAACTTCGCCTTTTCAAATTCTTGTATGATTTCTTGTTCCTTTCCATTTAAACTTCATATATTCCATGTACCCGGTTCAATTCTCTTCCCTTATTTTTCTTTTCTATTTTCATTTCCTTTGCCGTTTTCGTCATGTTGTATCCGTCCGACCGTATGCTAATCAGTTTTGTGGAAAGCCGTTTTTGTTATTGTTGGTTTTTTCTAGGGCACCCCTTTCAGGGTTCCACTTCCATTCTTCTCCGTCTATGATTAGTTTGTTGTACCCAACTCTGGTTACTTTTCCTTGTTTTCTCTCATCAGCCGCTTTCGTTCCGATTGTCTTTCTATATCTCTTTCCGTTTTACTTAAATCATTATTGATAAATACTTGTTCTCTTATATTTTTCAATTTTCTTTTGTTCTGCATGATCTTCAGTTTGTCTTCAAAGCTTTTTAATTCCACCACGTACATCTTGGGTCTTATCTTATAGGCTTGTTTGATGAGGGTATCTATTTCTAGCTGTTGTAAGAAATTGTCCATTTCGTTTTTGATATTGGTTTCTTTGCTCTCGTCAATGTTTAAACCTGTTACTATTATGTTATTCTATTTCTTTTCCCTTTCCATCTTTTCTAATCTTGTATTTGTTTCGCTTAACTGTGTTTTTATCTGCTCATACTCGTATTTTATTATAGCATTTTCTCTCTTCATACTTTCATTTTCCGATTCTGTTGTTAAGTTTTGTAGCATTCCTAGTATTTTATCTATTTTATCCTCATGCTTTTTTTGTTGGTGATGTGTGTATCTTCTTGGACATTCCAAAAATTTCTGTTTTCTCTTCAATTGTTGTTCGTTGTTCGTCTCGTTTCCTTTTTCCCTCCTCGGTTGAGTAATCGGATTGGCTCATTTTTGGAATATATGTAATCTTTGCTGTAGGATCTTTAAATTATATTTGTCTTTTCGCTTGCGTATATAGTGCTGCTGGATTTAATCTGGCGTTGCTTGCATATGTTCAGATTACACTATAGGTGTACACGCCCGTGTTCTATCAGTTTTAACAGTCCGTATTTTGTTTCGGAATAAGTTTAGTAACTCTGTCGGCGTCGAGGAGCGTGTTTGGTCCGGGTCGACTCCTCGGAGGCCACGCACGCTTTGCGTCCGCTACTATACTTCACTCCTGCGTATCGTTTCCTTGATCTTTGCACTGACCTAACCTCTCCCCTGTTTCTATTCTTTTTTATCCTAGATTATCTTTATTATTTATTGACCTTAACTAGTGCAGACTGGCTCTCTACTATTTCTTGTATGCACTCTGTACTTTTCGAGAATTAATTCACTCTTTTACTGGCTTTAAACTCTGTTAATTAACACTGTGTAACTAAGCCGACTCGTTGGTTGTTCGTCGCCACTCTCCTTACACCTTAGGGTAGAAAGGTCTAATGATTATATATATATATATATAAATATTGGGTATAATAAATGCCTCATTTGTGCTAATACGCATCTATTTTGCTTAGAATTGGAAAGTATGCCCACATCACAGGGTAAAAAGCTGCTCGTCTCTGGCTATTGGGGTATCGTAAGACATCCCAACTACCTAGGAGACATTCTCGTTTTGATGTCATTTGCATTGTTTGCGCTGGACGTACCACCTGCTCTTGTTTGTCTCTCCAACATTCTGTTGCTGCTCTATCGTGCACGCAGAGATGGCGTCAGATGTAGACAACGATATGGTGCGGCGTGGGATAGATACTGCCAACGCGTGAAGTACGTTCTTGTACCCAAAGTTTTTTAATTGCATTGTGTCGTGCCATTGTTGGCATCATAATAAAATTAAGGTTTTTACAAAGTAGTAATCCGAAATGATGTAAATATAGTTTTGATACCTGTTAACAACCTTGTGTAAAACCTGTTGGGAATTGTATTTTGTTTGGAAATTAGCTGATATTTTCAAGATTCATTTTGTGGAATGTTTTTAACATATTCTGCTGCCATTTTGACATTTTACAGGTAATTTTATATATAGTTTTATATATATAATTTTTGCAAGAAGGAATTTCCAGATTTGCCACAAATTTTCTTATTTTAGTTTAGATTAGCTTTAATACGGTAGGTTTTATTTCAGACATTTAATAGAGATATTTATTAAGGGTATTGAATATGTTCTATTTGTAATATTTTGGTATTTTTAATAATATGAGTTTTATAGAGGTTATATATTTATAATCTGAGTGTGCAAACTTACTTTATAGGAGTGTTTTATGAATATAGTTTAGTTATTTACGTATTTGTTTAAGAAAATTATAAAATAGAAGGTAATGCAGCAATACAATAGAAAATAATATCAACTTTTTGTGTGGGAAATGAATAGTTATATTTTATATGTAGCAAGATTATTTGGTTTTCTATTTTATTAACCCCTTCGTCTTGGTGTTGCTAGGCATGTGCCATGGAAATTTGTCTAAGGACACTACAGTAGAACTCGGATTATCCGAGTCTACGAGTTCGAGTTAACAGAGCCCTAAAAGTCCAACCTGAGAACGATTCGAAGGGTTTTGGAGACCTGGCTTATTAGAGCCACTTAATTGAGTCAATGGGAGATTCCATCTACTGTATTTATAGCATTTGAAAAAATTGTATTACAATAAACGATCTCATTGTTTGCCAAATGTGAAGTAATCAGAATAACTGTTGAAATTACTTTCAAGATAAAATACATCATATTTATTTGATTACTCTTAGAGAAGATATATAGATACCCATGCCAGGTCGGGATTATAGACTACTAACTTGCACTAGCCTGCACCGGTAAGTAAATTTCTTTCTTCGATTTTTCGTCTCCTCGACTTTTATGTCCTCGTAGCCGTTCTCTATGGATTTTTCGACAGCTGTTCTTACATTATCTGGGGCAATTATAAAAATGAGCGCTTCGTGTTTGACATGCATGGTTTTGTAGTGTTGCACGATCATTTTTGTGTTTTCCGATTTCTTTTCATTATTTTTCTGAAATACTACACAAACACCAATATCTATAAGGGCTGAGTCTGTTGGCTGTTTTTCTTTGAAGGTTTCGAGTTGGATTCGTATTATATATATTTATCATAGTATTCAGATATACTGAAATTTTCTCTGCACTGGTCAGGACAAACTGATTATTTGATACCAGATTCACTTTCAAATTACTACTTATTGCAATTCGGTGATAACTGACAATTTTATTATTGTACTTACAGCCAGTCTTATAAAGGCAACTAATCTGACGTTAACTTTAATTCGCTGTTAAAATAAACAAAAGCGCATCAAAGTTTGTTTACTAATGAATAAAATGTCATAAGCACTAACGTTTTGATGCGTTTTTGTTTATTTTAACAGCGAATTAAGGTTAACGTTAGATTAGTGGCCTTTATAAGACCGGCTGTTAGTGTGTTTTTTAAACCATTACTTTCCTACCAACTTGCACTAGCCTGCACCGGTAAGTAAATTTTTTTCTTCGATTTTTCGTCTTCTCGACTTTTATGTCCTCGTAGCCGTTCTCTATGGATTTTTTGACAGCTGTTCTTACATTATCTGGGGCAATTATAAAAATGAGCGCTTCGTGTTTGACATGCATGGTTTTGTAGTGTTGCACGATCATTTTTGTGTTTTCCGATTTCTTTTCATTATTTTTCTGAAATACTACACAAACACCAATATCTATAAGGGCTGAATCTGTTGGCTGTTTTTCTTTGAAGGTTTCGAGTTGGATTCGTATTATATAATTATATTTATCATAGTATTCAGATATACTGAAATTTTCTCTGCACTGGTCAGGACAACTGATTATTTGATACCAGATTCACTTTCAAATTACTACTTATTGCAATTCGGTGACAACTGACAATTTTATTATTGTACTTAGTGTTTTTTTTAAACCATTACTTTCCTACTAACTTGCACTAGCCTGCACCGGTAAGTAAATTTTTTTCTTCGATTTTTCGTCTTCTCGACTTTTATGTCCTCGTAGCCATTCTCTATGGATTTTTCGACAGCTGTTCTTACATTATCTGGGGCAATTATAAAAATGAGCGCTTCGTGTTTGACATGCATGGTTTTGTAGTGATGCACGATCATTTTTGTGTATTCCGATTCGGTGCAACTGAACTGCGCACAAAACCCATCACTCCCTTAATCCAACACTCGAATTGCGCTCAACATATTTGCCTACCTGGGTTGACCCTTACTATAACTCGAACTGCGCACAAGGGATTAGGATGGGAGGCAATCATAAAGTGATATTTTTCAAGTTCTGATCTAGACAACCTTTTTTAAATTAAATTAAATGTTTCTAGTAAATTTTTGATATACCATGCTTTTGCTATGTTCGCTTTTGAATCCGGCCACCCGGTTATATAAATTGTTTTCGCTATTGGTTATTCTAGAGTCAATTTCAATAGTAATTTAGGATGCAAGTAACGTTATCAAGCTTTTTACATTACGAGAGAATAGTTTGAATGAACGAGCGACGTTAGGAGCGAGTGCTTTAAAATTCTCGAATAATGTAGAAAGCAGATAACGTTACGTAGTATATCGTAACACGGTTTATTTTATAAATACTAATCTTTTTAAAAAAATAGGCAGAATGGTTATTAATGACACTTACAAAAGCGAGTGGTGGTATCACTAGCAAGATAAAAACTCAATACTGTATTGTTGGTAGCGCTGTCAGGTTATGTTAAATTTGAGATTTTCAGGTTAAGTTTTGCATCAGTTTGTGTCAAATAACAAACAAAATCTAACATCTACATCCCTGCGACAATTCGCCTGCATTTTTTAGGTTTAAGAGGATCGAAGTAAAACCGGATTTTTCACATTGTTAAACAAATCGTTCGTTGATTTCTGGTGTTGAAATTGTATTTGGGAAATAGTCTACTAAAAGATCTCTCAACCATATCGAATTGCATGTGATAAGTTTTTGAAAATAGCCCTCATTCGCTGCGCTGTCTCGGGCAATTTTCAAAAAACTTATCGGCAATTTAACATGGTCTTGGGATCTTACTACTGATTATTTCTCAGGCTTTACGTCAATTCAATTTGTGTCAGTGGCGTAGCTATCATAGCGCCAGTAGCCTTGCAACGGGGCCCCGAAGACCAGGAGGCCCCGTCCCTTAACTTTAACGAAAAATAAACAATAAACGTGGAGTTTTTTACAATACCACTGTTAATAAAAGTATCATCATCAGAATATTATATATAAGTATAATGCTCCGGAAAGTGATTTTTCAGAAGTATATACTGTTAGCTATTGTTTTGCACTTTGCCAATAACAGCTCAAACCCATTAAAAATTATTCAAGAAAGAGTATAGCATAAGAACGCTTTAAATATCGACTTTTTCGACAACCGTCAAAAAAGGGGACCTTCGCGCATCGTTATCAATGCCGCGAAGTTTGCCATTTTTTAACGTGGTAAAAAATAGGTTATTTATTTACGTTACCACTGACGACATGAAAAAAACATTTTCCGCACTAGAGCGCCAAAAAAATTCGCACACTATGGTGCGTGTTTGTATTACGAGCGCGAAATTTTTTCAAGCGTTCGAATGAAAGAAGTAACATTCTCATGCTCTAAAACCATTAATTTCGCGCACGATGCCAAAATAACATTTAATGTCTATTGAAAGTTAACCGACGGACAGTAAATGAGATTTGAACATTAATGAGTTTGTCATGAGCGCCATGACTAAAGACAGAAAAGGAAATTTTTTGTTCTTTTAGCATTGTGTAGATAGACATATACAATATAGTTTACGTGTGAGGTCTAGTGTACAGATTTGTGTTGACTTTTATTTTAAGTATAATGTCTGTAATTGTATAATAACCAAAACCGTTAATGCTTTTTTTCGAAAACTGTCAAAAAAATCAATTTGAACTCTATGCTTTTACGTTCTATTAGAGCACTAATAATATTTTCCGGTGGGGCACACAATTTCTAGCTACGCCACTGATTTGTATGATTATTTCCCACGCTTTTCGTGTAGTTTTGAAATTCTAAATTTATTCAGACACGTACTATGCTATTGCAATGGATTTAATCTTATTTACAAGTGTAGCCTGGCTTAAAGCGGAACAGCACCAAAGGACTGCACTAACACTTTACCGCAGTTCGTGGTAACCAAGCTTAAACAAACCTTTTAAAGGATAAACTATTTACCTGTCGCAACTGTATCTATTAATTCAGTGAAAAAGCGTCCGAAAATATTTAAAATCGGCTTTGCTTCTTCCTATTATGTGCATTTGCCAAAAATGAAATGAATGACTGTGTTCGATCTGACTACCTGCATATACCGTGCGCAATTCAGTAGGAGATTAAACAACCCTTTTAACACTAAACTACCTGTCGCTAGTCGGTGCGCAGTTCGAGTGCCTCCTTCCGATTATATACCTGCATAGCATCTAAGATGGAGGGGTTGATTGATTGGTTTACTTTGTGTATTATATTAATCCACAAAGTGCGCCGTCACTGTTTTATCATTATAAGAATGAGAGAGGATATAACACTTTGTTTGCCTATTAAAACTTGCAAATATTTTGGTCGGGAGGCAGAAATATGACCAACTACACTTATACATTGCAGTTACAGGGTGTAACAGTTAAGGTGTTCCAAGCAAGTATTTCAATTAATTGAGGAGATAGAAAAAATCACAGGAATAAGTGTCGGATCTCTTTTATTTGTAATTTGAAAAAAATCTTTTAAAAATAAGGCGGCAGAAATTGCTTTTAGGTAACTAGACAATTTCAATGAGAAAAATCAGTATTTTGATTTGCTTTTATAAGCACAGTTGTAATAATTCATGTAAGGTTTTAAGTTAACGGTTAGTTAAATGCGTGTTAATATTTGTAATGTATGATGTACGTATTTGTGACATGTTTTGTACCACTGCAGTATGACTGCATAACGCCAATTTGAAATGTGTCGGATCGTTGATATTTTTGTAAATTTGTTAAAAACCAGCAGAAATATCACTTAGTATGTTATTAATGTGGTCCCACCAATGGGGCTTCACAATGTCATAGCTGTAAAAATACCAAGAAGTGCAGGTTGCATAATCGCACAAGTGCAATTGTGGCATGCAAATGTACTAATGCCATACTTCATGTCACCAATATAGTTATCGATTGAACTTTTGTACCTCTTACATTTAGATTTAAAAGGTGTTTTGTGTTACGTTCATCATAGATTTTGAAATTGGACCATTTCATAATATTGATAAGTTCTTGAATGTTTTTGTATTCAAACATTTTGTGCCAGCTGTTTTACAGGTTATCATAGTTGCAGTAGTTATTGTATCGAACAAAAATATAAAAATTTATATTGATTACAACAGAATAGCAGTTGTTTTTCAATAATTTTTTGATAAAGCTAACATTTAAGTCATATTGATCTCAATATGTTGTAACAACTAGTACGAATTTTTTTCAATAATTGTCATCATTAAAGTTATATTCATAATGAATGTTTTATTTCAAATTATTAGTGCATAGCTACTGTTTTCCATGGACTGAAGCACCAAATAAGTGTTAACGCTTTTTTTAAATACTGTTGTGCTTCTTGATAGGTTCTGACTATTTTCGGATATAGGCCAGTCGACAAGTACATTTTAGCGGGAATAATTCCGGACAAGCTGGAATAAATTTTAATCTGTTCTGTTGGGACTCACAATATATATATTAATTTTGCACCCCTTGACAGGCCCGGATTTAACCGCTATGCTTAAAAAAAGGTCTAAATTTTTATATTTTTCCTAATATTAGTGAATATCTCGATTAGTATCAACTTTTGAGCAAAATACGTAGTTATCAAAATTAAAGAAGAGTAAATTCTCTACAAAAAATGTTCTATACATTTTTGTCATATATTCGCTTGTTTCGAATTCATAGGCGTCGAAATATATTCTTTTTCGAGCATTTGTTTGTTACTTTCTTTTACGATAAAAGAAGTATTGGATTCACCCCAAAAATTCGAAATTGAGTTTTCAACAGATCTTCACGTTTTAAAGTCCCCTGAACCCAAAAAACATGTTTCTGTTCATTGCTCTGTCTGTGTGTCTGTCTGTCTGTGTGGCTGTTTGTTAGCAGAATATCTCAAAACGAAAAGAGGTATGACGTTTAAACTTCATATATAAGTTTTGTGTACTATCTAGATACGACAGAAAGCTTTTGAAGAAAATCGCATAACCGGAAGTAGGTGTTTACTCTTGTGATTTTTCAGTTTTTTTTGGATTATTTCAAAAACGGCTCTAACAATTTTTTTCAAACTTTACAATTTTATTAAATTTTTAATGTGTATTGATGTGAGCTAGGCAATTTTCCAGTCAAATACCTCTAAAATGGGTTTCTTTTGTTTTCTTTTCCAATTTTTTTTATTAACTTTTATTTTAAATAGAACACCCAGTATATTATTACATTCTTGAATTCAGCTTAAAATTTTAGAGAAAATTTGTCTCTGGAACTAACGCTCTATTGTGTACGGTTTTTGTACAAATTGCAATTTTTTAAAAAATTTTACAAATGCTTGAATGTATGTACCTATGTATGTATGTATAATCGATAATCTCGTTTTACCTTGCGGTGTAGAGGCTGGTGCTTTATGTGCTTGCATCTGGCGGTACAATGCTCAACTTTCCCCTGATTCGGGATACAAAGTTAAAGATTAAACATCAAATTTTGGCTAATTATAAAATCACTATGAAAGGAAGTTGTGTGCGTGTATGACACCAGATTTTTTTTTAATTATTATTGACGTTCGATGCGACAAAAATTCTTGTTCGTACTATATACGATTTCTATTACTCATGTAAAGAAATTATGTAGCATACTTTGTACTCGCTTCCACACCACCTAGAGGTAGAGTACTCGGCGCGTTTTTTTAAGTGGTATCCCCAATAGGCCTAATCCACTATGCAAACTTTACTAACTTCAAGTTTCTTTTGAAGTTGACTGCTCATCAATTTTTTTTGCCTTTTTGATGTTGGTGGTTGTTCAATATCACTTTGACTTTCAACAATATCTGTCTCGTGTTCCGAATTTGCTTCATAATCTTGGGAATGTTCTATTGCTTGTTCTAGATCGATATGCAAGTCCTCGTCGTCGTCTTCGTCGTCTACTTCGATCACGTCCACAGTATTCAAACAAGATTTGCCTTGGCAGAAACCACATATTACTGAGCAATGCAAACCTGCTTTGCGACAGCTACAAGCTACTTTACAACCTTTGGCGCATTTACAAGAAATTAGTTTCAGTAATTCTTTGGGAGCTGCGTCTTGTACAGTGGGAATGGGCATTAATCCATTCTTTGAATTTCTCCATCCCCACTGTAAAGGTGATTTTTCGTTTCCATACCATAGCTGAATTTGGTTGTAAGTACGGAACGAGTGCAAGCGAGCTGCGTCTTTGGTTGGTGGTAATGATGCTAGATTTGGTAAGCTTCTGTTAATAGATTGTACAAAACACTGGTATCTATACCTGTTCAATGATACACAGTGTTTTGATCCATACAGAAGAAGAAGAAATTGTTCTCCCACTTTATCTATTTCCTCTGGGGACGCGTTTGGGTCTTTGAAAATTTGAACAGCCTTCTGTAAGTTTTTCTCTTTCTGTAGAAGTTTAACAAACTTCATTTTCCCCTGCCTGTATAGTGCGGAAACAGTATCGCAGCCACTAAATGCATGTAGAAATAAAATGTTGTCCCTAATTGAATCATCCAAATTTATATTATGGGGTGCATACATCCTGCTCCGAGACTTTCCCTTGCCTGGCTTCAGGAAATAAATGTTAGAGCGAGACTCATTCAAGGCGGTAAGAATTACCAATAAATCAGTGTCTTCGCCTATTATAATTACTGATTTGTAGTGAATTGATTCTTCAATTGCAGTGTTGACAATTAAGGTATCAGCATCTTCGGCAGCCTGCTTGACTCTGAAACCTTCGTTCGTTAATCGTTTACACAGCATCGAGATCATTCGACATTTATTTCTCTCATTTAACAGGAATTTCCCCTGGGATACAGTTGCTGTCATTTTTTCATCAAAATGTATTTCAGCTGACGCACCAATCTTCAATCGGCGAAGTCGCTCAGCAGTCTTGGTGCTTCTTGCTGCAGCATCCTCCGGGTATCCATCGAAAACTATTACTGCATTCGTTGAGTAATGTCTTGTTAAATAATCGACGTATTTATTCAAAATCGCACAATAAGGTTCTTGTTGATGCCAGACAATTTTGTGAAGTAGAAATCCCCCGTCTATCACATGAAGAGTACTTTCAGAGTCTAGTTTTGTTTCAGTGGGCACAAATACATCGTACAGGGCTGATTTTTTAGTTTTACGCATTCCTGTCTCATCGAAGAGTGAAAGTGGATAAGGAGCTAGCTCGTACTGAAAGTAATCTTCTAACTGTTTCTCAGATCTCTTGAGAAATGAAATTCTCTGGAAAAGCAAAGTGGGGTTGATTGGAATAGTTCTATTTTCCACTTTCACACCTGAATTCATAGTTGCAAGGACCGATACTCTATTTTTGCGTTTAAACTTGATGCTGCCAAAGCTACTGCCCAGAATATCAGTCGTCGCAGATATGCCAATTTCATATGCATTTTGGCAATTAACTTTATTATCTCCTACAACTCCGGTGCTGATAGACATGATGTCATTTGTAAGAGGAAAAGGTGGATGTTCAGAGAACCAGTCTTCGAATTTCTGGGAGTCTTTTTTGTCTCTTGATACTCGCGACGTTCTGCTATCTATGTGCTGTTCTGTGGTGTGTAAAGAAATATTACAATAATTTTCAATTGCCTCTGAAACACTTGACAGAATGGGCATCGAAATAATCCATTTTGACAGTGTCGAGTCGCTGATACCTCGACCATGAGTGAGTCCTCCATTACTTTTCATGGATCGCATCAAAGTTTGCTCAATTGTCATATCGGTCCAAATTCCTGCCCAGAACTTGTCCGAGCGCCTAATTGTAAAGTAGCCTTTTTCAACGAATAGAGAATATTCATCGGAATTTAACTTTGCCTGCAAATCTAGCATGTCTTGAAGGTAAAGATGGGATGATTTTGCATACAAGAAGTGACCGCTTGCGTGGAAAAATGGTATCAGTTTTTGTATAGTTTCTAAATGTAATAACCATTTTCCAGATCGCTCGGCTTCAACAAATTGCTTCATTAAAGTTACCATTTCAAAATATTGAACCCACAACTTCGCAGTTGGACCATTATCTCGAAGTTTATTCAAGCTATCCATAAACTTGCGCAACAATTCCTTCAATGAGCCTTCTTTAGTTTCATCTAAATAACTAAGGCCGTCGAGATTCAGTAGATGATTTTCCAGTAATGCATGTTCATCGGCAGTCATACCTGTCTTGCTCAAAATAATTTTTGCTAAAGCTAGGTGGGCTAGCATATGGGCCCTCAGTGTTCTCGCATAGGCATGTCCACTCAACATTTTCTCGACAGAGGCGCTTGCATACGCATTCTCAAAAAGTTCCTTAATTCCACTCCCATTCATTATGTACCCTATTGCGCCCATAAAGGACATCAATAAATGGAAGCCTCCAAGCCTCACTATGACTTGATTTAGATCAGAACCTTCTATACTAGATGCAACTATATCGCGTGCTTTTATGTAGAGAGGTTGATCGAAAGTTACAATGCAAGTCTTCTGTTTTGCTGACTTGCATTTTTCTATTGCAGTTAGGAGTACAGTATATATCGTGTCATAGTCCGACGGCGGAGCATTGGTAAACGGAAGACAAATGATGCGCGATTGGTCGTAATTTATATGTGCAGTTGCTCGTTCCATATATCCATTCCAGCCAGGAATACCTGGCATCTCCCGCGATTTACTATAGAACCATAAAAAATCCGTGATAGATGGCAAGATTTCTTTGGAGATCGATCTTACGTCATTTAGATCTTTGACTTTTATTTTCAGCAATCCAGAGCTGTCCGAGTTATGAAAAGCTTTCAATGGAATTTGACCTAACTCTCCAACGGAGCTTGCCGAAGGCATTTGTTTTACCCTTGCAATGCTCGTCTCAGAGGAAACGGAGGTATGGGGAGTTACGCATTGAATTCCTCCCATGGCATGAAATGTATTGAGACCATCAATTGTACACACATTGACATCTGCGTTGTCAAACACGAACTGCGAAAATGATGAATCTCTTATCAGTAACACAGGAGGATGTAACATCGCCGATACTTGAAAACGTGCTGCTTCATCGTAGCTGGAACAAAAACTGAATGCAGAAAGTATATTTATCAGCTGCTTCGATCCAAATTTTTGATTTATGAAAAAGGAGAGCCCGACTTGAAGCCCCGATAAAAAAGATTTTGGTCGGGTTGCTGCTATAATAGCATGAGCAATGGCCACGCACTTAGTTTCGCACTTTTTAATTGATCCCCTTTTGTTTTTTAATATTATGGTCTTGAGTAAGCAGTGAAGAGTTGGTGGAACATCTTCTTCCACAGTTTTTAGGAAATCATTTGTTTGCGGATAATGCTCATTATCGTAAATTTTCAGCCTGATGTCTTCGCAGATAATTTCCGCCGCTGCTTTTACAATCCTCAGACGTTCTTCTTGCGTATTACTTTTCTGATCTGTGTACCATTGTTTTGATAGAATCTTATGACCTGTGTTTCGAAAGCAAATAATAGCTCTTTTTTTTGCAAGAGTTGTAATAGTAATGTCTTCTCCGTATTTTTCTAATAATTGTGATTTTATTGTTTTATAGGTAGGAATCTCACTTTTAAATCCCTCAAATATTTCATCAAAAGAAAATTGACATTCTTCACGGTTTGTTTCTAGGAAAGCATAAGCATGATTCATTGCTTCTGAAACCTCGATGTGTTCAGGGTGACCTCGTTTTGTACCTGTATGTGGCGCACGATAGAATTTCTTAATGCATGATTTATGGTATCGGGCTTCTGCTGAAACTAAATCAACAGTTCTAATACGCACATCAATTTCTCTGCTCCACTCGTCATCTCTATTTTCAGCAATTCTCAAAATAGTATTTTTTATGGCCATTGTTTCAACTTTCTGCACGGTATCACGGTTTCCAACAAGTTTTTTGCTTTCTTTTTTTAAAAAGTTTTTAGCCGCTTCTTTTGCACAGAACAGGCAATTCTTTTTAAAATCAAAACTGAGTACATTGGTTCGTGCAATTGATGCTGAAGTTAATTTGATACTCGATCCTAATAATGCTACCATACTTCTGTCTTTGGTGTACATTTTTCGGCAGTTATCGTGCACGGTTACTCTACTTAGTACCTTGAGAATAGTCTCCTTCCCATCCCGACGTTTAACACTAAACTTTATCAAAGTTTTCAAACCTTTTCTTTTCACTACACAGGTTTGTCCTTTGGTTAAGCTGCTTTCACAAATAAAACAGTTTTCTGGACTCGCCATTGTCTTTGTGCGGCGAAATCTTGTACACGAAAATACACAAACTTACTACCGATATAATTATGCCAATAGAACACGAATTTGACATTTATTTCAATCCATAAACTTCTAGATGGACTTTTTCTAATTTTACCAGGGGTACTTGTACTGGTTTTATGCTTAATTGCCATAGAAAGTACATTGACAATCTATAAAAGCATTTGCATGTTTTCAAAAATGCCTGCAATAAGAAAATCAGCAAATGCTCGAAAGAGGTAGTCGCACAATGAAAATGTATAGAACATTTTGGTAGATAATTTACCCTCCTTCAATTTTGATAACGATATATTTCACTCTAAAGTTGATACTAACCTAGATATTTACAAATAATGAAAAAATAATGAAATTTTCTGCCCTTTTTTCAAGATGGTAGCCAAATCCGGGCTTTCGAAGGGGTGCAATTTTAAGAGACATTTCTTAACACGAAATCAAACATATTAAAATTAATTCCAGCTTGTCCGGAATTACTCCCGCTAGCAGCCATTTCAAAAGACTTATCGAATGGTCTATTAGCTAAAATTTAATTTTTAATCTTTAACTTTGTATCCCGAATCCGGGGCAAGTTGAGCATTGTACCGCCAGATGCAAGCACATAAAGCACCAGCTTCTACACCACAAGTATTATACATACATACATACATACAAGCATTTGTAAAAATTTTTCAAAAATTGCAATTTGTACAGAATCCGTACACAATAGAACGTTAGTTCAAAAGACAAAATTTCTCTAAAATTTTAAGCTAAATTCAAGAATGTAATAATATACTGGGTGTTCTATTTAAAATAGGAGTTAATAAAAAAAATTGGAAAAGAAAACAAAAGAAACCCATTTTAGAGGTATTCGACTGGAAAATTGCCTAGCTCACATCAATACACATTAAAAATGTAATAAAATTGTAAAGTTTGAAAAAAATCGTTAGAGCCGTGTTTGAAAAAATCCAAAAAAACTAAAAAATCACAAGAGTAAACACCTACTTCCGGTTATGCGATTTTCTTCAAAAGCTTGCTGTCGCATCTAGATAGTACATAAAACTTATATATGATGTTTAAACGTCATACCTCTTTTCGTTTTGAGATATTCTGCTAACAAACAGACATACGGACAGACAGACACACAGACAGAGCAATGAACAGAAACATGTTTTTTGGGTTCAGGGGACTTTAAAATGTGAAGATCTGTTGAAAACTCAATTTCGAATTTTTGGGGTGAATCCAATACTTCTTTTATCGTAAAAGAAAGTAACAAGCATATGCTCGAAAAAAAATATATTTCGACGCCTATGAATTCGAAACAAGCGAATGTATGACAAAAATGTATAGAACATTTTTTGTAAAAATTTACTCTTCTTTAATTTTGATAACTACATATTTTGCTCAAAAGTTGATACTAATCGAGATATTCACTAATATTAGGAAAAATATAAAAATTTAGACCTTTTTTTAAGCATAGCGGTTAAATCCGGGCCTGTCAAGGGGTGCAAAATTAATATATATATTGTGAGTCCCAACAGAACAGATTAAAATTTATTCCAGCTTGTCCGGAATTACTCCCGCTAACAGCCATTTTAAAAGACCTATCGACTGGCCTAATATCTTTACGCACAAATACAGTATGATCGAAAACTTTTACCCTCTAAAGGGCTGTGAATTTAAAAAAAAATTAATTTATGTTGGCAGTGCTGAGTAAAGGTACTCAATAATGCATATATCTAATACTTACTATATTGCTAGCGGCTATGAGTGGGAAACTTGCCAAGGAAGTGAGACAGACAACCAACTCTTCAATGTATAATGATGAGCTGTGCGCAAGCGCGGCGGCGTCGTTCGGCCAATGGGGAAGTGGGCAAGTTTAAAATTCGCTTCTAGAGGCGGAGTTTGAATTCTCACGCATGCGCACGAGACGCGTTATACTCTAAGTGAGACTATGTCGGCGCCGTAATGTTTTCTGAAGTTTCCAGGCCCTACCAGCAATATATGTGTATTATATATATGCAATAATGTAACCTGTACAATTTTGATAAAATCACTTATCTTTGGCAGAATGTTTTATACTGAACACAAAGTGGTGCTATGTATGAAAAATGGAGGAAATCACTTTGAACAGCTGTAGTTGTTTTTGTTATTAACATTTTTATGTATTTAAAAGAAATTGTTGAATTTGTTAAAATGACATTACTAATATAACCTTAATCTGCCAGATGTAAAATGCCAATAATGTGACTTTTAATGCCACGACTGCCAACAAACATTTTTAACAAAGCAATTCCACATCCTTCTAGAGGATAAAAGTTGTCGATCGTACGGTACTGCAATAAATATTCTGATCTAATGTGTTCAAGCTATTTCATAAACTTAATTAGTTCCAAAAAGTTGGAAACGGGCATAAAATGATCAAATTTTTTCGTAACAGTTTCTGTAATATCACAATAAAATTATTTAAAAAAAATTTAAGTCTCATATTTCATTAAGTGGTCATAGAACACATCCTGAGCAGATAAAGCAGAATTCAAGTTGTACAACCACAATGTCAGTTATATAAAAGGTCTTATCAAAAACATTGGAGCCACTTTCCAAAAAGTGAAAATTTTAAGTTTTCTTCATGTTTCGAGTTGCGAAATTCCACGTCCTACAGAAAAGTCAAAAGCATAAAAGATAGTCTCGTCAGAAATGACAAAAAACGACAAAATTAAAAAAAGCTTTTTTTAGTTGAAAGTTGAGTATTATAACCAAAATTACAGTCTGTCGGTGATGGGATTTTGCCAGAAAAAATATTTAAGCAGAATATTTCATAAAAATGTATTTACATTTTAACTAACAGGTACATTTAAGCCAACATTTGTGAGGTTCCGGGTATGGGATGGTATGGCATCTGGGCCATCTGGGACAGTGAAGCCGAGGGCGGGGAGATGTCCTCATTCTCACTTGAAAAACTGTCATCCTGGAGTGTGGGCACATTGCGGCAGGATTTCCCCCTGCAGAAAGTACACAAAACTGAGCATTTCAGCCCAGCTTTGAGCAGCTATATCCCCCAGCGCAGCCCATCTTGCACTTGCAGGAGATCAGTTGCAGAAGGGTTTAAGGTGCTGGTTCAACTTCCATTGTGATTAGATTAAGCCCCAAGTCGTCCAACTTCCACCCCCAATCTGTGGGGTTTTCTCCACCCCCAACCACTTTTGTACCTGTGAAAGAATGGAATGAAAATTCGTTATGTATCATATTTCAAAGCACACAAATATTGTACAATGAGAGTGTGTAAGTGAACAATGAAATTTAAGAAAATAATGATAGGAAATGTACATAGTCCTACCTGGTGATACACACGATAAGCATGATGTTTTGCAGCATCTCTGGTTGGTGGCAAACGGGCGAGGTTGACTTTGGCTGTAGCTGCTGACCTGACGAACTGGAGGTATCTCAGATCGTTGAGGGTGGTGTCAGTCTCTCCTCCATATACTGCGACGAGGCACTTCTCCCCAGCTGCAGCTATTTCATTGTGACTCACATCTGGGCGGAGGAAGACTTCTGCTTGCCTGAATACTGCTGGGTTCTTAAGGAACGTGTTGACAAATTTGGTTTTCCCCTGCCAGAAAGGAACAGAGGTCGTGTCGCACCCGCTAAATGCGTGAAGAAACATAATTACCCCAGGAGAGTAATTAGAGGTCCCAGTGGTGAACGATGTAAATGAATATTGGACCTCTGGCTCCCCTCTTCTGCCTTTCTGGAGGTAGATGTTGTCTGAGTTGAGGCTGGCTCTTTTAAAATGTTCTTCAATGACTATAAAAATCACTGTAAACTTTCTCAACTTAGTTATACGACATTTTCCTCCAACATGTGATGAAAAAAATATTAATTAAAATTCTAAGTAGGACTTTGACCATATGACCGTAGCAGTCGGTGTCTAAGGTACCTGGTACTCTGCATGCCTAGACCTTGTCCATTAACAAACAAACAAACAAGCAACATGAATAGACCAAGAGCCCATAACACCCGAATTACTAGGCATAGCGGCAAGCTCGGTAGGTAGTAAACCTTTTTATATTGCCCGAGTAGGTGTCAAAAACGCTAGTATGGCAGCCGAACTGCGGTTACAAATATTAACGGCAGCTTTGGAAAATTGTTAATAAAATTAAATATATTTTCTTAAAGCGGCAAGCGTAATTTTGGTTTTAATTGATAGACAAGGTCCCTAAACCCAGACGAAAACTTTGTGCCATACTGATAGGAAGGGTATAAAGGGCCTCCATACGGGGCCTGGACACAACCTTCACTGTCCATAACGCCCACAAACGATTTGGTCCATAACCTCCACCGTGTCCGTAACCTCCACCGTCAGGTTTGTTCGTAATTTAAACTATGCCCATAACCCCCAACGTCGGTTTGGTCCATAACCTCCTCCTTGTCCATAACGCCCACTGACGATTTGGTCCATAACCTCCACCGTGTCCATAACGCCCACCGACGATTTGGGCCATAACCTCCACCGTGTCCATAACCCCACCGTCGGATGTGTTCGTAATTTTAACTGTGTCCATAACCCCCACCGTCGGTTTGGTCCATAACGCCCACCGCGTCCATAACGTCCACCGTCGGGTTCGTTCGTAATTTCAACTGTGTCCATAACCCCCACCTACGATTTGGGCCATAACTCCCAAAGTGCCCATAATATCCACCGTCCATAACCCCCACCTCGTCCATAATTTCCACCGTCGACTTTGTTCGTAAGTTTTCAGAGTTTAAAAATGAACTTGAAACATTGCTAGACGGATCGGCAAAATGCCAAGGGCATATAAACTTAACGAAACCGTTTATTTGGACTTTCCAATTTTGTAAAGACAAACGCTATCTAATACAGTGACTGCCAAAAAGTATGTTATATACGGGAAAATTATTTATTATTGGTTTCTGAAAAAACTTCATTCTTGATAAAAGTTTGTGCATCTTCTGGAAGTCGTTTTACGATTGCTCTATTTGTCAAGTGATTTAGGGTGTGATGCGAAATGTAAATAATCTCAAAAAAATTCCTGCTGATGGATAAGATGAGAACTGTGCCTCCACTGACGTATGTCGTACTGCTATTATGTTAGGGATCGAACTGGAACATTTATCAAAGCTTTTTTGTGAAGAAAACCAGTTTATTTATATACTTATATATTTATTTATTTTTAATTTCTTCGCACAAAAGAGAACACAGACCAAATCTTAAATTTGTCGGCCAAAACAATAAAGTCTGCCAAAAATATATAATTATATAATTATCTAAAAATTAACAGAGTAAAAATAAACAACAATAATTACTTAGTACAAGTGTTACAGATGAATTGCATCCCGTAACTAGCTACACAGTCAGAAAAGAAAGAATATAGCTACAGGTTACATTATTATTAATTAAAGGTAATTAACTACTACCTCAATCTAACAAAATATATTATATATATAACACACAAGATTTACAGAACATTAAAGTATAAACCTTAAATGGTTCTGTAATTACGTAAGTCCGACAGATCGAACACCTCGAATCTACTGTAGCAGGATTATTAACATTATTATTAACTAAATGTAATTAATTACTACCTAAATGTAAAAACATATATATAATATTCAAAATTTACAGAATCATTAAAATTTACGTAAGTCTGACAGACGTAATATCTAAATCTGAAAATATACATATACATAATATATATACTTGAATTTTTGAGCCCGTGCGTGCACGTCATCAATCCGCCTTTTAGTAAGGTTTTCATTACCAACATTTGAAAAATATAAAACTACTCTTTTTTTCAATAAAATAATGATTAATATTGCTTTTGCTAATAATATAGCTTCATATATTGCTATAGCCGTACATTTTTTGTTTTAATATTTCATAATTTCCATGAACAATAGCAAAAACTATAATACGTCGGGGTACTTTGTGTTTTCAAGTTCTGCTCAGGGAATTAACACGTACGCATGTCGCTTTTTAAAACGACTTATTTGTTATAGTGGTTTTGACAGGTGTTGACAGTGACATATAGTTTAGTTTGCATTTTAAAAATCCGTTGTTTTCATAACGAACATTGCGAACAAGTTATACTGTTGTTTTTCCGCTGCTACAAATTACTTACTTTGGGGAAGAGTTTAGTTGCTGGAAACGTATAGGGATCTTTAAGCTAAAATGTCGACCGCCTTACCCAGAAGATCAAAAGAGATTGTTGCCGCTTTGATAAGGTATTTTGAACGAGAAAGAGACAACGATGGTGCACTTATACCGCTAACTGCTGTGAGACAAGTAAGTAATTTACACCTGTAATATAATAATTCGTAATATAATGACCAACTTTCTAATGGTTTGGTGTTACAGAGAGTTGCCAATGCTTTAAATTTAAGCATACGAACAGTCTGTTCTATTTCACAGACCTGCAAATCTGTATACTGTATACACCATGGTTCAAAATAGTAAGTTGATACACCTATCATCATAAAGGACAAAATAGCCAAAAAACGCCGCCTCAGGCAACGATGGCAACTTACCAGATCGGACCTCGACAAACGAGAGTATAATAGGGCCAGCAAACATCTAAAAAAACTCCTTAGTCAACATTAAAATCAAGGAATACAGGCCGATGCCTTTGCTGAATATCTCACCAAAGTGTTTACACCCTTCCCTTGTCAACTCCCGAATGAAGATGCCAAAGATCAACATAAAGAAATCTCCAGGATATGACCTGATCGCTGGGACAATTATCAAACAATTACCAACTAAAGCTATACAAGCCCTTACACATCTGTATAATTCTATCCTCAGAATCCGGCACTTCCCAAGTCAATGGAAAACAACTCAAATAATCATGATTATGAAACCTGGTAAACCACCAACGGAAATTACATCATACAGGCCCATAAGCCTACTCCCATTCTGTCAAAGGTCCTTGAAAAATTGATTCTGAATAGATTAATGCCAATTTTAGACGACCAAGAACTAATCCCTAACCATCAATTTGGTTTCCGTAAACAACATGGTACCGTGGAGCAGGTGCACAGAATAACGGACAAGATATACAGAGACTTGGAAGGAAAAAGATACTGCTCTGCAGTGTTTTTGGATGTCAAACAAGCTTTCGACCGAGTTTGGCATCAAGGCTTATGCTACAAGCTCAAACAATACCTACCCTACCAGATGTTTGAACTTCTGAGCTCATACATAACAAACAAGCACTTTTTGATAAAATACAAATACGAAAATACAACATTACACCCTATCTCCTCTGACGTACCGTAGGGCAGCGCATTGGGTCCCATCTTATATTTAATATACACTGCTGACCTACCTACATCGCGTCTAACAACATCAGCGATCTACGCAGTCGACATGGCCATTCTAGCCTCTCACATCAATCCACAAGCCGCCTCAAAGTATCTCCAAGCTCATCTCAACAAAATCCAATGGTGGGCCAACAAATGGCGAATCAGAGTGAACGAAGCTAAGTTCCAACACGTAACCTTCACTATGAAAAAAGAAAATTGCCCTCCAATAACACTCAATGGACACCAACTACCACACTCAGAGGCAGTCAAATATCTGGGTCTACACATTGATAGGAGACTAACCTGGAGAACCCACATATTCACCAAGTGTAAGCAACTCGGCCTTCAACTCCAAAAGTTATACTGGCTCATCGGTAGAAAATCTAAACTATCATTGGAAAATAAACTCTTAATTTACAAAATAGTTCTTAAACCAATATGGACTTATGGGATCTCCCTGTGTGGTACTGCAGCTACTTCCAATTTGGTAATGCTTTATCGGTTCCAAAATAAAGTACCAAGAATGATCGTTGATGCGCCATGGTAATAATGTGATTTTAAGTGATCTACAAATTCCCACAGTGAAAAGTGAAATTAAAAATTTTAGTACGAGATACAAAGACAGACTGACCGTTCACCTCAAAGATTCTGTGCAGCACCTTATGGAAGATAATAATAAACCCAAAAGACTTAAACGTTTTAAGCCATCTGATTTACCTACAAGATTTTAACTGTAACTGTAAATTACTTTTGACAAATAGTATATTCTTTTCATAACCCATACATTACATATTAAAATAATGTAAATGGAGATTTCGCTGGAATTCTGCCCCACGTGTTACCTCTTAATCATCAGTGCTTACACCAAATCCTATAAAATACTTATTGCCAAATAATCTATGGCAGATTGTATAATTAATGGAGAAATAAAAAAACAGCAATGTTTTGCTTCTTAATATCTAAAAGCTTCTTTTAAATTAAATTCATTAATTACATGTAAATCCATGTTTAGCCTGAAGAAGTGTCTAGATATTAAAGATTGAAACGTTGCAAATATCTGTCCTATTCCAGTAATTGTTTAATACCATACTAATGTTGTATTTTTAACTCATTGTTTTTCTTAACTACTTGCGTTTATTGTTTTCCACTCTCTAAACTTGTGTCTGTATTAAGTTACATTTATGATCTGCTTTATTGGATTTGTGTTGTCTATAAAATTTAATGTTTTAGTTATTTTAAAATGATACTGAAATGATTTATTTGATTTAGTTGTTAAAATACTGCGCAATTCCAATTATTATTCTTTGTAAAAACATGTAAATTATTTTACTATTATAGTCAATTTATTCGTTATTTCATGTGGTACTCAATACAATGTTTTTACTAAAATAAATCGAGCAAAATTGTATTTTTAATTGATTTTAAGTTGGGTCCGACAAATTACATAAATACCTGCAGAGTACCTGTTATAAGTAGCCTCAACAGATAAATAACATATACAGCGAGCAAGCAAAGTATCAGTTATAGGAAAATGCGCCTTATCCGTATACCTGAAGTGCGCCAATTCATTTCACACAAGCTACATCATTCAAGTTTTCAAAGTGCTGATTTTCTGAGGTAGTTTGGTCACTTAATTTTACATTAATTGTAATTATGTAAATTAATATGATGTTGTCTTTAGTTTTCCTGTTGTGGTTTTTTCTTTCATCTTTAAAATATTAATTTAATATATTCATTAAATTCTAACTGTTAAAGTTGTATTTTAGCTACCTTTTACTTCACGTTAAAATGCAATTTTATCGTCTAGACGATAAAAAATTACATATTCACCTTGTTGGTAGCACTGCCAAGCTATGTGAAATCCGAAATTTGCAGGTTATATTTTGCATCAGTCTGTGTCAAACAACGTAATTTTAGTGACTGTATAAGGATCATATAAACATACTAGGAGATGATGTCATCAATATGTTATGACGTGCACGCACGGGCTCAAAAATTCAGGTATACAAAATTTACAGAATCATTAAAACTTTAATTAACCCTGCAGTGATCGCGTCAAGTCTCACAGACCCGATGAATACGTTATTGAATGGGAATTTGTTAAAGTGTTTATTATACGTTTTGGCACCTTTTAATTTTTAGACGTGGTTGCCTCCCGATAACCGGCATAAGCACAGTTGTTAGTGTTTGTGAGTTATTTGGAAAAAAGTCTGTGAGACTTGGCGCGACCATTTACGTTTGTGAAATTGTTTTGCCTTCTTGATTTTATTACATTAAATGTAGCTGCAATAAACCCACAAATAATTTATGTTGCAAACAACATCGACGTTAGTATACTAAGACGTCAATGTATACAAGAATTAGCTTTGATTCTAACAAATGACCAATTACATCGGCGATAACTACTCAATAGTTTTCCCTCGGAAATCCATCTAAGAAGAGAAGAAGTAGCTGGAACCTCTTCAGACCATCTAGTAAATGACCCTAATAACCCCACAATTAAAAAACGAGCTTTTTTCCAAAAAAATCGCAAAAACAATTTTTTGGAAAAATAAATTGTGTTTATCGTATGCAGGGTTTTTGTGCACTACTTGTGCATTCTTGAACCAAAATGACGAAAATTAATTGTTTTGTTCTACCTCTTAGCATTAAAAACATTGTTCTGTCTATAAATGTACATAGACAATTAAAATCTTGAAATTCATCAGAGGCTGTGTTTACTATTATGAAGTTAGCATGATCTACAAAAACCTTTAAAACTGAAACTGAAATATAACTGACAATCTTGGTACTGGAACTATTGCGCGCAAATATGCTTTTTATATCCTCGCCGGTTGATACCGCTGCTGTTAGCAGGTCGTTCTTCAACTGTAAAGCCTCCTCTTTTGCCATGTCTGGTGGATGTTGATGGTTCTCTCCCAGTTTTAAGAACACATGTTCATTACATTTAGCTCTAGCTGGGCAATCCTTCACTGTACATGTAAGGTATACTACTCCATTGGGTTTTGTGGACCTCGTGGTGTAGAAATTCGAGCGATCAGCATCGCAAGTGAAATAAACGGAACCCTTTCTGTAGCCGGGAACTTGACGAACGTCCATGGTAAAAGTAATAATTTACAATTGGAAACACAAGGGAAAAAAACACAATCTGAACTGATGTCAGTGACAATTGCGAGTGCTGAGAAAATGTATGAAAGAATCTTTAAAACTAAAGTAGGGTAATTAAGAAATCTAGATTATGCGCCGGTAACCATGACAGCAATTTTCCAACCAATAACAAAACTAAATTTGCAAGACAATAGCGCCCCCAGTCCAAGATAACAGTTTCTAATGGGTTCTTAAATTTAACAATAAGGGTAACGCATCCCCACCTCACTGTCAATAAAAATAACATATTGGTTAAAGAGGTGAATTAATTTTAGTCAATAACTTTTGCCTTGGCGATTTCAAATCCTAAAGTTATCCATTAACAATAATTTTAAGTGGTAGTTGTTCACATACTTCAGTAGTTTCGAGATTCGTTGATCGAAAAAAGAAAAAGATTCTAGGTTAAATAAAACCGTGGAAAAAAGCCACGAGAAAAAGCCAAGAAAAAATCACTATTGAGGGTGATTTATAATTAGGTGAAAAAAATGTTACCGCGTATTCAGCAACAAGGTCTGATTAGAAAACAATAATAATTTTTTTACGCCCCGCTTAGTTTTCAGATTATAGCACTTTACAGTTGCGGCAACGTCCATTGTACTGCTAGTATATAAATAAAGGTGAAAAAATAGTAATTTATTATACAAGACGATACAGTTAAATTTTATCTACGAGTGAATCGTTTTAACGTCGAGACGAAGTCGAGAGCGTCTCAGGGTGACAAGACAGCGTGGAGAGGATAGGGAATGCTTTCCTTATGGGAATTTCGCTCCGACGTTGCCAGTTCTATGCAACGGGTGATGGTATAAGTTGACCGAAATAGACGAAAACCAGAAGTTCCCAATAAGTTCTCACGCAAAATTTTAATTCAGAAAACATTATTTGTAGTTCAGATTAATCAGTTTGAGAAAGTATAATTTGTAATTCAGAAACCATTATTTATACAGGGTGATTTATAATAGGTGTAAAACACTTTACTATCTTGTTACGGAAGTAATTTTAAGATAAAAATGTCATATGGACATAGGTCATATTCCAATTAGTTACAGAACTACAACAGATTTAAATTTTAGTGAATTAGTAATGATTATTAAAGAACAATTTCAAAACATAAGTAAAAACAAATTGGAATATGACCTATGTCCATATGACATTTTTATCTTAAAATTACTTCCGGAACAAGATAGTAAAGTGTTTTACACCTATTATAAATCACCCTGTATAGAAGATTATAAATAATTAATACCTATATCTTATCATTTTTAAAACTGAAGTAATTTACTGCACATCAGGTTTAACGTCTGCTGTATGCATCAAATTGGTTCTGAATTACAACCATAATGAGGGTGACAAATTTGTACTTCCAAAAGTTTGAGTGATTCATAACTACTTTCTAATGCAAAATAAATTAATAAGCCATTAGGGTAATTTTTGTACAAAATATGTTTAGTCTTCATCTGTTCTCAGAGCCTGTTGACATATTCCATTTGCGATTATTTTTGCATAGTGTTCTATACATTTATCTATTGTTAGTGCTTTTATTGTTGTTTATTGTTGTTTTGACCGCTCAATGGAGGAAAATGTTAAATGGAAACGTGGACAATCTTTGCAAGTTTCAAAAAAGCAAATAGTAATGAATCTCGTCAGTTACCATTTAAATCAAACTAACGATTCGATATCCACTATAATCAAAAAAGTGTCCGAAATGAGTGGCGTGGGTGAAAAGAAGCTTTACAAAGTGAGACAAGAGTACACTTCACCAGCTGGACTACTTCCTCCAAAAGAAAGGCCCAAAAAGCGCAAAATTGTTACATCTCGTGAAAACAAATACGACGGAGAAATGAAGAGGGACATTTGCAGAATAGTGCACCAGTTTTATCGGGACAGTATACCGCCTACAATAAATTCTGTGTTAGCTGCAGTAAATGGCAATGCAAATTTGCCTAATTTTTCGTGCGCAACAATGCATCGCATACTGAGTGACATGGACTTTGTGTATGAAAAGCGTGGCAGAAAATCTATTTTAATTGAAAAGCAAGAAATAATCTCTTGGCGTCATCGTTATTTACGCGAAATTCGTAATAATCGTGAAGTTGGATACAATATCGTGTATTTGGATGAATCGTGGGTAAATATCGGACATAGTGTATCAAAAGAATGGGTCGATAAATCGATTAAATCGCATCGGGATGCATTTATTCGTGGATTGACCACAGGTTTGAAAGCTCCTACAACTCGTGGTCCACGATTTGTCCTGTTACATGCAGGATGTAAAAACGGGTTTATTGATGGAGCAGAGCTGACTTTTTTGGCTAAGAAAAATACCCAAGATTACCATGATAAAATGGATGGACCCAACTTCGAAAAGTGGTTCGAACATCAGTTGATTGCGAATCTACCAGAAAAAACTGTTGTTGTTATGGACAATGCGTCTTACCACAGTAGAAAGTTAGAGCAAATTCCGAACAGTACTTCAAATAAAGCCAAAATTGAGGCATAGCTTCGGTCTAAAGATTTATTTTTTGAAGAGGACTATTTAAAAAACGAATTGTTGGAAGTAGTTAATACCTTCAAACGAAACTATGATGGGTATAAAATAGAAGAAATTGCAAAAAGGCACAATGTGAAGATCTTGAGACTCCCGCCCTACCATTGCGAACTGAATCCTATAGAATTGGTGTGGAGTGAAGTAAAAAGGTATTTAATTTAAATATTGTCGTAAATACGGATTTTTTTTTAAGGTACGTAGCCGGACATAACACGAATTTTAAGGAGAATGAAGTCCGAAATTTAATCAGTGAAGCATATTTGCGAGTTACGCCAGAAAAATGGAATAACTATGTAAATCACGTAATAGCAACAGAAAGGACAATGTGGGAAGTCGATAATTTGTTAGAAGATATAGAACCAATTAATTATTATAAATATAAATGATGCAGATAGTGACAGTGACATTAATAGTGAAGCGAACAATATTGACAGCGAGTAGTGATACACGAATTGTACAATTTTTAAACTTTACAATTAAAAATTATAATCAGTTACTGTTTTTTCCAATTTCTATTTTAAATATATAAACTCGATTGCCGTGAAACACATATTCGTTTTATTTATTTTTACCGGCTATCAAATCCACTAAATTTGGCGAATTTTATGCTTGTTAAAACTTAATTTTACTCATTAAAAAACTATGACAAGTTCCGATTAAAAGAATTATGTGTTTGTGATAACGGAGATCCTACTGTACGTAATTGTTTCGTTCTTAAACTTGTTTGAATGCCACTGACAAAACGTACCAGGTAATGAGGGATTATAGTTAAGCTGTCTCTATTACAATAGCCGGATTTGTTTGTCTGTGATGGGGGCATATTTTCTACAGAACACTTTTGTGGAGACATACGGCATCGCTGTTTGCCATAAGGCCCTGTACTGTCTAGTCACCCTGAGACGCAGTATAGCAGTACAATGGACGTTGCCGCAACTGTAAAGTGCTATAATCTGAAAACTAAGCGGGGCGGAAAAAAATAATTATTGTTTTATAATCAGACCTTGTTGCTGAATACGCGGTAACATTTTTTTCATCTAATTATAAATCACCCTCAATAGTTATTTTTTCTTGGCTTTTTCTCGTGGCTTTTTACTTCCTTTTACTATAAAGGAAGTATTGGATTCACCCCAAAAATTCGAAATTGAGTTTTCAACGGATCTTCACGTTTTAGAGTCCCCTGATCCCAAAAAACATATTTTTTTTCATTGGTCTGTCTGTGTGTCTGTCTGTCTGTCTATCTGTGTGTGTTTCTGTCTGTGAACAGAATATCTCAAAAACGAAAAGAGGTATGGCGTTGAAACTTCATATATAAGTTTTGTGTACTATGTAGATGAGACAGCAAGCTTTTGAAGAAAATCGCATAACCGGAAGTAGGTGTTTACTTTTGTGATTTTTCAGTTTTTTTCGATTTTTTTAAAAACGGCTCTAACGATTTTTTTAAACTTTACGTTTTTCTTACATTTTTAATGTGTATTGATGTGAGATAGGTGATTTTCCAGTTGAATACTTCTAAAGTGGGTTTCTTTTGTTTTTTTTCTATTTTTTTTATTAACTCCTATTTTAAATAAAACACCCGGTATATTATTACATTTTTGAATTCACCTTAAAATTCTAGAGAAAATTTGTCTCTTTAACTAACACTCGATTTTGTACCGTTTTTGTAGAATTTGTAATTTTTGGAAATTTTTAACAAATGGTTAAAAATTAAAAATGAAATTTTTGACTAATTATAACATCACTGTAAAAGGAAGTTGTGTGAGTGTATCACACCAGATTTTTTTCCACGGTTTTATTTAACCTAGAATCTTTTTCTTTTTTCGATCAACGAATCTCGAAACTACTGAAGTATGTGAACAACTACCACTTAAAATTATTGTTAATGGATAACTTTAGTATTTGAAATCGCCAAGGCAAAAGTTATTGACGTTACATAATAAAACGAATTACAAATTAGTTGGAAACCTAAAATATCGCATGGAAAATCGCAAAATTAAAATACTAGAATTAAATCACCTCTTTAACCAATATGTTATTTTTATTGACTGTAAGGGAAGATAGACGGTCGGCCTTACCTTTTGGCGAAAGTTGTACTTGATATTTTGCCGGCTGGTAACTATCGGCCTAGTGGGCTAACTAGTCGCGAGGGTCAGGGTTCCAACTAAGCTGAAAAGAACACTATACGAAATACGTAGAGAATGGGCGCCAGGTCCTCGACATAGATCCAATCCTTGTGCCGGACCGTTCACAAGGTCGAAGATAAAAACCAGCAGAACAAAGAAAAATAATCAACCACCAAGGAAAATATCACAGCTTTATTACAATATTGGTGGGTACTACAGTGCATATCCAACATAAAAATATAAATCCAAAATCACAGTAAATTATCACAATTAACACCAGAAATAATAATACGACTAAAGGTTACAAGTACATAAAACAATTGACCTAAGAATCCAACTCGAGGTGTCAGAACCGCGAAATTAGCCTGAAGGGCGTAACAACTAGGTACCTCAAAACTTATATCGAAGCAATATACTCAAAACATGACTAGATAAATTACCAATGCCGTTCACCGTGAAGCGGAAAACGACACGACACGAAGCATGACTACATTAACCCAATAAAATAAACTAAGAAAGCTTTAAATAGACTATAAATCCCCGTGAAGCGGAGTACAAAATCAAGGGTGCGAATAACGCAAGCAAAATATGCAATGCCAACATCTAACCCCGAAGGTTGGCCTAAAAATGAACTTTAAGACACACAAAATTTAGATGGGGTGGTTCCAGCACGTTATGAGATCTCACAGGGGTTTGCTAGTTCCTAAAGGAAAGTCATAAAGTATTTCCTGACGTACTAAGAACTGCTTGCGGGTATTCTAACCGAGAGCTAGTTTATCACAAACTCAAAAACGGGAGGCTACATAATCTCAACAAAAATCCCGTTGGTAGCAGTTTTGCCACCGCCAAAAATTTTACTCTAGCAAGTGATCTTAAATAAACAACAAGGTTAATGCAATACGCGACGTCAAATAAACTACAGTGATTGCAAAAGCAGCCCCAAAGCCAAATCATAACAAAATTACACATGGCTGCTATACACAGAGGTAAGTAAACTAATCAATATCATAACTAGTAGCTCAAATTAACACCCAAAAATCGATATGCACAAAAACTCTAAAATAGCAGTTCGGAAGGTCATACTAAACAGTTCAAAAGCAATTCAAATAAACGAACGATACAAATTAAAACGTTACAAAACCTCAGATGCATACGGCACGTGGAGGCCGAGCAGTTGGAAGAGATGCAAGAGTCCAGGTGCGTTGGGCAGCGCTCGCAGAGGGAACGACCGCAAATCCAGGCCGCAGAGGCGAGAGGACAGCCGGCTCGTGGAGCACCGCATGATCCAAGCAGAACCAAATGCACGACGACGAACAGGACCAATCCAGGTAATAAAACTCAATTCCATGGCGTTTAAAAACGCATTTCCATGGCGTATAACTAATTGACGCATTTCCTTGGCGTAGAATAGTTGGCTATAAATTACAAATTTCCAGGTAAGCAACCACGCTGACGAAAAGAAATCGTAACAAACCTGCGAATGGTGACGAACAGCCTAACGCTCCATTCGATCGAGAAGAGCCCATTCCAAAACCGCAACAAAAGCGAACGAACGCTGGCAGCAACTCCCAACGGCTTCCAGAACGTTCCAAAGGGCGCCTTGCCTCCAAAAATCCCTCAAAACGACGAGGACGGCTATAACCAAAGCCAGCGAAGCAAAAGGTCCCTAGGGCACAAACTTCAACGATCGAAGCGATGGAAAAGAATGGAATGCAAATTGGCCAGAGCAATTCACGATCCCAGGTTATCAATGTCAAAGTCAAATTCGAAAAAAGGAAGAAAAACTATAGGTGCAGGTTGTATGTGCAGAACTGATAACAAAGTGTTCCTTTTAATTCAAAATTGAGGCTGAAGGTATTTGGGTTGCCTAACTATAGATAAAGTACTGTATATTCAGAGAATAAAAGTAAATTGCCAAATCTGACTAATTATTTCAATTAATAAGTAGGAAAATGTCAAAATGAGCGTAACATGACAGTGAGGTGGGGATGCGTTACCCTTATTGTTAAATTTAAATACCCATTAGAAACTGTTATCTTGGACTGGGGGCGCTATTGTCTTGCAAATTTATTTTTGTTATTGGTTGGAAAATTGCTGTCATGGTTACCGGCGCATAATCTAGATTTCTTAATTACTCTACTTTAGTTTTAAAGATTCTTTCATACATTTTCTCAGCACTCGCAATTGTCACTGACATCAGTTCAGATTGTGTTTTTTTCCCTTGTGTTTCCAATTGAAAATTATTATCTACTTTTACCATGGACGTTCGTCAAGTTCCCGGCACAAAACCCAATGGAGTAGTATACCTTACATGTACAGTAAAGGATTGCCCAGCTAGAGCTAAATGTAATGAACATGTGTTTTTAAAACTGGGAGAGAACCATCAACATCCACCAGACATGGCAAAAGAGGAGGCTTTACAGTTGAAGAACGACCTGCTAACAGCAGCTGTTTCAACCGGCGAGGATATAAAAAGCATATTTGCGCGCAATAGTTCCAGTACCAAGATTTTCAGTTATATTTCGGTTTCAGTTTTAAAGGTTTTTGTAGATCATGCTAACTTCATAATAGTAAACACAGCCTCTGATGAATTTCAAGATTTTAATTGTCTTTGTACATTTATGGACAGAACAATGTTTTTAATGCTAAGAGGTAGAACAAAACAATTAATTTTCGTCATTTTGGTTCAAGAATGCACAAGTAGTGCACAAAAGCCCTGCATACGATAAACACAATTTATTTTTACAAAGAAATTTGTTTTGCTATTTTTTTTTGGAAAAAGCTCGTTTTTTAATTGTGGGGTTATTAGGGTCATTTACTAGATGGTCTGAAGAGGTTCCAGCTACTTCTTCTCTTCTTAGATGGATTTCCGAGGGAAAACTATGGAGTAGTTATCGCCGATGTAATTGGTCATTTGTTAGAATCAAAGCTAATTCTTGTATACATTGACGTCTTAGTATACTAACGTCGATGTTGTTTGCAACATAAATTATTTGTGAGTTCATTGCAGCTACATTTAATGTAAAAAAATCAAGAAGGAAAAACAATCTCACAAACGAAGTCTCAGACTTTTTTCCAAATAACTCACGAACACTAACAACTGTGCTTATGCTGGTTATCGGGAGGCAACCAAGTCTAAAAATTAAAAGGTACCTGTAAATTTTGTATATATTATGTATATGTATATTTTCAGATTTAGATTTTACGTCTGTCAGACTTACGTAAATTTTAATTATTCTGTAAATTTTGTATATTATATACTTATATGTTTTTACATTTATAATATTGTTTCCAAGAAAAGCATCGTTTAGGAGATCTTGTCAAAAAAATCGAAAAAAGCCCGAAAAATCACTGTTTTTCGACCGCCATTCAGCGAGCACAGGTTTCTGAGGGTTGGAAATCTGGATTTGTAGTCCCAGTAATGGTCCGAAACACCTCTACAAAAATTATTAATACCCCATTTAATGTTAGTTCATGCATTTTTTGTGTAACATTTGACTGGGCTAATTTTCCGGGGGTCTACCCTGCTTTAGTTATAGCATTTTCAGTATAAGTTTTCTTTAGTGTTTTTGCCTTTTTGTTTACCAATCTTTTTAAGTCCTCAAACTGTTCAGATATACAGTGTGTCCAAGATAAGCAGGGCCAATATAGAGATCTCGTTAATAGTAAGAGATACATATTTGGTTAAATGGGAAAAAAGTTGTGTAATTAAAGGGCTATCAAAATAATGCATATAAATCCTTAATATGTTTTCGTTTTTGAGTTATATTAAAGAACCGGATTTGTGATTCTATTTTTTCCGGCGTTATTATTAAAGTTAGAGCAAAACTGACAAAACTACTTTATAGCAACTTTTCGTGAACTTAAAGATTACGTTATTAAGGTTTTTATCTGCATTTAGTTTTCGAGCAATCATCATCAGGGCCGTTCCTACCGGTGGGGTGTTGCGTGTCCATCACGCAGGCGGCCGATTGTAAGGGGCGGCCGCTCGAAACCGATTTTATACAAATTTAAATTAAAACAAATAAGTAATTTGAGAATAAAACATCTCTGAAAAATGCAAACCACGAACAAAAAACAAACACCACTTTATTGTTAGTCGAAATTCCAATGTTTGGTTTTTTTTGCGTTTATTACAGATATTTTAACACAAAATCAATAATAAATTTGAAACTATTGCCAATAATTTGGGTTTTAATTTTTCCCTTTCAAATAATTAGCGCCCTCTATCAACCAATGTCCAAAATACGACAAAAAACTAAGATAGGAATCTGTAAAATCATATCAAATCTTTCTTGTGAAGTCCCGAATTGGTTCGTACTAATTCAAGTAAATCCCCGGGTGACGTATTTTACCGAGGGTATAAATATCACCCGACGAAAAAATGCGTTCATTTGTGAATGGTGGAAGCAATATGTAGGTGTAAAATACTGAGACCCATTGTTATTTTTGTGCCCTTATATGGAAATAAAATATTGTGGTACTGATTAAAGATCTATATTACTCAGTTACTTCTATCATACTTCATCATAATAAAACGTGTGGTGTAGAGCCTGGTTATTAAAGGTACGCTATTGATATACGTTTTTTTAATTTATCTGATTTTCACGTAATAGCTGCTTTGATAGTCTATTAAGACTGTAATCTAGAAGTAAATTAAAACAAAACTTTTTTAAATTTATTCAGATGTCAAGCTCAGAACGACGACGAACTAAAAGACTCTCTGGAGCCGCTTACAGAAAAAGACAACTGTCTAAAGAAACTGAAAAAGAGAAGTTGCGGGGCTCTATAGAACAATTTTTGAAAACTCCTGGAGCAGAGGAAGAAAGTGGAAGCACGGCTGGAGATCCTTTTGTTTCAACGCCTGACAGTCAGCAAGTCGTCCCCATAGAGCCACAGATTCCATCGACTTCGGCAGAGTCTTGTACTCCAGAAGAACCAGAGAACATTGAAAGTGGGAGTTTAGAAGATCCAGCTTCATGGCCTAAATCACTTGATAATTCAACAATTGAAGTATTAGTAAAAATGGGACCTACACAAGTAAAAAATTTTTCATTTCCTTTAACAGAACAAGGGCGCTTTTCGGTTCATTATTATACACGAACATGGGTCTAGGACATATCGCCGAATCGTATTTTAATGCCCAAAACGCCGAATCGTGCCCAAAACGCCGAATTCGTTTGAGTGGACAAAGCGCCGAAAATGCCCAAAACGCCGAATGCTGTCGGTGGACATATCGCCGAAAATGGACAAATCGCCGAATTAGTTATCGTGGACAAAACGCCGAAAATGCCCAAAACGCCGAATTCTGTCCGTGGACATATCGCCGAAAATGGACAAATCGCTGAACCCTGTAAAATGACCCCACATGGATCGGAAAGTTGGCATCGCTCGATTCTGTTCAAAACCCCCGTTTGTGTCGGTGGACATATCTCCGTATTAGTTAGCGTGGACAAAACGCCGAAAATGCCCAAAACGCCGAATGTGGTCGGTGGACACAACGCCGAAAATGGACAAATCGCCGAATTAGTTAGCGTGGACAAAACGCCGAAAATGCCCAAAACGCCGAATGCTGCCGGTGGACACATCGCCGAAAATGGACAAATCGCCGAATTAGTTATCGTGGACAAAACGCCGAAAATGCCCAAAACGCCGAATTCTGTCCGTGGACATATCGCCGAAAATGGACAAATCGCTGAACCCTGTAAAATGACCCCACATGGATCGGAAAGTTGGCATCGCTCGATTTTGTTCAAAACCCCCGTTTGTGTCGGTGGACATATCTCCGTATTAGTTAGCGTGGACAAAACGCCGAAAATGCCCAAAACGCCGAATGTGGTCGGTGGACACAACGCCGAAAATGGACAAATCGCCGAATTAGTTAGCGTGGACAAAACGCCGAAAATGCCCAAAACGCCGAATGCTGCCGGTGGACACATCGCCGAAAATGGACAAATCGCCGAATTAGTTACCGTGGACAAAACGCCGAAAATGCCCAAAACGCCGAATTCTCTCGGTGGACATATCGCCGAAAATGGACAAATCGCCGAATTAGTTATCGTGGACAAAACGCCAAAAATGCCCAAAACTCCGAATTCTGTTCGTGGACATAGCGCCGAAAATGGACAAATCGCCGAACCGTGTAAAATGACCCCACATGGATCGGAAAGTTGGCATCGCTCGATTTTGTTCAAAACCCCCGTTTGTGTCGGTGGACATATCGCCGAAAATGGACAAATCGCCGAATTAGTTAGCGTGGACAAAACGCCGAATTCTGTCGGTGGACATATCGCCGAAAATGCACAAATCGCCGAATTAGTTAGACTGGACAAAACGCCGAATCCTGTGAGTGGACATATCGCCGAAAATGTCCAAAACGTCGAATTAGTGGGCGTGTACCAAATGTCAAAGATGTCGAAATCACCAATTCCTGTTAGTGGGTATGGTACAAATTAAAGATGCAGAATATTTTACGGCCAAACAAATAGCGAGAATTGTTTTCAAGTTGTTATTTCTAAGTTACAACAATAATAAATTCAACTAGCAATTGCTGCCAGCATAAACAACACCTGTAAACTAATAGTTGATATTCTAACTACAATTTTTGATATCTCGTGTGCATTTTTGTGATTGAGTATTGAGGGTGGTGTCATTTTGTTCCTTATGCTGGGACCCGCGACTGGGATGAGCGAAAGGGCTATTTGGGGATAAGTTATTATTTTAAAATATAAATGAAGTAAATATGTTTTAAAAACCAGAATATCTATTTCATATTCTATATCGCGCATATACTGCAACTTATAATCTAATAAAATAAAGTGATAATTGACCTTCATTGAATCCAAAATGGCGAATTTTATTTTTTTTATTTAAAAAACTCTTTGGATATAAAACAACAGGAACGAACATTTAGCAGATGACGTTGCGTCGAGAATGGAGGTTGCATATGGCGGATAGTTGTTTCCGTTTGACACTGGCGTACTGTCTGTAAAGGATATGTTATGGGTTTATTATATATCAAGGATCAACATTTTATGTATTTCTACACATTTATATCGGGTGATTATAAATGTTTTTCCATCAAGCTACTTATGAAATATTTGTTATATGAATAATATGTAGGTGGCACTGTAAGTCTATGTCAAACATGGATATATTAGTACAGGATACGTTCACTACATGTAAACGTACGTCGAATCTTAAAATAACATATCACGGAGTTCGGTACCTTCCCCCATTTCATTCTAACCTATATCACTTTATTTCTCTCTCCCTTTAGACGTATTTCATACAATGTTTCGTACGCTTAATTTTGAAGTTTTGAAATGAAAACGTCAGAAGTGTCATACAATTTCACAGTTTATTCTTCGAAAATTGAACTTTAGCAATGGTTTTGATTGCTATTATCAAAGAGGATATATCCTCTTTGGCTATTATTATCAACCGTAAAACTCAAAGGCGTTAGCGAGTGAATATCTTGCACACCCCCACACCTCATCGAGTGAGGTTATCAAGTGTTACCTGTTGAGGTTATGTTTTCTAATTTGTGTTTATTTATACGATTACTTCTTTTCTACATTTTGTAGCATCTTGAGACCAAAAAGACTATTTCTGGCACCATGTAACACGAGTTAAATGTATTTTATCAGAATTTCTCTCAATGGCGAGTCCAAGTACCTCTCTAAAGGATAGCGCTATACGTAATTCACGCATTGAGAGTGACAGAAATAGATGGTACGTCTTGTTCAACTATATCAACGGCACGCCGTATCTTGTACTTATATATCTATGATGTCAAATTCGAGGTTAGCAGGTGAGGTTTTGCGTCAGTCTTGGTTATAAAATCACCCGGTATATTAATGCCTAGACAAGCTATTAGGTTAGCTTATTGGAATGTATATATATATGAATTAAATACATTATTATTTATTATTATTATATTATAATTGTTTTACTGAGTTTAAAAATTGTCGTTATTTGTATTAAAAAAATTTTAATAAAAAAACATTATGTAAATTAATTCACATTAACATTAATTTAACGAGTTTCTGCTACAATCGCAAAATTTATATGGTGATAAATATAGAATAAGTTGGAGTTTTAACAAATTTATTTATTTTAATTTTTCTTAAATTTATTTATTTCCAACAGACAAATATAAATATTTCTAATATATGTATTTTTAAAAATAAATTATAAAATATACGGTACCCCCCACCCAAGAAAAGCGCCCTTCCGTGCTTTCCAAGAACACTTCGATACTCAGCATCACTCCGTTTCGCTAATATAATGAAATGTAATGAACCAGTTATTTATTAAAAAAAAACCTTTTTTTGCCGACGACCATACTTCAAAAGTTGATGTTGCCTTCATTTTCGGAGGACCTATCGTATGTAAACGATCCAAGACTTCAGGAAGGTTCCTGGCGACCGGAATCGTGTACACATACGAACATACATCCCCCGCACAGCACGTTTAGGCACCCCCCAATACGAGGGAGGAATCTAGTGGGCTGGGGTCTTCACCAAAAGATCCGCACAGCCGAGACGGAGATTTGGTATATTGGGTTCAATAGTCGGTTGGCTCGAATTTTAGAGATATTTGACTTAGAGTGGTTTTCCATATGAGGGAATTTCAATACTTCGTGTCGAAGTAATTGACTTAGGTATACATTTTTAATAAAAGTAGTAAATAGACCACATAAGGAAACATTCTTGTGCTTGGCCTTTTTCTACAGTACCTACCTTAAATTTTACTAGAATTGTTCTAAGCTTTTCTATATTGACTGCACTTTTTTATTTGTATGTGTTGTTTCACAAGATTGTCTGAATATATTTTGTTAATCGGTTGTTATTTCGTCATTTGTCAACGCACAAACATCTAACAGAAATCCTAGAAATGCAAGTTTATAATGTGTTTACTGCATTCAGTCTAGACACTATATATTATATACTAGCTGACCCGGCAAACATTGTTTTGGATTATGACATGATGGGGAAAACCTTTCAAACCATTAAGCACAGAATGATAAAAGTATGACTGCAAATAGAAAGTCGTACAGTGTATAGAAAAACACACTTTCGATATTTTCCAATTTTCCGGCTGTCCCTTTGGATTTTTCCGAATTTTCTTTTATCTAAACCACCTCGGGAGTAAGGCGAACAAAACAAAAAAAATCATCCAAATCGGTCCAGTCGTTCTCGAGTTTTTGCGTTACTAACACACGGTGAGTGATTTTTATATATACACAGATTATATTGCTTAAATAATGTGCAATCATTTATCCAAAATGAATAATTGGGCCAGTCAACAGCGTGTTTCTTGTGTTAACCAATTCGTCAAAACTAATTTTGTGATTTCAACCGAACGCGCCTCTTGCGAGAGAACAATGCGGGCATTAAAATTCGGACGAAAAGCCCAATGGGGTGGAAATGCCGAAAACGTCATAGGTACCTGGGACATTAGAAGAATTAACAAATTCTCAACATTCTGTTACATACAATAGGTACCTAACTATTGTTTCTTTTACTAAGCGGTACAAACTTATTTTCGTGAACAAACTTTGTTGTCAATCATGGATTTGGAGTACTTTTTCTGCCAAATTACCCAAAGTATTATTTGAATAACTTCGCATTTTTCCTTGAAGAATTCATTAGTAAACGCAGTATATAACACAGGCAAAGTTGTGGTATAAGCGTTACATGTTTTTCTTCTAATAAATTTATAAAAAAGGCCACGCTCCACAACTCAGGAATGCCAGTTGATCCAATATAACTTCCAATAGATTTGAGTACAGCTATTATTATGTGCAATTCTCATGGAATGATCACCCAATTTTCGGTTAAAAAATGCCACCTTTAGATGTATCAAAGGCCGTTGTAGTCTACGGTTTACAGTCACAACTAACTTTTCCAGTTTGGTGATGCAGGAAGTAATGGCAAAACAGATATGTGTTTTGTGTCTGCTATCATATACCATGGAATTGTGGGTAGACAGAGTTATTAGCACTTGATTGGAACTATAAGTCTGACTTAAATTAACAATTTCGCCTAGCAACCATATGACGTCTTACGTTGCAACTTCTATTAGATAATGACGGAACATCAACAGTCATAGTTGACCTTTTTGTTTAGCACCCTTTGGAAGGAACCAGGACAGTGTGTAAATTGTTTCCGGAAATGTTTTAGAAATGTAAGCACACTGGGCCATAAATACCGCCACTACCTCTTTTATTTTTTATAGCACTTAAACATTTCTTTTGTATAATCGATTACCTTTTAATTTGATACCCAACCAGTTCATGTTTAGTTTTTTCTTTGAATATAAAACAACAGGAAGGAGTCTGGTCTTTTATTGGCCGTACTTAAAAGTGCGACTGAAATCGCCATATGCAACCTCCCAAGTATGACTCATTTGTGGTAGTTTATTCATGGTAGTTGTCAAATAACGTGATCATAGGGGTATAATTTTTGCATTTTAATTGTATAAAGCCTTAGTCAATGCGTACTTATTTTCAGATAATGTTTATTTACAAGCTGGTTGGTAATTAAAATTAAAATATTGACTGTCCTGAACTGCCGGCAAAACTTAACTTTCATATACCTGATATAAGAACGAGAAATGGTCTCACATTTGTTAATACTTGTCCTAGGACAAATTCCTATAAAAATTCATCACTTTTGCAAGCACTGCATCATACAATCTTATTAATAATCAAATTGACATATTCCACTGTGACTTGAAAGGTTTTTCTAAGGATTTGTTTTATACTGTAAGTTTATTGTAATCTTAGGTTGATTTTCGACTGTATAATAGAAATTATGTTTGAGTTAGTTCTAAATATGAAATTGTAGAATTTCTATAATTGGGCTTCCTGTCTGTTAGAAATAAACAAATTTAAGAAAAATTAAAATAAATAAATTTGTTAAAACTCCAACTTATTCTATATTTATCACCATATAAATTTTGCGATTGTAGCAGAAACTCGTTAAATTAATGTTAATGTGAATATATTTACATAATGTTCTTTTATTTAAATTTGTTTAATACAAATAACGACAATTTTTAAACTCCGTAAAACAATTATAATATAATAATAATAAATAATAATTTATTTAATTCATATATATACATTCCAATAAGCTAACCTAATAGCTTGTCTAGGCATTAATATACCGGGTGATTTTATAATCAAGACTGACGCAAAACCTAACCTGCTAACTTCGAATTTGACATAGACTTACAGTGACACCTACATATTATTCATATAACAAATATTTCATAAGTAGCTTGATGGAAAAACATTTATAATCACCCGATATAAATGTGTAGAAATACATAAAATGTTGATCCTTGATATATAATAAACCCATAATATATCCTTTACAAACAGTACGCCAGTGTCAAACGGAAACAACTATCCGACATATGCAACCTCTATTCTCGACGCAACCTCATCTGCTAAATGCTCCTTCCTGTTGTTTTATATTCAAAGAGTTTTTTAAATAAAAAAATCTGGTGTGATACACGCACACAACTTCCTTTTACAGTGATCTTATATTGGCCAAAAATTTGATTTTAAATCTTTAAGCATTTGTCAAAAATTTTAAAAAATTACAAATTCTACAAAAACGGTGCAAAATAGAGCGTTAGGTGAAGAGACAAATTTTCTCTAGAATTTTAAGCTGAATTTAAAAATGTAATAATATACCGGGTGTTCTATTTAAAATAGGAGTTAATAAAAGAAATAGAAAAGAAAACAAAAGAAACCCAGTTTAGAAGTATTCAACTGGAAAATCACCTATCTCACATCAATACACATTAAAAATGTAATAAAAATGAGAAGTTTGAAAAAAATCGTTAGAGCCGTTTTTGAAAAAATCGAAAAAAACTGAAAAATCACAAGTGTAAACACCTACTTCCGGTTATGCGATTTTCTTCAAAAGCTTGCTGTCGCATCTACATAGTACACAAAACTTATATATGAAGTTGCAACGCCATACCTCTTTTCGTTTTTGAGATATTCTGTTCACAGACAGACAGACAGACAGACACACAGACCAATGAAAAAAAAATATGTTTTTTGGGATCAGGGGACTCTAAAACGTAAAGATCTGTTGAAAACTCAATTTCGAATTTTTGGGGTGAATCCAATACTTCCTTTATTGTAAAAGGAAGTAAAAATTAAAGTTCGCCATTTTGGATTCAATGACGGTCAATTATCACTTTATTTTATTAGATTATAAGTTGCAGTATATGCGCGATATAGAATATGAAATAGATATTATGGTTTTTAAAACATATTTACTTTATTTATATTTTAAAATAATAACTTATCCCCAAATAGCCCTTTCGCTCATCCCAGTCGCGGGTCCCAGCATAAGGAACAAAATGACACCACCCTCAATACTCAATCACAAAAATGCACACGAGATATCAAAAATTGTAGTTAGAATATCAACTATTAGATTACAGGTGTTGTTTATGTTGGCAGCAATTGCTAGTTGAATTTATTATTGTTGTAACTTAGAAATAACAACTTGAAAACAATTCTCGCTATTTGTTTGGCCGTAAAATATTCTGCATCTTTAATTTGTACCATACCCACTAACAGGAATTGGTGATTTCGACATCTTTGACGTTTGGTACACGCCCACTAATTCGACGTTTTGGACATTTTCGGCGATATGTCCACTCACAGGATTCGGTGTTTTGTCCAGGCTAACTAATTCGGCGATTTGTCCATTTTCGGCGATATGTCCACCGACAGAATTCGGCGTTTTGGGCATTTTCGGCGTTTTGTCTACTCAAACGAATTCGGCGTTTTGGGCACGATTCGGCATTTTGGGCATTAAAATACGATTCGGCGTTTTGTCCATTCGGCGATATGTCCAGGTCCCACAAACATTAGCAAATGGTGAAAAAATACCTCGTGTGTGGCTAATTTATTCCATTAAGTTAAATTGCCTTTTTTGCTTTTGTTGCAACATTTTTGGGACCAAAAATATTCAGTTAACAGATGCTGGTTTTTCAGATTGGAAACATCTTTCTAATAATTTATCCAGACACGAACGATCAACTGATCATATTCAAAATTATAAATTATGGACTGAATTAGAAAAAAGATTGAGTACTTACACAACAATCGATCACCAAGAACAACGTATTTTTAATTTGAAACAACAATATTGGTGTAATGTTTTAGAACGTATTGTTGCAATTATATTATTATTGGCAGGACAGCGTTTAGCATTTCGTGGGTTATCCAATAAATTATTCGAATCAAACAATGGAAACTTTTTGAAGACGGTTGAAACATTTGCAAAATTTGATGCAGTTCTTTCGGAACATCTAAAAAATATTCACATCAGTAAAATTTCACATAAACGTATGCCTCATTATTTAGGAAATAGATTACAAAATGAATTGATCTCACTTACAGCAAATAAAATCAGAGAACAAATTAGGGAGTTAAAAGCAAAATATTATTCAATTATTCTAGATTCAACCCCAGACTCAAGTCATACCGAACAAATTTCATTCGTTGTTCGATTTGTTATTATCAAATAATAACACGGTTGAATTAAATAAACGTATATTAGAGAAAATACATAAACTGAAGAGTACAGCTAAAATATACAGACTAACTTAAAATACTAGCAACCTCGCTCAACAGCCTTCGAGGTGCCCCTTCTCGCTACCCCAATAAATCAGCCCTGCGCACAATGCAAAATGGGCAAAAGTTTCTACATCCTCCGGCCGCGAAATTATGTACTACTTAATTCTAAAGGATATAGAAGCTGTATTGGGCGCCTTAAAATTGTTCCGTTCGCACACTTTACGTAGCACGCACGCACCTTCCCGTCGCGTCCTAAAATAGCTTCTGCCACTATGCCTAATTTCCACAAAAGTCGACGTTTGTCAACCCCATGCACTAGCACAACATCGCCCTCTTTCACTGGGCACTCGCGCACATTAACGTTGTGATGGGCTCCTCTTAGTAACTGCAAATAGTCCTCTCGCCATCTTTTCCAAAAGTAGTCCAGTGCCCTAGTTCTTTGTTTCCACTGCTTTCTTAGCGCATCTCCTTTGACATTCCCGTTTATGGATGGTATGGTAGTTAGGCCGGGGCCTAACAAGAAATGTGCCGGTGTCAATGGTAATGGATCCGTATGTTCACTGCCGATGTACGTCAGTGGTCGTCCGTTAATTGTAGCTTCAATTTCTGTAATAAGAGTGAATAATTCATCTCTGTTTAACAGAGATCGTCCTATAGTAGCCTTTAAGGCATCCTTCACGCTTTTAACAAGCCGTTCATAGAAACCACCATGCCAAGCAGCTCTCTCGGCTATGAACTTCCAACTGATCCGACGCTGGTTTATAAATTCGGATATTTCTTGACTGTCTATTATATTACTCAATTCTTTAAATTCTGAGGACAGCCTTTTAAATGTTTTCGCGTTATCTGAGTAAATAATCCTTGGTATACCTCTACGTGCAAAAAAACGTTTCATAGCACAAATACTGGCTGCGACATCCATGTTTAAAACGAGCTCCAGATGCACAGCTCTTATTACCGCACAGGTAAACAGAAAAATATAACACTTTTGTGTAAGGCCCTTTTCTTTGAAATACAATGGCCCTGCGAAGTCAATTCCGGTTATTTCGAATGGTTTCGCCTGCCCTATTCGATCCTTGGGCAATGGTGCAAAGGGCGCCGATGCTGATTTTCCGTGTAACCTCTTACAAACGACACATTTCGATAACACCGATTTTATTAATTGTCTACCTCGAATTATCCAAAACCGTTTGCGAAGTTCACAAAGAGTGGCATTTACACCACTGTGGTGAACAATTCTATGAATTTTGGTAATCAATAACTTACTCAAATGTGTACTCTTCGGCAAAATGATGGGATGTTTAAGATCGAAGTTTGCTTCTAAATTCTGAAGGCGACCCCCCAGGCGTAACAGTCCGTCCTTGTCCAAAAAGGGTTTTAAAGTCGAAATACTGGAACCGCGCTCGACCGCACCAACTGTCTTCAGATTGTTGACCTCTGAAAGGTAAACCTCTTGCTGTGACTGCCTAAGTACACACCTTTCTGCACTTTCGATTTCGTCTAGCGTCAAATTTCCAATGTTTTTATTGGTTTTGCGTCTGCAATTTCCCGTAAATCGCAATACATACGCCGTTATACGCACTACCCGATCAAAGTCACTATATCTCGTCAATTCTATAAAATTGTCCGCATTTTTAGCATCTGCTTGATTTGTTAAACAACACAGTTTAGTTACTGATGCAATTTGTGGATTTACGTCGTCGATAATATCACCTGGCCATCTATCCTCGTCCTCTCGTAGCCACGACGGACCCTGCTGCCATTCTTCGGAATCCAGAAGAGCGTTGGCGCTAATTCCACGAGTAAGTAAGTCCGCAGGATTCTCGCGACCTGGACAATGGTACCAGCCTTGTATGTTGTTGGACAGCGATTGGATCTCCCTTGTGCGATTAGCAACGTACGGCTTCCATTTGGAGGGATCTCCTTTAATCCAATGTAGTGCGATCAGCGAATCCGTCCAACACACTATCTTGTCAATTTGAGTTGACAGATTTTTATTTATAAAATTTTGCAACCGAGCCGCCAACAATGCAGCAGTAAGTTCCAACCGCGGTAGAGTCATTAATTGATCGCTACACTCTTTCAACGGCGCGACGCGATTTTTTGAACACAATAACGTTACGTTAATTTTACCTTGATTGTTCTTTTCACGTATGTACGCCGCTACCCCATACGCTCGTAGTGATGCATCCGCGAAAATGTGCAGCTGGGTTTCACGCGATTCACAAGATACGAATACGCGACGCGGTACCGAAAAGTCCTTTAGCTGAATTAACTGTTGGCTACATTCATGCCACTCACTCGACAGATCATACGGCAACAAATCGTCCCAACCAATATTTTTTCTCCATACGTTCTGGAATAGCACTTTAAGTTTAATTAAGCAAGGGCCAATTAGCCCCATCGGGTCATACACGCGAGCGATCGTTTGTAACACATGCCGTTTAGTTACCATATTTACAGAGCGTATGTATTCTGCCACACTAGTTAAGTCTACACTAATCCTATCGTTCACACTACACCAATTAATTCCTAACACCTTCTTTACTCCGGTACTATGAGAACCAATCTGTCCGTTTAGATGTTGATCGCTTGTTGTCCACTTACGTAAATTCATGGAAGCCTCCCGGAAAAGCCCCACTGCAAGACATTTTAAATGTTCGGCGAACTTTCTATTATCAACGCTTATCACCAAATCGTCCACAAAGAACCCGTTTTTTAATGTTTGTATCACCTTAGGGTCGCGATCACTATTGTCGGTTAAGTGTTTTTGTATAACTACGTTCAAAAGAAACGGACTGCAAGTAACCCCGAACGTTACCCGTTTCATGCGGTAAGTTTTTAATTCGCCGTTACTGTCATACCACAAAAAACGATGAGCATCCCTTTCGTAGCTTTTCAGATAAATCTGCAAGAACGCCTTCTCTATGTCCGCCGTCATTCCAATCTACCCGAAAATTTAATAATACTTTAACCAAGTCCGGATTCAAATTAGGCCCTTTATCCAAAAGATTGTTCAATGAACTAGCATGTGGTCCATGAGAACTGGCATCAAAGACGATGCGCAACTTGGTAGTTTCTTTATCGTCACGAAATACCGGTCTGTGGGGCATATAATACACGCGGTTGTTAACACTTGAGTTTCTTTCGCTATCACTAACTAACTCTGCGTAGTCATTGTTTATCAGTTCGTAAATGGCACTGTTATATTCGCTTATTCTATTCATAACCGTTAATTTAAATTTAAGCTTTTCGGTACGTACACGAGCGCTAATAAAGTTGTCGTCTTCGATAATAGGTTCATCTTGTTTCCAGGGCAACGCAACTTCGTACCGATCGTTGCACCTTTTAACGCAGTTTCTAACGAAGTTTTCCGAAAAATCCCTTCCTTCGTCTTCTTCGTTCGTTATCCCTATGGTTTCCAAGTCCCATAGTCTTTCAACTGATGGCTCCGTGGTTGAAACTGTAGCATGTAGTACTATTTGTAACGCAACTGTCGTGGCATCTACTGGGGTCGGTCCGTGTAACGTATATCCAAATTTGGTATTAACGGCTACTAGATGATCACTTAGGCGAAGATTCGGTTCAGTAACTATAGACCAATAGTTATCTGCGCCTATCAATAAGTTAATCCCTTCAAACATTAACGACCGATCAGTGTCTTTAGGCACGTAATCCGCTAACTGTAAATGTTTATACTCTGCAACACTTTCACTTGGAATGTTTAAATTGTCCATACAAATTTCCGGCACTTCCACGGCCTCAATCGTTAATTTTTCATCCGTATATTGTCCCTTCAAAGTTATTAACACGCGATTATAAAGATTTGATGGTACCGGCCCATTGTTCCCGAAAGCGGCGATACTAACGCGATGTTGCCCTACTACTGGTAACCCTAAAATTCTTGAGACGTTTTCTTTTATAAAAGTAAGCTGGCTACCACCGTCAAGCACTAAGCGGATTAGTTTCATAGAAGCACTTCCGTTACTCGCGTAAACACAGGCAGTTTGTAGTAACACGTCTTTCTTTATGTTTGTCATCAAACTTGACACAGATGAGGTCGGCCCACTGCCGGCACTTGTTTCCGTAAGATTTATTGTTGGTCCAGTTTTGCCCAGATTAACCCATGCTGGGTCGCACAATGTGGTAGCGTGTCTTCCTTTGCATTTCCTACAACTCAAGTATCTGTTTCGGCAAAACTTTGAACTATGGGATCCTTTTGTACATCGATAGCAGCGTCCACTGGCCCTCATCATTTCTTTCTTACGTTCCAAGGAAACATCTGCATCGCACCCCTCGGTCGGATGTTCGCCTTTGCAAAAGAAACAGTTATTTATAGCTTTATTTTGGGTCGCTAATAAACTGGACGCAGTTCCCTTGTAACTCGGTTTCTTGGAAGCTTCCGGCACCTTTCCTCTAAGATCTCCATCCGGCTTCAACGCCTGCTCTAAAGCTTCCATTTCATTCTTGACAAACCTCAATAAATCACTCACTTGCCGATCGGCGTCTTCTTCTGTCGAGGCGGCACCTGACGCATTAGAACCACTTTCTTGGTGATCTAAAACTTTGCCCTTTGTTTGTCTATAAAATCCTAGACGCAATTCCGTGGGTAACGATTTCATCAGGCTTGATTTTATGATGATGTTATATTGTGACTTCGAAACCTCCAGGATCGTTAAAGCACGCATAGCTGACGTAATCAAATTATAATTTTTGCGTAATGTAACTACGTCGTTTCTGGATTTCACTGGTTCAATTTTCATTATACTGTCGAAATATTGCTCGATCAGCCGTTCAGCGTTTCCGAACTGCTCCTTTAGGATACTCAGGGCTTCCTCGTAAAAAGCTCCCGACGGTGGAAATCCCTCTATTGTCTCTGCTGCCTTGCCTGTCACAGACATCCTTAAGTAGTTGAATCTATCTCCATTATTCAACTGATGGTTTTCGTGAACGTTAGATTTGAATTGCTCCCAAAAAGGAATCCAACCCTTTGGACTGCCGTCGAATTTCACCAATTCCAATCGTTGCAGCTTGACTACGGGATGAGGTCGTGCTTCCTCCCGCGTTTCGTTTGTTGCATGTCGCTCATTTGCCCCAACTAGCATGGCTTCTGTGTGTGCTCTATCTAACATTTTTAATCTAAACTCAAGCTTAGACATCGTAGTTACCGCGACCTCTTCATACTCCATCTGCTTCTGAACATGTTCTCGGATTTTTTCCTATTATTGATGTGACTGGTGAGGGTTTATACGATTTTGTAATAAAACTTTTGCAAGATTTTAATATGGATATCTACAATATGCGTGGACAGGGTTATGATAATGGTGCAAATATGCGCGGAAAACATGTAGGATTGCAACGCCGAATTTTAAATATCAATCCTCGAGCAATGTTTGTACCTTGTGCTGCTCATACCCTAAATCTAGTGGTTAATGATTCTGCCAATGTTACCTTGCAAACATCGGAGTTCTTTAATCTTATACAAGAATTATATACATATTTTTCTTCTTCCCCATATAGATGGAATGTACTTAAAACTAATGTACTAAATTTCACATTAAAAGCTGTTAGCTCAACTAGGTGGGAAAGTAGAATTAAAGCTATTACACCTCTGCGATATCAATTAGGGAAAATTTATGATAGTCTAGAAGAACTTGTAAATGACAAATCACGCGACATTAACACCAAACAACAAGCCCAAGCATTGGCCTTAAAAATTAATAGTTTTAAATTCGTTTGTTCTGTAATTATTTGGCATGATGTTCTGTCTAAAATTAATTCCGTCAGTAAGAAGCTTCAAGGTGTGAATACAAATCTAAAAGATTGTTCAAATGCGTTAAAAAATTTAGTAGATTATTTGGAACAGAAAAGAAATGACCACAGTTTTGAAGCGTTTATAGAAGAGGCGAAAATACTTGCTACAGAAGAACTTGATATAGCAACGGAATTTCCCCCAACTAATATAATTCGTCCACGTCGAAAAAAAAGACAATTTGATTATGAAACCCCTGATGAGCCTATACTTGACCCAAAGTTGAATTGTAAGATTAATTTTTATTTTACTATTTTGGATACCGCCAAAGTATCTATACAGGAACGTTTTGAACAATTACAACGTTACAGTGACAATTTCAAAGTGATTTATGAATTTCCTATTATGGACGATAATTCAATGAAGAAACACTGTACAGATTTATCCTTAAAATTAGAAGACACTGTCAGAAAAGAGGCTGATGTAAACGCCGTAGAATTAAGTGATGAATTAAAAAATTTAAAATTACATTTCCAATCTGTTGAAACACCATCTAAAATTCTCAACTACATGTTACAAATAATTTACTTGCGACTTTCCCAAATACAGCAATTGCCTTAAGACTTCTACTGTCTTTACCTGTCTCAGTTGCGTCAGCAGAAAGGTCTTTTTCAAAATTAAAAATAATTAAAAACTTTTTACGCTCGGCCATGAAGCAAGAAAGATTGTCAGATCTTTCTATTATATCTATAGAGAGAGACTTGGCAGAAGCAATTGATGTCAAGAACCTTGTGATCACTTTTGCGTCTGTCAAAGCTAGAAAAGCTAAATTCTAAGATATTAAACTTTGTATTTGTTTTGTTTTTTTTTTGTTTTTGTACAATTTTATTTTATAGGAGTATTTCTTTTTATTTTTATAAAATTGTTATTAATAATTTTTTTAACGTAAATATATTTTTTAATTGCTTGGAGGGGGGGGCGGCTATTTTATTTTTCACGCAGGCGGCCAAGAAGCTAGGAACGGCCCTGACCATCATCAACTTCATTTTTTTAAATATGGTCCTTATTTTCTGATGTCAAATTGTAGAAGCGTTTGCAACCAAACTTACAAAGTAAGTGGTTACTATGATCGCTGTGTCTGTGTGTCTGTCGCACGGTTCCCGTTAAGGCAGAATACAACTGATGGTGGATTCCTATGTATTTTTGTCCCCTGAATCCGAATCCACCACTGGCTTTTCGATATCTCAACTCGTTTTCGAAATATTCGACTTTAATGTTCGAATTTTCACATTTTAGGCTTTAATATCAATTTTATGTAGTTTTCTCTCCTGATTCCAAATATGTCACTCATTTCACGATATCTTGAATAGTTTTCGAGATATTTGATTTTTTAAAAATCCGAATTTTCTTTATTTTGTTAATTTTTAAATATAACTTAACGTTGCTTATGAGTGAACCTTGTTTAGTCACGTGATTAACAGATAAAAAAAAATATTGCATGGGAGAGAGAGAGAGAGAGAGAGTTTTCGAAAATTGAGTGGCATATTCGGAATCAGTATAAAAATCTAAATAAAACAGATATATTTTCTGATTCCGATTATGCAATTAATTTTTCCGGTGAAATTTTGTAAGTTTGGTTTTCAGCCGTACATGCGCGGCTAAGTTTTTTTTTATTCTAAATTCAACAATGTACCATACATTATGCCAAATTTAACCAAATTTGTATTTCTTACTATTAACGAGATCCCCATACTGGCCCCTCTTATCTTGGACACGCTGTATTCTTTATGAAGCATAAATAAGTATAGAACAAGTAGCGTTAGTTACTTTTGTTTGCTCACATGTTAGAATGAATGATACAAGTGCGTAAAGCTGCTCTCTAGTCACGAACGGGTCATAATTAAAACATGAGCGGAGCGAGTGTTTTAATATCTGCGATTGACCAAAGATGTATCCTATAATATTTTATCTCCAATAGAATCTATGAAATACAGTGAATATAAAAAATTACGTTAAATGTCAATTAGGATTACTATATTACATAATAGTCTATTACACAACAAGTTTAGAAAAGTCAAGTTTTATTAAACGAATATACCTTGATTCAGTATGAGCAAGCGAAGCGAGCGAATAATTTAAAAAGCTATATAAGTTTAGTAAAACTACTTTTCTTATGAAGTGTATATACTATTTTTTCGCATTTTGTATTATTATTTATAAACAAACATTTACATAAAAGTATTATACCAAATATTATATATTATATAATATTATACCATATAATATGTCAAATTCGAGGTTAGCAGGCTAGGTTTTGCGTTAGTTTTGACACAAAACCTAATCTGCTAATCTCGAATTTGACAGTGACATTACCATATAATACAGTGATATTTCTATGCTCCAAAGTGCCACTTTATTAATCGATTTTGAATTTAGTGAAATAGCACATTATTTAACAAAATGCGAAAACAGGTTTGTCTTGATAAGAAAAGAAGTACCTTTCGCAATTAAAATAGCACTTGAAAAGTGTGACATTTCTTAATGGTATTGAAATAGTTACCTAACAAATAAGTCTATTAATGAGGGTGATTAATAAGTGAGATATTTGTTGAGATTATTAATCACCCCTTCACCCACGAGTTAGTTAAAATATTTTTCCGTTGATCATATCTTATTAAATTGGACAAAATCAAATTTTATTCCCTGATAAAAATTTTAACTTAAAGTGAGAATAGAAAATCATTCGTTAATAGAGGTCATTAATAAAAAACTTCCTATACATTAATAAAACATATAAATAGACGATTAACAGAAAATAGTTATTTAACAAACAAGTATGTTAATGAGAACGATTAATAATCGAGACATTTTAATTGTAGAGATTATTAATCCCCGATTAACACACGAGTTAGTTACAATATTTTTCCGTTGATCGTATATTATTAATTTGAAGAAAATCTAATTTTATTCAATGAAAAGAATTTGACACTTAAAGTTTAGACAATGGTACTTTTGATTACCTATACCAAAATCGTCTATTAATAAAAAATCATTCATTAGTAGGGGTTATTAATAAACGATTTTTAATAATCATTCATTCATAGACGTTTTTCTATACATTAATGAAACCCATAAATAAACGATCAACGGAAATAGTATATTATACATCAAGGTAGCGAAGCGCAGTATTATAACCTGAGCGCATATTAGATACTGAGCGCGCAGCGCGAAGTATCTAAAGCGAGAAGGTTATAAGACGATTCGCTACCGTGGTGTATATACTATTTTTTGCACTACCAAACAGCTTAAACCCAAATTCCCAACAAATTTCGAAAATATTTTAACTGTCAACCTGACAATACAGCTCTTTAAAACGTCAAAATTAAAATAGTCATATTTGGTAACTTAGCAATTTAATAGTTACCACGGTGAAAATTGTTTATTTTACTTTCTCTCCCTTGGTGGAGAAAATCAACTTCACAACCTAAAAATAGACCAATAACGATGCGTTCTGAGACTAGTAGTGCAAAAAATAAATTAATGCATACTTGGCTTTCATATTATTTTCATTACTACGGTAACACTAGAATGGAACTTTATTGAACCATTTGATTGAAATTGGTTCACACTTACCACTTATCTCATTCCATTTCTTCTTTTTATTTTTAATCTCATAAAGCAAAAAAATATAAATCCTTTATTTGTAGAAATTTTTCCAACATTTTGTAAACTAAAAAAAGTGTGTTTAATAGTGTCCAACTACGGTTTTTATTTTAAAACTATAGGCAATGATTTGAAAACGTCAATCCAAATCAAAAATTCAATCAGGTATAGTCTTCTTAGACAATCTATAACTTTTTTCTTTTCAATTAAATAAAATGAAGGAATGCTACTTGCAAGAATTGGTACGCCATGACCGTTTTATGAAAAATAGCAGTAACACTACACTACATCTTTTTTATTAACCATTTCTCTATTTGATATAGTCTCTGAGATTATGTTGTTACAGGGGAAATCGGTATTAAGCTTCAGGGCATTGACTGCATAAAATTCTGCTACCTGGGAAATAAAATAGCGCCTCTCGGCCCCCGTTAAACAGGAAGATTCGTAACTTGTGCCACTGTTTTGATCAGTAAATTAAATAGACAATTCGAAACTACACAAGCAAAATATATGCCCTAACTATGTTACAAATGTCCCTGTAACAGGAGTTTTGCCTGCTGCTTGTCGGGAAGGGAGTGGTTCGATACAATAGGCGTAGTTAGGGTGATGTTCTGGTAAATTGGTTAATTATGTTAAAAGGGGCGCCACAGACTTTAAAAATATCTTTAAGAGATCTCTTGAAACCTGAAGTGGGGAAACAGTCTTTCGGATTATTAACAGCGACGTGCTATGGCCCAGCTTGGCGCCTCCACGGACTTACCTTTTTACTTTTCTCCTGCAGGTCGCTAATCCCTTAGCAAAAAGAAATACAATGGAACGTCGCATTCAATCTCAATGAAGAATGAAAGATTAATTTAACCTGCCTATAGTCATTTTAAATATATTGCTATGTTACGATTTCGCATAAATATAAATAAAGGTTTAAAACTAACAGCTTATGAATTAAGTAATTTAATTATAAATGGACTAACTAAAGCAAAAAGATTACTCTCTGGTGAATTTGTAAAGATCATGTATTGACCTCTTATTAGAAAAGATAATCTGAAACAGAATTATATAGGTCATGCGTTAAAAACTTTGATTTCAAAGAATTAACCTATGCAATAGTTGAGCTGGCGCTTTGAATTTAGCATAAAATGAAACTATAAAGCCTTATTGAGCTATTAAAGTTAATAGATTTATTTAATAAGATGTGTTGTATCCTATTAATGCAAAGCCAGGCGTTGAATTATACCCAGAATTGGGATTCATTGAAAATACCTGCCGACATCCCAAATAGTTTGTCCGCGCAGTGACAGTTGCAATCTGAAAAAGCATCTTATTAGTAAAATATAGCAAATAATGTATTGAAATAGTTTCACTTACCTGAGTTAGGATGGCAATCTATAGCAATCTGAACTAACGTAAAATTTCGAAAAATGTTTTATTAGAAAAGTCAGTTATATCCTAAAAATAAAAGACTTTAAAGGTTGCGTTGACAGCAGTTTTTGTTAATGAAATCAAAGGAGCTGTTACTTATAACCAATTACAGTGGCTATATACAAGACAGTGTGGCCATAGGGATGTCTTCGCCGCTATTGGTCGACGCGAATATCCGCCATTAACAGGCAAAATATTTAGTTACTTTTAATTTGTTCTCAAAGAGGTTGGTAGAACCTGTTCATTTGGTTATGGAAGAAAATAAAACCTTTCAAATCTGACAATTGTAAATTGTCAGTGTCAAATAATTCATTAGCGTCGCAAGCGGGTCAAATTTTATCATCTATTGCCCTGAAAAACTAATATTCTGCACAGTATTTAAATGTGACAATTTATAATTATGCTATTGTTGTAATAGTACAAGATGCGTTCGACTTGGAATATATGATAAAGAGATTACATCGGTGCTACGATGAATGGGGCCTTAGCATAAGTTTATAGGAAACGGAGTATTTAGTAGTCAACTCGAAAGCACAATATGAAGTCTTAATAAATGAAGATGTCGCAGTAAGACAAGTAGAAAGGTTTAAATACCTCAGTGCTGCAATACAATCGATGGAAAAGGTTTGGGAACAGAAGAGATCAGAACTCGAATAGTACAAAGTACCTACTTAAAATCAATTTGATGGGACATTAATATCTCTAACAAAAGCAAAAAAAGAATAGGTAAAGTAATGGTAGAGTCGGTGCTATGTTATGGCAGTGAGGTATGGATTGTAACAGCGGAAATGAAACGAAGACTAAACACAGTTCAAATGGACGAAAAAGCGCAAAGGTATCGAGACTAGATAGAGTGACGAACGAGGAAATAAGACGCAGAATGGAGGCACCAGAATCAGTTGTGGACAGAATTGGAGAATGGAGGAGACGACGTGGCTTATGCAGATCTTTAAATGGTGGCCGCCGGTTAAGAAAAAAAGAGGTAGACCACGCAAACCGCGGAATGAGGGTATTCGGAGAGCCATGGAGGAACCTGGAAGAAGACCAAGCACAGAACAGGGAGGTTTGGAGACAGGGAACAGGAAGACGGCATTTAGCTGTAAACTACCATAACTGAAACCGGTTTAAACTTCATGTAACACCTTAAACCACTACGAACGAACGCCAATGAGAAATGTCAATGTCCACAAATAACACTGCACGTGTAACTAACATCAACTAGTTAAAATAACTAGCGCCAAAATAATGACCACACAAAAACGTTAGATTATTTCGAAAGGCACTGTATATCTCTACGCTCAAATTTGCCTGTTAATGGCGGCCAACAATCGTATGGCCACACTGTCTTGTATATAGTCACTGTATAACCAATTGGCCGGTATGGCGATAATAACGGTTATGCGTTATTGATGTAAAAAAGGCGAAACTTTTTTCAGCAAGCTAGGTTAGATAGTCTCAGCTCTTTCGAATTTAATTGTTTGAGCGGTTATTGGGCATTAAATACGCACCTATTGTAAAAGTGTTAATTTAGAACGTATTATTAATTACCACGCACTGTGTAGTGATTTAGAATCGTGTAAAAGTAAAATAAAACAATGTTGAAACGAGTCGTCGAACTAGATGCATTCAAAACAATTTAATAGCAGTTTACTGAGTAGTCAAGGTCAACAATGGGGTAGCATGTCCGAATTCAGCCCACCAAGACATCTACAAGCGTTTCAGAAAAATTGGAGATACGCTATGAAGCGTAGATTCGCTGAGAGCAGCAGCATTACAGTAAGCAGCAGCGCAGTATCGAATCGTGAGTGCGTTATAGTTAATTTCTATATAGAAAAAAAACGTAAAAAACTAGAGTTCAGACATTAAAAAAGGCATTTTATTGATAAAATACGTAAGTATAAGTATACTAACATTTTCCTTGTAACAATTGCTTTGTTTTTTTGTAAACGTCAGCAACTAAACGTAACAGCTTATGTCTAAGCAGTTGTTTACAGTATTATATTTTACTAAAAGTTAAAACCAAAGCAATTTGATTTGTTGATTAAAAATAGGAATCTACATAGCGACCAGATTATTAATGAATTTCAATTATGTCGATGTGTATACTCATGTTTTTATTTACTTGACTAATAAATTAATGTTTTTGCCCTTACGTGTGGTTGATTTAATTGAGTGTATTCAGATAACTCGTATTGCATTAACTTTACATTATAACAGCAGTCTGAGATAAGAGTTTGATTAAAGCAATTAATTCTAACACATGCTCAAAAAATGATAACGTAAGTTACAGATTCATTTAAAAATATGAGAGAACACAGAGATTAAGTTTTTATTAAGTATACGCTATCATGTAATAGCGAGATCATAGCAAGTATTGGTGACCTACGGCGTAAGCTTGTAAAACCTTAAAACACAGCAATATATAACACACAAGGATTAACTGGTCAAAGTTTGTCAATACTCCTATATGACGTCATAAGGGGTTTACATGTTGCTAAAAAGAAATAGCTATTGATTCTTGTCAAAACATTTATGTATAATAATAATAATGGTGAGGCACTAACACCCCATGAAGGAGCTGTATATGTATCTTAAATCATTTAAAAACCAAAGTTCATGAATAAATCACGGCTTTGTTCAGTGTCTTTGGAGAGCGCCACTATCTATTTAATCTGTTCGCATACACTTTAAGTGGTAGTATCGAAATTAGCTATTAAATATTATAACACAGTACCTATCTATGATACTAGCGGCTGCTTGACTGATGTCCGTAAAGCGCCATTGATTCTGTCGCATAAAAACCTCTGGTAGCTTGCAGGTCAAATCGGGAGAAATTGGCGACAGCGTAAACATGGGTTCCAACGAACAAGGAGGTGATTTCCAATCAGGAAAGTGGTGTTGAATTCTCAAGAAAAGAACAACAATACGTGCAATATAATGGGAGTTTCAGCAAACGCTCTTCCCCTAATAAACTTTTGGGCACAATGGAATTTCCAGGTTATTCCGCCTACAACGATTTGAAGAGAGCGTCTTACGGTAAAAAATTCTCGCCCACTTATACACAACTTAACCCTTTGAATGGTCACCACCCCTAAGCGGGAATTTACTCGCAACTGAACTTGACAAGCGAGCACTCGTTTTGCCCAATTTACTTCTGGTAATTGACTGGAAAAATTTCAGCTCTGTCGAATTTCGACGAAAAATAGGAGATATCAGATGATCGAATCGCCATTGGTGCTTTTAAAAGATCTTGCTGGCCGGGATTGGTGAGGCCGGGCTTTAGCAAGTCATTGGCTGGGGAGGGCTAGGCCTCCCAACCAGGGTTGATAAAAATTACGATCTTTAGAAAAAACCAAAAGATTTTTATTCATTTAAATTGAATTTTTTAGATTTATATCAAACGTTTACCTTTTTTCTTATTTTTCTTTATTAATGTCAGTTTATGAAAATGCATACATGCACGAAGTAACGGTGTGTACCAGAATCAGTTTTGTAACCGCTTTAAATGTAAATCCCTACTAAAATATTTAAAAATTTCGACATTTTCCTATACAGCAGAATGGACGATTTGTCTGTATTTTATCAGTAACTGTTTTATGTGACCGATAAAAAAACAGCAAAGTACATTAACCTTCTTTTATTATGTAGTTTACAAAAATCTATAACTGTTGTACTACACCTTACTTTTGTTTCAAGGTGTATTTTAGAAGTTTTTAGCATTTAGTAATACAGTAATTTCTACCCGTTAATCCGAAATTCAGTTATCCGAAATTCACCGTAATCTGGAGCATCACCTGCGTCCATATAAGGATAGCGCAATCCGAATTGGGTTAACCAATTAGAAATTTTGCAGATTACAGCAAATTTTCGTTTAGGGACGGTGCATGCACATTGTTTGGTCGTTCGTGAATGCCAATGCATGTTTTGATTAACAATGGTGCCGCTTACCAAACGTTATCATTATGCGATAAAGTGGCTAAAGTAGACGGAATTCAACAATGCGGAATTACGATCAGGAACATACTAAAACAAAAGCAAGATGAGGTAAAACGGTAAGATAAGCATTAAAACGTTTGTCATCGTAATTAAAAAACAAAACAATTTAAAACATACTAAAATTAGATTTTTTATTTCATAGTTTTTAATTTGTAATATCCAACTAATAATACGCACATACATATTCCGGTTATTTCTTAGTAAAATACGTTTTGCCGTTTTATTTTACTCGTACTCTCTTAGAAAACTCTATTACGTTTACTGTTTTATCACGCACTTATTTATGATGTCAAACCTTGAATCAGCTGAAACGCAGGAAACATATGACACTGGCGTTGATATTTTGACTCTTAATTGCTCGGTAGTAATTAAACATACTCGAATTCATTAATGAATACAGTAATCCTGATATTTCCATGCTACGAATTGGGCTGGTTTTAAATTGATTCGAATTATCGGGCAACAACTGTATTACCTATACTCATATTGTTACAATACGACAGTTTTCTGCTTAAATAAAACTTTGTTTAATTATCAATGGTTGAAGATCACTTTTTCTTGTGTCATATTTTTAAATAACATTGGCAAAATATAAAAACTATTATTTAAATCGGCTCAACCCTGCCCCCAATAAACTATCGTCAACAGTTATACCTATAAGACATGGATGCTGCTAGAATATAATAATAAATTTGAAGATACTTTAATTTAATTTGTAATGTGTACACCCATTTGACACATTCAATTTTTTGAGTAATATTTTGTTTAATTTGTAAAAATTTGATTTTTATTTATTTAACTTCTATAATTTTGGATAAGCCCAGATGGCACTTAGCGTTACTGTTAATGTTCTTTTTACTAGCTTTTTTGCGTCTTAGCGGCGCCGGAAACATACTTTTACATAGTCACACCTGCGATAACAAACTTCTCCGAATGTAACCTAAATGTGCTCGTAAGCATGCCGTTTGATATTTGATTCTTTGGGGAAACGGAATGCTTTGTTAAGACGACAGTCGAAATCAATTTGTTATTGCAACACAATTGAAATTTTAAATCGACGAAATTGTGTCCCAAGAAAGGGCCCGTATCTACTGCATTTTTCCTTACCATCATCCGAATTGATACTATTTTACATTGGTACAATAAAATGACCTAAATATGCGCATATTGAAAAAATACGCGCTCTGTATATTAAATGGGTATTTAAATTTCACACTGAACGTGAATTAAATTTCCAACTCATTGTTTTATGGGTTTCTATGCTGAAAGTGATTTTTACTTCATTCGTGTTGAAATAGTTGTTCCTTCATTATCTTCCAAAAGTTGTCTTTTTATTTCTTAATGTTTGGTAATACGTTGTGCAACGTGTCATATCGATTTTGAGCCAAAACACTATTTAGTGGTTGAGCATGTGTATTAAATGGGAGGAAAGCAAAACTTGTTAAGGGTCAGTTGGTTTCAGTTTTCCTTGGTGTGTAGAGTAGGGTAGTACGTTTCATTCATCTTCCTGTGAGTGGTTTCTTTGTTTTAAGTGCCTTTGTGTATGTGTTCTTACCCTTTCTGTAACGTGATGCGCATGAACGCATTAATGGGTGAACTAAAAAAACCTACCCTCATTGCCCAACCTGAACCTGTATAATCATGGTGTAGACCCAGATTTACCAGTGTATAGTCGGGAATCTTGCCTGTCAAAATACGCTTTTAAAATGATGGGGTGTGGACTCGAAGAGATAATTTAAAATAATGTACACTATCTGGAATTACCTTGTGGATATAAATATGGAGGGCTCCATTTTTGTGATAGCAAGAACAAAACTAAATCCGATTTCTTTATTACTGAAAATTGATTAATTTTATGCGTATTTCTCAACGATTTTCAAACTATTGGAAAGCTTACACTTTTTAGATTCCGACGATGTCAAATTAATCACGAAATTGTTTTTAACAAACGTACCGGGAATGCGCGGTATAAATTTCAGCATCAAGGTATTTTGAAAACTATTGCACATAAATGCATACTTCCAGCATATGAAATGTGTAGAAAAGAATGAAGAAATTTTTAAAGAAAGAATTATCTGAATTGATTTATTGTTGTAAAAAATACGATTTATTTTGCGCTGCGCTCCTTTCCGGTCACTGATTTGTACCGCGTAGACCAGGAAATTTAAAAAAAAACAAAATTTGCAACCGTTCCCCCCTATGGTTCCCCCTCAGTATCTCTTCGAACTTCACATTTGGAGACTTTAGAAAAATGCTTTATATCTCGGTAAGCAATGGTCGTAATGGTGTAACTTTTTTGGGGTATTTTAAAAGAATGTGGTAGGAAAATATTTTTGTTTAAGTTTGCGTCAATGTTCACAATTTTTTCTTAATTTTAATGAAATCGAAAAAGTGCATTTTAATTTTTAAATTCAAAGTTACGTTTTATTCTTCTAGCTTGTTTAAAAATGACAAAATAAGTTACAATATTATAGTTTCAATTATTTACAGCATATACAGTCAAAATCTACAAAAAATGCAGAGTTAATCGCCAAAAGGAGTGTCATTTTCTTCTAGTAACACAGGTGAGTGGTGACATGACAATCCATTGCAGTGATCACACATTGTGGGGAAATTGAAGCCTACTTTTTTTGCACCCATAATATTTTTGACATCCTGACATACAGCTGCAGGATACGAGGCTAAAATTTTATTTCCTAACAATGTTTGAACATTCATATAAACTCTCAGATGATGTTGATAAAACGCGTATAATGTATGTGTTTGATGTGAGAGTTTCGTAAAGAAATGTGCATATTCTAACTTAAGTTAGAGTTCTCAAACGGAAGTAGCGAGTATCGTTGAATGGCTTTAAGATTTTTCAACACAGGAAACTCAAACTGATTGAATTGATAAAATTGTCACCTGAAGCTGGAAGCCAAGCGAACATTTTCATTCAAGCAGGAATTCCTCGAAAAAAAAAATTTACCAGTGAGAAAAATTGTTGTCTTTTTTGTATGGGACGAGTAAAAACTCAAATTTGAACAACGATCGCTACTTCCGCTTGATAATCCTAACTAAAGGTTAAATTTTGTTTTGGCTAAACTTCCTCACACATTTTATTTGCAAGTACAAACGTTGCCATCACAAGGAAATAAACTTTTAGTAACTGAATGAATGTGGAAAATAGAATGTGTAAATAAAGATGTACAAAAGAAGAATATGCCTAGTATCTTGTAGCTGTAAGTCAGGACATGGAGCTAATTGTGATGCAAAATAACGGGTTTGAATTGCTGCATAATATGCGAGTACTGCTATGGATTGTCATGTCACCACTCACCTGTATTTCTAGAAGAAAATTACTTTCCTTTTTTCGAGTGACCCTGTATGCATTATAGATTTTGATTATATATACTACTAGTAATTAAAACTGTATTGTATTGTAAACTTTTTGTCATTTTTAAACAACTACAAGGATAAAACAAAACTTTGAATATTAAAATTAAAATAACTTTTTTCGATTTCATTAAAATTAAGAAAAATCTGTGAACATTAGGGCAAACTTAAACAAAAATATTTTTCTAGCACACACTTTTAGAATAAAGCAAAAAAATACACCGTTACGACCATTGGTTACCGAGACATAAAGCAGTTTTCTAAAGTCTATGAATATGAAGTTCGAAGGCGCATTGAGGGGGAACCACAGGAGGGAAAGGTTGTGAGTTTTGGGAAAATTTATCTCTTATAGTGGTCTAACAATCGGCCAAAATTCAGTTTTTCCCTAACTATTCCTGACGTCATCCCTTTATTTCCTGGGCTACGTCATGCAAATCAGTGACCGGCGAGACGCGACACGCGTATCAACTTAAACACGCAGCGGAAAACAAATCGTATTTTTTACAACAATCAATTAATTCAGATAACCCATTCACTAAAAATTTCCTCATTATTTTCTACACATTTCGTACGCTGTAAGCATGCATTTTTGTGCAATAGTTTTCAAAATACCTCGATGCTGAAATTTATACAGCGCATTCCCGGTTTCCCGGTACGCTTTGTTTAAACAATCTCTGTAGCATTTGTTAAACATAATTTCGTGATTAATTTGACATCATCTGAATCGAAAAAGTTTAAAAATCATTGAGAAATATTCGAAAATAATGCAATCTACGCATAAAATTCATAAATTTTCAGTAATTAAAAAACTCCTAAAATACTTTTTTCTGCTTTTTGAAATCGCAAAAATGATTGAAGCCCTCCATATTTAGATCCATGAGGTAATTTCAGATGGTGTAAACTATGAGTGCACACCCTATGATCGAACTTATGGTTCCTGATTCCTGACTAGTATTAATTTCAAAATTTCATGGAAACTTCTATGGAATCGCCTATGTTTAGCATTGTTGCATTACAACCAATCGTATACCAGCTGTAGTATTTATTATGTAACTAAATGAGCTGAGCATTTAAGTCTATGCATATGAAACATATCGTATGGAATGTGGTTTTTACAGGAGGGATGGCTACAACTTAAAAATAATGGTAATACCAGAGAACAATTAATTGTTTATTAATTTTGGTTACTAACTAAGCAATGGTTTCGTTTTCACGTGTTTATAGTAAACATTACACTTACAGTAGAGTACACTTTTATTTATCGTTTCTAGTCGCTGTGAGCATCTTGATACAATATATTACAATTTGCGACCAATCTTAACAGTACTTAACAGCTTTTAGGTTAACAAATAACATATTGATGAGATGAGAATTTTAAATACAATTACGTTACTCCGAAATGAGAACAATTTTCAGAACTTGAGGTTAAAGTTTATACAGTTAACAAATACCTGAACGACCTGAAAACTGTTTTTATTTGCGGACCGAATATTCTACCAAAAGTATGCCATACGTAGCTGCGTGAAACGTCAAATAAACCTGCGAAAATGGTGTTCTAACACCTACGGTGAAATTTTTATTGCAGCACCCTCAATTCGAAATTCACTTTGGTTATACCGATTTCGTATAGTTACATACTTTTGGCACTTAAAAAGCTCTCTTAGAGCTGCCTAGAGTCGTTAACAAGGTGCGCAGTTGCACGTGTGGTTTTAGTATGGAAGCCGCGCGGTGCTCAATTTATCAACTGGGAGAACATGCTTGCTGCAGTAACTAGAGTAATGGGAAGTACCTTAAGGGCTAGAAATGAATCGGCCGAAATCGAATATGTTTTGGTACATTGAATGCAAGAACAACAAAAAGGTTCTGTGAATATTAATTGCCAAAATGTGAGACAAAAAGGCATAGTTTGTTTCATAATTTTAGAAATATATAAATACCATAACGGTTGCGACTATTATAAATTGGGAACAAAAACATTTGATACGGTCGACAACAATGCACATTAAATGTGACAGAAATTATGTTAGAGATTATCTAACCTCAAAATATGATATTTTAAAAGCCAAATTTACACTGTAAAAACTGTCAAATGGTTATGGACAAGCAAAAGTTAAAAAAAAACTTGAACAAATTATATTTATTAAATTTTCTGTGCTGCAAAAAGTTCAGTAGGTATACGCTTTTTCATAATTTAATACAGAATTATTCACATTATAAGTAACACTTTACATTATTCACTTGCTTTTGCAAACAAAAAATTAAATACTTTAACTATACTACATTTAACAAACAGATTCAGTAAAAGCCCCTCCCACAAATAAAATTTATAATGAATATTGCTATTGGTAAGCTGGTTGTACACAGTTCATTTTAATTGAAATTAACCAATTCTTGTCTATCGAGTTTTTAATTTCAAATTTGTAAAACATGCTTCTGCAATCTAGGCCTCTCCCAGTTATTTAATTTCTGCATCTGTTCCTTAAATGTAGTATAAATATGTTAATTTTAACCAAAACTATTGTATAGCAAGACCGGATAAAACATTAGTGTAATGGAATAAAATACCTCCCAGAATTCATTTTTGATCAAAGATTCAAGTTCAAAATTATATATTATTGCCAGTCAAATTTTTGATAATGTGAATTAGAAAACTGTTTTTAGTAGCATCGATGAAAATTAAGTCAAACAATTCAAAAAAGACACTAAGCACCCAGTTTTGTCAAACCAGCAACCAATGAAAAACTGTGGAGGAGTAGTATATCAGGTGAACAGTGAGGTAAGATATGCCGTAAGATTTTTTGAGTATAACCAACTCCAAATTTCAAATCTATGTTCGGAAGTTTTGCCTTTATTGGAATAATAAAACAAAAGAAAATTATTTCTCTTGTAGTGCAACCGGAAGTGGCAAAATTTCGACAAAGGCATGAGAATGTACGTTTTTGTCTCTTATTAACAAATCTTGAATTTCACATTTTTATCATGAAAAATTCTGAGGATGTACCACAATAACTTTAAATCACCTGGGGACGTTCAAGATACACATATGGAATTTCTACTGAAAGCCACATTTACATTTGCTGCTGTTTGCCATTTACTCTTACAGAAATGGTAATGTTATCAGTTGAAGGACACAATTATTCTGCATAGCATGTGTCTATACCAGAAAGATTGTACTTTAGTACCTACATTACAATTTCTATATAATCAAATAGCTAGCAGCGATATGGTTTCCACTACAAATCCTTAGTCTTAAAATTACCCACGTGGTATGTGTAATATACATATTTTCGCTGTATATTTTAAAAGCTTCAGTTGCAGCAGTGCATACAAGCAAAGAAATAGTTTAAGATGATATAAAAGGGTTGTAATTTTTGAGTATCAAATTTTCTGCAATTTAACTAACAATAACACAAAAATTTGATGCTGAGATAATTTTACTGCCGTTGATGATCTACCAGTTGACAGGTGAATACTTTGTGTATGACAGTGACTGACTATAGGTACCTAACACGAACACCGTCACTACTGCACAACTGCATATGTATGAATACATACATACAATATATAAATATCTATCGCGAGTGGATAATATTTAAAAATAATGTTATATCCTAAGTAACAATGTGTTGGCCGAGGCCCACTCATACGATGCTGAGTGCATTTGCTACTGCAACCAACCGAATCCACTACATTAGTCTAATTATTTATTGAACAGTCTGTAGCTTAATTATGATTATCAGTTGCATTAAGGGAGTGTTTTTACGATTTATTTAAAAAGTGACTTTTTTAAAAAGAAATTTAACTTATATTACGGTGAGGAATCCTGAAAAACTAGTGAGAATCAATATTGAGCCAAAGTGAGTGTGAATTAAGCAGTGAAAATTATCTTCTTTCAAGCTATCAGATCTTGGAATTGTGGAAATAGCTAAGTGCTTACTAGAAAATAGCCAGCACTTCTTATTTACATCACGTATCAAAAAAGAACTAATAATACCTATTGATAATAAGATACAACTTTATGAAATGTTCATACTGAAAAACTACGAGTGTGCTCAAATTTCCTTGCATATTAGTATTTTACAATGCTAGCTAATGTACACTTGCAGTGTTTAATTAATTTAATTAATGCAAGCAATGTATTTATTATTATTTGATAAAGTACTACATGCTATTACGTAAAACTTGTCGGTGTTTACAATGAAGTAGGTACACGATTTTGAGCTTTCGACTTACCCGGGCTAGAGTCTGTTCAATAATTGTAGCAGTAAAAAAGGCAAACGGACAACGTTGCAGTTATTAGGATATTGTTAAGCTATCCTACAATATCGAGTATTTTATGTGGAAAAAATACAATGACTGGAGATTAGGAAGACTTTATAAATATATAAATTGAAAGGTTGGTGTTTGTGTTCCTTTTTACAAGTCAAAATTAATTTTAATCTATTAGCTACGGAAAATTGTTATTCAAATTCATACAGTGAGAACACTCAAACAATGAAAGCTCCGTATACTAACTTAATTGAAAGCGTTAATACACTTAGCCTTCACGTCCAAATTACAAGTACTAATCACGAAAACATTGTCTTAATGGTAATTACACCCTGTATACTTATAAAATATTAGTGCCTATGTAACTACTTTTAAATAATAAGCAGCATCATTGCAGTCATTGCATTGTTTCTGAGACGTTTAATTTAGTTTTACACAGATATTTTATACAATCAATTTATATCAGCCTCACGACTATATTTATTACCTATTGATTAATACAACGTTTTCTGCAGTGCCAGTAAAAACAATAAAAATTCTATACTAAGTTACACCAATCTGTTGGAAACGTTTGAGATGTCATTATATTTTTATAATAGTTAAAACAAGGGCTGAAGTTGATAAGCATTAGTGCCAAAATGTGTACAACTCTACTACTTACAAAACACTTGATGGGACCAATAATTGAAAACAGCATCATCAACTCAATATCCTGATAAATAAACATCGCTTTCAACGAACTATTTTGTCTAGCAGTTAATCACAGGTAAAACTATATAAATCCTCAAAATGGAGATTGTAACTAAGATGCTAACTTTATTCCATCAGAAACATTTCCAAACAGCCTGTATTATACTCAGTTAAATTACCAGTGACTTCCATGAGTATCGTTGCAGTGCAGTAGTATTCGTGCAGCAGCATGCACCGTGGGAGACTGGATACACGCTAGACTTGGAGAGTCCGTAGGAAGCCCGATAATGAGAAACAACAGATCGATAACCACAATAGAATATTTACTATACAAACGAAAATTTTTAACTGCGCTTCCATTAGAGATTTTCACGTTTGAAAGCAATTTTTCATGGAGTGTATTCGAAAACATTATCAAGCAGAGTTAATTTAGTTTTATTGTTGTTGCTTTATTCCCGAGATATAGTTTGACGCAGCTTTTAGGCATACAACCCTTTGGGCGGAAACATGATGATCTGAGGATTAGTATATCAAATTCGAAATATTTGATTTTAGTTATTGAGCCAAGTTTGTCTCGTGTTTTTTATTAATATATTATAATTGTCCACATTAATAAATTTTTCTTCGATTTTATTTGTATCTATTTAAGTTTTCAATGGACTTTTAATTGATTTTTGTAGTATTAACTAATTTATTATAAGTTTGATTTGTTTAAGGACAGTTAACTGTTTCATTTTTTTGTGTATCATCATAATAATAAAAATATTATTATAAATTTTGTCCAATGTAGATAGAGCTCATTCTTATTTCTTTGTGTGAGCTTATTTCACGGTTCTTTGACAACATCAAACATTGAGGTTAAATATACTTTGACATAAGCGTACTGCGTGAAAAGCATATCTAACCTCAATATTTGATACTCTCACACATATATCTATATATATGCTCTCACATTGCCATAAATAATGAACGAGTTCTATTTATTTTTTTAAATAACACAAAACGAACGAAAGAGGAAGTTCACTAATAAAACCAAAAAGTGAGTTCGGCGACTTCATGAAATTCGTAAGTTACATCTAAATTCCGTGCATGTCTAAAGCGCTACAGCTTTTATCATCTAATGGAAACAAGGCAGTAACAGCAAATTTTAATAACTAAGTGCTAATAACAGCGAAAACAAGTCAAAATCAATTTAACTGAGCATATTTGAGTACGATACATTGCTACAGTTAAAATATTAATCTCGAAAGACATATCGAAACAAATGACGCAACCGTCACAGAATAGCTAATTTTATGGAAGTTTATTAATCGGAAGTAGGTTACACCATCAGTCAGCATTAATAACAACATTGGAACAAACATCACGAGACACACGTCTCTTCACAAACGGTAAGTGTCAGTAAAGCAAAATGTAAACGACTGAAATCTACACACGGCAGTAGGTGATAAGGAGGTTCAGTCCACTCCACTTGACTGTTTCTAGTACTTACGCTGGTGTTTCACTCTAAAGCGCCAGGAAGATGGTATTCGTTGTAAAAATAAAATCTAGAGCACCTGTGTTTCAAAATTGCAACAATTTGAACGTCAATAGCTCGGAGGTCGCTCGCCTAAACTCCTACGATTCTGTCTGAATATTTGTGCGAATGTGCAAAATCTAACTATTATTGAAAAGGTATAAACGAATTTGTGATATATGCGAGGTGCCGAAGCTCATTGACGTCCAAAGCATGTAACTCTTCTGTTACCGAAGTCTTTCTAATTAAAAGTTGCAAACGTGATTATTCCTAGAGTGAGCTTCTAGGTTCGAGTTACATCTAAAATCGAAACTGTCTCACCAGCTTCTAACATCACGTAGTTCGTCAACGAATTTTAGCTACGTCTTGCGTATACGTCGCACTAAAACATTTATGTTATCAAGGTTATAACCGCGTGATTATTAATTAATTGCTATTATTGTTTAAATGGTGAATTGTCGATATTGTTCAAAAATATTTTCGATTGTGTCTTTTTAAACGTTCACTGTTTATTGACTCCACGAGTGTTGCCGAGGCTGAGACGGATCACCGGCCAGCCGTCAGCAATACGGTGTTTGTGATTGTCCAACCAACAAATTAGACCCCCTCTCAGCTTTCAAACTAATGGCATTGAAGCTTTGTAACATATCATTAACCGAAGATGAAATATAGGACGATTTGACTCAACCTAAAGAACTTTTTATACTTAAATGATATGGATGTGAACGTTTCAAAATATGTTTAAACTTTTGACTGGTAAATAAATGTTTGTAATTTATCAGCAAAGTGGCTTTTCTGATGTTATATGAAATTTATTATCTGGAATTTTTATATGCATTTTTACAAACCTCTAAATGAAAGTTCTATCAACGGGTTTAGAATTTTGCGTTACGGCTATATTTCCATATAGCGGGTGCTAAAAAAGTCTTTCAGGATGTTTCAAAAACTAACATGACTCCAACTAAGACATACAATCCAACTATGTTATTTTTTATTAGAAAGATTTTTTAAATATCCAATACTTGAAATTAGTAACCGAATTGTTTCGGTAGTCTGGGTGGCGTTCACACATGTTGAAGCTCTTCCAGTTACTCTCAGAATAGTTTTTGAAGAATTGTTTGCAATGAAAAATTTGTTCTGAATGTGCATAATCCCATTTGCCCCATTTGTGATTCTGAGCAGGCTTTACAGGTGCATGTTTGTAAAGGTGTAAAACACATCATCAGTATATATAAAATCCACCCGTGTCTGTTGCAAAGTTGCAAAAAAAGGTGACCGTCTTTCTTTTACACTTCCTGCAAACTTGAAACTCGGAATGGACATTCCTTTTCCATTCAATATGGTGGATCCAACATGCCGGGCTTAAGAAAAGTCAGTTTTCACGTTTAGACTCTTTCCAAAGGACGTAGAAACTTGAAAATTTTATTGGAGTTAGTCCGTACCATAGAAATAGCCCTTAGAGTCAAAAAATTCCAAAATAATACATATCGGTTGAATAATAGGGGATGAAATGAGTCTATCGCAAGAAAAGGTGATCGACTTTCTTTTAAACTTCCCAATACCCTACAAATCTGAGCTTCAGTTTTTATTTTCATCGTAAATCAACATTTAAACAAGGGGAGAAATTCCTTACTTACAATTTTAAAATCAAAGTGATATACATGGTGTGTACAAATTAGTGTTAAAGCTTTACAGATTGTTATTCTTTGGATAGTTTTGAGATGAAAAGATTAATACAAAAATGTTAGATTGGTCTTCATGAGCCCTCTCAAGTGGTAGATATTTTTTTAAAGTAAAGTAGGTACCTTTTCTATTCTAAATATGTCAAAATTTGATTAAGAAAAGTTCAGAATGTAAAATTTTGCATTGGGTCATTATTTTACATTCTGAACTACTTTTCTAAATAATATTTTGATGTATTTAGAACAGAAAAGGTAACTTTACCTGAATACTAAATGTTTTTTATCTATATAGCTCATAAAGATTAATCCAACATTTTTATATTAAAATTTTCGTCTCAAAACTCTCCAAAAAATAAAGCTGTCTAAAGCTTTAACATTATTTATACATAGCCTATATGAATTGGTAAATAACAAGGCCCCGTTGCTACAAAATATCACTTCGGTAGTAATCAGTTGTTTATAACTACATATTCCATACACTGGCAAAATATTTATATTCAAGGTCTGCTCAGATTCACATTTGGAATGAATTGGGTATATGTGTTTGACTATGATTTTGTTTTGTGGTCTAGTACTAGAACTAGGATCCGTGCACACTAAATTTTTTGAAATAATGTAGGGATTGAATCGTTACCTACTTTTTTGGCGTTTGCATCTTTGAAGCCACAACAATACAAAACGAAACAGTACAGGCAAAAAAAAGCTCCTTACATATCACGGTTACTAAAATCATAGATCAGTACCCTGTTTATACACATCTGTGTAGTATTTAAAACCTAAATGTGTGGATAACTGTTAATGTAAGCCTAATTACACTCGATTGTCCTAATGCACGTGCGGAGCAGCGAAACGGAAAACGGAAGCTGAGAGTAGAGTCGTCACCAGTAGTGCTACATATTTGATAATGGTATCGTTAGCATATTAGAAACATTTAACACAAGCCAACAGCTAATTAGTATAAACACGCATTCAAGTCATTTTCGACCCTGTAAGTGTAGAGTATTGCTGGCGGCGGCAGTAACGATAACAACCGAGAGGAAGCCACCATCAAACACTGTCCACACTGGCGAAACGCTCGCCCAGCTCTTCGCAAACGTGCTGCGGGGGCCTTCTTGCGGAGCCCCCCGGCACGGGCAGCGGAAACGGGCGCTGGAGGCGTCGCTGGCGCCGCCGCCGCTTCCGGTGGCACAAGACGCACAGCATCAGCAGCACTGCGACGATTGCGGCCGCCGAACAGGCCGTCACTATGGTGTGGTCGTCCTTCGGTGCCTCTAATCCGCCTGTTATACAAGACATTTTAGTACAAAATATTTCACCCTGCTGTTCGTGTCACGGTAATCTTACTGCAGACAAAATCTCTTACTTGTTTGATGTGAATAAGGTCAGCGTATGTAAGGAAAATACGTTTACACATCAGTGATCTTTTTGCGTGGTCTGGAATTCACAACTACATAAATATATCTACCATTAGGTGTTTTCGAATTTACATGCTGTTCACATATTGGCAGTAAATGTAGAGGATTACTGCTTAGTCAATTACATAAGTATGTCCAGGATGTGTGTCTCATACATAAGGATATTTTAAACAAGTGTTTGTTAACATTTTTAAGATGAGACTCCAATTTAACTGTCTTGTTGAAGATATTAGTATATTATGTTTATATTTTATAATGTATGTGTAATAATTTATCCAATAATTTTAATTTTGGTTTCAAAAATTGATCCCTTTTTAGTTGATTATAATGTATATTTTACTTGTTTAAATAAAATAAAAACTACCCGATTTTTTTAACACCGCTGGCAAAGTTATGCACCTAAAATAGTATTTTCAGTAGTAATACTATAAGTACTTGGATATTATTGGGTTAGATGTCGATAACTTGTTGCACAATAATAAAAGAGTGTCAGTTTGACAGGTTAAATAGTCCGACCGCGCAGTGAGAGGATTATTCTGTCAAAGTAACATTTAAGTGTGATTTTGTTGAGTGAAATTTGCAATAATTTCTATGGAAATGGCAATAGTAGTTTGTACAACGAGAGTGGATATGATGTCCATATCGCACGAGGATAAAGTTTGAGCACGACGCCGTAGGCGGAGTGCTCAATTATCCGAGGGCGATATGGACATTCCACTCGAGTTGTACAGTGTATTTTTTCTACGACCTATCAATGGAAAAGAATGGAAAATTAAAAGAAAATTTATTCAACGCTAATTAATAAGATATCTTACAACAAAATCACGTTTGCCACAAACAGGGCACAGCAGGGCGTGCCCATTGCAAAACAAACAATTAATGAAAGTTGCCTAGGTAATCACGACTAACGTGGTTTATGATTGGTGTATTTCATATCCACCCTTGTGTGGATATGAAATCATATACGTTCAGTTAACTACAATTGCCTACATATCCATTCTGTAGATTGTGAAGAAAACAGAATATATACATGCGGGAGTAGAAAAAATATATATCCACTTCGAGTGGTATTTGGGACGACCATTTAACAATATTAATACATAATGGTCAACTTTATTGAAAAATAATCCAAAAATTAATATTCAGCGGAATAATTCCAAAACACATTTTAAAATTTTTAACCAAACTTTGTTCAAACAGTTTGCTGGTGTTTAGTTTTACGTAACCTAGCGATATCATTAAAGACGGAACATCGTTGCTAAGCGATATTTCGCAACAAGGCTATTTAGTTTTTGAGTAGGTACATTGTTTTGTGAATATTTTGCATGGTGCCCAATATTCAGTGATATACTGCTGTTATTGATTGAAAAAAGCAAATGTCTGCTTTTATGTTATGGTGTTGAATAGTCACTTGAATACCTCCCAGGAAGATATATCCACTGATATTTTTTTGATTGGTCAAGAAACGTCAAAATTCTGGATTTTCATTGGTCTCTTTTTGACAGATGACAGGTGAATTGAATAGTCGAATTTATACAAGATAACTTAACTAAATCTAGCTTTCTGATTGGTTGAGATCGCTACATAAAAATAATCAATAAAACCTATACTTGGGTCGCTGAGAATTGAGCCATGAAGTAAACAAACCAATTGACAGTTCTCGGACCAAGTACAGGTTACTTGGTGCGTATTTTTATGTATCTTGTTATTAGCGTTACTAAGAACAGCGCTGTATGGAAAAGCAAAGTAATCGTAATCAAAATTAGTGCAGGTAAATTATAGCTGATAATACCCTTCACCTCAAATGACCCTAAAGGGACTTTGACGACGTGGAAGACATTCAAAGGAATGTTACCGCCGAACCGAACGCACTTCATTACGGCAAATGTAAACGTCAATGTCATCTCTGCAACTATAAGTCGAGGGAGATTACTTCCAAGGACACAATGACAACTTTTCCCATAGATATGCTATATGCTCTGTATTTTCGGTTCCGTTTCATATTTGTTTAACCTTATAGTTCATTGTCATTTTTTGTTTGCTTCAACACTCAATTTTTCTAAACAGCTCGTCTAAATATGTTCATACAAATGGAAATTTAGTACTGGCTTAAACAAAAAACCACGAATTTTATAACACATTCCCGTTGATATTGGGTCTATTCTTATAAATAATAAAAATGTTATTAGTTATTAGTCATAATTATCTTTGGGCTAAGTACGTCTCTGTGTACCTTCAAATAATTTGCGGACTCCAAGTTACCGTGCCACATACCGCATTGAAAGAATTGAATCTGAAACGTACAACTGCGACACGTTCAATTATTTTGACTTTCAGCACTCTGATTAGCCGACACAGACAGTTCGTTTGCCAAGTCGTGACTGTGCGTTTGGTTCCTCGGAATTTGCTGTGTTGACCAAGATTGCAGGAACCGTTGCGTATTTAAAATTTTTCATTCTGCAGGAGCGACAGATAATCGTTTGACTAAAAGGGAAGAGCAAACAGCGGACCCCGAACTTCGCGCGCATGATGTGACTTGTTGCAGAATAGTGGGAGAGGTAACACGTTAATTGTGACCGTCGCTTCGCGACGTGGAGCACGACTCGGGATAGCGTTTACGTAAAGTACATTTTTTTTCTATAATAATTTTCAAGGTCAACTTTCTAGGGAATAAGTTGCATTCCTGCAGGGTCCCTAGTTTTAATAATGTTGATACATAGATTTTTAGTGCTTTTTTTCCACTAAAAAAATGATTGTCATTTTGACAGATATGTCATAATAGTGGGTAAAACGAACAGCATAGTAAAATATTGCAAATTTATTAATTATTAAACTTACAATATTTGAAAATAATGAGCGTTTCATTTTATGTCAAAAATTAAATTTGTCAAGAGTTTAAATTAAGTAACTTTGACATTCAAAATTGACACATAACTATAATTTTGAAAAAGTTCTACCAACACGAGATATAAAAATTTCCTAGCGTTTTACTCACATATCTACCAACATTGTAACACTTTGACACTTATTATAAAAAGAAGTACTTTACGAGCGTTCGGGATAGCTCCTAAGTTAGTTTTGTTCAGATCGCGATGTTGAGTACAGTGCCGGACTTAGAAAATGTATTAACTCGAAGAAAGGAAACGAATGTTGTAAACAGAAAAACTCATGCCTCACAGTCGTTGAATTAACTTTTGTAGGCACTGTTCAGCGGATCTCAAACAGTGGGATAGTTAATAAACCTGGAGTGTTTAACGACGTTGTGTTGGTGGAAGTCGAACGAAAATCGTTATCGAAGAGGGTGGTTTACGATTACACGTTTGAGCCTGACACACGTTTTCGGAGTCATTAAATAACCCACTGCACTGTGGATCTACAACGACGGTCCAAAGCTAAATTTGGGTGTCAGCAACTCATTGCAGCACCTCTATTAAGCTCAACCTTCTTCAATTCAGGTACCCATTTGTAATTACACATTATGTTTACCGAAATGTGAATATCTCCAACTATCTTGGCTTAACGTGCATGTTGTGTTTTTTAACATTGCAGTGCTCTTTGCGCTGCTGTATAGAGATTTCATATGTGTGACTCACGTTTTATTTTTGTACGGAGACAGTTCGGGATGGAACACTCGAGGTTTGATGTTTTGATTTGAATGCACGATGTATAGATACTATTTTGAGTTGATGTGTCTTCTCGCCATTTACAGGGAGCCCTTATCATTTGATATACTTTTGCCTGGATTGTTTACTTGAGTTTTGAATTTTGTAAATTGATTTATGTGTTGTGTAATTGTAGTTACATTGTAGCATTTCCATTTCCAGTCATTTATGAGCTCAATAAACCTCATTTGTAAGCTAATATTAGGGTTCCTTTGAGTAAAAGTGTCAGTTATCTAATCAGTAATTTGAATTTAAAAGTTGTGTTTAATCTTTCAGTGGACAATTCTTAAGAGATTATCAAAGGGAAGTTGCACTTTAGTAGTTGAAGCAATTAAACCTTTAGTTAACAGTTAAGCCTCCACTTAAGTATTTTGTACTAGACCCCCCCCCCCCTTGACTTTAGAAATGGTTCATTAATAAAACTCCTGTATTTTTCTTTGGTCTGAACTTTGGAATACACTCTAAAATTATACATTTTTGAGGCGCAGGGAAGCATAATAATAATAATGGTGAGGCACTAACACCCCATGAAGGAGCTTGGCCTGCAAGGCGGACGGTCAGAGTTTCCGTATCCTCGCTCTCACACTCGGCTGTCGCGTGTCAAATTCATGACACGTAGTGATGTGGTGAGCATCACGCATTAGACAACCGCATTATTACCCCTTGTTCTTTTGAACGCAGGTCCCCAATTATTTAAAGCGACTGGGTACGCCGCCCGCCAAGCATCGATCTGAGATTTGAACTCCAGACTTCCGCACCGCAGTCCAATTTTCTAACCACTGAGCTACGCTGGCGCTTGCACGGAAGCATACTTTTATCAAATGACCACATAACTACCTTCAATGCGCAGATAAAAATCCGCAGTTTTCTTGAAATTTTAAACATAAAACAAGTGAATCCACATTCCAAATCAGCGCAAAAAGAGCTTTAAAAACATTAAAATACCTTTTGTATGATCATTGGTAGTAGCCTTTACTATGCTTCACATCGTTTCAAATTGAACCGGGTTTCCTCTCTTACTGTTTACATTTTCATGCGTATCTTGGACACAGTAGAAATTTTTCTTTAAAGGGAGAGGAAAAAGATTTCCGAAATCAATACATGACGTCTGAGAGTTGGCATTTAGGTACAGGCGTTTGCCGCTTAACTTTTGACCTTTCAGTAGCTGACTGAGAATTTTAAATTATAATTTACCAGTAACGAGTTCATAAAAAGAAAGTTAAGCCATTTCGACGAAAAATTGTGATTGTCGTTTATAGTGGAGTTAGAAATCTGCATAATATTTAATAATTGAATTTACAGCTGCTATATTAATTCCATAATAGAACAAGCTTGCGGCTAGTCTTAAATTGAATTTTCTGAACCCTAGTCGAGACAATCAGGATGGAACAAGTGGGGGAAACTTGTGCAGTCGTTGCCAAATACGGATTAGGTGATGATTTAGCTATAAAGATGGTACGTTTTGTAGATATTTTTATATAAGTATTTTTCTTTGTTTTTCTCAAATTATGTAGCAAATGACTATAAGAGTGAAAAAGTCAACTGCAGTTGTTATAATTCCCCGTTGCGTACGGCGCTGCGTAGGAAATTAATTTTTAAATAACGAAAAACGATTCACTAAAAAATCTTATGGTCAGTAAAGCAATAGCTATGGAGTAAAGGCTTTATTTTGAACCAGGACTGTATGTTGGTAACACATGGACGGTGCCAAAGAGACCTGTTACCTTCCTCAATTTTTAGGTTATAAACAATATAAACAAAAAATTGCGATGTCTTAACCAAATTAAGTTTATCTCTTGGTACGTTTTAAAGTATAAATTTACATCCCACCCTCCCATGATGCCAAATCGAAAAAATACTTGGTGATCGCGCGGGGTCCTGAGTTATAATGCGTCGTAGCTCAAAAAGGGCGGTCTGTCGTTATCGCTGGTTAGGTTAGTTGCAGTTTTTAGATTGTTTATCATGTAAACATCTCTTGGTCTTCTCGACATACCCTCCCCATATACTTACTATAACGAATAAGAAGTGCGACTTTGTTATACTTAGTTGTTTCTTTCTAATTTTCAAACAGAAATGTTTTTATTTCAAACCTGGCAGTTAAAATGACGTATTGAATATCTAAATTCCCAAAAGCCGGAAGAATTCATCTTTAAGTTGTATATCCTTTAGTTAGGTTCTTCAAAATGTCCGAAATTGAAATTCCAAACGTTCCTTGTTGACCCTCGAGTAACACACCATGGTAATAGGAGGTAAGAGGTGTAGCAGATTAAAATGAAACGACCTGTTCAAATGTAACATTTACTTTTTTTGTGGTTCTCAGCACAACAAATACTAACTAAACCAGCTGTTCATAAAGTTTCCATGAATTCAAATTATGTACTATAATAATTTCCCAATTTATGTCTTTTCCAGATGTATGGACGTACCGAGGCAACATGATATCATTGAAAGGATGAAATGTTAGCACACGTTATGGGTTTAAGTCGAATCTAGAAAAACTACTTTTAAAATTTTTACATATAGAATGTCCAGGATAAAAGCCTCATGTATTGGAACTTCGTAAACGATAAGAAATAGAGACCTGGTTAAATTGTTACGGTAAAAAGGTGCTACACTTTGATAGTGCATTCACTTTCCTGTCCTTTTTAAGTCATTTTGCTAACGCCTTGGTGCCGTACTTTTTCGAGGTCACCGAACCCGTTTGCCGGCCTTGGCGGTTTATCGATATCTTAATTGCAGGTGTTTCTGCACACCCGCACGACATACTTTTATTAATCGCGCGCTTTGCTTCGCTCTCTTCTGCTGTGATTTGGAAGGACCCACTCCGTTTACCGCGAATTTGTTGGTTTAATGTAACGGAGATAGCTGGGTCTTATTTACCCATCGCACTTAATTGTGGATTCATATCGGCGTTGCGCATCGCGCTCTGCGACCGTGAGCTGAAAATACGTGTGCGTTTCTTCTTTTCTGTTCATTATTTTAATTAGGCACTCGCGTTTCGTGTATTTTAGAGCCGACCCTGGAGTCGTTAAAGTTTGAGCTGCTACTCTGTGCTGTTAGTTTGCGGCCGTTTTGCGAAGATATTACCGACTTGCCGATTGTTAGGCGAATGCTGTTGCTGTTTTTCATTTATTGCCGGAATCACCGAAGACCCGGTTCGTAGATTTGTAGTTATCCGTCAGCCTTTAACGAAGCCCCGTCATATATTCGAGAATATTTCCTGGGCGATGACTGTTACCGATTATTGCTGTTTGCTCCCGGTGCAGCCTCGAATCACTTCTGGGAGTATTAAAACACGAATTTGGGTAGTCCAAGGTAAATACCAACCTATACATCTATCCCGTAAGACTGAATTTACCGGCTGGCTTTTGTATCATCTCCAAGTTTCCTCAGTTATTACTTGCGCATTCTTTAAATATACTAAATTTTTACGTAGGTGGTGGTATACTATTATTATTTTTCTGCTATGTTTGGCTTATGTAATCACTGTAAATTTTTAATTGCTCACTAACTTAATCTGCTCGCCTAGTATTCGGGGACCTGTTAACTATTTAAAGGTTCAACTTTGTTATGTGTTACACTAGTGAAATTGCTTGAGTAACTCTTGTTCGTTGCGATTTTCGCAACCTATCTTCGATGCTTCTGAACTCCTATAATTTAACGGCAAAAATAAAATTGGTTGTATTTGCAGCTTTCGCCTGAGCGTCGGTTCTACTCGTAGTTTATGTGGGTGTTTGTAATTAATAGTTTTACCAGAATCACCTTTATTAATACAAGCATAACTATTCGTATTAGCTTTTATTTTGTATATGGCTAATACCTACAAGACATTTGTGTGACAAACCTTTTTGAAGTCTGTCTCGGGTCGTAGTGAATTTGGCCACCCAACCTTGGTGAGATTATAGTTCCCGTAAAATAACAAACTTATGGGTTGTATAAAAAGACTCCATGGCGCAGCCTGGTAATTTCAACACTCTTTGCTACTTATAGAAAAGAACCGTACACCGTCTTCACTGTAGCTAGTCGGCCCCCCGATTTGTCCATGTAGCTTTAACGTACGATTTGAAGCTGGTTAGAGTAGTTGAGTCTGTTTAGTTTGAGGCTTGAGTCGAAAATTATTTGCCGTTCGTGGCAAAGTTGCGAAAGGTTTCTCCTTTTTTCACTAATTTTATTTAGCTTGCCACTTGTAAATACTTGTGCTTCTGCTTTATCGGCTGGTACTCTTTTGTTATCAGCATTTGCGTTTTTCAACCGTCTTGTTTTGTTTCTCATTTAATTCGTTGAATATTTTCCCATTAGCTACTATATAAGATCAATTTTTCACTTACAACTTCGTTATTTGTAAAAATAAGATCATCAAACCGACAAGAATAAAAACGGATCCAATTGATGACACCCATTTAAAAAACAACGAAAATATCTTGCAACTTTAAAGCCATTTGTGCTTACATTCGCAATATGCGTAAAAATGTGTTAATAATTCCAAAATTGCTTTGCCCTATTCCTGGAAATATACGTAGAAACAAAACTTTCAGTGATCTCAGTTGGAATGCTGCATATTTCATCTATACCCTATTCATTTCATTTGTGATTCTGAACAGGTCTTACATATAAATATTTTTCTCAGCGGGCCAAATATTTAGTTACAAAAGTTACAAATGGCAAAATGACGTTGACATTTTACAACTTGTGGAAAGTACTTCAGTTATAGAAAACCCGTATGTGGCCTCTTACTGGACTGAAGGATCAATTAAGTTATTGTTAATAATGTAACTTCACTTGATTTTGGCGATTCTGCTGTTACCAACTGTGTCTTACACTGTTAAAAAATGCACATGTAAAGCCTGATTAGAATCAGTATATTCGTTTTCTGCCGCGAATAGTTTATTTCAAGCGCATACCGCTAAACTTAGACCGTTGAACGAGATGACTGCGCTGAATGTGAGACAGACTTCGGTTGTTTCGGATAATCAAAACTTATCCAGTGCTTCAACCCTTGGGGTTCCGCTTTCCCATTTGAGTGACCGTCGGACCCCAAGAATCTATTTTTATCAGACCAGAACTAGTGCGCATTGCGACTTGGTGGTCCTTAGCAACTAACTGCATTATCTTCTACTTTTCTGCCGAATTGACTTTTATATGTAAACACGTACGCTTTCAGAGTTCAACCCCGCCCATGTCCAACTGAAGCAAAACGTTGCATGATTTATTTTCTTACATGTCGTAATAGAGTTTTCAAGTATAACAACTGAATGGGGTGTACTGAGCCTCTATCTCTTACCATTTATGAGCTCTTAATGCATGACATTCATATCCTGGACAATTTTATATAAGACGTTATAAACATTTTCAAATGTAGGTAACTAAATATTTTTACAATATGTTTTTCTGTTTAACCAAACTGTCTCCAGTGTTGTCATGTACGAATCAATTTGAAGTTTAACCTATGAAATGAACATACATACACATAGAACGGTTAATCACCTTTATAGTTTTTATAGAAAAGATCATCTACACATTTTGGAATATAAACTTAAAGTGAATACCGCGGGTAGATTTCGTCTGCAGGAATATTATTGTCCGTAATAAATATGAGATGTGATACAACACAAGGCGTGAATGTGATTCAAGAAAATAGCGTGCTATGAACGTAGAAAGTAAGAGGAAAGAGGTAAGAAAAGAGACTCACGTGAATGTGAGAGAAGCATGCTGTTCTGGAGGGCATCACGCCAGCAGCAGTGCCACCAAGCACAGTGGTGGCAGGAGCTGGAGAGAAGGGGATGCTATCACAAAGGGCGCACGAGACCCACCTGAACATACACAACACCTGCCACCACTTGTTTTCTAATTGGGGCACAACACCGTTTTCGATTTTTTATGTAGGATCATGAACGATGTTGTGCAAAATGTGCTGTTTGCATGTCAAAAGACTCTTTTCAGGGAAGCTGTTCAGTTAGATTGTGATCATACATATATATTCAAAGTTAAAACATACATTGTCATTATTTTATTACAGTTTGTATTTAAGAAAAAGTCTATTGACACGCCTTTCATCCTTACATTAAAAGACTCTTGAAATAAATATGTAACAAAAATGTAAAACTACCTGTATTGTACAAAATTAACGCTAACTAATAACAGGTAGGGTTTTGCTATTGAAAACTACCCAACTTAAAGGTAACATAATAAACGGGTAGAACAAATTGCATGCACAAAGCAAAACCTACTCCAGAATTTAACTCGAACATAAAATATAGTACCTAACAAACGAAATTTGCTTATGGGCAAATTTTCCTTTATTATTAGGTATCATTAAAATAGTAACCATTGTGTCACTCACAGTCGGCTTCATCGGAATCATCGTCAGCCCCACAGTTGTTGACGAGGTTGCATTTGAGCTTGTTGGGAATGCAGTACCCACTTTTCGAACACTGGAATTCATCGCAGGCAGGCCCCTCTTGAACCTCCGTCCATACAACTCGGAAACCTTGTGAACCTACAGCCTTGTCTGCCGATATAAAACTGCAATAACAAATCTCATATTAAAATAATGTATGAGCTAATGACGTACTTATAGTAAATACTCAATATTTACAAATAATTCTCTACCATACAATAGCTGTAACACTTATATTATAACCAGTGGCGTAACTATCATATGTGCAGGGGGTGGGAAGAACCTCGGCGCCGAATCTATATAGGCGCCGCGGTAGCGGAGTTTTCAGTGAAAATAAGTTTTCCGAGAATAGTGGTTCAAAGCGGCAACAGACTACGATACGTGAGCGCCACTGGGCTCTTTTGAGTGCACAGTCTTTTCTCCTTTTGAGTAGATTAGAAGTTCCAGCTCTAGTGTGTGTTTGTGATTATTAGATTGCATAGTGCATAGTAACATACTATAAATTCAAAGTTTTTAACCGCAAATTTCTGGCGATTGCCTCAGATACAGAGTGCAAAATTACTTCAAAATACGTATGAAACTGATCTCGATGACGGCTTACTAAAGCAAATTGTACAATTTCGATCTTCGTACACAACTAGTATTAAATCTTGCTTATCAGTGAATGAAGTGGGAGAAAAATGTCTGTCTAATCACACATCATTGGCTAGCTTTCCAGATTTGTATACAGCTTATATCCTATTTTTTACATCGCGTCACTACTGCCTTCACTGAGAGATCTTTTTGTAAATTAAAAATAATTAAAAACTTTTTGCTAAGTAAAATGAGCCAAATACGCCTAAAGAGTTTTGCATTACTGAGTATCGAGAAAGTAAGAGCCAGTACTCTTGGTTTTAATTGTGTGTTTAATGTGTTACCTTTAGCAAAGTCTCGCAAAAGAGAGTTTAATTAAAGTGCTATATCCACATATTTATATATCTATAAATTTAATTTTTCTTGTGAATTATTTAAATTTGTATTCCTTTTACGTGGTTTTTGTTTTTGTATTTTTATATGTATTTTTATGTTTCATGTTATATTTTGTGAGTGTTCTACTTTATGGGTCGGAAACGTGGACGGTTACAGAACTGGTAAAGCAGAAATTGCAGGTGTAAGTAAATAGGTGTTTGGTGGCAAGTTATTATTTCTACAAAGATATTTGGGACCGAACCAATCAGGTGGACATAAATATAGAAATTAGGTGAAGAAAATGTGGATGGTTAGGGCATACTTTGCCCAAAAATGAAACTAAAATTTACAGAAAAGTTTTGATTGGGACCCTTAGGGATTCAGAAACAGAGGACGCCCGCGAAAAACGTGGAGGAGAACTGTAAAGCAAGAGACAGGAAAGGCTATAGCACAACTGAGCCAAATAGCAAAGGAAAATGACAACTGGAGAGAATATACACTTTGTCCCAATAGGGAATAATGGGATTATTATTATTATTATTATGTTATATTTAATAAAAGATTGAAACATCTAAATTTGTTTTATTTTGCAGTAACCTTTCATGTTAAGAAAATAGCTTTTTTTTTTAAATTGAAAGTGTTGCAGGACCAAAAATTACCCCCCCCCCTCCCTCTTTTTTCTGAAACTTTTTGTCTACAGCGGCTATCATTTATTCTTGCACACCGGCGCCAAACCGTCTTGTTACGCCACTGATACGTAGACGTGTAGGAGACGCTTTGTTACAATATGCATAGAAAACCCAGAATAATCTTCTTAACTTATGCATGATCATATGCACAGAATCATATAATTAACTGGCACTTCGGATGGATAGGACATGGATTTGTAATACTGGGTTCTGGGAAAAACCTTTGCAACAGTGTCAAAATGTGAATAGAATTATTTAGTGGAAGTTAGGTAACTTGTTCCCAAATGTCTAAATTGTATAGAAATTGAGCAGTTTTGTACAAAATGGTACGAAATAAGTACGACTGGTGATACATAAAATAGAAGTCACGAATCCAGTAGAACATGCCGCTGCAGCAAGAAGGAAATGGAAATATAGAGAAGAAGTAAGAAAGCCAAAAGTGTCGAGAAAAAAAACCAAGGCAAGGGAATTTTAAGATACAATAGAAGATACACTGAAACGAAAGGAAAGGAGACGATACACACTAGGGGTTGGCACGATATCACAAGCGGTCTCTTGTAGATGCCAGCTGTACGTTATATGAGCTGGGTGTGTGTTCTGGACATTAGGTAGATTAAATGTGTAGATTATGTAAAATACCGGTCGATTCTCTTAGTATTTTGACATATGTCAGATACAGAAACTAGGGTCTAAGGTGCACAATTTCGAGAGTATTCGCGTTCCACATTATTGAGTTCATTTGGGCGCTCATTTATGATTTACCATCAGACCACTGTGGTCGCTACGTGAGTGGACTTCGCGCACTCATATCAGCGAATTCTTCCGAGTTGATCAAGCAGAGAATACATGTTCGCCTGGGAAAACAAAACTGCTTGGAATGGAACCCTGTCTACATTCAGTTAGATTATCTATTATGTCTCTGTGTTATTTGAAAAAAAGATACCGTCCGAGTGTTGAAAAATTGTGACGTAATTAAGAATCCAGTTGCACCCACTGATAATAATAATTTTAGACAGCGGTTTTATTATCGACTGTTGGATTTATTTAGGGCGCCTTCTACGCATCTTTAGGCCTGTTTGAGACTATCAAAGTTTGCCATTCGTAGATTGCACCATAAGACATAATTACCCATTGATTTTTTGTATATTAGTAAGTTGCGTATTTTTTAAAATCCCCTTTAATTTTAGCCGACTAAGAGCGTGCAGTTTTCACAACATGCGCTTGTCCAGGACGTGACATGTATTTTCTGCATTTCCTACCTTCCAAAAATGTCTTTTTCCATTCCACAGCTGACATTTTTGAATAGGAAGCTTCTCCATCAATACCGAGCATTTGTTGAGGATAATATTTACCCATATTGTTATGTTACTTTCCCCCGCGTACACTTTAATGCGCACGCCACTGAGCTCTACCTGTTGCTAGGGAACACAAAGCGATCTCAGGCGAACCGCATGTGTATTTGTGGGCGCTCCGGTTTATGTGTTTATGTAAGTGACACGACAGCCTTTAGGAGTAATCGGACTTCAAAAATTGATTTCGATCGGACAAGATTTCCACATCACCCAGAATTTTCCGTTGGACTCAACTCCCTCTGAATTCCAATTTCAGTTATCAGGTTACTTTCGCCGTGGGCCAGCATTCCAACAGCACTAGGTTAGCACCTTGGAGCTGAGCCTTCAAGCATTGCTGATTCAAGCTAATGATCAGCTATGCCTTTATTTGGTATTACGCTGTAATTACTGTGAGTAATTCCTGCGCGCGTATCACCTCTTCTCATAGTTACAATATTTTGCCTTTTGGAGTTGTAATTGAAAACAGTGACGTCACCGTTAGGTAATCCCCCTTCGTAACAATAGCTTGATAACGGGCGAGCTCCGGCTGCTAGCTGATTGTTTTATCTCTATTTTTGTGTATTCAACATAACGTTTCAATTTTTCATTGTGTTTATCCGTGTTTTGTAAAGTGCAAATGCAGATGAATTTATGAGCAATGTAAGCATGAAGTAGATGCAGGTAAGGTAAATTCTTACAGCAAATATGATTTCAACATTCTCACGACGCTTTAAGCGTCTCCTTCTGAGTTGGAAAGGTTGCATTCATCTTTAGGCTAGTGTAATTAGTTCAGCGGCACTTAACAAACAATTATAATCACCTTCTACGTCTCTACCGAATCGACATAAACACCTACGCTTTCATAGTAGAACTGCGCACATGTCCCACTAAAGACAACCATGTGCATCTTTGATTTTGTTAAATGTTGAAAGTTATTTTTAAAGTGTAACAATATTTATAAAAATGATCAAATAATATCCTGTAGAGGGTTGATAGATCTCCCATCGGGCGCTTCCCCGGGTGGCGGATAGGGAAAATACTGTCAGGTACCGAGAAAATAAAATACCCCGGGCGGACCAAAACTAGCAAGGGTGGGTAGGACTTGTTAGCTGTAGTGGAAGCAACCTAGCTAGGGTAGATTACTGCAAAATCCTGGACCTTCTGGTAGAGGGTTGAGACGTCGGCTTAACTTCTCAGCATCCGGAATAGGATGCACAAACAACGACGAAGGAGGCTACAATTGATTTTTGGAACATGGAACGTACAAGGTCTGTGTCGAAAACGTGTAATGAAGTAATAATGAACTAAAAACACTGAATGCTGATTTTACAGCAACCTACTAGGAATCTAAAAACTATAATTGTGTGAGGACAATTTGCTGTATTTTCGCTCTTTTCTGTCTTTTCGTCCATTTTGAGCTTTGATTTTAATCATTTTCTCAGTTCAGCCGCGCCTAAATTAAAAGTTCGGCGAGGGCTCAAAATTTTAGTCCATCCGATACTTACTTCTTTCCTTTCATTTCGAATCTAGCGTTTCGCAGCGTTTTTCGGCACATTGTATTTTATATCGGGACAGCGTTTCAAAGCTAAATTAAGCTGTGTTCCTGCATGCTATGTCGCAATCGGGCTTATCGCATTCTAAGAATTTCGCCGTTGCCTGATTGTTCAAAACTTTCCCGAAGCTTCAGGCAGAATTGCTGACTCAAGATTTTATTAGCGCAACGACTTTCGCATGGTCCCCATAAGCTAAAGAGAAAACGCTTTTAAGTTACGTGTGCTCCTTGTTATTCCGTTCCCGCATCGTTGGCCGAAGGATCAGTCAGCGATTGCGCGCCGCGTTAACAAAGTAAATTTCCAAATTTGTGAAACTACCTCGTCGCTGTCATCGAGCTCAGTGTAGTAGTGGTCATTTGGTTAACGTTTAGCCGAGTTTTCCGTGTCGTGAAGCTAGCATTTTCTATGCCGCCGTAGGGGATTTTAAGTGAAAACCTCAACCATGTGCTAAACCTGCCAGAGTAATGAAGTCCCGAGTTGTCATACCGAACCTGCTTACCGTACGGATCTTCATTCGTACCCGTTACGGGGATGTAATGCCGTCACACTCACTCCAATACCGCTCCTTCATGTGGTTTCCAGTAGTTTCGTCTCGTTGGTTTTGTGGCATTGGCTGAGATGCGATCCGCAGCTACATTGGACAGCAGTTTAGAGAATCTGGATTCCTACACCAGGTATCTGCTAGTTGTTAATCGTTGTACCGCCTATACATTTACAGTGAAGTGATTTTTAAAGTGTTGTCCCGTCAAGCTATGCCTTTGTTTAAATTGTAAGATGTCGAACAGAAACTACCATTTTGAAGTGAATTTTTAATCTTACCGTCAAGTTTTATTGTTTATATGTTGTTCTGCATTGTAAGTTCAAGTAAACATTGTCGTGGCGTCACTATTTGAGTGATTGTCAATAATTTTGATCATGTAATGTAGTTCCTTGTCAGGCTATTTTTTATTTTTCTTGAATTCCTATAGTTACATTACCAATTCGTATAGTTTTGGGGCAGAGTTGCGGAGCCTGCCTGTATATCGGGGCCAACTTAGGCATAATTTATCGCATAACGCTTTAGCTTCTCGCATCAAAGAAAAATTCAGACACGAGCATGGCTTTTGGCTTCAGTTAAAGTTGTAGCGCACCGCGCCAATCTTTACATCGTTGTTTCATGTCCTTTAGTTGCAAGAACATCTATTTTCAAGTGATTAAAAATTTAGCCCATGAGAGAAAATAGTATAGCTTCTACCTCTGTCACTTTTTATCGATCACGCCTTGTTGACTCTGACGCGGCTTTCGCTGTGATTGGCCACACCTGCACTCGGGGTCAGCAAGTTTGAGCGCGAAATTCCGTTAGCGTCGGGTTTAGGCATTCAGTTTGGGGCCGTCGTAGAGTAAAGTCGAAATACCGTGCTTGTGTTTCCGCCCCTCGCCCGTATCGTTCGGGTGCGGGGCGGTTTGTTTTTTTGTAGTTATTTGTGACTTCTTTAGTTTTCTTCTTCTTGTGGTAGACGGCGCTTGGCGAGCCTTGAGAGTACTCGTGTTTTGCTGGTGATGTCCGTTCGCGGGCGGAATGGGACGTTTCGCCGCCGCCGTTTCGCCACCGCCGGTTCGCCACGGCCGTTTCGCCGCCAAGCCGTTTCGCCACCAGCCGTTTCGCCACCAGCCGTTTCGCCGCCGGGCCAGTTCGCCGCCAAGGTTAACGGTTTCAAATTTACAGAATGTTAATGTCTACATTTGAGATTATCTTCAAAACAACAAATTCCGGGTGAAATTCGGTGCACGGTCCGGTCTATTCCGCATGCGCTGCCAGCGAAGTAAGGTTTATGGTACGATCAGCGTCCGTCAAAATGTTGTGGGTGCCGCTATCGTCTCCTAATTTTTAAAGCAATGTTGTTGCGCTCTCGGAGGTGGTTCAGGTTAATGGTTTATGTTAGTTGTTAGGTCTTGATGATTTTTTTAGAGAAAAAATACGAGAGAGAGTCTGTTCAACATTACATTTTTCTGTTCACTGTAGCATTTTTGTGCATGCGCACTAGACCGGACCGTCCACCGAATTTTTACCCAAATTCCTTAACGTACCTAATTCGAAAATAACTACCGATTTAGTTAGGTTAGGTTAGCTTAGGTTAGGTAATGATTATGTGTGTATCTATATGTTATTCCAAATATTGAGATTGTTCTGGCGGCGAACTGGCTCGGTGGCGAAACGGCCGATGGCGAAACGGCCTGTAGGCGAGACGGCAGTGGCGAACCGGCGGTGGCGAAACGTCCTAGACCCGTTCGCGGGTTTGTTTTAGCCACTGTTTAGTTATTGAGGCCGTTAGGCCTATTTTCTCCGTCATTTGTTAGACGGGATTCATTGCCGAGTGAGCTAATCAACAGCCACGCTGATTTCCGTGTTTTCCAAGGAGGCATGACACATTCCTCCCACTCCTGAAGCAGGAGACCATTCCGGACGTCATTGCATTTCGCCCACGCCACGTTATCAAAGTGTAGCGACAAACGACGCCTGCACGAGCGCACTACGCTCGTCTCGAGGCCGATCTATCAACCAAGGTAACATTTGTGTTATAAACTGTTTCGCCAGCATATTCTTGTAATTAAAAGTCAAATATCTGTGCCCGGCGCTCAAATAATGCCTGGTACACTCTCGTATAAGGTTAACATTTGTGTTCTAAGCTGCTTTGCTGCAAGCCAGTCTATTTTTATAATTAAACTCACATATCTGTGCCCGGCGCTCAATTAATGCCTGGTACACTTGTACAAATCTAACGTTTGTGTTCTAAACTGCTTTGCTGCAAGTCAGTATGTTTTTGTGATTTAAACTCAAATATAAATTTCACGCTTGTGTAATACACTTGTTTAGTCGTAAGCCGACATTTAAATAGAACTGATTTTGACTTGTTATTCGCTTTAGCTGTGCTTTGTAGCTCCTAGATAGGGCGTTTCCCAGCTGGGTTTATTCCGTTAAGTATTTATTCCTTTCATTGTGCTAAATTGATGTACGCGCCGACCACGTCGGTACAACTGTAAGTTTTCGTTCATGTGAAGTGGCCCAATAGATGTATTAACTGATTAACGACTTGATCTTTCCTATGTCTCGTGCATGTTTGTTTACAGGATGACTGAGCCACTGTGTTAAGATCGATGTAAGGTGAGGCCCGGACGTGGTGAGTGAGCGTTGCAGGTAGGTTGGCTTGCTTGTCGCTGCGCTGTGGCTTCCAGAAGTAGTATTTGAGTAAGTTTTGCCCCGTTTGACCTTCAAGGTTCGGTTAAGCGTGGGTCTCCTTGAGTTGGACCTTGTGACGCCCTTCTTATTTGGTAACACCCTATACATATCAAGACGCTTGCCCTGTTGTGTCTCGTTTAGGACCACGCACCCTCTCTGAGCGTATTTGAGCCGCGGCCTTTAGCATGTTTCTTATGATTTCCAGGGTAAGCGTGCACGTTTCCCGGACTTTTTTAGCATTCGGCACTCGCTCATCCGTGAGTGTCGTTAAATCAATTTGATACTGTAACATCCTTTGTGCAGAATTTAGTCATTACTGTCTGGAATGTAGCCATGTCGTTTAATTGTCATTTTACCGCTGTGTTTAGTGTAAACGTCGCCATTTAACGTGACTAATCCCTTTCGCATATATTTTTAACTGTTACGAATAAACATTTTCATGTTCATTGTCATTTACATATTTATTATTTCAATAGAGTTCATTGTTAGTTACTTATGGTTTTCATTGAGGTTTGCATGCATATATTTGTGTTTTGTTTCGATGTACAGGAATTCAGACGATTTTTAGCAAGTGTAACGTAAGGTAGATTCAATTCAGCTGTTGCAGTCGCCGCCGCAAGCTGTGCCAAGTGAAAAGTAGAAAGGTGAATCGCTTACTTCCACTTTCAGAGTGCGTTTACCTGCGTTGTTGATATCCTCGATTTAGTTAGAAAGTGGTGGCGTCGCAATTATTTAACATCTTTTACTTACACGTTTGGATCGTTCTCCTTTATTTATATGATGTATCATGAAAATAGCAGCCATGCACTACATGTATGGTTGTGTCAATACCTTCGAAATACGCTGTTTTTACGCCGATGCAAATATTCAGATAAATTATTTAGTGATTTCCATCAGCGCCTGAAGGAAACGGGGTCTTTTGCGTTCATCTACTATGGACAGCGGTGTTGGCATCAGCGCTCTACTTGTATGCAAAATTCTTCATGAGAAATTGTTGTACTCGTACCGCATTCAACGGGTACAAGCCCTAAGCGCTTCTGAATGTGAAACAAAGCTCGTGTTTTGTTAATGGTTTATTAAAAAACGTGAGGGCAACCCAACCTTTGCTAGCAATATTCTTTTTACCGATGAGACTTAAACAAAAAACATCACGATACTATTCGAGATTTGGAGCCTCGTTTGGCAGAACCTTTTTTTCTTAAAATGGAAACCCATCTCACAGAAAAAATATTTTAAGGCAAGGCATATATTCAAAAGAACAAGAAACAGAAATTTGATATGTTTCGAAGGCTTCCACGGCTTTTTTATTTCACTGAAATAGCGAATGGGTACCTTGAAATTTAAATCAATAAATAATTCTTGTTTCTTAGTCACACCTTCTACATCTAGCTGCAAGCATTGGCGTAGTATCACAAGATGAAATTAGTGTTGAAAACCAATATCGTAATTGCTAAAACGGTATTTAGGTATGACTATTCAAATTATTATTCATCAACATAATGCCTTCTTCAATTATCCATTGATATAGGCCTCCTTTAGATGTTTCCAGTTGTCTCTATACTGAGCAGTTGGCATTAATTTTGAGGTCGTCAGTCCAGCGTGTATGCAGTCTGCTTAGCACCATAGGTAAAACGGATATGACGTATTGGTTGAAAGTTTTCTTTTTCAAGGTGATATGGTATGCCAGCCATGTAGCTTGTCAAACGTTGCCTAATCAAGGGTTATTTTCTGAGCAGCTTTGACTATTTATGCCTATTTTCACTTTAAATCAAAGATAAAACATTTTTTAACAATGGCGATTTACGGTCCTTGTATTTCTAGTTGTTTTGTTGGGGATAAGACTGGTTATCTTCTTGGTGAGTTAATTTCCAAACTAACTTTACTTGTAGCGTGTTTCAGTTCTTATAGCAAATCGAAGATGGTTGACCTTCTCTCCATCAATACTTATGTCTTCTTCCTCCCATTCCGCTATTCTAAAGGTACATTCCAAGACCCTTCCGAACAGTTTTGGTAACAGAGTATCACCTCATTTGACGCTACTTTCAATTTCTATATTTTTAGTGGTAGTATGCAGGTTTACAGTGGTCCTGAATTCCCGCAGAATAATATTGGAATAGCTGTGGCCGATTCTCAATTCTTTCAAATGTAAAATATTGGTTTTTTTTCTTTTTTTAAAAGGGGGATTGTAGTAACAATCTCAGCAAAGGTGTTCCATTTGATTGGGACGTTTTGGATGTCAAGACACAGGTTGAATAGCAACAGCAATGCATCAAGCAACATACATAACTTGGAAGAACTAATAACACAGTCACACAGTTTCGTCCAAAAACTGAAAATGGTCAAGAGATTAGTTCAGAAACGAAATTAAAAATGCAAGAAACGAGGATTTTTAAGAGTGATGAGAATACAGACCTACAATTTCTTAATAGGTACCCTGGACACAGCGAAACGGGAAATCTGACATCCCTTGCCTGTTATGCTTATTTCCACACTTAAGAGCAAGAGTAAACTTGTATTTTTATATGAATTTTTGTGTATTAAATTTAAGCATGGTATTTAGTACAATCACATGTGCGCAAAGTCGACCCTGCGCTGTAAGAGACATTAGTTGAAATTGCGTGTGCGTCGTGATAAATGTAACGTCCAAGCCAGTTCACGGGATGACGGGAGTTTCAACTCATGCAGACTTCATGAAGAAGTGGGCATTAGCTGGTGGCTTTTGACCCAAGCAAGTTGTGTATCACTGCGTGCCGGCGGCGAAGTGCAAGTAAATAATTGCTGCCTACAAGTTAAAGTGCAGCGAACAAGCGTTTGTGAATACGCATTTTCCGGCTGTACCGGTAAGTACGCCAATTTTTGCCATATTCAAAGCAAAATAGTCGTTAGGTTATGTCAGAGGCGATCGCGCAACCTGAAAACTCTGACACCAGGCTTCCTGCCACAAGCCATACGATACACACAGTAGAGGACTTTCATGGCACACTTTACAAAATCCAAATCGCCATAGAACAAGACAATTGCTGCGTAAAGTATGGAATGTAGGTTTGGTTCTCCAATCCTACATAGCAGACATTGTAGAAGAATAAATTTACAACCCTCTCAAAAAGATGATGAATCATAGAGCACCGGAGAAGAACTTTAAAACTATGTGAATAAGTACCTACTCATAGACCAAATTTGAAACACTGCTATTAAAATTATTACGAATAGATCAATTAAGAAAAGTCACCCTAAATATCATAGACATTCTTTAGTCGCAGCTAGTACCTCATAAATAACTAAATTCTGTAGCAAGTAACTGGGATTACATGCTCTTAGCATTGTGTTTAACTTACCTAAGTCTAACTGCATTTGAGTCGGAAAGATATTCCCATTTAGCCGCTGGTGGCTTCTCGCCACACATTTCTCTTGGTGTTTCTGCCAAATTCAGCCATAATCTAAGAACAGCAGCTGGACAGCCACGTGCTAGAATGATATTAAATCACAGATTAACTACTAATTTATTTATATAACATATTATCTATATGATAATTTGATTTCTTCAAGTTGTATAATGACACTTTTGAGTAATTGTGATCTTAGGTAGAGGTTATGGAGATTACAAATCAGCGGCATAGGAAGGAATTGAAAGGTAATTGGTAGTAGCTGCTGATAGAATTGCAATTTTAACAAATGCTTTTATAATCGAAATGCGAATCTAACAATATTATGAGAAGCATTCTGTTAATTGTAGAGGTAAGCAAGTAATACGTACACTCAGGGTCTCCCTCGATGGCGAAGCGTTCAAAGCTGACCAGAATCTTGTATCTAGGCCTTACGCTAACATACCAATTGCATATTTTGGAGGCTTGGCCCCGCGTGGGGCCGTCGTAATTATTCGGAAAATTTGGACTGGAGATAACCCCATACTCTAAACTGCTCATGTTGCCACCGCAGTCTCCGAATATAGATTTCGCGGTTTCGAACGTGTAGCGGGCTTTGAATCCGCTGTAGACGCCCTCCGAGTTCGCGTGGAGCACAAGTTTTAGGCCAATTGCCCCACGATTGGACTCTATTGGACCTGGTGCTGTCATTCCGCAATATCGACCTACGACTTTTTCCGTGCCGTCGCGATAGCTGTTGTAGATTTCCAACCAGTCTTCTTGACAAACGTTAACTCTAAAAAAAGGTTTTAAGATGTAAGCGAGATATATAAGGTTCTGCGATGTGTTTACATATAAAGTGGTAATTTTTCAGGGCTACCTGACCACTTTGTTCTATCTTAAAGGAGTCCGAACGTTTCTAAAAGGTCAGTTTGTTTTTTAAATTTTTTTGAGAATTGGGGAAGGGTTTCAATGGTTTTAAAACCAATAGTCATAAGGCTTCCGAACACGATTTTAAGGTTGAGGGCTGTTAGTTGAATAAAATGCAACGCTTACCCATAGGAGCCAAGAGAAGCATTGGCGGAATCTGCGCGAACTTTGAAGTTGTCGAATACTAGCGAAACTTGTTCGTTTGGTGTACCCAAAAATAGGTATGTACAGTTGGTATCACTGGGATAATTCGAAGGATATCGAGGCGAGTTAAATTCGCCTTTTTTCTTGCCGGTACTTCTGTATGTAAATGTGCAACTACCGTCCGGAGCGGCCGTGCCCGGGATCCGATATTCTGAAAAAAAGACATATGTTAATAAATAGTTTACATTTCGCCCATATTGTTCATAACCAATTTAAAGAGATTTACATTCTAAGAAAGTTTTGCAGTATTTATTGTCCGTGACCTTCTTACAGGATTTATTTATCTTATAGTTTTCCCGTATTGAAACACACTGTTCCCAGACATTGAAACGGGACACTCAACATCACTCGCCTATATTGCTTATTTTCATGCTTAAATATAGAAGCCAAGTCGTATTTTCTATGTTCTATTATTAGAAATAATATTGTATATTTAAAATAGCAAATGTTCGTGGTCCTGTATAATAAGCGCATTGTGAAGTGGAATTCGCGAATGCAGTAAGAAACGCACGTCTAAGCCTGTTTGCGGGATGCGGGGAATTTCAACTCGTGCAGTGGGAAGCTGCACGTATCTGCGGCTCCAGAATTGCATTGTGCGAATTTACCCAAAAGCAAACTAAATAAAAGCCAAGAGCGGCCTTGTAGCCAACAATTGCTGCATATAAGTTAAAAGTGCATCGAATAAGCGTTTGGGAATACGCAAATGCAATCTATGTAGTGTACACTTAAGTACACCATTTGTGCCATAATTAAAGGAACATTTAAAGCGTTCACTTGGAGACACTAATTTACGCCGCACCCCAAGGTGCCGTCGTTATGAGTGTATAAGCCGTGACATCAGATGACCGTGGCTCAACAGTTAGCGTTAGCAGTGTCCTATCGGCTTCTTCAATATTTAAATATACTATTTTTCCCTAATTTATTTTTGTCTATTTAGGTGCCTGTTTATAAACAGATTATTTCCCATAATTTCTATGATTACCAGTTCCTTCCTAACGTTTTAATTTCTATCAATCCTCTACCCCTGCTGGTACCTAACTCGCTTTTCACTAATATACCCAACTCCATTCCATGTCCATACTTATTTACCTATTTCTTCTAGAGCCTCTTTTTTATCGCCTCTTGTTTTGTTCGCCCTCTCATTTTTCTTCTGTAGCGCCCTCCACCGGTTTTGGACGTAAGTACTGTTTAATGGTTTTTCGATGACGCATTTAGCGGACGTATAACTCTTTATTTGACTGCCGTTTGTGTGAATTTCCTTAGAGGCAAGGTGGCCCTAGAACTGTAGTTAGTTAAGTTGGTTTTAATTGTTAATGTAGGTGCGGACAAGAAGTGCGTGAACTTGTGAACGTCGCCCTATTATCGATTTAAAACGACCTTCTCTGATAAACTCGAATCCCTAACTTTACCCAAGGTAGTTTATAATTCCGTATCCTACCCCATTTTGCTTTTCCTATGATTTTTCTAATGAATTTAATGTTGCGTTTATCTCTTTCTCTTAATTTTTCTAAATCTTCGATGGTATGCTATCAAACTGTACACTATTAACTTGTTTCTCTATTTCCCTTTTGCAAAATATTATTGTATTTGTTGCATAGTATAGTGCCGTTACTTTGTTGCTTCTATTAGCTAGTTCCGTATCGATTCTTCCATCATTGGTTATAGCTATTTGTAAGCCTTTACGTCTTATATTTATATTTAGAGATTCCACTTTTTCATTTACTACTTTCTTAGCACGCTTGCCATTTATAAATAGGTATCCTATTTTATTTTTTTTCATTTATTTTGTCCACATATTTACTGATTGTCGCTTCTTAGCATGTGTGTCCGCTATTGTACTATTTCGTCGGCGGCGTATATCAGGATATATACTTTTAGCGGCATTAGTTCCTTGTAATCGATTGTTGTCTTCTGGGTTATTGTTTCATTATTTAGTACTTTATTCATTATCGTGCCGAATATAGTTTAGCGTAAATTGATCCATTGTTTAATATATCGTTTCATATCAAAGTCTCTTAACTTTTCCTTGTTTATTTGTACTGCGTCTGCTACTTTTTTGTATGTACCATCACCTTCTTAAAAAACTAAGATAGTAAAAATATCAAGCTACCTTAATGTCTGAACATTTTAGTTGTATAATTACTCCTTGTTTTCTTTAAATTGGTTCAGGATCGCAGTTTTCTTTTCTTAGACAGTAATACCGTGCTCTTGCTAATGCCGATCTCACACGCAATTGCCTTATGCTTACCCCATCGCTCAATCTGGTTCGAACTATGGCTTTCTGAGCTTCATTTAAAGGTGCCAATTTAACTTGACGTTAAATATGTCAGTGTCGAATGACAAGAGTTTATTTGAATTTGCTATATTACAGCAGAATTAAATGTGTTCAAAATTGGCTGTACCAGTTTTGCATGATAGCGATGGCATCTTCAAGTATCAATGTTGCTGGTATTTCGAAAAGTTCTAAGTATAATTCAATTATTCCAATTGTGTCAGTTGTAGGTTTATGTCTTTATATACTGCGCCAATAAATTAGGGGAACACTAATAAAATCATCAATGCTGTTCAAGATAATGGAATTTTTGATTTTCTTTCATATGTATCTCTTAGACAAAAGCCTCGTAGGTAGTAATTCGCCTACTTTATGCAACTCGGCACTTTATTTTTGCATGTACTATTGCCAGATAAGTAACTTAAGTACAGAATGCAAAGTAACCTTTTCAATATCAAGTAGCTGTACATTCAACGAAAATGGAAACAATTGAATGTCTACGTCATTATTTTATTTCTCTACGCTCTCTACCACTAAAATGAGGCATCTTAATCAAGTTCAAGTTGCACAAGCCGTAACATTAATTGAAGAACGTCAAGTTGCAAGAGAACTTAATGTGTGCCCTTCTGTTGTGTCCAGGGTTTGGAATCGTTACTTAGTGACAGGAAGTTATGGTAGGAGACCTGGTCAGGGCCGAAAGCGCGCAACAACCGTACAGCAAGACAGATTTGTGCGCAATTGTGCGCTTAGACGACGCACATCCACTGCTAGAGTCCTACAAAATGACCTCAGAAGAGCCAGTGGTATCCAGGTTAGTACAGAAACCATAAGAAAAAGGTTGCGGAAGAACAATCTGAGGTCAAGCAGGTCAGTCCGAAAACCACGATTGACTCATAATCACAGAAGAGACCGGTTGGTATTTGCTCAACAACATGCAGATTGGGGAATGGAGCAGTGGTCATCAGTGCTTTTCAGTGATGAGTCAAGATTTAGGTTGACACGTTGTGATGGTCGTCTTCGAGTTTGGGCACGTGCAGGGGAACGCTATCGTGAAGAACTGGTTCAGCAGGTTGATAAGTTTGGAGGAAGATCTGATATGGTGTGGGCTGGTTTGTACATATCTCGTTGCTGTACCTGGACGAATGAATGCTGCCCGATACATCGAGGACATTCTTGCAAACCATGTGGTACCTACTGCGGCCCGTATAGGTCCTGGATTTCTGTTCCAGCAAGATAATGCCCGTCTACACGTAGCAGCTCAGACAAGAAGGTTCTTGGAAGAACACCAAATTCCCGTGATGGACTGGCCCGCTTTTAGCTCAGATCTGAATCCAATTGAGCACTTATGGGACGGGTCGGATCGGAGGATTAGGAACAGACTTGTAGCTCCAGCTCATGGTAGCTCTTTTGGAGGAATTGACCAACATACCTCAAGAAGATATACGGAGATTGATTGAAAGTATGCCTCGAAGGTGCCAAGTCGTTATCCAAGCTCACGGAGGTCATACGCGCTACTAGCTTTCTTTGAATGTTTAATTTTTTGAAGTTTATTATAAAGTTCCTAAGCCTCGCTTTGCACAGTTTTGCCATATTTGTTTGTCCTTTAGATTTAGAAAATAGGAATAATTAAATTTAATTATTTTTTGTTTAAATACATGATAATCTAACTAGTTGACTCAGTTTCGCTTCTTGCAGTTTTTAAAACTGGAATTTACAACTATTTTTTTAGTGTTCCCCTAATTTATTGGCGCAGAATTCTTCTGTACGTGTGTACGTAACTGAACTCCTAAACGGCTGGACCGATTTTTATGAAATTTTGTGTGTGTGTTTGTGTTTGAGTGGGTCCCTGGATGGTTTAGATTCACAATTGGACCCGGTGCAATCGAGTTCTAGGAATTTTCTAAAAAATTTTTTGACGAATTTCTTTTTTTAAATTTTTTAAAGATTTCTGGCATATTAAAACATATAACCCCAAAATTTCACCTCCCCACCACCCCCAATATTTATTAAAAAGAAAAAAATCGAAAATTCGAATATCGAAAAAACGTTTGCTGAATCCGCTAATAGCAGGCAGCGGACAGGACAACGTCTGTCGGGTCCGCTAGTATTTTATATATTTTTAAAGATAAAGGGTGGTTTTTTTAGAGTGGGAGAACTTTAAATTGAAATAAAACACAGAAAAATGTTTTTAATATCCATGAAATTGGCTTTATTTGAAAGATAATTTTATGGCATTTATGTTTGAATATGATTTCGGGCATGTGACCGTCGCGGCTGGCGTGTACATGACGTAATCTGGAGGTCCAATTTTCACACACTCTTCGCAGTAAATCAGGCTGTATTTCGGCAATAACGCGTCGAATGTTGGCTTCCAAGTGCTCAATTGTTTCCGGTTTATCGACGTAGACATGCGACTTTACATATCCTCAAAGAAAATAATCTAACGGAGTCAAATTGCACGAAAGAGGTGGCCAATTAACATATCCACAAAATGGATCCACGAAATGGATCTGTTAACTGGCCACCTCTTTCGTGCGATTTGACGCCGTTAGATAATTTTCTTTGAGCTCCCTCCTTAGGTTTCTATAATTGCGTTTGATGTTTTCATCGTGATTTGTTAGTAGCAGCTGTCTTATTCTATTTTTCTTCTCTGCCAGTTTTCTACAATTTTAATGTCATAATTTGGCAACCCGCTATATTTATTTTTTACTAGTTCGTAAAATAGGTCCTTGTCTATGTTTTCTTTCTCTTCTGACGGGGTATATAATACACACATTCGTTCTGATACTGGTCTAAATGACATCACTTTGTTTTTTATTCTTTCTTGTACCACGAACCCTGTCCGTAGCATTCGGTTAACTCCACAACTTTTGAAGAAAGTGATGTCTTCGACTTCTGTAATCTCCGATTCCAGCTGCTTTGTTTCCTGAATAGCTAAGACATTAATCCTGTATTTATGAACAATAATCACTAAGTTTTTGAGACTTCTTGGCGAGAAAGTTCCCCTCACATTCCCATGTGTAATCTTATATTATAAGCGCCGATGCCGGCCGTCCAGGCGTAAGCAAGCGCGCGCACACGCTGCATGAACGGCCTCCATGTTAGCAAGTGGCGCGCGCGCACGAATGGGGAGACCGCATTTGTATTGTTAACGCTGGCAGGGCCGGAGGAAGGCTGGCTGCCGCCTTGAGCAAGCATTTTTTATTGTTAACTGCTTCTTTACGCTGGCCGGGCCAGACGTAGGCTGGCCACGAGTTCTAGTCTTATATTATAAGAGCCGATGCCGGCCGTCCAGACCGTAAGCACAAGTGGCGCTGGCACACGCAGCATGAAGGGCCTGCATACTACTACCACACGCGCGCTTGCTATATCGGTTTCTATAAGCGCAGGTTTCTGTAAGTGCACATGCCGACCGTAAGCACGTGGCGCCGCCACACGCAGCCAGACGTAGGCTGGCTACGCGCGTACGAGTACTAGTAAATCTATACTATTTGTTTCGTGTTTTTCTGCTGTTTTGTTTTTGGCATTCTTTCCTTTATTTTGCCTTTTATTTGGTTATTATTTTCGTTTACCTTGTCCTTTACCTGAGTCGTTAACTGATTTTTTGAGATATTGGCTACCGTCACTTTGTTTGGATCTGGTTGACCTATCCTGTAACTGTTCCGATTCTTCGTTCCATTCCCAGCATATTCCGTTTACTATAAGTTCCTTGTAGTCTACCGTTGTCTGTTTGTCTCGTTCTCTTTCCATTTTGCCTATTCCCTTATTTTTTGAATTTCATGTTCTTTTTTAGTGAGATCTGATTCGATATAATTTTTTTCTGTGAGGTTCCTTAGTTTACTTTTATTCTTTAAAATATTGATCTTATCCGTAAGGCTGTTAGTTTCAATTACACATATTTTTTCCCTAATTTTTGTGCATTTCTTAACTTAACATCTACCTATACATTATTTGGCAAAAAGTTTTCTATCTCTTATTTTAATACGTTGTCGTCATTGGTATCGATTTTAATTCCTGAGATAACAAGATTTTTCTTCTTGGCAACTTTTTCTAGGTTTTCAACTTGGTCGTTAAGGAATTTCATTTCTTTTTTCATTTCCTCGTTTTCCTATTTTATTTTTAATAGTTGTTTTCTCTGTTCTCCTTCCTTACCTGTTTTATTTCCTCCATTATATCATCGTTTCTTGTCATCAAATCTCTCATCATTTTAATCATAGTTTCTTCTGTCCCCTCTATTTCCTTAATTTGTTTTGCAGGCGATCTCTTTTAATTTTACTTCTTCCGAAATTTTCATCTAGCTCCCCTTTTATTTTCATCCTCCGTATCCGTCTCGCTCCCGCGAGGCATCTTCCATTAAATCATATGCTTTGACAATAAAAACAAATGCAAGATGGTTTTTTTCTAACACCTGTTGTATAAATAAGTTGCCTACGTACGATCGTCCCGGGGTAAATCCGCTCTGGTCTTCACTTATTTTATCACCAATATCTTCTCTAATTTTAGTTTGTAATAGTTTACCGAAGAGCTTGCTGAAGGAGCTGTAAATATTCAATCTTCTGTAGTATCCAGGGTCTCTTTTACTGCCTTTTTAAAATATTGATACTATGTACGTCTTACATTCTTTGAGTATTGTTTAGGAATGTATAGCCTTATTAAATAATGCAGTGATTCGTTGCAGTAGGGTTCTGCCTCTGCATTTGAGTAACTCTGTGAGGGTAGCACCAGGACTAGGCGATCAACCATTTTTCATTGTTTGTAAACATTTTCTAACTTCTTCCGTTAGGGTAATATCTTTTTCTTCTTGGTCAACTGACTATTAACGGTTTTGTCAAAAATTGCTTCTGTCAACAGTTTTCTATAATATGCTTCTCATTTTTTCCACGGTTATCAGTTGCTCAAACTTATTCAAACTGCTACTTCTAATTCCTTTTAATACCCTCTACACTTCAGTGGATTGTGCTCCTCCTATGTACGTTTGTATCCGTTGGCAATGCTGCTCCCGGTAGTCGTTTACTCTTTCGTAATTGCTCTTCTCACGTCTTTATTTTTACTTTTATATTGCTCCTTATTTTCTTCGGTTTTGTTGTTTAGCCATCTTCTATAGTAACGATTCTTGTCAGTTCTTTAATTTCGCCACTTAACCATTTTGTTTTTTCTTCTTTATCTTTGTATGATGTTCATTTCTTCCTAATGCTTCTAATGCACCTTTTCTCACACTTTTCTTAAGAAGCTCATTTTCTTCTTCAATATCCTCTTGAGTTGGATATTGGTTCAGTTCTTCTAATCTTTTAGTATATGATTGTGAAGCAATGACAGCTTATATCATACATTTTCTTTCTTAGGTATGCTATTTGTCGATAATTATCAGGCCTGCAAATTGAAATTTTATGATTTTTTTTTCACCGTAATGGGTGAATCGTATGTATTTTGGTGCGCTGAGTCCAAATATGACCTCAGTTTTTCTCCAGCACGTAGGGATTTTCCGCAAAATAAAAAAGAAAGTTATGCAAAACCCGCAGTACATATAGGTAAAAATGCATTTTGATATAAAAAAAAATATTACTAGTGGTTTATTTACATTTTTAAATACAATTTGATAAAAATAATATGTAGCATATACAATAAGAATTTATAATTCTTTATAATATCTACATATTTTTCCCCCAAAACTCCGTTTTGAGCTTTTCCGTTTGTGTGGGATGTCTGGAAGTTCTCTATGAAGCATCCAACAGTAATCTCCCACCATATTCACATACCATCGTCCTTGGTACCTCCGTTCCATTTCTTTGATGTCTTGGTGGAACCTCTCGCCCTGCTCTTCACTTACGGCACCAAGGTTTTCTGGGAAATAACTCAAATGGGAGTTCAAAAAGTGAAGTTTCAAGCTCATGGAGCACCCCAAGGTTTTAAAACATTTCAACATTTTATTTACAATTTCTTCATAATCCGGGTCCTTATTGTTCCCCAAAAACTTAGTCACAACTTCTTTAAATGATATCCACGCCTCTTTCTTAGCTTTTTTCATCACCTTTTCAAACTGATTGTCTTTCATTAGTTTCCGAATGTCCGGGCCAACAAAAACACCCTCCTTTATCTTTGCCTCAGACAGTCCCGGGAATTTCTTTTCAAGGTATTTGAACGTTTCGCCATCTTTTGGCAATGCCTTGACAAACTGCTTCATCAGTCCAAGCTTGATGTGAAGTGGGGGTAAAAGCACTTTTTTGGGATCAACCAAAGACTCAAAGTGAACATTTTTTTCTCCAACCTTCAAAGTTCTCGTTGGCCACACTTTTTGGCTCCAGTGCTGTGCTTTTGCCCGGCTATCCCACTCACATAGGAAACAGGGGAATTTCGTATAGCCACCTTGTTGTCCAAGCACCATAGAGATGACTTTGAGATCACCACAGATAGGCCATCCAAACTCCTTATATTTCAATTAATCAAGGATAAAAGCCATGTTGTCATACTTTTCTTTTAGATGCACAGAGTGCCCCACGGGTACATAAGCGTATTTATTGCCGTTGTGTAGCAAAACTGCTTTTAAACTTCTTTTTGACGAGTCAATAAAAAGCCTCCATTCATCTGACACATGTTGAATGTTAAACATTGACATCAACTTGGGAACATCAGAACAATATACAAGTTCGCCATCTTGAGAAAAATTTTACTCAAATTGTTTTTCTCTGCTTCTGTACCAAGAGAATGAAGTTCCAGATCTCAACAAGTTCTTTTCTTGAAGTGTAGAGCCCAGTAATTCAGCAGACTCTTTAGAAAGCCCTAAATCACGAACGAGGTCGTTTAATTCTTCTTGTGAAAACTGTTGGGGTCCACAGTCTTCGACTTGAAACTCATCATCCAACTGCTCTGACTCGCTCTCTGATGACTCTGGCAAATCGTCAAAATTGTGTGGGGGCACTGGTACTGGAATACCGGGTCCATGAGGCACAAGCCGAAGTGCAGATTGCATGTTTGGGTAACATATATCTTTTTTATTTTTGGCATTGTACCCTTGTATGTTGCAAGAACAAAAGTAGCAGTCATCGCCGTGGTTTCTCGGCTCTCTCCAAATCATAGGCACCCCAAAACGAAAAGATTTCACCTTTCCTTTAGACCACATGCGAAGTCCTTCAACACAGCCTGAACACACTCCATGAGGGGTCCAAGATTTTTCTTGATCTCCGATCTTCACACCAAAATAGGCAAAGTACACTTTTTTAATAAACTTCGTAATACTTCGAGATTGTTTTTTAAATACAAGTTCGCCACAAATGTAACATAAACTATCAGGATTATTAACACAAGCTCTTGAAGACATTTTGAAAGACACTTTAAGAATATTTAAATTGAAATGAACAAATCGAAGGACTACGAGGGGTATATATAGGGCAATGGGAAAATCCAGGTTTCATTTGTCAATAATGTTCACCACAATTACGCTAATTACCAGAAAGAATTTCTCCTATTTATTTATGTACTTTTAATAACAAAAACATTTATTACAGTAACATTGGAATCTGAAAACACCGAAGAAAAGCGATAAACCTTAATTGCATACTATTAAGGTAATGGGTTTCCATGATTCATACGCTGACTAATACTGTTAAATATACTAATTTTTATCATATTTCATAGTTTCTAATATAAAACTATGAAGCCGAATAGGAAAAACAACTTTTTTCGGCATATTCATAAATATACACCTTAAGGTAGGCAATCCCGCAGAAAAATGCATTTTGCGGAAAATGCTTACGTGCTGGGAAAAACCTGAGGGCATTTCCGAACTCAGCGCACCAAAATACATAAGAATCGCCCATTATTTTAAAGAAAAAAATTTGGTCGCAGACCTGTGTAATGTTCTTGCTTTCTTGAGTTTCTTGTTGAATGGGAGAACAACCTTTTTTCATTAAAAGGTAATTATTGGAGCCACAGCTAGCACTTCACATTCCACGGCAGTTTGTAGTAGTTATCCTTGCTTTTTGTTTAAATATGATATAGTCTATAATAGATGTTTGCTTCACTGAGGGTCATTCCTACGTAAATCTATGGGCATCTTTATGGGGAAGATATGTGTTTATTAGTCGTAATTCGTATTAGGCGCAGAATTCTATTAACATTTCTCGTTCATTGTTTTTCCGCCATATTGTCCTACGTTATCATGGTTTGTCTTTGATCCTACTCTTGCGTTAAAATCACGCAACTATGATCAGCTGTTGGTGACCTTTAACTGTATCTAACGTATCTGCCAATTTATGATAATTTTCTTCTTTGATAGTTACATCTGAATTATTAGGAGCATATATTCCGATTATTACAGTTTAGTATCCGCGAAATGTTATGGTTATCATAATTATATGTACTGTTCAGGTATTTTATAATTGCGATTGATATGCCGGCCTTTCCTCTCTCTGATTTGGGAATTCCTGACCAGTAGTGGTAATATTCGTTAATCAGTTCCATATCCTGCCCTTTATTCTTCGTTTCCGACAAGAAAGCAATGTCGATTTTTAAATCATGTAGTGATGCAATAATCTTTGTTGTTTTGTTGCTAATTCCCTGTACATTTCACGTACATATTCTCATTATCCGTTTACATGCCAAGATCTGTCTAAAAGAAATTCTGCCCGTTTTCCGAGGCTTGGTCACAGTTTCAACAGCATATATTATTTAACTGTTTTACATGCAATGAAAAAAAAAACCAAACCCTCAACCTGGAGGACTAGGATTTTAGGCAGGGGATTCTCTGGAACTACAACCGGCCACCAGACGGTGTCGATTTCAGATATAACTTTTAGAAACAGTTGCCGAATTACGATAGCTCTACCAATGTGTTATGTTTTTTCTGCCGCGTACAATTTCAAGCAAACGCCAATGATTTCTCCCCGTCGCCATTGCAATAAAAATCCTCTGGATCGAAGCTGGGGCTGGAAAACTCTCTCTGGACCTCGTAAAATGTCGATTCTTGATGCTGACCAAAGCTGAAAGACCCTGGAAACTTCTTTCCTGTTGAAATCTACCTTGAAAGTGGAGCTTCGTTGGTTCACAAAATCAAAGAGCGGCACGGTTTCAATTAATGTTCTGAAGGCTTTTTGCTACTACTTCAAGCACACAGGGCTGAAGGAATGTCTCCTCCACACGTAGTACATAAAATTCAGCCGACTGCTAACCCGAAACTCGTTGAAATCTTGCCTCGATGTCGGACCCACATGGACAAACTTTGCAGAGCAATTCCTTGTTCACTGGGAGATTCTAACGCAATGAAACTTTACACACAAGCACTCTGCCGTCTGGTGATTAAATAAAAACAGCTTTTGGACTCACACAAATACTTTTTATATTGAAAATAATACAATTTTAGGGATCCAATCTTGCACACACAGCTATTTCTTTTATGGCTTGGGTTAACAACAAACGAAGATCATGTATCTTAGCAACTAATTACAGCTGTTTTTGGAAATAAGTTTTGATACAATGTTTTACTTGAAACTATACTGTTCTTCAATAATTGTCAATTCGTAGCACTTTATAATCTCACATCTCTGCTTTTTACACTTTAGTTTTAAATAGCACTGTTTTTCATGAGTTTTATTAACACTGCACGATTGTGTTTGTTCTAACGTGGGTTGCCTTTTAGCTCTTTGCATTCTATGCTTTATTACATTGCTTTCGTTACCTTTCAGCTGCGTTGGAGATTGTTGGACCTTTTAACACTAACGCGTCATATAACTTTCGTAACTCTTCAAACATCTCTGCATCAATGTAAATTTGCAATATTGTCTTGACTTTACAATATTAACTCTGTCAGTCCACAGAAATTCTGAGAATTTGCTATAACGAGCACAGTTAATGAAAATTATATTAAACGTAACCCTTCCGATGCTGCATTATTTAATGCTAACCTCTGTCAATCAAATTATAGTTGCTGCTAATCGTAACTTGTGCATTTATTTAGTATATAATACTGACCTTAATGTTGCAATAAATAAAATATCCATTGTGGGCTTATTTGAATTTTTCTTTCATTTTCGTGTCTGGGTTATGCAACCAGAATTGCTGTGAGCGTCAAACCATTACAGTATATGACTTGTACGTAGCTTTGTCAGTATTGAAAACGTCGTAGTTGCCTTTGAGACGGCCTTAAAGATTTAAGAACTTAAAGAACTAATTCATGCTACTGGAATATGACTTCAAAGTTGCAACTACTTTGACGTAGTTTTGATAGTTGCAGTGACGTGTTGGTAACCTTCACTATTCCTTTCTAGTGGTGGAAGAAGTTTCACAACCGTAGAGAACTATACTTTTGAATGCGGCGTTATAAATTAGATGTTTACTTTCTCGAGTAGTATGTTTTGACCATCGTATTATCAAGTAGCAATTACTTTGAAGTTATATTTTTCCACGACCGGGAGTAGAAGTCCGTTTCTATAGCATCAAAATTGTGACAGAAGTAGAACATTTGCTCCCTAGAGACTAAATAAGACAAAAATTTCCCTAGGGAGTTTTCATTATGACTGACACAACAATTATGCCAAATTCGAGGTTATCAGGTTAGGTTTTGCGTCAGTTTTTACACAATCTGACGCAAAAACTAACCTGCTAACCTCGAATTTGACATATTTGTGAGCTCTTGTCATAATGACTTACAGTGCCACCAACTTTAAAATTTACCATAGGTTACTAATTTTAAAGTAATTGTAACTAAAATGTCAATAAATGACGTTTAAAAAAACGGGTTTTTCGTTTTTAATCTTACTGCAACGTGAAAAAAATAGTATATGCAACTCGCAGAGAATGCTATTTTGCTTCAGTGCAATTTCTCTCCCTTATTGCATAATCTACTATTATTAGCTAAAACTTCCAAATTATGTTTCTCGAAGTGTGCCATTTTCATGGGCAAAACTTATATCGTAATTATAAAAAAGCACACCCTTCACGCCAGAATGGTTTTAAAAAATATTTATTATGGTTTCTGCACCAAATATATTAAATTAATACATTATAATTAATGTCAAAGAATATAAAACAAGTTTTCAGTATCTATCATCTCATATTTTCGGATAATGCTAAATATTTAAAAACATTTAGTTTAAAAATCCAATTTTGAATGGCTAGTGGTCCAATTGGACGTATTATCATTATGTTTGACAGAAAACTTGCATACTTTATAATTTTGTCACTCCATCGGGAAAGCGCACAAGTTTTGCTCTCTGAAATGACTATGGAAGTATTCAATTTAGTTTTTGAGCTAGGAAAATGGACAAAGGGTCATGGAAGAAGGAAACGCAATGATAAGAATACCAGTTGCCTGACATAGCAAGGGACTCATCTAAAAATGTAGTGATGTTTCGTGAAAGTCGTGGCTACCAGGCCGCTACGCCGCCGGTACGTGACCAGTGACCAGTGGCAAAACACGTTAAAGTTCCTACAATAGTCACCGTCACAGCGACTAATTGAGAACATGGCTATCAAACTAAGACTATTAAGAAATATACTAAGTCCGAATCGTAAAGACAAGGAATGATTCAGGAGCTGCTGCATTACATGCAAGGGGGAGATATTATCAGATAAATTAAAGCCCCAAGACTGAAATGGCGGGGTTACATCTAGTGGTCTATTGTTAAAAAAATACTACAGAACATTCGTTGGTCAGCGGCGCATTCAAGTTTTTGAGGGGACGTCGACTACTTACAAAAAATGATGACAAAAACAACTTTTATTATTTGCAGAAATAATATCAAATACATATAAAATAGTATATTAAAGTATGAGTGGATAACCAGGTCTTTAAAACACGCGCGAGTTTTCGAGCACGACGGCGTAGCCGGAGTGCTCGAAATAGAGCAAGTGTTTTAAAGACCAGTTATCCACGAATACTTTACGCTAGTTTTTATTATACCTCCAATACTGGAAATAAATTACGCACTAAAAACTTAGAACTAATTTTTGTCGTGATAAATCGAGAGGGCATAATAATATTGCTACTATAGTTACGAGAATTATTTACGTTTTTGTCGCGTCCATGTCCGTTGTTGCATTCAGTCGTTTCCTTGACAACCTTTAAAGCTCGGCGAGCTTTAATCGCCTGTATTCGCACGCTCAGGCGTGCTTTAAACGGCGATTCTGATGGAGGTATAATAAATAGTATATTAAAGTATGAGTGGATAACAAGGTCTTTAAAACACGCGCGAGTTTTCGAGCACGACGGCGTAGCCGGAGTGCTCGAAATAGAGCAAGTGTTTTAAAGACCAGTTATCCACGAATACTTTACGCTATTTTTTATTATACCTTCAATACTGGAAATAAATTACGCACTAAAAACGTAGAAATAATTTTTGTCGTGATAAATCGAGAGGGCATAATAATATTGCTACTATAGTTACGAGAATTATTTACGTTGTTGTCGCGTCCATGTCCGTTGTTGCATTCAGTCGTTTCCTTGACAACCTTTAAAGCTCGGCGAGCTTTAATCGCCTGTATTCGCACGCTCAGGCGTGCTTTAAATGGCGATTCTGATGCAGGTATAATAAAAAATAATATTACGTTCAAGTTCAGGTTCAACAGGGGCGTGGAAAAATGTTTATGAAAGTGTAAAAATAACTTTAGATGATATTGGTCATATTGATGATCTTCTATTATCAAGTTTGGAAAAAAGGTACGGGGACATCGTTTCCCTGCGCTTCAAGCCGAATACACCACTAACCGCATCCAGTGAATGTAAATATCCAGGGCACTAACGACTATGGCCAGATGGAAACCTACTGGAGATGCAACCCTAAATTATAATGGACAGATGGAGTAATGAAAGACTAATGGACATTAAGAAATGAGGAAAACTTGTAAAAAACAGGCAAGAATGGTTAGCTGCTGCGTTGCATTGTGAAGTCACATATAATACTTTCGTTCAATCACGAAAGTGGAAGCATACACATACACACTTCACGGGAAAATATAGAAAAAATAAAGACTTTTCCCGTAATTAATGGTGATCTTCATATAAACTTTTTTCTTGTTTTGTGGCGTATAGTCTCCTCTTAAATAATACGATGTATATTGACTTATGGAATACAAGTATGAATACACTTTTACCCGAATCAGCTTATGCTAAGAATAACGATGGTTTTTGGATTCCTTCATTCTGTAGTTCCACGAGAGTTGGAGTTTCATACTTCTTTCAAGAAATTATATACAGAATGTGCCGTAAGTAGACTGACAAACTTCAGAAGGTCATAGAGGATACCTATTAAAGTTAATAACATTTGTAAGTAAACCGCTATCTACAAATGCTTCAACCTTAGAGTCAACATTTTGATTCTATTGTCATGGGATCAGAAACATTTCTACATCATGCGACCAATGTGTCGTTCAAGAATTTCGTTATAATGATTAACTCAGAGGCACATGAACTCACCCATCCTTTGAAATAGCCCAAGCCTATCTGCAGACCCCCTCTTCTAATCTGCCGTTGCAGAAATATAATGATGTCAATGTTGGTAAACGTTCGTTTACATTGAAATGTGCTGGAGCTCCGTTAAGTTGCAACCACATATCTCGTAAATATTTAAGAAAGGCGGCAACAAGTAGGGACCAATTAAATGATCTGCCACCATACCTGTCCAAATATTAATTACAAGCTGGTGTTGGGAGCAAGAAAAGCACAATATGACTGAACGCCAGCACATTTTTCATAGAGTGTTAAATTAATTTCCCAATCCTTAAACCTCCGAGAATTTTCGGTTAAGTACGTCTCTGTGCATCACCAAATAATTTACGGATACCAAGCTAGCCTGTTTTCATTGTCGCATTTAAAGTTTCCAATGCGAAAATCCAGCTAGTGTGCACATTCCCGTCCTAGCGTGTTTTATGCTAAAACAAACAAGCTGCGGCCCGTTTAATTACTTTGACCGCGATTAACCGTCACCGACCCGAGTTTTAAGCGGACGGACTCCACACGCTGCGTGCTTCATGGCGCCTTTAGAAAATTTCAGTTAAAATATAAAAAAATTCCCGAAGTTCCAGTTAATTGCCGCCGAGTTGTGTCACGTTTTATTTGCCTTTTTTGACCTTGGGTGGATCGACTAACTGTCGCCGGATAATGCATTTGGAAGATGTAATTTGTCGATCACCCCCCTGTTATATCGCCGAGTCGTGACCAGACGCTTGGCTTCTCGGTATCGGCTGCGTTCGCGTTTCACTGCAAGCTCGTAGAAGTTCGTAGAATTCGTGCATCGGAGATTGAAGAAAGCAAACGAACGTTGTACAGAGAACAATTTGTGCCTCGGGACGTCGTTGAAAAAATCCACTGTTGGGTTAAGGGAGTGTTTATTTTGTGTCGTTTGTGGTGGCGGTTCGTCAGTTGTCTATGGATAAAAAAATCCGGATTTGAATCTCGTCAACTTTCTCGTTAATTAAAAACGTGTGAGTTTTCTTTCGCTCAGCGGTTTTTAAACAGTCAGCTGATTAATAAATCCGAGGTGATTAACGACATGGTGTTTCGAAGTAATTAAAAAGCCAACTGCACTGCGGATCCAAAGCAGTGGTCTAAAGATGAATTTGGGTGGCGTCAACTCTTTGCTGTATTCCATATTAAGGTAAACTTTCCTCAGTTTAGGTACCCATCTGTAATTATATAATAACGTGTTTACTAAAATGTGAATAGCCCCGAGTGGTATGTTTCAATTAAGGGAGGTTTCCTTAATTAGCAACTGTCTTGGCTTAACGTCGTTACATGTTGCTGTGGTTTTTTAAACTTTGCGCTGCTGCAGAGAGATTTGTATGTGTGTGACCTATGTTTTATTTTTGTTAACGTTTACTAGGATGTGTTTATTATGTCCGAAGACAGTTCGTGATGGTACACTCGAGATTTGATGTTGCGCTTTGTACACTCGAGGTTTACTATTTTGAGTAGAGATGTCTTCTCGCAATATACAGATGGGTTCGCATTATTTGACATGCTTTTGCTGGATTTTTACTTTTGAATTTTGTAAATTGTTTTATATGTTGCATGATTGTAGTTACATTATAGGTTGCCTGTTGGGCACTTCCAGTTAAAGCTCAATAAACTTCATTTGTACGTTAATGTTTGGGTTTCTTTGAGTAAGTGTTAGTTATCTAAACTATAAGGAACCGCGCTGTTCACCCGCGTTGAATTTAAAAGTTATGTTTAATATTTGAGTAGACAATTGTTAAGAGATGGTAAACGGGAAGTTGGATTTTAGTAGCTGAACCAGACCCAATCTGCTTCGGCAGTGAACGAAGTGGATCTATCGAGCTAAGGGTTGAATTTCAAAATGTCTGTCCTAAGACAGAATCTGCCTTAACGAGTAACGTGAACTACACCCTTGCGCGAACCAGTTGTGGATGATCGGGGGCTTTACTATCGTTGACTCCCAACGCAAACCAACTTGTGCGGTCCGGAGTTGCTGTAAAATCCCGTTTATACCGTAACAAGAGACGTACGCCAATACCGGCCTTAAATGTTTCTACAACTGATATGATCAACCCAATTATAAACAGAATGAACAATTTTGAGTATAAAGTTGCCATAGTGCCGAAATAAGAGTTTCTTCAGTGTAACCTATAGCCTCCTGAAGTGTATAGCCTGTATATGTATTGGCAAATTATTTTCTTTTTTTCTATTATAAAACCCATTGGTATAAGCAATTGTATTCGTAACCATATGCTATTACATATGAATCTGTCATTTTGAAAATCTTTTTAAAGTTACATGTATAAATAAACAACTTTGGTCAATACAATTATAAGTTACGTACCAGTCTCGAAAGTGTAATTGGCTTTAAAACCCCGCCCCATGAGCTCTCCACTGCTGAACACCATCACAAGGCGGGGTCCGTCAGACACCACCACAGCAGGCTTGTTTTCGTCCCCACACATCTCGTAGTCGAATTTGTCGTAGGAGTCCGTAGTTTCTTGGCCTTTTAGATAGATTTTCAGGTATCCATCGGAGCAACTGAAAGTACAATTACAGAAATATATATGTATTTGTTTTGCATTAATTGGTATCACATGTGGGCTATATAGACAATTTGGATTCTGTAGGGTATTGAAATCATTAGTGCAATATTAATTATGTGCGGCATAATGGAGGGCTTATTGAGTTACTGAATGTGTTTATTCATGTTGCTGAACTAACTTCTGGTTGTTCAGAGTCATATAATCACTAATTAAATTAAAGACTAAATTAAAGAATAGTTTTTGTTAGTAAGGTAGGTATTTATACCCACAAAAGTGATCAAAATGAGTTTATGTATATGTATAAAAGAATATGAAAACTGTTAAAAGCTCCATGCTGCGTGCAATACGGTATCAGCATGATAAGATGGCGACACTTTACTTGTTCCATAAAACGCATTCTTTAAACGGTGGGACGGAATAGAAGGCTATAAACACCGCAGGTTCAGACTTAGATTTTTATATAACACTACGTGAAGTAAGCGGTGTACATATGGCATCAGAAGACTCAGTCCCACCTATATAGCTATTTCAAAGAAGACAACTGCAGCAATTACCTACCTCAAGAGCCATTTGTATAAATCATTTTAATTATGTAATACCAATTATATACGAAATATTCAATTGGGATTTAGGAAAAAAATACTGTTCACATGCTTTCAGGTGTGTGCAACATATTATGTTCTAACCACAAATGAATTTATTATTATTATAAACGGGGCTGCGCGCGCTATTGCGCGGTCCTGATGTATTTTCGTAGGAGGCTTTCGGGGCTTTGCCCCTCTTCAAGGAGCAATAGGGGCTCCGCCTCTCTCCAAGGGGGCTTTCGGGGCTCTGCCCCTCTCCAAGAAGGCCCGAGGCTTCGCCCCTCTCTAAGGGGGCTCTCGGGGCTCCGTCCCTCTCTAAGGGGGCTCACGGGGCTCCGCTCCTCTCCTAGGGGGCCTTCGGGGTTCTGCCCCTCGCCAAGAGGCCCTCGGGGCTCCGCCCCTCTCCAAGGGGGCCTTCGGGGCTCTGCCCCTCTCCAACTGAGCCCCGGGGCCATGCCCCTCTCCAACTGAGCCCCGGGGCCATGTCCATCTCCAACTGAGCCCCGGGGCCATGCCCCTCTCCAACTGAGCCCCGGGGCCATGCCCCTCTCCAATTGAGCCCCGGGGCCATGCCCCTCTCCAACTCAGCCCCGGGGCCATGCCCCTCTCCAACTGAGCCCCGGGGCCATGCCCCTCTCCAAGGAGGCCCTCAGGATTCCGCCCCCCTCGAAGGGGGCTCACGGGGCTCCGCCCTTCTCCTAGGTGTCCCTCCGGGCTCCACCCCTCTCCAAGGGGGGCCTCGGTGCTTCGCCTCTCTTCAAGGGGGCTTTCGGGGCTCCGCCCCTCTCCAAGGATGCCCTCGGGGCTCCGCCCCGGTCGCGAAATCGAGGCGACGGCAAAATTCATGCAAACGCAAATGGAGGACATCGCGTTTGCGATTGTGACGGAAACACACGTTTGTATCGTTCTCCTTTATTTATATGATTATTACATTTGCTGTTCCACTTTTTATTGGCACCGATACTATCAACGTACAGTCGTGTGCAAATAAATCTGGGACAGTGTTTTTTTCACATGCAGATTCAGTTAAGAATTGAAGAATATCTCCATGGATTTCCTGCTATCAGAAAGAGTTACATTAAACTTTAATAGGTACTGAAACCCGTAACTCTCTCTGATAAGAGGAAATCCATGGAAATATTCTTCAAATTCTTAACTGAATCTGCATGTGAAAAAAACACTGTCCCAGATTTATTTGCACACGACTGTACATAAATCAAAACAAGCAGATACACTCATACCAAATCTTAAAAACTGTCTAGAGCGTCGAGGACAATGAATGGGGAAGGGGGTTTTTAAGCTAGCCTGTAAAATAGCAAAACAACGAGTAATTTAAAATACTAAAGGAATTGCAACTGATTCTGTAATAATAATAAAATGCATTTTTCTATAAAATACACGTTGTTGTTTTCTCTTGTCTTACTTCTAAATTAAAGGTTTTTGTGGTAAAATAGTAGCGTCATTTGTTGATAATATCGAAAAATGTACCTCAGGAAACCGTTCAAGGTCATTCAACTAGTCACTTCTGACATCAAAAGAATGGACAGTAAGTGATTTATGAGTACGGTTTAATTGATAGCTGGCGGACAAAACAATCGATTTAAATTTTCTACGAGAATAAATACTGCATTTTTCAATTGTGCTATGAGGATTGTTCAGAAATAATATCGAATGTTTTCTATAATACTTTATTGAGGGCATTAACAGAACAGTTCAATGTATTTACGTCATAACTTCATAATTCCTCTCTAACTTCATAATACCTTTAATAATGTAAGTTTTTTGAGTGAGTACCCAATCAGCTTTGCAAAAAAATCTTCACTTGGTTGTCGCCTTAAAAATTTTCAAGAAAACAGTAAATTGTATAGATGATTAATTCGGAATGTATTTAATTACTTTATTGTTCACTAATAAATGCCCAAAATTTTGCTGGCCTAAGCTGGAAAACTTATTACCTTACTGTTACTTTGTCAGGACATTTTCAAATTATATGTATGTGCGACTTTTGGAGTGTTTTTCTAAGATTGTGACCACGCTTGTCTATAAATTTCTTGTCATATTTTTACGCTTGATATTATATCGAGTTTTGTGCAGGCATTTAAAGGTTCATAGCATTACGCAGCTGTATCCGCCGCCGTGAAATCTGAAAAGCACTAGTTTTGTAGCGTCGCTTATATTCATTGGTACGTTAGGTTCCAATATCGATTTAGTAGGTAGACGTTTTTCTAGAATGTTCTGCTGGCTGGATTGCCCGCCGGTGCGAGCGAGACGGCATGCAGTAGTCGCCTTGTGGATGGTTGCAGGTGTTCGGTGCGCGTTGGAGACACACTCCCCGCGCGTCTCGTTTTGTGACGTGGCTGGGGTTAGCGTGGCGTGTTTCGAGGAGTGTGTTCCAAGTCGGGAAACGTGCAGGTTGTGTGTTGGTAATGCCCTGATTTTTGGCCAAACGCTTTTCGGTTTATCGTCGCCTGTCGGCTAAAATACCACTACTGTGTGTGTGGGATCCAAACCTAGCGAGAGCGTGCCCATGGTCACCTTTCTCATGCGGACCCGAGTCGTCATTTGTTTCCGCATGTGAGTTCTGTGAAGAAATCATTGGGTGCTCTTCATCATCAACGCCTACGCCCATTGGAGCATCTTTCCCTGTTCCGCACGCCTTGTGACATCGCAGTGCCGCAAACTGGATCCGTTCGCCCGCCGCAGGTGAATCTAACAAGGTATTTTGTGTACTATTTAATGCAGCAACCTTATTTCGCGCATTAATTAACGCTAGCGACCCTATTTGTGTGCTATTCAATGGCAGCAATCATTTCTCACGCACTCATTAATGTCAGTAAAGATATTTTGTACGCTAACTAACGTCAGCAATCGTATTCTGTGTACTATTTAATGGCAGATATCTTATTTCGCGCACTAATTAACGTTAGCGACCATATTTGTGTACTATTCAATGGCAGCAATCACTTCTCACGCACTCATTAATGCCAGTAATCATATTTTGTACGCTAATCAATGCCAGCCATCAGATTCTGCGTAATAGTGAGATATTTCATATGTCACGTACTAGTGAATGTTTGTAACCGTATTTTGTGTGCTGTTGAGTGGCAACCTTATCGGAGTACTAATTAATGCCAGCAACCCTATTTTGTGTACTAATGACAGAACTATATTTGTGTGTCAGAACAATAGACCTATTTGTTAAATGCTATCGTTGTATTTTCTTTGTGTGTTGCATTCCGAGTTTCAGGTTAAGCAGTCTGCAGTGTAAGACTGATGTAAAGCGGAGCTTGGACGAAGTTGTGGGCGTCAAAGGTACGTCCGAGCGCTCTAGTTACAGGTTCTGGGGAGTCACAAGGCTGCAGGCGCCCTACCCCGTTTGACTTTCGGGGTTCTGTCAAACGTGGGTCCCAAATTCCGAATCCCGTGGCGCCCTATTATTATAAGACTACGCCCATCTCTCTGAGCGCATTAAGCCGTGGCTATTAGTCTGTTTTCGAGAATTCCAAGGCAAGTGGTGACGTTTCCTGGAAGTGATAAGTTAGGTGGCACTTTCATAGCCCGAGGTGTCACTAAAACAGTTTTATACCATAACAACTTCTTGTCTTAGCAACGGCCACATTTTCGTACTGTTCTTTCGTATAGTCTAGCAAAGACGATGCCGTACTCGAATAATGAATTTTACACACCAAAAACACGTCGGAAAGGTATTATTTTTTGCTTGACTTGAGAAAAATATACTTTGGACAAGTTACAACACGTCAATATCTAAGTTTTTTTGCATTAATCCCTTTTTGTAACTAAGTATACTGTATACTGTTAAAATATTCTCATTCACGACCTACTCAGAGTCACAAATAGAGATCATAATCTCCTTCGCACTTTGACCCTGCAACCATGAAGTCATTTCAGTTTCTCAGCTCTCATTGTCTCTGAACAGAAAGAAACCCGAGGGTGCAAGTTGCGAAAAATAGGCAGGGTGTGGAAGAATTTTGAAGCATAGTTCAGTTGGCACGCATTTGTGCGAGGTTGTCGTGCTGTAGGAGGACTCATTTTCGCAGTCGATCTCAACTTATGACAGGATACGGCGTGACCGGTAACACGATGTTTTTCATTTTCATTTCCTCCATCCATAGTAGCCACTGTATAGTTAGAGAAGAGTACGTCAAACATTGTTAGTAGTTGTACTGTTGTTATCTGAATAAGGTATTATACAAATATCTGAACAATTCTCATACACCTATACCTTTTTAATGTATACTACTTCTATGTTTCTATGACCCATATATCTATTCCCTTCACCCTATTATTTACGCGAGACAGATTACATTGTCTATTTAAACTCGTAATAACAACAAAATATGACATTCAAAAAATAGACAAGAAAATTAATTAGTTGCACTAAACTAGTCACTGTTTCTGATACTTACTCTCCTTTGGATCCTTTGGGAATTTCAAAAAGCACGAACTCGAGACGAACCCTCTCGAGATGCTGAGCATCTTGCATTCCATAAATGAAATAGCGACATACTAATTTAGGCATATACGGGAACGGATAATTCGGACTAAACACAAAGCCGCTTGATTCTTTTTTACTGAGTATTTTCTGGTCGCACTCCGACCCTCGGATGTGCTCGCCATCGTTTTTACTTATGAAATCTGAAACAAAGGAATTGATTAATAGGGCAATCGCCGAGAAATGCTTATGCTTCGGATTTTCCGCCATATACCGCGGCTAATGCGGAAGGAAGCTTGTAAAGTTAAACGCCGATAAACAGGAAATAATATCTTCATCCTAACCTCCGAGTCTGCTGTGTCAGATACTGTAATTTGTCTCCCTTGCGAGATAACACAGAATCGAAGGAATTGTGGATGTTCGGCTATATTTTAGGATATAATATGAGATACGTTTTGGATAAGGCAACATAATTTCACGCTGACGTTTTCGCTGTTGGGATTTCTCCTTCTTTATAGCGACTTCTGAGGTGCTTGAACCCCAGATTTTGTAGAGTTCTTAAGACTCATGGGGAAAATGCACCCTATATACGAAAAATAGTTTTTATATGAAAATAGAGCAACTAATTGTGATTTTTTTTCGATGCAATACATTGCTTTCACCAAAAAATGAAAAAATGAAAAAAACTGGTCTTAAGATGTCTGTTTCATGGGGCCAAGAGGGGTCAACTAGGTAACATTTTTGAACACACATTTCAATTTCAGTGCAACCCGTGTGCTTATTGAAACTAAAGCAATTATCCGGATTATGCGATTAAGTTATTAGTGGGGACTACCTGTCGGGTTATACATTTTGCATAACTCCCAGAAACGTTTACGTTAAAAGGATGGACGTGAATAGTAAAATTGTGGTTTGTAGTAATTCCACTAGTTAATCCAAATTCATTGCCCTGTGGAGGATCCATGAAGTCGAACCTGACCCCTATGTGTTACAGTCTAAAAGCTCACCTGCGCCTTAGGGTGATGGTAGTTTTTGAAATATACTGATATAAATGAATGTTCTTGAAGTACGTTTACGAATATTCGCTATATAAATGTAGAGTTAAATACAATCTTATTTTGCGGGTGATCCTTCGCAGTAGGAACCACTGCAACACTTGCTTAATTATACTGCTCTGTTTTTACCGTCTTAGTTCGCCTTATTAAGAGCGCAAGTATTAGCAGAACGGTTCAGCCGATTATTTTACCTGAGGTTTGTACTCGTAATCTGTTTGTACAAATAAGAAACAAATGTATACCGGGTGTCAACGAATTTATTAGACAAGTCATATCTTCTGGAGTATTAGGTGTATTAAAATGAGATTTGGTATAGGTAAATGGTATAGGGAGAGGAGGGTTTCCGCATATTTTTCACTTTCCGGTCACTCCCGGTTTCACCGGAAATGGCTCCGATTTCGAATTTTTAAATGGAACACCCTGTATATTTTTGCATATTTGGATTTCTGAGACAATTTTGAATCAGAATGTGACATTTTAAAAAATTTTTAAGCCTACTTGATTTTTTTAGAGCCACTTTTAATATGGCATCTAGGTGGCCATGATCGGACGCAAACTAATCTAAGGACCTCAGGTGATGTCTGAAAATTACAATCGCAAAGTTTTAGTGATTAGTATGATAGATAGGAATAAGACAAGTTGGCAAAATCACGTTTTCTTGTCTAACTATTTTTTTTCAAATGGTGACCCTTTTTTGACAAGCACTTTCCGAAAAGAGGATTTTTTGGCGAATCTAACGATACTAATTTATTTGCGATTGGATTAAAAATAAGCTCATAAGTTAAATATTTCTAAACAAAATACTGAATAATAATTTATTTACTTTTGTCAAGTGTGCCATGGATAAGTTTTTAAAATGTCACATGCTGATCCAAAATTGTCTCACAAATCCAAATATGCAAAAATATACAGGGTGTTCCATTTAAAAAATCGAAACGGGAGCCATTTCCGGTGAAACCGAAAGTGACCGGAAAGTGAAAAATATGGAAAAACTCTCCTCTCCCTATACCATTTACCTATACCAAATCTCATTTTGATACATCTAATACTCTAGAAGTTATGACTTGTCTAATAAATTCGTTGACCCCCGGTATTTTGATTTGATAAATGACATAAAGAGGTGCGTCCAGTGAACAGCACATTCTATATGAAAATTTTAATGTTATTATATATTATATGTGCCTAACAAAACTATACTATATTATACATCAAGTCTAGTGGTGTCTTTCGTTTTAAACGATGTGTTTGTTGACTGTTATTAAGCCAATTAATTGCTAACACATTGGGGTGCACTACTAACCGCTGAGTGTATTTCACGCTGTAGTCCATAATCACTTCACTAATTTTTTGCACTTTGAGATTATTGTAAATATCATTATTTGTGACGAACCAGGGGGCGTCAGTCATAGCTCACCGTACCTTTGACTGAAATCTGAAATATTCATTTTGATTACCGTGCGCTACAACTGTAAACCATAAGTCCAAACTGGCTTGAAAATGACGTAGACAAGGAGTTTATTTCGGAGTGACCGCTGCGATTTCCTTCTAAGTAACCAATAATGTTTTCGAAAATTCATATTACTTGCTTTCGTTTCATCCAGATGTAATTACGCTATGTTAGGCCGTTATCAAGGTGCATGTCGAGGTATTTTATAGTATCTGTGGTAGGGATTATTTGATTGTTATTGTCACCGGCGGATATTCTCATCGGCATTTGGTAAAAACAATGTGGTTTGACTTGATGTTATTTTGCAGTAAAGTTGTTGCTTCCATAGGATTTTAGTGTATTGCAAGTATTGCTGTGTCATCAACAGACGTTGTTGTATTGACATTTAAGTTGGTTAGATTAGCAGTAAAAATCAAGTATGGTATCGGTCCCAACACGCTTCTCTGTGGGACACCTGATGATATCGTTTATAACGGTGTTAGTTCAGTTTCATAACGTACTCTGAAAAACCTTTCTTTTAGGTAGGATTTAAGTATGGTATATATTGTCTCCAGCAGATTTTTTTAAACTTGTAAAGTAGTCCTTGATGCCAAACCTTGTCAAAGGCTTGGCTGAAATCAAGAAATACAACTGCGCAGTAACTTTTTTCCCCAAAAGTTTTGTTTGCCGTGTTAACTACTTTGTGGACTTGCTCGATGTAGAGTGATGACCCCTGAAGCCGAATTAATGGTCTGGAATTAGGTTGCCTTCGGCGATAATGTCGTTTAATATTTTTGATAATAGTTTTTCTAGGGGTTTTGCCAAAAGCAGAAGGAGACTGATCAGTCGATACGAAGAAGGCTCGTTTGGCGGTTTTCCCGGTTTCTGTATTAAGATTACTTCTGCCACTTTCCACTGTCCTGAGAAGTATTTTAGCCTAATTGAAGCATTGAAGAGTTACGTTAGCATGACTACCCCTTTTCGAGTTAACTCCTTGTCCTGTCCTGTTATCAGATCATACCCTGGCGCTTTCTTCAGATTTAAATGTTTTGAGACTAATTTATTTGTCCATTTCGTAATCTAGCAATTTCCAAGGACAGAGAAATGCCCAGCGAATAGGCAACTGGTTTTGCTGTAAACGTATGTTTTGTCGAATGCAGTCTTCTGCTTAGTACAGTTTCCTACAAACTACAATCTTCCCGCCAAGTGCGGTGGTTTGTCGCTAGATGGCGATATAATTTGGCATCATTTCCTATCCGAAAAAAAATCAGAAAGGCGTTTTTGACGTTCGTGTCGGTGTGTGTCGAATCCTTGGCCATCGTCCGGTTTGAAACTTCCTCAGATGGGTTGTTGAGCTTTTTCTCAGGCTAACGCAGGACAATCGATTAAGGCACAAAACCCGGTTGAGTGAGCACATTTTTAAGGTTGTGTGAGATTCTGGCAGATTTTTCTGCCTTCACCCTAAAGGCTAAGCTGTTCGATTAGAGTTGAATGTCTTCAGAGTAGCCGGCTGGCTCGCAACTTCCGAGAGGAACCAGTTTTGCCCGGGGACCGTGTCCACCTTCCGTGCAGGCCGAAGGGGCTGGAATTAACGTCGCATCTACCTCGTGCTGCATGTGCAGATTATGTCCAGTTTGGGGGGTTTGAGCCTAATGGCCTTATATTTTATTTAATCTGTATAAATTCATATGCAATCGATTTCACGTTACGGCTTCACGGCTTAGAGCTGCGTGGTTTAATTCAGGAATAGATAACTTCGCCTTGTATGTCAAAAATTAGCTGCGTGAGTGGTTGCACCGATTTACGTTTGTTCCCTCTAAATATCGCCTATATTAAGTTTGTCGGCTGGGAAAAACGATCCTAGCATATTACAGTATTTTACAAGCTACCATGCAAATATCTGAATGTGAGGTTATGCGCGATATGAAATTAAATCACTAAGTGTGGAACGCAGTAACGTATTAGCATTATTAAAATTGTGATAATTAATTATGTGAAATAGTATTTATTATGTGATATAGTATTGTTTATTGTTCGTTAATGCCAGTAATATTACAATGGATTTTATTCTCCCCTATTGTTGATCTACTACTTAATTGTATCATTATACGATTTTTCAAACTGTGGGTTTCATTGATTATATTGTGTATTCTTACTTTTGAGCAATTTAATGATTCGTTCGCTCAAATGAACAAAGGAACATGGGCCTGAATCAGTTAGCTCCCCTATAAATTAATTAGATCTATTAGCTTTGAAGGTAAGTTACCTAAGCCGTTTCACTGAGTTAGTCCGAGTGCATGTTCCGATTCAATATCGGCAATTTATAATGTAACAGTTTTTTTTAATAATATTCTTAATCTCTTGTGGTGTGAAAAACTTTATGGGTTCACTTGATCGTTGTAGCTCTTCTATAAATGCATTTATTTCAACATCTTCATTTTCATCGGCTGGGAGAAGCGGCTAAAAGACCACCCTCAGATGTTCGGCAAAAGCTTGAGCTTTACCTTTCTTTGTCTTTGCCCAGGTTCTATGTGTTTTTCTGATAGGTGGAAATTGTTCTTGGGGTTGTTTTAATCTTTTGGTCGCTTTCCAGAGTGGATAGTCTCAGTCCGCTGTCGGTGATAGGATTTCAAGATACTCCTTGAGTGAGATATTTTTGAGCTCTGTTAAAAACCCCTTTAGCTGTTTAGCTACACGATTGTAGTTTGTCTTACCACCGGGATGCATTGCTATCTGCCAACGTTTTCGAAGTTGTCTCTCCTCTTTGACTTTTCCCGAATAACTGGCGGACAGTTCAGCTTTCGTTTCTTTTTCGTTAGTGTTGGTGTTCTTTCCCAAGCTGCTTCTTGGCTCAGCATAGTGAAGTTTTGCACTTCTTCTTCCAATTCCATTGCTGTTTTCAGTGACACCTTTAGATTAATATTTTGTCTGTTATCTCTTTGTAGAATTTCCAGTCAGGTTTTTGATTGCAGAGTTTAAAGGGTTGCTCCTTTTCTTCTAACCTGTGAATCCCTTGGTAATAAATAAGTCTATGGAGTAAGATATTTTTTGCGGATCCGATGGCCAGTGTGTGGGTTTGTATATAGAAGGGTGGTCGAGATGCAACTCTCGTATGACCTCGTAGAGTACTCTTCCTCTTCCCGCTGTGAATCTAGAACGCTTCCTTGTTAGCACGATAGTTCGGCGGACAGTAAGCTGTCGAAGTGGTGATTGGACTTTACCACTTTTCTATGACTACGCTGCTGTGTTTTATTTTATTTAATTTTGGAACCATAATCTTGTTTATTGGCCCTCGATAGCGGGCCTAAAATGATTTTTATGGCCCTAGGGCATATAAAGTTGCTAAGCAGTATAATAAGCACCAACAATGTAGTGTAGCAACATCAACAATCCGCATATAAACCATAGTACACCAAAAATCCACAGCGCCAGCACGGTGATGATACCGTAGTCAGTAGCCAAAATACTGAATCCTTGAATTTTTCCAATTTTGAGAACCACAATGAAATAAAACGTTGTATGTACCACGTGCCTAATCACGATTATAGCTCTCATAATACACAAATTACTATTATATATTCGAAATGTACACCTATTTTAATTCCACGATATAATCTAATACATCAATATATTCAATGTATGGATGGAGTCCCCAGGAGAAGATGCTACTTGGTCTACATACAAACCAATTTTTAATTTTTGCCATTTTTTTAAATTTTAGTTTCTAATCATGCAAACAGTTTTTTCATTACAGGATTCTTTATATACGAATATGCACTTCAATATTATATGTATAAGTTTTCAAGTTTCGAGAAGAATTGGTGTGATTGAGAAAAAAGTCCAACAGACTGGTAGGTGGCAATGATACTGCTCACCTTACAGGGGAGATAGCAGAACATTAAAAAACTAACGTGACTATTAGGCTTTAAGTTTAACAAATTATTATAGAGAAAAATAAGATCGTGAATATTCAAATACACACACACTTACTGTGAACTTAAACCAAACAGATGAAACAAGATTTACTATTTAGTTTAAAATTTCATTTTCAATATTTACGTCTAATGGCTTATTCTATTACCAAGGTCGCATATCCTCAAATTTCTCGAGAGGTGTACTGGCAATTGTCTTCTACTTTAAGGGGTCTCCATAGTTGTCGTCGACTTGCTGGTTTGCCTTTGAGCACAATACGTACGAATCTGTTGTTATGCATTGTCTTAATGTGTTCATACCTGTATCTTTTTCTCTGCCGTCCCTACCTGACACATCTTCTACTATATGTCTTCCTTCTCCTCGTTTCTTATTCTGTCCGAGTGGTTTTCCCTATAAATCGTAGTGTTTTCATTTCTGTCATACACACCATGTCTTTGCTTATTTGTACCTGCCCGTGTTTTAATTCCATATGTTAGTATCGGTCCCACACAATAATTACATATGTTTACTTTTCTTCATTGTTAGATTATTTTTTTGTTCATTTCAAGCGCATTCGTTCTGAACGTTTTGCAGCATTCCGCTTAACGCATTTAAAGAAGCCTAATTCCAAAAGCATAACACTTCACTGCTCTAGCTACTTGCCGTCGAATCACATCACGCTTCAATGGATTCTCGGCGACAAATTGACACGTTTTGTTAACACCAGTGGCTTGTCAAAAAAATTTCCGTCCGCATTCGTCACTCGTGTGCCCGTTTTAAATGTCACCATGTAAGCAGTTCGCTGTTTCGTTGCACAAGATTGCAGCAGTTGTAAAGCGTTAAAAACTTTCCGTAATATTGGCGCGATAGCAACGATGATTTCAGAAAGAGCTAAGTAGAGATGTTTAAGATACTGCTGAGAGGGGAGACGCAACTGTCGTCGGCGTTTGATCGCGACACTTCACTTATGATCAACTTCTGAAAGAAGTCAAACGTGTACCATGTGTGTGGTACCAGGCGGGCCCGGCCGTCAGGGTCCACGATGTTAAATTCTGTTGTGCCATGGGGCAGCCTTTAAGCTGACTTATCATCAGCTATCGAGACCGAAAATTCGTAAGGTTGCTACAGGAACTGGGTGATGAATTACCGTGCCGTTGAATAATTACGCCTTTCGGAGTAATACCCCGAATTTATAAGAAGACATCCGTTCCATGTGTTAAATTATCACGCATTTGAATTGTGTTTCGTGTAAACAGATTTATAGTAGCTTGTACCGTTTCCGCTGTTCCATTTTGGCAACTTGTGTATTATTTGCTTAGTCTTTGTTAGTATACTCCAAGTGTTGGAATGGCGATATATCAATGAATGTATGATAGCAACGATAATAAGAATATTTGAAATAAGTAAAACTATGCGAAATCTCACAATGCTCTAAAGCATTCTTGATCTCCGAAGGAGTTTTGCAAAAGCGCTCGCCAAGTTCGCTGGCTGTTGCAACATTGATAGATGCATTTGTACGAATAAGTGTTAAAAAGAAAAGAAAAAAATTAGAATAGGTAGAAGTAAAAATGTTCATGTACGCACATGATTTTGCGTTGATAGCAGAGAATGTAGACGATATACAACAAAATGCGATGGTATGAAGAGAAACACTAGAGGAATTTAGTCTTTTAATACAAATAAAACTAAAGTGACAAAAATGGCTGAAGAAGAATTAGAAATGGTTCTAAAGTTTGACCATGTAACCATTAAAAAAATATCTTTATGTAGGATCGGGTCACCTAGAAATTATGGAGATTATCAACAGAAGCTCTTCAGTAGGAAAACCTTTAAGTAGATCTAATGCATCATTTCTTAGTATACGAGATAAGTAGTAAGTAAGAAAAGCAAAGCATACATTTACTGAATTATTTGTAATATGGGTATCGACAACTTATTTAAAGGGATTCCTTAGAAGAATATACGGGGTTACGAGATATACGAGTAACAAACTAAGAAGATAAAAGAAAAAAAGGGACCAAAAGAAATGAAAGAGTATGTGCCCTCTTCTGACAAAGTGGCCAGATCCCCAGCCGGGTGCTCCCCAGATGGCGGATAGAGTCAATCTACGTATCGTAGGCGTATTGATGAGTTTGAGATATGATGCTAGTGGAGACTACTTAGAATATAGTGAACAGCAAGAAGATCAAATGAATACGTTTTTGATAATATAAGACCTAACCGTACACTCTTGAGTACGATACATATTGCTGTGGTCTTATAGCTTTTATTTTTTTTGTTTTATTTAAAATAAATATTGTTCTCAGGGTTTTATCCAAATTGGGCTCTAAATCTTACCTTTTTGTCCACAGTTTGAGCATACTATTGTAATAACTTTAATTATTAGACTCTGGCGTACTGTTGAATGTAATTATGACATAAACAATGAAAATCTATAATTCATAATATTAGACAATTGTAGTTATTACAAATATATCTGCATTTATCATATTTTTATAACCTTTGTTTATACTTGTAAAATAATTAGTTTACAATTATAAATTATTTAATTTGTTGTTCAATTGAATTCAATTTTATATTTGTAAGTAGCAGATAAATACTTCTGATTACGGATTTCCTTTTTATATTTGTTTTGTTTCTAATTGAAGTTTTATACACTTACTTGGCAATCTTCTCTCTTCGAGCTCTTTTATCTTCTATGAATTCCAATTCACTTGATCTCTGTATCAGCTATCCTTCTCGTGGTAGTCAGCAATCCCTTTTGACCGTAAGTTGCATGCACTCACTTAGTCTTTTTTCGCACTTATTCTTCAGTATAGCACTATTTATGCGTATGACATTAAACTGCACATGCCAGTATATTCATTCATTCATTCATAATCTATAGGCTCTTTTACCTTTCGGTGTCGAGGACCATGCATGTATGTTATTACTTAAAATTGACTATTTAATAGCCGCCAAAAACCTTGGTTATTCTCAACCGATAATACAGATTTTTATATTTTTAATCTATGACTTTTCTAGTTGTTTATACACCAAATATGTAAGAACTAAACTTTTGTGGTAAGTAACATTTACTTCTTTCAGATAAATATTGAGTAACAGAATAACCTGCAATTAATTTAAATTACAGTTGCAACCACAACTGAACTATTTACAAATGAACTGCAAATACCGCTGTAGGAAATAGAAATTCCAATGATAAAACGAAGTTATTCCAAGCAATATCCTTTTAAGAATATTATTATTAAGCTGCTTTATTATTATTTAGTTTTAAAATACTTTGTCATTTCAAGATTATATCAATATATTACATATATGCTACTACAGGGTCCGACAACTGGTATCACCTATTTTCCAAGACTTACCCTAAGGATAAAATGTAATGGATTGAAACAAATTTTAGATGAATATCAACTTTATTATGTGCAATTTTAGTTCCCAAAAATTACTTCATTTAAATGGCCTCCCTGAGTCTCGATTCAGTACTGCAATTCCGATGCAGTACTGCAATCTTTGTCTAAAGTTTTGCATCACTCTTCTCAACAATTCTGAAATACCCATTTCAAGGTTTGTTATTGTTTGGAGATGACTCTGGTAGGCCTTTTGCTTTAGATATCCCCACAAAAAGAAATCAAAAGCTGTCAAATCGGAGAATTGGACGGCCATGTTATGTCACCAAACCTCGAAATCAACTGTGTTCACAACTGATTGACTTCGTATGAAGATTTTAACCACGTATACGCGTTGATTAATTGGAAACTTATCCATGATCTATTAAACTGCATAAATTAACGCACACAAATCTGACAATAGAATTGTCAATAACAAAATATTGTTTCCGTAACAGCCTACTAAAAATAGGTGATACCAGTTGCCGGACCCTGTATATTAAAATTTCTTGGCCACATAACGCGACACGATAAACTTGTTGTGCAAGGAAGAACAGAGGAGAAATACAAAAAAGAGCTCTCCAGTATGGGGTGAAGCTATAAAGACAGTAATAACCAGATTTCAAGAGGAAATGTAATGGCAACACGTGTACGAGGTTATTTCAACTAAAACACGTTCGGGGTACGAACATTTGCATTAACAAAGTATTTCAAAAATATCTTTGTTAGCATTACGATACGACTTGCGCTGCTGCACCATACTATAAATTCAGCCGGATTGTAGAGAAGGTGATGCAACATTTCTCGCTGAAATATTTTAATTAGATTTTGCAGATATGCAAAAACGTGGGATCACGCGTTATCTTGCAAAGGTATAACATCGTTTGCCAATTTCTTTAGTTGTTTGTTTCTAATAGCAATTTTCAGTCGTTGCAATGTTTCTTAGTAGCGTTCATTGTTAATGTTAACATTCGGTTTTTTGGATTGTAATAAGTTATCTGTTAAAAGTTAAACAACTGCTAGCTAATCTTATTTGGACTCATTATGGCGCATATGTTTAAATATGTTCCAGTTAAACCATCTTCGTATACATAAAGGTATGAATAAATTATTAAATTGTTGACGGTGAGTTTGTTGTTTTAGATATGTGTCAAAAGGCAGCTATTATTTTTGTTTTTAACAATGCACTGATGAGGTTATTTTTACCACTAACAAAGTTATACATTGGACTTCATCTTTTTATGTTAATATTTTGATGAATTCATGATTTGAGTAAATATATTTAGCCTTGCTAACTCTGTGTAGATTATACTCAGAAATAAGTACTAAATTTAACTGCCTTCGTACATACTTCTGCTTATTAATGATGAAATGTTTCGCAGGTTTGTAATTGCCTGTAAGTAGTATGCTAGCGTTACCTTGAGCGATATGCGTGCCCGTTACATAAACACATAGGAAAATTGGAAACAGAACACCCAATACAGGTTCTATGCAAATCAAAGACCGTCTGGTGTAATCACCAAACTAGAAAGTTGTTGCCAGTTTCAGGGAAATAACTTTCCTTGTGGCCAAGCCGTCCTGCTACTCTTCCAGTCCCTTATCTTCCGCTCGAAATTAATAGTAAATATTGAACCGAATACAATTAGCAAACTATGTTTACTAACCACCTAAACCTAACCAAATTTATGCATAAAACCACTCAGCTGAAAACTTATACATTAGAAACGCTGTAAGAGGCGGCCAACTTCTGTAAAACCGTTATTAAATATAATTCGGGTCGTGTGATTTTCTGAAATAGTGAGGGCTGACATGGTTTTTATGTAAGCGGCTCTTCCGCCATCAACAGGGATTACGGGATTTCAAACTAGAAGCGGTGCGAGCGCGCAAAAAGTCAGCAAAAAAGTAAGTGCGACGTTGTCTGATAACTTGGTGACATATGTTGTCATTGAAGCGACCGCGGGCGAATTTAATTTTGACCCAATACACTAATCTGTGTGCGAAGATCAACAGGTAAATGGCAACTTTTCTGAAAAAAGGGCTAGACTTCAGTCCATGTCTTTATATGACAAATTAACCTTACTAAAGAAATAATTCATTAAGGAATAATAATGTATTTTTATAGATATTAACGATACAAGTTTGATTATGAGCATCTTAACGACACGAGTTTGATTACCAAAAACGAGGCGGTGAGCCGAGTTTTGCGGCAATCAAACGAGTCTCGTTAACTGCCATAAGCAAAACGTGTATTGTTCAATATTTTATTTTCATCAATAAATTCTGATTCAACGTATTTCTTTATACAAAAAGAGTGCGGTAATATTCATTACCACACTGAGTGCGGTAATGAAGCTCTTAACGATACTAAAATTAATTTGGTTAAGAGGCTATAACAACACTGATGAAGATAAAGCATTTAAATGCAGAAGGGCTATAAGGTTTTAATTAAATTGCTTTAAAAATGACGTTCATAAAAGTGGTTACGTACTTTACACCACATTTTGAAATAACCCTGAAAATTTTCATTCGTGTTTTGTTTGGTTGTTATGGCAACAAAGTTTTTTTAAATGATAGTTTTTTATTTTAAATGTTTTGCACAAGCATTTCTACATGACAGTTTCTGGGCAAGTATTGTACGGGGAAGTTGTCACTAGGGCCGGGAGATGGGCCAACATCTCGTTGTACGTAAAATACATCATATTTGTGAAAAAAAATTATTAGGGTTGCTGAAGTCACCACGGAGACAAATCAATGTAGTTGAGTTTAAGTGATTGACCAGTAAGCGATGCCCTGGGGTATGTAGTTCCCTCGACTTTCGCATTTCATCGTTCACCAGGGACTGCACCCGGCTCATTGTGATTTAAGTTTATTATTTTATACAACGTGCAATATTTAGTGTCAATTTTAAGTAGGTTATGATGATATAGAATAAAATGAAGATGTTGTATTGTACGTGTTGTAGTAAAATACATTTTTGGCGTCACATTTCCGTTCGCAGTGCAGTAACGCCTTCAGCACGCAGGATGTCAATATTGTTTTTCTTTGCGAAATTCTTTCGCCAGGCTGTCACCTAGCTTTATTTAAAACGTGCAATTAGAATTCGTAAGATTTGTTTTAGAAACCCTTTGCTGTGATCACAGCTATAGGGCTGGCTCGCACAAAAGCAATATTATACATGTTATATTAATAAAGTTCTTTGAAAGTTCCTGTGTTATTTTGATTTGTAAAGTGCAATGTAGTTCTGCGTATTCTGCAGCTAAGTAAGTATTTACACAGGTACACCGTACACATTTTCCATCGCCAGAACATTTTCTATGGTGATACTTTCCCCTCCATCACAAGCATTTAAAATACCATAGTGGCGCTTGAAACAGCGGCAAAACTGTTTTGCCTAGTACCGCCTGATTTGACTTTCGCAAATGAATGTCTGCTCTTATTTCAGTTTGAAACCTAACCACATTCCAATGAGCTACTGAGTACGCAATAAGCTTGTTACGTAATGATAAGGTCTTCCGGGTCATGCCGTAGTCGTCGATTTAAAGTTGACGTTTTGTCGATCACGGTGTCAGTTTCTTCAGAAGTTTTCTAAAGACTATAGTCTCCAATTTGTAGATTTGGGTTATGGTTGTTACATATTTCTTAGTTCCTGATCAAAGTTGATTTTAAACGATTTAATGTGTTATTTACCCTAGTTATGCTACTCTGTTTCATTTCAAAGATTTCTCTTTATGCGCACATTTATTTTTAGCTCATTTCCCGTAGTTAGGATATTTCATAAGATTATAGCTTCTCGGAACTATCATCGGTCATTAGTACATATACATCTATCATAGACTGAACTTTAAGAGTCCTCGTCTTTCTATTTCGAAAGTTTTCCACTTCGTGTTCTTCTCTGATTTTCTCTTGTAATTTGAATTTAGGTAAAAGTTCACGAAATCCGATCTTCTCATGCCAAGTTCAGATAGACGCTGTGCTACATAGATAAATTTATAAATTTCGGTTACTTAAATTATTTCCGCTGCCTTAATTTTCATATATTTCTCCGTTATATTGATTGTACTAATAGCTTTAGTTTGGTTTAAACGAAATAAAAATCGATATACCGATTAACAGTTACTTTAAAGAGGCTAAAGATAATTTTAGTATGATGAAAGTCATTGTAACGAGAAAAATAAATTTAAATAAAATTAAAAATTATTTCAAGAGACACCTTTTACTAAAAGTCATATCGAGATTTAAAATCTATATACAGTGAAATCTCTCATAACGGACACTCCACTAAGTGGACCCCTCTATTAAGCGGCACCGTCGGGAATCAATGTAGTTTAAATGCAAGGGCATCTCCATTAAGCGGATTCTCTGTTAACAGGACACGGACAGGAAAATTCTGGAATTTTTTAAATATTTCCCTCTTTTAAGCGGACATGCTACTAATTAGTATCTGTTTAAATGCTAGGGAATTAGGGGAATTCCATGTTTTCATATGTATGATATGGGGCGCTTTATAAATTGCGTGTTCAGATGCTAGCTAGGAAACTAAGAAAATGACCTCTTTTCATATGCGCCCTATGTTTTCCAACCTTAATCCTCAGTTATGTACCTGAATTTCGGAAGCGAATGAAGTGTTCTGCAAAACGATTTAATTTTTTTATAGCAAAGTGCTCTTTGTTTATAGCTGCATTTGATTAAAAGCGCACGTAGGTTTTCTTCATTACAGGCTGCAGTTGATATGTATGTACTAAAGCTACTTTTTTACAGTAGTATCATAACGAAAAGCAAAACGTAAAACTGTATGTAATTAAAAATGTATGTATTATTTGTCGTTCTATATTCAAATAAAGATTAAAAAAAAAACATTTTTCTATTAAGAGGACACCTCCATTAAGCGGACAAAAATCGTGGCACCACGGTGTCCGCTTATGAGAGATTTCACTGTAACATGATTGAAAAACATTTCAACAAGACTAAAAGCCTCTTATGTTAACTTCCAATGTTAAGCGATTTTGCCCTTGAGCATTTTGGAACAGTGCACCCCTGGGTGCCTGTCAAATTACTTTATATCGCATTTAAACGAATTCGCTTTTAGATATTTCAAGTCCATGGTGTTCCCAGTTGCAACACGTGTGGTTTTGGGTTGCAATTTATAGCTTTTAGGCTCCAACCGGACGGTCGCTCCAGGACTCAGTTGCGCCATGTCGGTAAAAATTACCTGTGTCATATGTGCGCCCTTGTCGGAATTTGCCGCATAAGCTTTTCATTGCCCAAATCTTAGAAGTCAGCGCTCATTTCAAAATTTTCCACTGTGAGAGCGATAGAGCGCGGCGAGTATAAAATGAAATGGCAAAATGCGAAGTTAGAGATACGCCGAGCTTTGAGCGCAAAAACTGGACAGGCTGCCGAGTCGAACAGCCAAGACGTGCCGTGTTGCGTATCTCCACGCGGCACCAAACGTGCCCGGGGAGGCCGAGTTTGGATTAGCTGAATTTGAGTGACATCAACCCCTTACGCTTACATCATCCCCCTTGAGATCACTTTTCTCCAGATTAAAGGTGCACACCAAACTTTAATAAGTCTTTTGCCGACATTGTGAGCTAGTTTTCCAAGTGACGTGCATAAATTAAGGGGCGCTCACTTAACTAGCAACTAACTTGGTTTGACGTCAGTGCATGTTGTTTTTTTATTTTGTAGAGCTCCTTGTACTGTCATATAATTAAATGTACATGTACATGTAGATTATATAAACATATAATTTTAAGTTTATAGACAATGTTAGATTCTAAATTTAGGTTTGTTTTATCCCTTAAATTGTTAAAAAAATGCTCTGATATTGTATTGTGATTTTTAAAAGCAATATTAAAATTGTGTTTTTTAATTTTTTTTCTAATTGTAATGATATTTTAGGAATGTAAGGTAATATTATGTATTTTTTATCTTTCTTTTTCTTCTTTTCCGAATCTGTTATTAAATGTTGACAGCCGTTTATGTTGTAATTTGTTATTTCTTTTAGTAATGGTTTTTTAAATAAATGTAATTGGGTAATTATTTTTAAGTAATATTTCTTGAACTTTGTTCCAAGTTTCTTTATCAAATTTTTTAGAAGAAATTGCTGTATCAACCAAGCTATTGATAACACTTTGTTTGTATTTATTTATTGTTATTGAATTATAATTTAAATGTCTGTTTTTACATCCTTTCTTTTCTATGAGGTGTTAGGTCAAGGAAATTGATTGAATTAATTTTATTTTGTTTTCCATTTGTGAATTTTAATATAGTATGAAAATTTTTAATTGGTATTCTTCGAAAGATTGTAAAACTAAATTAACTATTGTACTTGAAAATGGTTGTCCCATGCCACTCCAAATTTTTGTTTGTAAATTTAATTGAATTCAAAAATAAAATAATAATTAAACATAAAACCAAAATAAGATACTTAATAAAAAAATCATCAAATTCAGGGGAAGAGTCAGTTGAATGAAAGAACCTTTGGATTGAAAATTTAAGCAATAAAGAAATTCCACAGGATGTTGAAGATGTGTTTCAACTAGGATCTAAATTCAATTTTTACAATCCTAACGATAAGTTGCCATTGCCAATAGAAGAAATAATTATTACTGTTGAAATTGTGATTGATAAATTAGGTCATAATATCCAGAATAATATTAGAGCCAAATCAAACAAAAAATAAAAATAAAGTATTAATAAATCAACATAATATTAATCATATTTTTTTACAAAAAATAAAAAAATAAAATCGTATTTACAAAACAACCAAGACATAGTTACTAATGTTGACAAAACCAAACAACTGTTATAATGCAAAAAATGGATGATGAAAACAACATAATTAATAACACACAATGGTCTTATATCTTCCCAAATTACACAAAAAAGACAATCTATTATGACCAATTGTTGCTTCATACATGAGCCCAATTTATAAATTATCAAAATACCTTTCTAATATCTTATTTAGTGTAACAAAAGAGAATAAATATAGTGCCAAAGGCAGTTGGACGTTAAAAAAATTCATTGATAAAGTAGAATTACCTAATAATCACAACATTACCTCATTGAATGTTGCGTCATTATATACTAACTAGCAACCCAGTGAGACAAATATCTCATTTAAAAAAAAACAAAAAAGACCGTTTTTCAAATAGAACGCGTATTAAATAAAAACTGTACCCAGACCTGGAAGGTGTCAAAGTGGTACGCCGCATCGGAACATTCTGGAAGCTGTCAAAGTGGTTGCCTAACCGATCGAGGTTTTAAGGCGCAGAGGGTCGCAGCTCCGTTTGGCTGCTGAAACAGCGTACTGACACTTCCGGTATTTCGAGAAATCACTTGATTTCTCGAAAACCGAAAGTGTCACGTGACTGAAATTCGGTTCCTGACCTGACATGACCATTCCAAACATATAACTTTCATAACTTTTTTCTCTATCTCTTGCGGTTTGGCTGCTGAAACAGCGTCCCGGACGACAAGTCTATTAGATAAAGGATGTTCCAATTGACATTCTTAATTGTTAATTGTTGTACATGGTTTTGACTTGCTTATTAACGGCTGGTAGATCGTCTTTAAAAATATCTATCTCATCACTGAGCAAATTCAATGTACGAAACATTTTATTTAGTGGTGAGTTAAAGTGAAATTTGTTCTTGAATAGCACTGCTGAAAAAGTGAGTTGTTTATTAAATTACGACTTGGAATATGTACATTTACAGTCTATCGAAAAAGACCAATTGAAAAACATTCATGGGATTTCTTTCTATTAGAGATATGCCAATGACATTATAATTGGAATGTTGAAAATCTCCTGAAAATGTTCAGTCATAATGAGACCGAATTTATTAAACTAATCTATTTGGTAAGTCAAAATTAAATTAAAATGTTAAAAATGGGAAGCTAACTCTTTCTTTTATCTAATTTTTTGCTGGATAAACAAATGTAAATTCAACAAAGTTTTATTAAAATAATTTAGAAATGCCTGTAAAAGCTACTTAGACAGCGAAACGTTGCAAGACAACACAATTTTACTTATTTAAACTTGACCAGTAACATTATCCCAATAAGGTAATGTTTGTTTTTATTATCTATTTGGTTGCTAATTTCTTTAGAAGGTTGAATCATCCGTTTAAAGAATCATACAGTACTAAGCTAGCAATTCTTGCCAATTAATGGAACTATTAATATAATCAAGTTGATAGAACAATTAAATATGAATTTAAAAATGATAAGCAGCTGGGCAAAAAAGATAAGCCAATCTGAAAAATAAAGCGTTCTCATCAATCAAGCTTTTCCACAATTTTTCGTTGAATCTTAGAGGAACAAAAATCTGCTTGTTATTTCAGCCAAGCACAACAATAATCCTGTTAGGTTCGCCATGTTTTGTATTGGATTAGGGTATCTAGACAAAATATAACGTAGCTTTACATGGAAATGCCGGACATTTTAAATCTGAATATCGTATTGCAGCTCAGGGTAGCCCATTGTTTTCCGCTCATTTTTCATGCTAAAGTCATAAATACCGTAAAATTTTGCAATAGAACGCTGGCCATTCCTTTTGACACTCTTTGTTTACCTTTGCATCTATGTAGGAATTAAAAGGCAACAATAGCGTTTGATAGTGGTTTATAATTATCATGGCAGTGCCGATATTTTTTATCTATTACTATATTCACAATAACCTTTTAAAGGACTTTTCGAAATATTTCCACAAAGTGATCAAACTGCTTCACTAATCTCAAGGTAATCAAAAATTGGCTAAAGCGAAAAGGTTATCTAATTTTATTTGTTGAGGCTGCTGCGATATTCAATATATGGCTTTTTAAGTAAGTAGCTTAATTTATACTTTATACTTGATAACCTCGCCTGTTTTACAATAAATTTCATAATTTGGCTGCTATCTGTTATCTGCAGAACAAATAAAAAACTGTAGCCTTCTACGGCTAGTACACTTTTCAAAATTAATTGGTGCTCGCGAGAGCGGATGATATTACTTTTAAAGCGCTCTTGCTGAAGTTCCTTCAGGAGAGCAGAAACAACGTTTTTCTACGGTTCAAATACGAAAGCAAACCGTCTAAGTTTCTTTGTTCCTGAAGTTAGGAGTTAAATCTTTATTGCTGACCTGAGTAAATAAAATCCTTAGAGGAGCCGAAAGCCCTAGTTCTCAATTAGAAATAAAGGAGGAACATTCTAGACTACACCGTTGAATGAACCGAAACATGATCAACAGCTCTGTTTCTTAGAAAGAAACTAGATAAATATTGTTTTAAGCATTTATTTTGTAATATGACCATTTTGGCAGTTGGCAGTAAGTCAATAACTATGAGTCAAATGTAACTAGAGAATGGTGGTAGTATTTTTAAAATTCGCAGCTACCCAGCTACCGCTCAATTTTTAGCTTTACGGGTGGTTTTCGAGCGGTGTATCAATTTACAGCAAAATTGCCTAACACCCCTAATGCTAAAGAGTACTAATTAACTGTTAAATTAGCTCTTGATTGAATTACTAATACCCGTCGACAAAATTTACGGCATATTAAGTCGAGGGCAGATTTTTACGGTTCAGGAACCTTCAGCACAAAAAGTCCCCAATTACCGCAGGCCTTGAAATTGCGAGATAGGGTTCGGCATGGAAATGTTGGGTTGAATTTCCAATAAAAAAGGTTCAGTTATCCCGATGCTAACGTTGTCCTGAAGTAGAAATATTCTGGCTTGAAACTATTACGGTTATGACTAAGCATAAAGTTGCAACACTATGAACGAGAGAAACAAACCTTAGCATTGAAAAATTAAACTATTTGAAATAATGTAGCAACATCTGAAAATGTTCTTCAGAAATAAACAGCAAATGTTTGTGTTTACTGTTTCTGTACTATACTATCAAACTATCACTATAGTTGTATAAAAGAAGAAATGCTTGAGATTTTACCCTTAATTCCGTTCAATGCATTATGCATTATACCTAATAGGTTTAATACTTTTCAGTAAAACTGTATTAACGAGGTTAATCTCACCAAAACCCCTTGAGGAATAATCTCTTCAGAATTTTATATCAGTGTCACAATTAGAACACATTATGTTGCTAACTTATCAAATAGGATTGTTGATAACAAAAAAAAGAAAAGTGTATTAATAATATTGTAAAATATCTCCGGAAGTTGTTCGGCGATAAGAAATTATAAACTGTTACGATTATTAAAGCCTTTTTGTACTCTACTACTGTCCTACTTGCAAATAATATTTTAGTGAAGCGATGACCTACAAGTAAGAAGACGGAACAAGTAAGAGTAAAGACTTTAATCGGTATGTCATTTACAAAGACGTACAATTGGTTCATCACTGCTGTTGGTCCCTATTGGCCAAGTTGGAGAGAGTTTTCCCCGAGTTGTTTTCCCTGGATCATCAGCTATTTATGCGCACTTTCGGTTACTGATGACTACTTGATCGAAGTTGGATTTGGCTCGAATCAAGCTTAGTCCTCTTTTTGAAGTTGAAGATTCAGCTCGCCCGACGTCAATGAAAGGTTATCATCTACTTATGTTACTGAAGTTGGAATTAAAGAAGTTTGGAGGTAAGCTGAGTAAATAGCTAAGAGTTTGGAGAAAATGTAAGAAAATAAATGAAGACGTGGACATCGAACCAGAGATAAGTCTCAATACTTATTACAAGCAACATTGGCAAGGTCAGGGGTTCGAGAATTATCTGATTTGATCGAACCTCTATCTCTATTTCCTTATGCAATCACGCTTATTTTATTATTATGATGGCCCAGGGTTATGCTTTTGTACTTGAACGTCCTATATAATCAGGACGTTGCGTAACGAACAGGTTAGTAGCTATCGGTTCAAGCCCATGTATATCGTTAAGATAAAGAAGTAGGTATTGACGATTATTCTACTCTTTTAATGTAATATTGCAATAAGGCGACTTATTTCAAATACAGGAATCTGCCGACTATTACACGGCAACCGGTGTCGAACCGTAGAAGAAGAAAGAGAGAGAGAAAGGGAGAGAGAGAGAGAGAGAGAGAGAGAGAGAGAGAGAGAGAGAGAGAGAGAGAGAGAGAGAGAGAGAGAGAGAAAGAGAGAGAAAGAGAGAGTATGTGTCACGCCCCGCCCTATCGGTCTTCTGTTCCGGTATAGCGTATAGCGTTCTTGGGCAAGAAAATTTTTGGGGAGTTTTATAAAGCTGTAAATAGTTTATATCACCGCATTATGTGCTAAGGGTGAGTACTAGAGTACGTGGATTGTTGCGGTACGAGGGAATTTCGGATGGCAGCGTATCATTTTTAACCTTAAAACACCACGTGCAGCGTGTTCATTGCAAATTTCAGTTTTTAAGCTTAGGAGGCAGATTTTTGGTAAGCTTCCTTGTGCTTTCATGGAGTAACCCCGATCCATTCTCTCTAGTTAGTCGGTGGCATGTTTCCGTTCATTATCGGCAAAAATTAAAGTAAACGATTAGGTAGCCTACTAGCGATTTGATTAAATGAAACAAATTTTAGTAGAACCGTAAAATATAAATTTTAAATTATAAAAACGCTAGGCCGTGTTTTTCGAGTGGTTATTCAAAACCAATTCCGTTTCAGAAACGTGGCTCTAATATTTCTAAAATTTATTGGGCCGGTATTTCCCACTTCTTGCAAAAAGCCGGAATATGGGAGATGAACGCGGAACAGAGGATTAAAGTTGAACGTGACAATATACGATAAACGATCTTGTTTGTGAACAAAAACCAGAAGAAGTGGATGACCCCAACGAACAGCTAATCCTGCATTCGTCGAAGTTTTATCCTGGATAAACAGGATTTCAGGATCACGCCCGGCAGCTCTTAGATTGCGTAAACGTTGTATAAGTTGATATAAGTGAGAATGTTTCCATTCGTTTCTTTATTTACCCTGCTCTATCAAGCGGTGATCGTTTGTTTAAGATATATTATCTTTTTCATCAACGTTTTTATAGTGGCGTTCTTTCGAGATTTTCCCAGTACGCGCTGCTGCAACCTGGCGAGTAAGATTACTGGATCTTACAATTGACGAATAGGTAGTAACAACCCGTTCCCGTTTTTTCAGAAAGCGGAAATAGTTATACTTCTCCATGAGTGTGAATGAAATGAACAACTGTGAAATAAGTGAAGTTACACTATACCAAAGAAATGTCAGTGAAATAAAGTTTTGTTGTTGAATATAAGTAACAATTTAGCTAAATGCAACACAATTTTATTATTTACTGTTAACATCACCTCTGCCAGTTTGACGTTCTGCAATTTTCATCTGCGAATTAGTCGGATCGGGTTGTAATTAAAAATAGGAAAATAGTTATTTATGTATCAAGTTGCAAAATGAAAGTGTTTTTCACACTAAACATGAAATTTGCCCTACGAGCTCTAGCGAGTTGGGCAACACGTTGTGTGTGAAAAACATAAATTTTGCAACGTGTTGCACACAAGATTTTCTGTAATTTTGCGTCATATTAATTTTTATAGTAAATAAATTTACTTAAATCTACAAAGTTGTTCTAAATTTTCATATTAGCACTAGTGCCAATATATTCATCTCATATTGCAACTAGCGCGAATATATGCATCATTTTGACGTTGAAAACCATGACAAAACATTATATTAGGTCAAAATTACAGAAATAATATTTTTGTACTCTTGCCACCACTTGTACAACGAACAGATCCAGTCACCTTGAAAGCATGTGATTCGTCAGTTTATTTAAGTTCCTTAAAGTTTATAGTAAAGGGTATGTACTAACCTAATTTAGTGAAAGAGTTGGAGAATTCGAACATGCCCTTGAAGCCTCTATTTTGTGTGTTGGCAGTGCGTGAGAGGGTCACGAAGGATATGAACAACGACGCCTCCGACGAGTAGAGCACCAGGTTACGTTGCTGGCCGCAGTAGGTTCCTATCACGGCCGATGTGTTGTCGGGACCATCGTGCAACTTTACGGAATCGAATGGACAGCTGCAAAACAAACAACAGATATGTATTAGATAGGGAGACAAAGAAGAAATGTAATGCAAAAATCAAACATGGTTTACTGGATGGTTGATTTGTGTAAAGGCCCAGCTGATCAACCAGGTGGACATGGGTTCGAATCTGGCCGTAGGTAAGAATTTTCTCGGTGCGGCGATGGATTTGAACTCAATAGTTAAGTTAGCTTAAGTTAGATTTCCATTACCTTCATTGCCCTTCCCGCGTAAAATGAACGAATTTCCCAAACATAACAAATGTTAAACTTTGAGCACCACGTAGTTTTTCTACTAATTAACTACTGAATATATATATAAAATCTGTCGTAATTTTTATATCATTACACCGAACTCTGAAAAAGTGGGAAACCACATGTATGCGTATTGTTGCTCGATATTTCCGCATATAGAAATGATAATAATGTAAATAAAATAAATATTGCACTTAAGGCTATATCAAAAATATTTTATCTCGATAACTATTTTCAAAAATGCACTATTTCCCACTGATATCAAGAAATAAATATGCGCTTTAGTCACTATATTCTAAGAGCCCTATATTTTCAGGAGTTTTAGGGAACGCTCCAGCTTAGAAAAATTCATTGAAAACTTTTCCTCACGTTTTCATTTAGGCGCTATGCTTCTAAATAACATTCATAAATGACAACACCGTATGTTGATTTTATAAATCGACTAAACTTTTTAGTTCTAAATAAAAGAGGATTGAAACAAAGGTTTGCCACCTACGCTTTAATAGTTATTTATCGCATTTCATTTGGTAATGTACTACAATTCTACATTAAAAATCATTTAAAAATGTGGTACTTTTCTGCAGTAGCTACACTTTTCTGCATAGCAACGGCGATTCGTTTTACGTTTGGCAGCACTGAAGCGTATTGTTGGTAGCACTGTAAATATATGTCAAAGTCGAGGTTAGCAGGTTAGATTTTGCGTCAGCTTTGACACAGATTGACGCAAAACCTAATCTGCTAACCTCGAATTTGACATAGACTTACAGTGTCACCAATAATACCCTTCCGTACTGTCAAACGCATAACATCAACTGGGGCCGCTTCTTGTGCTTTAGTATATAAAGCTCGAGTTCTGCTCAGCTTGGTTATGTTTTGACATTTAGTGTCACTTTCATGTAAAAATTTAATATTTTACATTTCTCATGAAATGCGATAAAATAGTATACTCAACACGTTATAAAAGTGGTTTTACTGAACTCGTATGGCCGTTTGAGTACTCGCTGACGCTCGTACTCAAACCAGCCATACTTGATCAGTACAACATCACTTTTCTAAACTTGTGTGTGCGTAATATACTATTATTTTAAATCGGCAGTGAAGTACGCCGAAATCGTCATTAAAATACGAGAAATCGGCACTGAAGTAATCCATTGTTTTGCGACCTTTTTGTAGGTGGCGAAGCGACAGATAAACGTCAACCGACGTCATTAAAATGTTATAATTTCACGATTTCTCGATTTCAAATAAAACATAGTGTACAACTCGGCACTGAAGTTCCTTTTTATTTATTTATTTATTTAATTCGCACTCAGCCAACAGCCGTTAGGCCAATTATAGGCGTCGCTGTGCAGTTATGAGGACTTCCAACCCCACTAACGACTGTCATGATGTTGTTATGACCGCCGGAACCAACTTTTTCCGTGATAGCCGTACCACGAGGCGCCGAGAGATGCAGCCGTGGAACTCCCATCCAAGTTCTGACCAGAGAGAGCGTTGCTTAACTCTGCTGATCGAACGTGGACGCTTTTCAAGCTACATCACCCAGGACCTGGCTTCTTAAATCCACATTCGTGATAAAAAGTTAAACTTCAGTGCCTTGGTATACAAACTACCATTGTAACTAGTTTTGAAAGTCATACTTTTTACTTCCTTTTACAATAAAGGAAGTATTGGATTCACCCCAAAAATTCGAAATTGAGTTTTCAACAGATCTTCACGTTTCCGAGTCCCCTGAACCCAAAAAAACAATATTTTTTCATTGGTCTGTCTGTGTGTGTGTGTCTGTGATCAGAATATCTCAAAAACGAAAAGAGGCATGGGGATGAAACTTTATATATAAGTTTTGTGTACTATGTAGATGCGACAGCAAGCTTTTGAAGAAAATCGCATAACCGGAAGTAGGTGTTTACTCTTGTGATTTTTCAGTTTTTTCGATTTTTTCAAAAACGGCTTTAACGATTTTTTTCAAACTTCTCATTTTTATTACACTTTTAATGTGTATTGATGTGAGATAGGTGATTTTCCAGTTGAATACTTCTAAACTGGTTTCTTTTTTTTTTCTATTTTTTTATTAACTCCAATTTTAAATAGAACACCCGCTATATTATTACATTTTTGAATTCAGCTTGAAATTCTAGAAAAAATTTGTCTCTTCACCTAACGCTCTATTTTGCACCGTTTTTGTAGAATTTGTAATTTTGTAAAATTTTTGACAAATGCTTAAAAATTTAAAATCAAATTTTTGGCCAATTAGAAGATCACTGTAAAAGGAAGTTGTGTGCGTGCATCACACCAGATTTTTTTTTCATGAATTTGCAGTTTGATTAACGAGGGCGAAGCGAGTCATTCCAACGGTCTAAAAAATTTCGCGCACGTAATACAAACAATATTTTTTCTACAACCGTCAAACAAGAATATCAATATTGTTTAGCGCCCTATTTTTGGTGCTCTAGTGCGCAAATAGTTATTTTCATAACAAGCGTCGAAAGTTGCAAATATCATGCGAGTGTTGATTAGACAAATCAGGGCGTAGCGTAGCGAAGCCCGAGTGGATCTAAACCACTTTCGAGCGAGTTAGACGACCAGAATTGTTTTTATTTTGTTTACAAAATTGATTGTTATATTATTATTGGTACAATTATAAAAAATGAGAGCTTGTTGAGAAGCATAGCAACGAATAAAGCAAAAGCGTCTGGATTATTTGACTAACTTTGTGCCCTTACGATATGACTAGTACGATATAATATCGTGCTAGTGTATGAAATTGTCAACTTTCTGTAGTAGGCTGTTGTCGCGATAATGTTACTTTCATACGTGGTTGTCTAAAAATGCTCTTTTTCACGTAGTCAATGGTACCGTAAATAAATATCTTATTTTTTAACACGTTAACATGCATTGATAGCGATGCGCGAATGTCCCCTTTTTTGACGGTTGTCGAAAAAAATGTATTTTACGCTTATTTATTATTTTGATTGGGAAAACCGACTGGAAAACAAAAGACCCATTTGCAGTCATCTAACGGTGGAATAAACTATTCTACAAGAGCCAGTTGATTACTTTTTTTAATGTACTAGTAGCTAAAATATAGAAGTCTACGTCTTGGAAAAAATGGCGTGTAAAACCGGGTTTTCGAGAATATCTACGTGCTCGTTAGTCAGACGACGGTTTCAGCAGATTTTTCTATGACTGTTGATTGAAAATTATGTTTCCATTATGACTAATTATCATTTTTCAGTAATTTCCACACACTCTCACAAGATTTGGGGGCTTAGGTAGTAGTGTTGAACCCCATTTCTAACCGCCGAATTCTTACAAATTCCAACCTACATGCGCCAGATGTTTAGTAATCGAATGGAGGAGTTTTGTAAGAATTCGGCCTCTAGAAATGGGGTCTAACACGACTACCTGAGCCTCGAGATCTTGTGATAGTGTGGAAATGGCCAAAAACTAATAATTAATTTAATGAAAACATAATTTTCAATCAATGATCATCCAAAAATCTGTTGAAAACAGAAAAAAATCGTCGTGTGCTTCACTTTCCTCTGCTCTAACTATTTGATTTATAGAAAAATATTTCAAACAAAAGTTGTCGGAAATGACGTCCTTGCTAAGAATAATCGTAGGTGTTTTGGCCGCTTAACTAACAGAAACGTAGATATTTCCGGCAAACCGGTTTTGTCCGCCATTTTCCAAAATTGGAAAATTTGAATTTTCATTACGCACCGAGTATCAAAACATATACAATAATTAGAATTCCGGAATTTAATGTTTCTCAAAATTACTTAATAACTGGACTAAAATAATTGATACTTAATGCTTAAGAATAAAGTTAATTAAATATCAAGACCCAAACGTCTTTACCCGAAGCGTGCTGCCTGCAGCGAGATATGAAGCAGAAGTAAGGAAGAAAGGTGAGGGTCTGGCCGTTTTTCATGTTTATATATTTTTTAGAAAATATAGAAGACGTAGATACAATATTTATACAGGATGCTGTAACTACCTATGTAAGTAAACAGCTTAATTTGGCATTTGAGAATGAAAAAATTGATAATAAGAAAGTTACTCAAAAAACTGTAGCTACTTTGTTCCAACCCTCTTGACAGAAGATAAATGAGTACATAAAAAAATACAAAATACAAAATTAGGTTTAATTTTCAAAAGAATAATTTTAACTGAACATTTTACAAAATACTGTACGGTTTAAATTAAAGTAAAACATATTTCGATCTGCTACTCTCTTACTTTAATGGATGTGGTAGCTTCAACGTTACATCGTTTTGTTCCACGTATGCATTAGGGCATCAGAATACTTTTATCTGTTATAACAGATTTAAACCTCTTATCGAATTCATGCCTGCTCCCTTTAATAAATGGCGACATGGATTTTGAAGGCGGAGTTAACTTTATTCCGTAGATTTCGAAAGCGACGCGAGTGAGAAATTTTGGATGGATCGACACTTTCGCTCGGCTGTTCGGCGAGCTAAGTCGTATTTTTGTATTGTCAGCTTTTTTGAAATTTAATTTTCATGTTTTTTTCAAAGTTGTCGGATGCTGGGTAGTTTTCCCACCTTTCTGAAGTGATGGAGCAGTTAATTTCAACCATGATATAAGACGGACTAATTAGTAATTTTTGTATTAAGTGCGCGAAATGAGTGTTTTTTTATGGCGCGTGAGAATGTCAATTTTCGCCGAGACCGTTAGATCGAGGCAGAAAAGTCATTCAAACGCGCCAGAAAAACACGAATTTTGCCACGAAATACAAACAACGTTTTTTCTACAGCCGTCAAAAAAATAATAAAATATTCTCTGCAACAAACTCATACGTATATAGCAAATAAGTAGAGTAATATTACTATGTACGTAACGTTTTATATGTGTTGTAACTAAGGAAATGGTGTTCCAAAACTGTTTTTTCACTGCTAGCCGTGAAGAATAGTTATTTACTATACAAGTGGGATAATAGCATCATTAATATACGTGTGTGTAAGTTACAAACGAGTGCGTAGCACGAGTTATCTAAGCACACAAGTATATTAATGATGCATTATCACACATGTATTGTACAAAATTTTATCCACGACTGCCTAAAATTCAAAAAAGTGCATTAAGAGAAATGTCAGATCTGTCATTTTCAAAAATATTTTAGTAGGCAAATGTCATTATGTCATTCATTTTACACTATTTCAGTTACGTAATGAAGTCATTACACAACACAGTTGCGTAATGAAACCATTACATAACTGAGTGGTGCAATGAGCTTCATTACCTAACTGAAATAGTGCCAAATGAGTGACGTAATGAGTTACTTATCCCACCGGAGTAGATAAATATTATTTTTCTTCAAACGGCAGTAAAATATGGCATTATACTGCTGGATTGATGATGCTAAACTGTCACTTTATTGCCAAGCGGCAGATAATATTATCTGCAAGCTCGGCAGATAACCCGTCCAGCCTCGCCACATAAAATATAACTTTTGCTCCTAATAACATAATATACTATTATACTCATAACTCCCAAGGGACTTGTCAAATTATTTCACCCTCAAACTCATGGTAACCATGCAACTACAAATAACGTCTTAGCAACCATACAATGAGGCAATCCTTGATGTTACTTACATATTCTAATTTTAAATGTCATTACGACATTTTGAAATTTCATACTTATTTTACGAATATGTTAGTAGATAAAATATTGTATGCACCACGGGAGATATTCATGTTCTTTACCTTCGGTTCACTATGGCCCGAGGTCTATAACACATGTCAACCTAAGGGAAAAACCATATTCATATCTCCCTTAATGCATAAATATGTATTTTTCACGTGTTAAAAAAAGTTAAACTTCGCGTATATATAGCGATGCATAAATGTCACGTTTTTTTGACGGCTGTAGAAAAAAATGTTTTTCACTGCAGTTTATTAGGGCGGTATCAACCTTAAGGTAGGCGTTTTTCGCTTTGAGTTAGTAGTGCTAATTATGAGATTCGCGTTTAGGTCCGCTAGGAACCACTAACGTCCGCTTTACATTCACTGGCGCACACATGCAAAATCTGGCCAGGTAAACATTTTACTTATATGGATTCAGCGCATTCAGCTACCTGTGCACTTTTTTGTTTCGATTCCAGTGAAGCTCTCCAGGAGAGCAATATGGCCATGGCCGCGCTAGGGCATTATCTTTATGTTACAGTTCTATTTTTAATTTGTTGTAATTTAATTTGTGGGTAAGATAGTACCAAGGGAATATCTTTTTTTAGCCTGTGAAGATAGCCAGCGAAGGGTCCTTAAATATTATTCTGATAATACTTATTACAATTTATACTTATAAGTCTTTCGAAGGCCTGCAAACAGACTTTTGCGTTCTGTTTCTCAGGTTAGTGATTAGCTTTTTTGCCGGCGCCTGAAATATAGGGTGAATTGTCGCTGATTGATACTTGCGCAGTTCTAGTAACTGTATTATGATTATGAACCCTGATACTATTAAATCCACAATTCGCCAAAATTTCAATAAATTCTTTACAGTATTTAACCTTATTCATTTTTTTGCCTAACCTATTTTTCACATACAACCTCCAGGATTGTTTACATTCAGCGACCCAGTTTAACATTTATGTGCCCACTTTGAACTAGTGACGTTTAACTTCGGGTTCTTTTGCATCGATGAACCTGATTGATTGTTTATACGTCTTTGACGTTATTTGTTTATCATAATCTGCTTGACTGTATCTACTCACTTGTTTTTTATTTGTAGTTTGGGGTTAGCCGTTGATATGTCACTTTAACCGGCACTTGCGCCGCCCTTATTAGCGCTTTGTTGATGCTTAATTAGAGCTTGGGTACTTGACTTTCATTTCTGATTTTTTTTTCTTATGAGCTACCGCAACTTTTTCTAAACTTGAAACCTATACATGGTAAGTCAGTTTTATTTAGACTGTAAGTTAGTCTGGCTTTATTGATGTCGTGGTTGACGACTGGCGCCCTCTTGTAATTTGCTGCACTTTTTATTTATTTAATAGTCTTAAAAATTATTGCCTTATTCTTACCCATGACAACAAATCGCCAAGAGTTTTGAGCTAGTCCGGGTTGTGTCTTTTGTTCACCGGCGGTGCACTGTTCCAGACAACTTATTAAAGCATTTTACATTATAACCTTCTAGATGCTATTTAATTCGTGCAGCATAATGTCGGGTAGTCTTGTGTCTGTAAACCTTCAAATTATAAAATTGCTAATTTCAATTTTCCCCAAGTCTGCTTATTCTTCATTGTATTCGGAATTAATAGTTTAATCTTCCGACGGTTTATTTGAAAAAAAAAATTGTTTTACTTTTTCTACCTTTTTTAAAATGTTTTGGGGTTTTCTTTTTGTTGTCAGATTCGTCTTTATCTGGATTATCTTTGGCTATTATGAATCTTTTTCGTTGGTATATTTTATTTTTCTGCTTTCTTGCTAGTGCCTTCGGATATGGAAATATTTTAAAAGAGTTGATGTAGCCATTTTCATTGGTGCTGGTCAAGTCAAAATTAGATTTGGAAGAACTTGGTTCTAAATTTGCACCATATTCTGGAGAAATGCCATTCAACATTAGTTCCATTAGCTCTTATAATTCCGACCTTAGTGATCAACTCTCCTCTTTCTCTTGATGTCACTTGCCCAACTTGGTGCTGTTCTTTTTAGCATAGATGCTAGATTCGTTGCTTTCAGAAGAGGTCAGTCTAGAGGTCCGTGTTAAAATCAGTCCTTACCTGTCATTGTATTTCCATATCAGGATTTGGGAGCTTTAATGGAATTTATAATAAACACTGTGGCACGACGGCTAAAATACAACCATTTTACACAAGAGATTTTAATCTTCCCAGATGCTTCCGGTGTCCTGACCCTTCCCGCTCTCCCCTACTCACTAAAACCATGAATAAAATGAGAGTAGCATAGTGGCTATAAAGCGTAAAAATACATGAGGTACTCTAAGCGGGCAGAAGCCCAGAGTTGAGGATATAGCAATGAGAATGGATCAGCAGAAGTTGTAATAAATTGACCAAGAAAGCTATAGATTGAAGACCATGAAAACATCGAAAACGCATGGACATCGATGATAGTGTGGGTGGAGAATATAAGAAATACAGCAGGAACAAGACTACAAGAGATGGCTAAAAACCCTAATAAATAGAAGGGAAGAAACCACAAATTTAAATAACTAATAATCAGCAAAATTTAAATTGGAATATTCTCCGTTATTAAGGAGTATCAAAACCTGCAAGGAAAATTAAATTTCAAAGGCAAGCTCTCAAAAAGTTGCCTTTAATATACACAGAATCCTTGATACACCATAATCTATCGCAGCAATAACAAGACATAAATTCGATGCAGTTACAGTAACGTTTATTTTGCTGATTATACCATTTTACATAATAATAAGAAAACAAAATACAAGCGAACAGTCGCTACATGTGGTAAGCTATATAAAAATAGAATAAAACGAAAAAAAGATAAAAAAATTTAAATGCTTATTACATTTACATTTTAAGGTGCTTTTTAACATTATGAATTAACGTGTACAAAGATACATTGAATAAGTCAACATCAATATAAAACGTGTTTACAACTTGAGATATTCTAATTACTGAACTGTTAGCACCATACGTTGTTCTATGATAAATCACTTTCAATATACCGGGTAGCTAGAAAAAAAAAACGAATCCTGTTTAAGTCCTCACATCTCCGAAACGCTTTAGCGATTTCAGTTTTTGCTTTTCAAGAGACAATGGATTGAAAATTATTCCTGCCAAATTACAAACAATTATTTTAAAAAACAAAGAAATGGCGAATTTTTTATTATCAACTAGAAAATAGTATATTATACATCAAGGTAGCGAAGCGCAGTATTATAACCTGAGCGCATATTAGATACTGAGCGTGCAGCGCGAAGTATCTAAAGCGCGAAGGATATAAGACGATTCGCTACCGTGGTGTATATACTATTTTTTGCACTACAAAACGGCTTAATACCTACATTCCCAACAAATTTCGAAAATATTTTAACTGTCAATATGACAATACAGCTCTTTAAAACGTCAAAATTAAAATAGTCATATTTGGTAACTTAGCAATTTATTAGTTACCAAGGTTGTTTATTTTACTTTCTCTCCCTTGGTGGAGAAAATCAACTTCACGGCCTAAAGATAGGCCAATAACGGTGCGTTCTGAGACTAATCGTGCAAAAAATCAATTACACGTTGATAATTTAATAAGCAACTTAAATCGAAGCAACCTTTTGTTAAAACAAATGAAGGTGTGAGTGACATTTGCAGTTAAAACTGAACTCGCTATCACAAAGCGTTCCGGAGATGAGAGGACTTAAACAGGATTCGTTTTTTTCTAGCCACCCGGTATAACTATTTCTAGTATTAACTTGAAAAACATACAGGTCAATATTTCTGGACAAGATATAAAACAATTTAGGCATTTATATGCAAAGCATAGTTCAAAATAGTTTCTTCTGATATGGATCAGATGAAAACCAAAATACTGTAATATGTATATCAGGTAAATAAAACATGTATATATCTAAAGACAATTCCTCACACCGAAGTAATATATGTAAAATTTTATGATATTTAAATTAAAATAATATTACGTAAATACGCGACGTAATCATATGGCGTTTACAAATCAAAATTTAGCGTTGTATTAATTAAATTCCAAGGCAAGGGTATGTAAAGTACTGTTGATTTGATATGTGAAAGACAAAACCGATATAAGAAAACATTTTTGTAGAACCTAAATTATCACATATAATCTCATAAGAGCATTAATTCTTTCCGGAAATTTTTTTGAGTGCGTTTCAACAACGTCGTATTAATTTGCCCGAGCGGGACGCGAGGGCAAATTATGACGTTGTTGAGTGCACGAAAAATAATTTCCGGATATGAATTAATGCTCGAATGCAGATTCGGTAAGAAAATCGTAACGACACAAACCCTAAAAAGAAGTAATGTCTACCTACAAAAAATTTCCAAGAAATTTTGTTGTTGTCTTGGATACGGCTCGTGAACTGATTTTTCTATTGGTCATTAATGAGTGTCGTACGATTTTCAAACTAATTCACGTCACTATATTTTTCAATTGCAAACTGTTCATTTAAATATAAATAAGTGGCTTATCTTAGAATCCAGGCGTACTGCGACAAGAAAGTCAAGAGTCCCAAAGTCGCTCCAAATCTAGTAGGCGGAGTCCACAGCTAAACACTCAAATCTAGACGACCGTGATCTCAAGATACAAACAAGAAATCAAAATGACCAAATACCATAAGTGGAAAAACGATCAATAAAAAACATATGATAAAGGTGTCATTAGCTCGCATAAAAATTATATTTGTAGATAACAGCTGTCTTCCAGGTACGGGTCCAATATGAGTTTGGAAAATTAATCAGACAATATTTCTTAATTTATATATTTATCGTAACGTTTCATTAGCTTCAGATAACTTCTTCAGAATATAATATGGATCAAACTTATGTTATATGTAGAATTAACAATACTATTATTTTTGTAAATAACTCAAATATTTAAAAATTATAATTAAAAGTTGTGAAGTATAAATAAAATGTATTTTATAATAATTTGACATTTTTCATTTTACAAAAGAAATGTTATTTATACTTCACAATTTTTAATTATAATTTAAAAATGTTTGAGTTTATTTACAAAAATAATAGCGTTGTTAATTCTACATATAACATAAGTTTGATCCATATTGTATTCTGGAGAAGTCAGCTGAAGCTAATGAAACGTTAAGACAAATATGTAAACTAAAAAATATTGGCTGATTAATTTTCCAAATGCGTGCAATTAATTTAAAAAGCTTACTCGAAATATAAAACGCCGTTAAAGTGCGTTTTCCAGTCATACGCAGAAGCGGAGGTGTCGACTCAATAAGTATCTAAAGAATAGAATAAAAACACAGTTATCCATTGAAACATACATCCTCAATCAATTTGGGTTGATAATAAAGTCCCATCAATTTGCTAATTTTTGCTCAAGTTGTTTTTCTATTCCTAAGCACCGAGAACAAAAATGGGCTGATACCACCACAACGTGACGCAATGACACTAGAATTTCTGATCGCAACTGGAAATTACTACTGCAGTCAAACGTATCGCTTCACGAAGCAGGTAAACAACACTTCGAATCTCAACAGAGAACGTCGGATGAGTTCAGACAACTTCGAAATAAATATTATGAATAAATTGAGATGGACAGCCCAAATTAAGGCTTAACGAGCATCAGCTGTCAGTTAGGGTCACTTTTATAAGAAGGGAGGCATTGCTGAACATGTCAAATACGGAACCTTCAAACGTCAAAAATCAACAGATAAGTAATTATCTTAACTGAACTCGTTAATCAAGAAATTCGTTTCAGAAGGCCAACACAACCAAGAGGCATCAGGCACAAGTCGATGAATAAACGCAGTTAGTAGTCCGGACTATGAGCGAAACTGCTATTCTACGATAACTATACCGGAAATCATGATTCATATCCTTTTTATATATTCAACAAGTCAAGTTACTTGATTCAATTACTTTTACAGCTCAGGATAGCTGGATACGCATTAATTCGAAGGCCTCTTCAGGTGTGTTAATAGAAAGCTGATTAAGGACTTAATCGAATTTCGCAGTCCGCGATTGAGCGGTCACCGTGATGGGTTTTTGATCGCCGTGCGGTATCTTTAGAAATACCGGTAATACTAAGCGGGGACGACGCGAATGTATTGATATATTCTGATAGAGTGATGGGAAGCTTTACCGGGAATAACTCCGATATATTTTGCAGCGAATTTGAGACATCCCAACGCGAAAATGGAAGTGCAGGGATTGTATACGGGACTGGAACGCTCGGGACATATTTTTGTATTGATAAATATTTTATGCGGCTTTTCTGGCGGATTTAACAAATGCGCCGAGCATTTCGGAGTTTACCTCCGCCTTTCCAGAATCGCTCTATTGTTTGTTATTGAAGGAGTTTCACTTTATAGAGATTAGGCGGGCTCTGAATTGGATTTTAAGGACCTTTAACGTCAATGGCCATTCATAAATCGTAATACTGTATATAAGCTTTATAAAGATGAATAGTTGATACATTATATGGACATTCGTGACGTCTGCGGAAATCAAAATCTGTGAGTTACGTATCGAGTTTGTATATTTTATTTTTCTGTTAGTTACGATAGCATTTCCTAAATTTCAAGGAAATATTTCTTGAGTGGGCTTAATGACACGAATGGTCACTTCCCATGTCGTCGCAAATTGCAGAAAATATTCTTACCTTTAAAAGTTTGTTTTTTTATATACCTAATTAACAAGAGAAATAATATCTTGTGAAACTGAGTGGGCCCTGATCTGCTTTCCTTTGAGGCTAGTAGTTCTCTATGAACTGTGGAATAATTCCAATTTCGGCATATAAATTCTTGCAGATTTACACATTTTCCTGCCATTGTCTGTGCCCGATCCGTACAGTAATGAACTCAATTTTTACACTCCAAGTTAAAACTTGTCATAAAATCGCAGACCATTCTCAGCGTTCGTTCTCACTTGAATTTGTTTCCAGAAAGGTAAGCTTTCTCGGATCATTGCGTTATCGCAGAAACAAAAGCAGGTTATCAAATGTGCATCTTTGAAAACATTCGTAGCTCCGTCTAGCGGAATAGCAAACAATTTATTTTTAACTTTTACTAACAGTTCTAGTAGATCTTCCGTGATGTCCGCTTAGCAATGATATTATTCGATATCGGTATTTTCTGAATTTACTTGCTATAATTATCCCCACAAACTATTGTGAAGGCAGGAAGAAGGTTTTCTGCAATAGTGTACTAAGGTTTCTTGCAAGGAAAGCTTTTTAAAAGCTAATTTCTGGTTATTAAACTCTTAACTTTTTTTCAAAGAAATCTTAGATTTATTTCAAACTCTTTGTGCTTTGCTTATAAATACGTTTTCAATTTCATCATAGAGATTTCTAAAAAATAAAAAGAAAATTCAATTAACTAAGAAAAAGATATGTTGCAACCTGTGGACGATCAACTCAGGAGACTATATTTCAAAGCACGATTAAATTTGAATTCGAATGAGAATCGGGGCATTCTTTAACTTTCAGACAAAAGATCGCGATTGTTGGTGTGTTTTTTTATTAAACAAGCATGGCATTTATGACAATAACTCTAGCACGGGTATTAATAAAAAGTGAAAAATAAGTCCACTCCAGGGAACTTTGACATCCCAACTAGTATCAAAGTGTCCGCAACTGAGACAGGAAACTCGAAACAGTAACAGTTACGGAACCGCCACTAAAATTATTACTTTGATATACAGTGTGTCCAAGATAAGGTGGGCCAGTATGGGGATCTCATTAATAGTCTCTCTCCTCAGTCCGTTCACCCCTCGTATGGGTATGGTGGCATCATGAGTTAGGTAGTTGAGTTGATGGTCGTTTTCGAGAGATTTCTATCTTGAGCTGAATGGGTAGCTTCTTGTAAAGTTTGTCCTGTTATCGTCTTCATTTGGTCTATTCATCTCATTGGCGCCCTGCCCCTCGGACGGCGTCCTTCCATTTTCCTTGAATTACTAAGGTTTCCATGGCATTATCACGTCTCGCGAGATGTCCAAAGTATCTGAGGTATGACTGGGATATGGTCGTGATCATTAATAGTACGACATACAAATTTGCTAAAATGTGAAAAAAAGTTGCGTAATTAAGGAAGTAACAAAATTATGCCTAGAAATCTTTGATGCGATTTTTTGTTTTTGTGTTATCTTAAAATACCCATTAAAGTTACAGAGAAAACTGACAAAACTTCTTTATAACAACTTTTAATGGACTTTATGAACACTTTATAATTTTTCATCCGACGTTTCGTCTTCGAGCAACCATCATCAACTTCATTTTTTTCAATACTGTCCTCATTTTCTGATGTTAAATTTTAGAAGCTCTTTTTATTTCGAATTCAACAATGTATCACACATTATGGTTTAATTGCGTTTTGAGTCTTTTTTTATCACCATGAGTAATTTTTTTGATACGGACCTGTGTCTTAAAGCATTTCATACTTTGTTTCGGCTTTTGTAATATATAAAGAAAGAACAAATGAGCTACATTGGATGTTCTTAATCCTTAATAATCACGTATGGTCTTGGAATATAACTAATTTTCAAAAGTACTTAATTAACTTATTGATTATTTTTCTTACAAACAATAATTAAAATTAGAAATAAAAGACGTGACTTATTACTTTCATCATTAAATTATAAAACTGAAAGAGAGTATGAAATGCTCTAAGACACAGGTACGTATTCAAGCATTTCTGAATAATGGTAAAAAAGGCTAGAAACGTAATTAAACCATCATGTGTAAATACATTGTTGAATTCAGAATAAAGAGGGCTTCTAAAATTTAACATAAAAAATGAGCGTAAAATCTGGGGTGATACACGCACACAACTTCCTTTTACAGTGGTCTTATAATTAGCCAAAAATTTGATTTTTAATTTTTAAGCGTTTGTCAAAAATTTTTAAAAATTACAAATTCTACAAAAACGGTACACAATAGAGCGTTAGTTGAAGAGACATATTTTCTCTAGAATTTTAAGCTCAATTCAAAAATGTAATAATATACCGGGTGTTCTATTTAAAATAGGAGTTAATAAAAAAATAGTAAAAAAAACAAAAGAAACCCATTTTAGAGGTATTCAACTGGAAAATCACCTATCTCACATCAATACACATTAAAATTAAAAATGTAATAAAAATTAAATAAAAATGTAAAGTTTAAAAAAAATCGTTAAAGCCGTTTTTGAAAAAATCGAGAAAAACTGAAAAATCACAAGAGTAAACACCATACTTCCGGTTATGCGATTTTCTTTAAAAGCTTGCTGTCGCATCTAGATAGTACACAAAACGTATATATGAAGTTTTAACGCCATACCTCTTTTCGTTTTTGAGATATTCTATTTACAGACAGACACACAGACAGACCAATGAACAGAAACATGTTTTTTTGGTTCAGGGAACTTCAAAACGAAAAGATCTGTTAAAAACTCAATTTCGAATTTTTGGGATGAATCCAATACTTCCTTTATTGTAAAAGGAAGTAAAAATGGAAGTTTATGATAGTTGCTCGAAAGCGAAACGTCGGATAAAAAATTGATAACGCAATCTTCAAGTTCATTAAAAGTTAGTATAATAAAGTTCTGTTAATTTCGTTCTAAATTTAATATTAACGCCAGAAAAAAAATTAAAAATCCAAGAATTCAAGATAACTCAAAAACGAAAAATCATATCGAAAATTTGTCAGTTTCTGATTTTATTAGTCCTTTAATTGCGCTACTTTATTCCCATTTAATCAAATCTCTTACTGTTATCGCGATTCCCATACTGGCTCTCCTTGTCTTGGACTGTATAAATCACTTTATTTGACAAATGGACCGTTGATGCTACTTACTTTTACCACTATGGTTACTTTGTAGCTGTATATGACTTGTACGTAGCTTTCCCGATATTGGAAACGACTTTGAAGTTTAAAGAACTTGATGACTAACGATAGTAGCGGCCACTAATTCATGCTACTGAAATGCGGCTTCAAATTTGCAAATACTTTGAAGTAGTTTTGATAGTTACTGCGACGTTATGAAGACCTTTACTATCCCTTTATAACTGTGTGTCACCTTTTAGATTATCCACGAAGTAAACTTTACCATTTAATGCCCAATATTGATAACTTTCATGCTGTGCATATTGCACATTGAGGTGTAGTAAGAAGCAATGTAGATAAGTACTCGGCAGTGTAGCTAATCACGTTTGTTACCAAGGTTTGTCACAAAAAAACGATTTACCAACATTGTACGACCTTTTATAGAAAATTAAAGAATTTTTTCTATATTTTATTAAAAATAAACACATAAACATTGCGTGCGGCACCGGTCATCTGAAGAGAATGTGAAAAAAGTTCCATGTAGAACCATGAAGTGGTAACGGGAGCTTTGAACAGGCAGTTTGTGGTAGTCACAATTCTGCTGCGACTTTAAAGTGACGCTACAGTTCCATTTGGTAACTTTGCAGCAAATGTAATTTTAAAGTCCCATTATCGTCAAGTAACTGTTACTTTCAAGTTATATTTATTAGTTAAAACGACTTCAAAGTTACTCGTTTCCGAAATTCGTCATTTTTAAATGACAAAAATTAGGACACCATTATTAAAAAACTTTACGTCATAATGGTATAAAACAAATAATTTAGTATCTTTTATGCCCCAAATATAATAAGTTACTAGGTATTAATTACTTTCAAGTTCCAAAGAACAATAAAAAAGTTTTCAGCATCTAGGGTCTCATATTCTCGCATAACGTTAAATATTTTAAAGCTAATATTTTAATTTAAAAATGAAATTTTGAATGGCGCGTGGTCTGATTTGTACGAATTATTATTACGTGTAACAGTACACTTGCATTAATGTTGTCACTCATACCATCGAGAAAGAGCACAATTCTTACCCTTTAATATTACTTCTATAGTATTCGATGTAGTTTCTGGGTTAGGGAGATGGACGAAAGATGATGGAGGAATAAAATGTAGGTATAACACAATTAGTGGCAGGGCAAAGCAAGCAACTTTATTCTAAAACAATAGTAAAGCTCTGCAAAAATCGCCGCTACATAATCACAACGTCATTGGAATGCAGCCGGGCAACTTCCAGGAACGTCGCCTAAACGTTGCGGTTATTAAAAATTATTCTCAATTTTGGTCGCCTACGTTCCTATTACGTGCCCGTGACTAGTGACAAAATATTTAAAAGTATCTACAATAATCTAGCGATTAACTGTGCTAATTGGGATGTATTTGACATAAGAAGGGTAATACTAAAAGCTCGAAAGTTAAAGTAAAACAAACGAAAATCTACAATTAGGTATAAATTCCTTGTTAAAACTTGTTTTTCGACTGTCTACTGAAATAAACAAAATTTGAGAAGTTTCATTATTCAAAGTGATACGTAGTGCTTCTAGGTGGGTCCTATTTCTATGAGGGAGTAGAAATTTTACCTGGACTTTCACATACAGCAATAACAAGAATTACACAAACTTCAAAAGAACACGTAGCCACTGCAAATGCTCAAAAAAACAATTGGAACAAGAAGTGCAACTTACCTGGCTCCGCGTTTCTATAATCTTTTGCCAAGAAATTTGATTCAAATAAATTCAATAAGTCTCTTTCGGAAAGAGCTTGGTACTGAATTATTAAATAATAACCTGAATACTTTCTTACGTGTAATTGATTAAATAATAACAGAGTATACTAATAATTTAGCCAAATAAATCGCAAAAGTAATTCTAATTCTCATCCGCTGTGTTACCCCTCTCACTTCTTCTTCTATTCTGTTTTGTTTTGTAATTCTGATTGATGGCCTTAGTGCACAAGCCCTGCTTAGAGACCACAACCATATTTTTTTATATCACCTTCTCATACGACTTAAATTTCTTGCCTGCCTTTGGATCCACACTCACAGGGCGATAAGTCAGGACTATAAGGTGAGTGGAGCGATACTTCCCATTCAATGCACCAACAATAGGTTACGAAGAAGAAGAAATAGCAGGCGTCTGTGAAAAAGTAACAGTATGCATAGTAGAAAATCACACGCACTATAAGCTAATAATTGGGGATTTAAATGCAAAAGTGGGAAAAAGAAGACAAACTAAAACTTGTAAGATTAAGTGACTCTGGAATAGAAAATAGAAACGAAAGACTAACTACCTTAATTAGTGATCTGGGAAATTAACACTTATTCGTAATTGAAATATTCTTCAACCAGAAGGAAAGTAGAAAATAGACTTGGAACAGTCCGGGAGGGCAAACAAAGGATGACAGATTTTTTGGGCTACCAACCTATTTTTACTTGTTTTCAGATTTGTTATCTGTGACCGAAGGTTGGTATGATAACAACAAAATAACAGACCCGTTATAAAATATAACGTTGAAAGGACTGTTATAGAAAATCATTTTGTATGTGGTTACTAATGAAACAACAATGACGCACTTTATTTAGGCAAATGATCATTTGTAGTATTTATTTATTATGGACAAGATCTACGCATGCGGAGTATCAGCTATCTTAGACAACGACTCTTGTGGTCATATGGTCAAAGTCCTACATACATATTGCCTAGACTAAAGAGTTCCAATCGTAGCATGGGATCTTTTACATGCCACACGTCGTAGTAATGTGGAACCCACGGCTTTACATCGCTTCCAAATGATGGCATCTTGAAGACGAATTTTTTATTTTTGAAAACCTCACCGGGACCGAGAATCGAACTCATATCATTCATATAGCTTAAAATTGTTATTTAGACCACAAGTATTAGTAGTGCAACTTTTTTTCAAGTGTTGAGGGTTATTACATCGCTCATTCCTAAATTAAGAGCCTGAAATACATTTTAAAAAGCCTACTTTTTTTAAATGAAGTTAAAAAAATATTTTATTTCATTTTGGAACCATAATCTAGTTGATTGGCCCCGATAGGGAGCATAAAATGGATGTTATGACCCTAGGGTCTATAAAATTGCTAATCTGTATAATAAGCACCAACACTGTAGTATATCAACACCAACAATCTGCATAGAAACCATACCACACCAAAAATTCACAGCGCCAGCACAAAGATGACGCAGTATTCTGTAGCTAAAATACTGATCTTTGAATTATGCCCATTTTGGGAACCAAGATGAAATAAAACGTGGTATGTGCTACGTGCCTAATTTAGAGCTCTTCGCTTCGGGTCGCGCTTTAAACATTCCCTCGTGCTATAATTTAGTGATTATGCCCTTAATACATAAATAATTAATACGACAATCGGTCGTTAGGTACCTTATTGAAACAGGCCTCGTATTTCTAACGTTTTCTCAGTCTGTTCCAAGGCATCTACCGATATTGTAACGTAGTACAGTAAGATAATATGGCACGAAGGAAAAATAGACGCACTTAAATATAGTGATAATATAAAAGCATGAAAATACTGGGTAAGAATATTACTACATGTATAAGAGATAAAAACGAGAATTTGAGCAATAACTAAAATAAAATTTTACAAAGAACAGAAGAGTACTGTCAAAAGCTGTACGATTCTGCATACCCGCAAATCGGTTTTAAAGATAGGAAAATAAGTAACGTAAATTCAGAAGAGATTTCCGAAATAAAACTCGCTGAGATAGAAAAAAACCAGCAAACCAGTCAGGAAAGATAGAATACTTCCGGAAATGCTGAAAGAGGGTGCAGAAACGTTACTACACCGTCTTAAAACGTTTATTAATGAATGCTTATACAAAAAACGGATACCTTCAAATTGCAATAACGTTATATTGATACTTGCATAAACAGGGGCGGACTGGATAGGGATGCCGGGATGCGATCGCATCCTGGGCCCTTGAGCCGTCCGGGCCCTATCTCGCAGGTTGAGAGTGCCAATTCGGTGTTACTAGTAGGTGGTTGTTACTAATTGGCGCCTGTTAATCGCGTCCTATAATAGCGTTTTAGGCCATAAAAAGTATAGCACCAGCGAAAAAAAATTCGGCTTCAGCGATATCGCACCTAGCATCCCGGGGCTATTAGTCCTAGTCCACCCCTGTGCATAAACAACGTTATCGATCGATTATCCTCCTGTCTATAAATTATTGAAAAAGATCATAACTAATAGACTGACTGAATAAGCCGCATCAGTACCAACCACGGGAACAGACCAGATTCAGAAAAGGTTTCGACAGAAATGATCACCTTCTTTAGAAATACTAGGCGTTTAAAACTCACTCCAGAACAGTCGCGTAGAGATAGATATATAAACCAGATTTAAATTATGTATAACTATAACAACGCAAAGATAACCGTTAAACTTTAGACGCAAACAAAGGTAATAAGAATGAAGAGAAGAGTAAGATAGAGTGACAATAGTACCTAACTTGTTCACCCTGTGTTTAGAAGACGTCTTTCAAAGCTTCGGTTGGGACAATAAAGGGATCAAGATCTATGGCAACATGATAAAAAATTTCGTAACTAACGTCCTGTTAATAACAGAAAACGTCCCAGATTTACAAGAAATGATGAGCGACCTGCGACAGAAGTCAAACGAAGTAGATTTAATAATTAACAAAGACAAAACTAAAATAAGATGCGAAGCAACAATAAAATACAATTCAAAAAAATTATTATAGAAGAGGTCAAACGCTACATATCATATATTTAGAAAATTTATTTAAAGAAAAGCAACCAAGAAGAGATTTATAGGCGTATTAAATTGGGTTGGACACTATTTAGTATATGGGAAGAAGTATTTAAACGCAAAATATATCAGAAATTGAAAACCAAAACTTTTAATCAAAATGTTTTGCCAATCTTCATACATGCGGCAGAACGTAGACCTTCACACAGAAGGATAAGCAAATCTTATGGAGAACTCAAAGAGCAGTGGAAACGTCGATGGTGAGATTAATGCTGTGAGATAGAAGGTTAAACACAAGTGGAAGATTTAATGCAAAAATACTCAAACAAAAATTGAAATAGACAGGCCAAGTGGAGAAGATGGAAAATGACAAGTTGACGATAATGGGGAAACAATGGAGACATACGCTAAGTAAACGATTTAAAGAGATACTCTTCACAAGGTGGACGGACGATGTAAAAAAAGTGGTGAGTTACGACTGGATGTACAAGGTAAGGGATAGACAGGTATGAAATTAATTTTGAGAGGCCTACAACAAAAATGAATTGAATAAGCAAATAATGATGATTGTGGTAATTACTTAATCATGTGGCTTTACTCGAAGATCAGTTTACTTTCTGTCTACTGCTGCCCTGAATTTTTTTGCTAAATTCGACATCTCGGGTCGTTCGGACTATTTTTGTACAGCGAATTAGTGCTGGAGGGTCGTGTAGAGCAGTTGTGGCCGAATGGGAAATTTGCGTAAGACATTCCACTGAATTGAACTATTTGGTGACTGGTGATTAGGCCAGTAGATAATGTATTCAATTTAATCGTAGGACGATCATGGTATCTAGATTTGGAGGTTGAGTTCAACTAACCTTACTACGTGGAAACTAGTGTAATCTATTCCTTTTAATTGTCCAGGTTTTGAATTTACATAAAATACCAACTTCCCTGTCTTAAATGGTAAAAATCCAAGGTTTACTTTTTTAATTGTTTTATCCAGTTCTTCAATTCACTTAATAAGTTACCTGCCGGTGGGATTTGAGGTTTGAGGTAAATTAAGTCGCTGATCGGCTAACCTAATTTTTACACTGGTACTCAAACAATGTTCTTCTTTTTCTTCTAATTCTTCTGCCCTTAACAAGCGTCAGATAGGGACTCCATCCATTTTCTCAATTCTTTTCTATTGTTTGCGGTTATTTTCATTTCCTCCATTGTTTTTCATCTCTGTTTTCCAGTGTCTTCTATTCTACTTATCCAGTTTTTCTTCAGTCGTGCAACTCTTCTTTTTTCTATTCTTCTCGTTTGTATTACTTTCTTGGCTAGTCCTTCTTCACTCATTCTATGTATGTGCCCGAACCACTTCAATTTTTTCGTTTCCAGCTGGTTATGAATTGGTGTCTGGTGTAGATCTTCCCTTATTTTTTCTGATTCTATCAAATGTTGTTTTTCCTGCTATTTTCCTGCTGTTTCATTTCTGCAGTTATTACTTTATCCTCTTGTTTCTTTTGGATCGGCCAGCGTTCGCTTGCATATAGTATTGTTGGAACCGCTATAGTTTTGTATACGTGTATTTTTCTTTTGGTTCTTAGTTCCTTTTTTCCATAAATAGTTTTATTTAATGTATAGTATACAACGTTCCCTTTCTGAATGCGATTTATTATTTCTGAATTTATTGTTCCGCCATCTGATAATATGCTTCCCAAGTATTCAAAGCATGGTACTTGCTCAATTATGTCTCCTTTGCATATTCATCATATCCACTTACTGAAATATTTATTTTAAATTGTTTGTGTAAAGAAATTGCATTCAGATAAAACCACTAGGCGCCCTTTAATGAATTTATTCGTCCATTAAGATCCATTCTCCCGAGTCGGTTGCATATTTACCGTTTGAGATCAGTCAAAAATCTTGTAACATATTTAAGTTGAATTGAATATTATGTTATTAACGTTTCACGCCATTTCTGGAAATTGTGGTCCTAATAATTATTTAACGACACTGGCCATTGTTAAAGGCCAGTTTAGTTTTTTCTGCATTTTTCTAGTCATTAAAAACACGTTTCGACCCAGAATATAGTAAAATAACTTCTGTTGTGCCGTTTTTCCTCTAAATCTTAATAGAAATGTCATAGAACATGATGGTTTCATATAAGCCCAATTTACAATAAAATAAAACCACTAAAGGTATTTCAAGATTCCAAATGCTTACCACTCAACACGTTGAGAGTGAAAAACGTACACGTCCTGCGAGTACTTCGCCATGCGAGGAAAGTATACAAGTGCGCTCGACGAAAAGGTAGTATTACTGGTTATAATGCAACTTGCGTTAAAGTATTTTGCTGCGAAGGTTGAACCAGACAGAATAAGCAAGGATTCTATCTTTCTCACTTTTCTTTGTTTTTGAGGGATTTACTGGTAGTTAATGATTATTGTAGCATTTTAGGATACTCGATTTCAAAAATGGAATAAATATTATCTAAAAATCCCAAATAAATTTACTTATTATCAAGAAACATTTTTGCTAAAGTATTTTTTCAAAGTTTAATGTTGAATTTGCATTATCTGTGTACTATTACAACTATGACATGCTCGAGAAACCTAAGCAAACACGTGAATTACACCTTTGGGCTTTCCGCTATATGACATCATGTTGGGAGAGCCGGATGCGCTTGTGCGTCTACCTCAATAAAAATCAAAAGCTACTTCTATTTACGAACAGAAGTTGCTCAACATATCGGAGCACGACAACGAGCAAAATATAGAAAAAAAACCGCTTCCGCTATATACAACAGCGACATGGTGGCCACCTGCAGCAAACATGTTAACATCCATACTTACTGAGGTCCGCCGAAAAAGAGATCGAAGTCCCTGAACTCCAGCCGCACCCTTTGCCCAGGGGTCCCTAGGAACTGGTACGTGCAAGAAAGGTCCTTGGGGTAGGTACCCGGGTAAGTCGGCGACATGATGAGCCCTGTTGGCTTCACGGCGCCTTTCACAAGAAAACTGCACGGAGTGTTGGCTACCGGCACACCCACCTCGTATTCCGCTGAAAATAAATTATAGTTATTCCGGATCCGACGAGAAATATTGCGCTTTTCACTAAGGGTATGCGTGTTAAATAAAATATAAACCCTTTTTCAGAACAAATCTCAAAGGAGCCTTAGAAATGACTTTCCACGGTATCGGCGACGGAAACGTTTTGTATTTGCAGCAGTCTCGGGGACGATCGTCCCCAATAATTCATGGGATGGATATTAGCATGAAAACGACAGCTGGGGCCTTATCTAGTTAAAATTGTTATCGTCAGTTTTTCTTAAAAAAATGCATGTGTGATAGTATTGGAGATAATAAGGAAATATTCCTAAATATTTAATGTTATGAAATTATTAACTATATCAAAAGATATTGCGACATTAATGTATCTTTTTGTGTGTCTCTCTATGTTTTCACTGTCACGTATTCTGAGAAGTCGTGGGGTAAATCATCCCCTACCCTCTTTGAAAACAACGTTGACTCTATCGCAAAATCTTTTTACAACGCCGGTCATTATGATTCCTTGATAATTACCATTAAAATGCTCTTAATATTTTTGTGGTATACTGATATTTAAAGTGTTATTTGTGGTGTAAATAGTGCTTGAAGAATAGGAAATTGTTTGTGCTTTTCTGTTTTTAATAAAAATGTAATGGGAGTTCCTTTGCTGTTAATATGTTCAAGACAGGTTTTTATCTCTTCACTCTCATAATGCAACTCGGCAAGCCTGGGAAAAAAACTTCCGCTTATCGCGTGTGAATTCACGCTCATTGCTCGTAGAAAATTGTTGAACTGTCGCTGTTCAGTCTTGATCATTCCGTCAACGCAGTTCTAAAGGGTCTGTCGTCACATCGCGTGTAGAATCTCCTAACTTTCGCAGTCGACATCCTGAGAAGCTCCCCATTTTGCTTTTGTTTTTACTCTACGAGCTCTACCATTTACGAGTCCGCTTTCATTGTTCAACTTTGACAGAAAGAAACTTTGTATGACGCTCGGGGGTCAATGGATTTCATTGGTTATTGCATTTTGCTGTCGATCGGAGCGTATTTGAGCTAAATTTAATTTATGTTTTTATTATTTTCTGTTTCATGTGTAATTTTTACTACAATAGTTCATTCACCGAACTGTGATAGTAAAATCTGCATCCCAAGTTACAAATTAATCACTAATACGATTTTATTAAAATTGTATGGAACATGGCAATTCCATGAGCAGGGAAATGGTTGAACTACTAAAGTATGATCAAAAATTATTTTCATCTAGTATGGCCATGGAATAGTTCCTCATTTTTGAATGCAACTACGTTTATACTTAATGTCAAAATTTGACATTTGCTTTGTAAATGAATTATAGTTACATTCATAAATTAGGAAGTATTCTTGGCCATACTAGATAAAAATACTTTTTGATCATACTATATTTACCATAAGAGAAACCGACATAGAAAACGCAATAATTACTTTGGTACCAGGCAACAAGTAGCTATTGTGCCTACTTGCTGTCTAGCTACCAAAGTAATTATTACGTTTTCTATTTCAGTTACTCGTATGCAAATAGTATCTGCACCTTTTTCAACTCATGGAATTGCCATCTTCCTTACTATTTTAAGTAAACTGTATATCATTATAGAGGTTACATATTTTTGTCAAATCTGACTACTATTTTTGCAGTAAAATTGTGCGACGTCATACTAACACACAATCATTAGGACATTTAGGTCTCCATGATCCTAATTTTCCGTCAAGTCATATTAGTGATCTACTTACAACTGATATTTGTAACTTGGGTTGCACATTTTATTATCACAGTTCGGTGAATAAAGTATAATTTAAAATTTACTAGAATAAGATTGTGTACGTGTAAATTATCGCCAATTTTGGTATGTGTTTTAGCAAGTAAGCTGCTTGTTGTGAAATAAGCATATTTTCGTTAGCAGTGCAGTATCGCCTTCGGCGCTGTGCACCAGTGTACAGTAGTACCATTCGAATAAGTCCGAATCTGCCCCACGTTTCTTAAGGTTTTAAACCACTTTACTAGCATATTAGTTGAAAACAATTCCTCTACAAAATAGAAATTTTAAACACTTGCAATATTGCTGTATAGCTGGACGTGTCTATTACAAGTAATTTGTGTTTACAACTTTAAAGATTAGTGGAAATTTGGTCCTATTCGATCAGTTGTACATTATCTATATGGAATCCTTTCGAGGCTAGCGCATCCGCTAGTCTTGCTGATAACGAGTTGGCAGAATTCTTATGTATTGCTAGAATTGCTCGTTTTTGTTGCTGTCCCAGCTGCAAGGCTGACCCGCTTAAAAGTGTAATGTTATGAACGTTACCTGAATATCTTTTTTGTAAAGCGCAGAGCAGTTCCGCGTATTTTAAAGTCAAGTAAACATTTTCAGATATCCAAAAACGGGGTATCGACCCCAACATGTTTGACCGGCCAGTATCAATTTCTCCATGCCGTCTCTACCTCTTGTTACATGCCCAAAGTAGCCCAGTATATTATGATTTATAGTAGTAAATAGTCTCATATTTATCTTCAGCTCTTAGAAAGTAGATTCATTTGTACGATCTCCTGTCGAAGGTAGTCTACACATCTCAAATGCACTGAGTCGTTTTGCTTCCACATTTTTTATGTCCACATTTCCGAGGCGTCAATTGTGTTCACAAGATATAATTTAGTGTTCTTATTACGTCTGGTTTTCCATATTTTTGTTAGTTTGACTGTAGGGGATTTGATCATGGTAAGATTCTGACGTATATCATTTTTGCGCAACCTCCCTCGTTTGAGGTCAGTGAGCCTAAGTAATTCAACTGGTGTACTACTTCATATCTGGTGATAAATCTCACTTCAGTTTGATTGTTCCTGGTGGTGCCAATTGTCATCAACTTCATTTTCCATGTGTAGTTTCAAACCGCATTGTTCACTTAGAAACCTGAGCCTGTTCATTATAACCCTTAATTTTATTTAAGGACTAACAATAACGGTATCGTCAGCATAACTCAGATTACTGATTTTCTGTCCTCCTATTGTCACTCCTGGTTGAATAACAGAGAGGATGATTGGATCCTTGGCGCACCCCTGTGTTCATTCTGAAATTGCCGCACTGAGTGTTATAAAGTTGTACTTTGACTGTATTGTTGTGGTGCGATATTAAATGATAATGAGCCTAGAGATGGAATTCGCATGACTTTCTCTATAATTTCGAGAGTGTTTATGATTTTCTCGCGTGTTCCTTTTCCTGGTACAAATCTTAACTGTTCTTAGGAAATCTGGAGCATAAGTTGTTGCTTCATATCACGCACTATATTTTGTAACTACTACTGTTTCTGTAGGAAAGCCTCTCTTACAATATCGATGTAAAGATGGATTTACACCAATCGGTTGTCCATTTCGTAAAGTCCCATAGCTCTTCACAATAATTATGTATAAGTCCTGTTCCTTCATCTCCAATATTTTTAAATGCTTCAGCTAGTCTCATCGTGTCCGCTAAATTTTTCATATTTTAGTTTCTTTATTGTTGTGTTTCAATTTCGATTCTAAGAACGTTCGATTTCTTCTTAAAAACGTCATCTTTCCGCAGTTGTTCTGGTTCGCTGGCATGAAAAAGTGTCCGCAGTAGTTTTTTCATACTTTGACTATGACGTCGCTGCTTGTTGTTATTTTACTATCATTGTTTTTAATAATGTAGGTTTCTGGTTTGAATTCGCGGGATAAATATTTTACTTTCGAAAATAGTTCTAGAGATTCTTGTCGATTAGCACATTCTTAGATTACACAGGCAATTTGGCAGATGTGTCTGTTTTTATCTCCTTTGGGCCTGTAGCATTTTGGTATTTGATAGCTCTAGTCGATATTTTTCGAAGTTCTTAGTCACTTTCTTTCATCTCGTGTTAGCGCGAAAGCGTAAAGTTCTACTGCAAATAGTGCTCTAAGAAGTTTATTTATTTATTTATTTTATTTATTTATTTTAGAGAGTTTATACTGCGTCCAACAGTTAAAACTAATTAAGGACACAGTTACATACATTTAAATAAATATATCATTCACAACGAAAATAATATGATATAAAAAAAACCATAGTACCACAAAACAAATCCACACAATCAACTAAATAATTTAAAAATAATTATTCTAAAACAACAAAAATATTTATCATATAGCAACCAAAATGGGTTTTCTAAAATTAAAGCACAGAAAAAAATATCAATTAATTAGTAATGAATAGAAAAGAAAGGATAAAATCGTTGATTTCAAAATAATGTTAAACATATTCGCTTAAACTTTGCGACAGAAGGCATGTAAAAATCCAGTCTTCCGGCGAATCTGTTGCTCAGGTTGCACATTCGGTATATCGGTGAGTTTAGAAGCATATTTGTCTTAGAGCGGGATAAATAAAATACTAATGGACAGAACCACAATCAACAGGGCAGGGCGTCTTTTCTTGATATCTAGCATCGATGTTCTCCATCTCATTCTTACGAGAATATAATCCCTTTGGTTCGTATATCTTCGATCGAGCGATATCCATGTGGATAACCTTTGTGAGTTTTTGAACATTGTATTTGTGATGATAGACATCTCGTTGTTTATTATATGCTCTAGAAGGTAGTACTACTTTCTTCCGTTCTATTCGCCAAGTCTATAATTACCTTTGCGGTGTTCGTAATTTGTTTTTCCTCCTACCTTTCAATTCCAATTCCCTGTCACCAACATAGGTTCCTTTGTTGGTATCTCTGGGATATGTTCTTTCTCTTCCTCAACATACATTTGTTTTTACAACTTCTCATGACGTTTTCTGAAAATATAACCAGGTGGATTTCCTTTGCCTGCTTGATCATATCCCCTTGGTCACCTAGTAAAACCTCAGCTTTCGGGTTTTAATAGATAATGTCAATGTTCAATGTTGTTCGTGTCTGTAAGGCGCGTTTGGTAATGTCGAGTGTTTTGTCTACTGGAGCGTTTGTGAAAAGACTATAACTACTTAAAAACACATTTTGAAGTGTTTGGTGTTGTTCATCGTTTTTCGAAGAAATATTGTGTTTTTAATGTGTGTGTGTAGCTATTCTCTGCTAAAGGTTAAGTATGAGCAAATAATTCTCTGAACTGTAGGATGGGGAATTACTGAAGTGATTATTGGTCTCCTTTTTTACTTTAGTGTATTGCCCTATTTTACAATGTTGAAAAGTAGGTAACAAAAGGGATAACATCGTTTATATTTTTGAAAAGGTTACAAAATAATGGCTGCTCTATTAAATTTAATGCTATATTTAGAAAACAACAGAACAAAGAAACTGTATGGTGGCATCATCTTCATCTTTGAGATTCCAATTATAAAAAACTGTATTTAACATTTTCTTCTGTTGTTTCAAATAAGGGAGAAACTTCAAGTTTTAGAATTTCCCATTTTTAAAATTGAACTAAAAATAAAAAATGTAAAATAATCCAAAATTGTGTGCGGACCACTAAAACTATATTAAAAATGAAATCAAAGCATGGCCAGTAGTTTTTTTCTAAGTACCTGTAGTAGTTATGGAGGTAGCCTGTAACATACAAGAATTATGGGCACGTTTTGGTGATCTCAGATCCTGCCAAGGAGCAAATGGTTTTTTCTGTGCAGGACCAAAATTAATCATAGTTGCACTATGCAAAGATAATTTAAAGTGAATTAATTTTCATTCGCCGAAAGTACTTCGAAACCAACAATACGTTTGCGAAAGAGGGGAACTGTGGCTCAGACTCCCAAAGTGGGTTTATATTGTTCACGCATATAAATGATTAATAACAGAAAACAATAGAACTCACAATCATTAATAAAGGAATATCTGCCGCTGAAGAGTTCGGGCGTGGAGGCGTTCTTATCCGTGTAGAAGCTGAGGGCGATGGCGCGGTAGAGCGAAATCCGACGTCTTGGGGGGATGGGCCCGCAGTATCGCCCTCCGAATGGGGAGTTGATCAATTCCGCGGCATCCGGCTGCACCACCTCAGAGTACACGTCCATGTACTCGTGGATACAGCTGCACAACACACAGACACACAATCAGACGTGCTGCCACTAATTCAATTACGAGTGGCATTTATTAAGAGAAGAGGAATCTGCAAGTACTAGAGTAATAAATTGCTCCTTGTCTCCTGGATATGGGGATAAAAGATTTATTGTTGGGGTGCACTGCATTGACACAGTATTTAATTTACTTTTGGCATTAAGATTCTAATTACAGGTAATTTATGTTGTCAAATGTACGCAATTTAAGGCTTAAGTGCGCGTCGTATTGTTACGAAAAGGCTGTTCGGAGATATATCGTACTAATGTAGAAAGGACATGTTGCTCAAAATGATGCAAATTTAATGTAAGCAAACATAGAAATTGATTTAAGCGACAGCTTTTGAAACTGACACAACTTAAATTCATGTAAGTACGTTCTGATGATGGCAGAACACAATACAATGCAATAGAATTTACATGCTCCACCGTTTCAGTCTGTTTGGCTTGCTTTTGCTTCAATACGGTATGTATATAGTAAAAGACGGATAAGTATTGGAGCAGTAATAAAACATCTGAGGATGTTGATTGTTTAGATTTGTAGAAAATGTGGGATACTTTTAAAAGTTCGGGTGAATTTTTTGCCATTTTTTTGAAATACTCGAAACGTGGATCATAGATTCATTTCGCATACATGGTGTTATGCAGACGTCAGCACAAGTAATTTAATAGTATATGTAAACCATTCACGAATTTTTAGATTCACTTGGACTATAACCGACTAGTGTGTAGCTGTAGGGCATTAATCTCGACAGCAACTTCTCAATCCATCTGAAAGTTTATAAGTGTGTCCGTGCCACTAAGTTATATACAGGGTGTCCCTAAAATAATGGGACACCGATTAGTCATAGATTCCTTACGCCATAATATACCTTAGTATAAAGTCCCTTCAGTAGAAGTTATAGGGACTCGAAATAAAATATTTATTTGTTATTTTTTTGTTAATTTATACAAATGTACAGATGTCGATTTGAATTTTGGTATACATGCTTACTATTTTGTAGTGTACTAATAGGGAAAATTTCATAAACTAGACGTGACTGTAAGGGGTACTTTACCAATCTTTCAAAACTATGTTTAGCTCTAACTTCATTATCTGTAACATTTTTCAAAATGTTAGGTTATTATTTGAAACAGAATTAAAATACACAAATAGTAATTTATTATACAAGACGATAAAGTAAAATTTTATCCACGCGTGAATAGTTTAACGTCGAGACGAAGTCGAGACGTTAATGATTCAAGAGTGGATAGAAATAACTTTATCGTCGTGTATAATACGAATTTTTTTTCTATAGCAAGAACTTTTAACAATTTCAAAAGAAAAATATACGGTACCCCCCACCCAAGAAAAGCGCCCTTCCGTGCTTTCCAAGAATACTTCGATACTCAGCATCACTCCGTTTCGCTAATAAAATGAAATGCTATGAACCAGTTATTTATAAAAAAAAAAACAACGACGACCATAGCTCAAAAGTTGATGTTGCCTTCATTTTCGGAGGACCTATCGTATGAAAACGATCCAAGACTTCAGGAAGGTTCCTGGCGACCGGAATCGTGTACACATACGAACATACATCCCCCGCACAGCACGTTTAGGCAACCCCCAATGCGGGGGATTGATCTAGTGGCCTGTGATCTTCACCAAAAGATCCGCACCGCCGAGACGGAGATTTGATATAGTGGGTTCATTAGTCGGTTGGCTCGAATTTTAGAGATATTTGACTCAGAGTGGTTTTCGATATGAGGGAATTTCAATACTTCGTACAGTTCGTGTCGAAGTAATAAGGGCAGTCAATCACATTTCAAACTGTCAGTAGCTAGATTGGGTTGCTACGATAATACGAAGCTGTCATATTTAATTTAAACAAAAGTTAGAAAATTAAATTACTTTATCTATCCTTGATGTTAAAGTGCTACTTTATCTACCCTTGCTGTTAAAGTATAACTTGACCTTTTGTTTTGAGTTGATAAAAGCACACTTTAACATGTGCTATAGAAAAAAATAATGTAGTCTTAATTCATAAGCGTAAGAGCAACCGTTTAGCTTAAAATGCCCATCAAAGGTTTTTGGTTGTCATTAAGACGTGCAATTATCAAGTAGCCATGATCACAAAAACAATGATTGTAATCTAGTGAACAACAACAGGAAATCAATTAATGACGTTGGTGACATCAGTTTTTTGTCTTTTGTGCTTACGAAAATGCTGCGACATAACGAACCCTTCAGCATTGGAGAATTCGTTATGTAGCGGCATTTTCTTAAACATAAAAGCACAAATTCTTATGTCACTAATGTCATTAATTGTTTTTTTACTAGATGACCATTGTTTTTGTGATCAGGGCTACTTGATAATTGCACGTGTTAATGACTACCAAAAACCTTTGATGGGCATTTTAAGGTAAACGGTTGCTTTTAGGCTTAAGAACTAAGAGTACATTATTTTTGTGCTTTTTAATTCTCGTTCAGATAATAACCAAAAATTCAAAAAATATTACAGATAACGAAGTTATAATTAAAAAAAGTTTTCAAAGATAGGTAAAGTGCCTCTTACAGTCAAGTGTAATTTAGGAAAATAATTTTGTTAGTGCAGTCCATAATAGTAACCATGTATACCAAAATTCAAATCGATATCTCTACATTTGTGGAAATTAACAAAACAATAAAAAATTTAAATTGAACTTCAAGGTCCTATAACTTCTTACTAAAGGGACTTTGTACTAAGGTATATTAGGTTTAATCGATTTATTATAACGTAAGGAATCTATGACTAATCGGTGTCTCATTATTTTAGGGACACCCTGTGGACATGCTACATTCCATTAAATTAATCTTTTCGTAATATGTTAATTAAATAAAAACATTACTTTTTTACTTTAGCCTTAAGTTCCTTATTATACACAATTTCGAACAGACGCTCAGAAAAACTTTTTTGTTTATTTGTCGAGTATTATCAATTGAGCTCTTCTTTTACACCCATGGACTAAATCGTGTATATGTTACGGCCAGAGTAATAAATGCGTGAATTATTAATAATTACCGGTAAATATTAATAATAACCGGTTGGTTAGTATTAATAATTGCCGGTAATTATTAATAGTTTCAAGGGAATTATTAATCATTTTCAATTAATCAAACTAACCGTAACATATATACACAGAATATTATTGGCAGCTTGTGAAGCCCAACTTAAATTTGGTATACACCCTGATATGCTGACGAACCGTGTATGGGGCCCGTGTAAGGCATCTGCATTAAAAAAAAACAACTTGAAGTCTGATTATTTGTCTATAAACTGAGGCCGGCAAGTGATGTCTGCTTATACCATATAATAATCCAAGCGGTTTTATATTATATGAAATTACTTGTATTGACGTATTGAATGAGGACTTAATTCATTTTACATTATTTCAAAACTGTTTGGTTGGCTGATAAAGAGCACTTTCTACACACGATAAATCCAGTAATTTTCGTTTTTTATTAAATCCTGCAATCGATAAATAATTTTTTTCGATATTTCAAATTATGACACTTTTATCCCAACCAGGAGCTTCTCGAGGACCTATTTAAAACAGCTCATATAGTCGTTCCGCAACAAATTCCAAAAAAAAAACGCACACATAAAATAGTGCACTAATCCATGCAATGCGTCTAGTACTCACCCATTTAAAATATCGTTGTACCTGAAGACTAACACTAAAAGCCATGCAAGAAACATTGGAACAAAGAATTATAAAAAGTGAGAAGAGTGCATCTATTCTAAACGTTGTTTCAAGTTGTAGAAGTTGTACTGTGTTGTGTCGGTATGAGAGAAAGCCTGCAGATCTTTCCAGGAACAAAAGTGGATTCTTATGTTAAATGTTGTATTACCTTCGAAAACGTATAATCATAATGTGCTTGTTTTTGTACTACATTTTAAAGTACCTACAGATTTCTCAAAACGCTTACTATTCTATGAATGAAAAGTTATTTAGGTGAAAAAGTTCTTGCTAACTACTATATTATTATAGAAATATTATAAAATCTTTTTTTTCCTGTACTAAAATGTCAACTATTTAGTTGTCATTATTAATGTTAGAATGACATACTTTTTTAACGTTGCTATGGGTTACAAAAAAAATACTTTTTTGTAAGGTAATGCGTTGCAAAAATGAGTGTTTTTTCACTCGTCGTAATTGTCCAACTCGCTTCGCTTATCGAACATTTCGTAAATGGTTTCAGAAATAACTATTTTTTGTTCTACTGCATCGAAAAGCTATAAATTTTGGTACTGTTTAGCAACTGAAAACACACACTTTTTGTAATAGTAACTTTTACTGTTCGGTAGTAATAACCATAGCAACAAAAATTAACAACCATTACCATTGGTCGAAATCAAAATACGCATTGCTATTTTGCAGTATGATCATGACCTTCTCAATTAGAATAAGAATAAGAAAAACACTTCCAAAGCAGTAGCAAAAAATATGTATGTAACTAGCACTTTTTTAATTTCGTACTTGTAACATAGCTATTATAACATGTGAGCAAATGAAAACGAAATCAAGCTTGGCTTAGAAAAAATTAAGTCATGTGCTGTATTACTTCTGCTATTTTTAATTTAAATGTGACAGTTATTATAATACTACAACTGTCAAGTTGTTTACATTATCAAATTTTAAATTAGACATGTTTAATCAAGAACAAAATGTTTTTATAATCGAAATGATTGATGTAGCAGATGTAACATTGTTTAAGTGTTGATTTTTATGTTAATTTTCAAATAAAATTTTGACATAACAGTCGGTGATAGTTATGCAATGTTTTACGTTATGTATGTGTATTTCATTCTAGACCATCAACATAATTTGAATTAATAATCGATATATGTTTCAATTTTCAAAGCCAAGCTTGATTTCACTTTCGTTTGCTCATATGTTATAACCTATGTGTACATTTTTGGTTACCGTCCACATATCACATTGTAGTAGATGAAGACCACATGATAACAATTCAATTGTATACATTTTATCCAGTGTAGTAATAGTTATGAGTGAATAATAAAATCTAACAAGTTGATTTTTGCACAATTTTTACACAAGTTCAAAGAGCATTGGCTTCAGCAGAACGGTGGAACTTGCCATATCACAAAAATTACGCAACGGTTTGGAAAAAATGTTTTCACAGCGATTGACTTCCTTCAAGGCAATCCATAAGCTGTCGTCGCTGATGACGGGGAAAATGTTGCTTGTACTGGCAGAAGGAGAATTTTGTAAAAATATTGCATTAATAATGTGTTAGATCATTTTCGACCTCGTTCAGCCATTTTTGCTATCAGTCCAACTATAGGTTGTCATTAACAAAATTACGTTTATTTGGCGCCCGAATTTTCACTGGATTCGGCCCTGTACTAGTTACATTCGAATTTATTCCGGAGGGCATTGAAATGCTTGCGCTTCGTATTTGTTTTCTTAAGTAACCAATTCTTTAACGCGGGCGCAAGGCCATAGTAAGATTTCTTTCCTCGAAACAATATTATAAATATCACCGTTTATGTTGCATTTGCCGAAGTGTGTCCGTGAATTCATTCTTTAATGCAGGAACCGATCGCCTGCACAAGGCCGACGTGAAGTTTCTTTCCTGGAAATTAGATTGTAAAATAATACCTTTTCTTAGCTTCTTGAATTGCGCCGCTCGCTCGCTGAAAGCGCTGATTTGGCTGTCGAAGGTTCTAGAATTGTCCGTGTGAATTGTTCCTTGTTTCTTTTGCAAGGCTGGCAGGTTCTTTGTTCTGAAGGAATGAAATCATTTCTGCGCGGGGGTGACCATCGTTTTTACCCGCGCGTTTCTGAATTAATTGGCATCGAGCTGTGAACCACTAACGTGCAAGTTTTTGTCGCTCCCGGGCCGCGTGCTTGCGGCGGTCCGGGATGCGTTCTGTGAACGCAGTGTAGTTTCGTGTCCACGTTATGCGAACTTTGTGATCTTCACGTAATTAAATTTTGATTTGGAGTTCAGATTAGACCTTTGGACGATTATTTTACCCTTGTTGGGTTGTTTTAAACAAACGTGCGCGGTGGGCGATTGAGTTATCGATATTTCAGTGTTGGCCTATAGCCGATTCGTCTCCTTAAGTTGATGTACTTCCCAGGGGAAGATCGTTGCACCATTTGCAGATCCATTTAGAGACGACATCTTTAAGCTTGTGATTAACGGTTTCCCGTACCTTTGTGGGGAAAAACCTTTTGCGTACTGCATTTTTGAATTACCGACGCTGAGTTTATCGAAGTCGACGGGAGGCCCACCGCGTGTTAATTGTTGTAGTGCCCTGGTTGCATTATTTGCAAAGTCCGATTGCGTCGTGCCATTCTGAAGCCTGGAATAAAATCAACTCTATCGCTCCGATTCTTCCCAAGGAGGGGCCCACATCATTTTAGGCGCCGCTTTGCGCTAAACAACTATCAGGCCCGGCTCCAGCCCTTTCTGTACCTCCGCAACGCCTTGCCAAGCTTCCCCGAGGACGAGTTTATAGCAGAAACTAGCGACGTGCTTACAGCTACCAGGTAGGAGCTATGTATTACACCAATTGTGTTCTTGTGCCTAATTAAGGTGCGACTATATTTGTTATGTGTTTTCCGGGAGTTCGTAAATATTGCGCCCGTTCACTTAAAGCTTAAGCTTATGATTTGATTTGTTTGTTGTTAACCAGGGGCTTCACCCCTGTTATCTATTTCATTGTGTCCAGTGTGTAGCAACCTATTTAGACAATAAGGTAACTTTGCTTGGGAACCCCTTTTATATTCATGTAGGGTGTGCCTTTTCTTTTTACTAAGCTTGAATTCACCTCCGGGTGATTATTATCAATGTAAAGATTTGTGTAAACTTTAATTCTTTAAATAATAAACCCATTAACGTCAATTTGATTATTTGTTGAGTTCTGAACCCCTTCTGGGCCATTAATTAATCCAGTGTGGCAAAGGCCGAGTGTAATTTGCAATGTAAAGCTGAAAGTACGGCTTTTTGATAAGCAAGCCCCAAGCCCTGGGCCATTCAGTGTTCTTTTGTTATTCTTTAGTGACGGTGGCCTTGAACGTAAGTGATTTAACGACAAGGTCACCCGGCTACTCGGAGGAGGCTTGGTGAACAACAGGCGGAGGTGTGCAGCAACGTACTTGGAGGACTTCTACATAGGCTACGTGTATTGTTCTTGGTTCTAGACACGTCAGCCACCCCTAATCAGAACCAAGTGGCGCTCAGGCATTTCTTTTTCTGTTAAGCAATCCATCAGGGTAAGTGCCGCCGGTTTTTCTTTGAGCTTTCGAACCACGCCTTCCCGACTGAGTTAAGTGCGAGTAACCGGAGCAACAAAATCAGCTCCAACACATTAAGATCTGTGTCCTTATTTTTAGTAAAGCCGGCGAACCCTGTAGTTTGTACCCGTTTTTGAACAATCAATACGACCTAGGTCGATCTGATGAATTAATACCGTAACAAATGTAGAAGATTATGATATCAATGATACATGGTGGAGTATAAAGTATATTCCTGATTTTATGTATGATTGTTTTTGTAGTTTTATAAATACTAACAATGTTTAGTGGATCTTTGTTAGCATATTGTATTCCTGCAGGTCTTATACAACTTCAAAGTTAGTTGGACCATTTTAATGCAACTTATGGTTGCTTGCCTTTTTATACTGTCTTTCTGTCTATACCGTTTTTCTCATGTTGTTTTAATTATATACGATTTAGGCAAAGCGTTTTTTTTTAATAAACTTTTTCGATTCCTTTCCTTTTATTTGAACGAAGTCAGATTTTACGAATCATTTCAATGTTCTTGTTTTTGTGTACATTTCAATAATTGTTAGTTTTTCTTTGAAACATATTTTATGATTACTTCTCCTTGTTCTTCTTTCTTTATAATTATTTAGGTGTCCTGTCTAATGTTTGATGGTGTATTAATATTCGGCTGCTTCATTTCGGTTGCTTAAATACATTGCTCACTAGCAGTTTCAAAAAGTTCACCGTGTACTTTTTTCTTTTAAGTAGAAAAACTAATATTTTTCCTAAAAATGTCCAAGGGCTACTCGATTGTTCTTTAAATCGTTGAGTTCCTTTACCATTCAAATTAGAAACAAATCGGCTTCAATCCTTAATACATGAACTCGTGGTGTGCATGCCTGGGTGCCTGCCTGCGTGTCTGCTTAGGAGCGCAGTTTGTCCGTCATTGGTCCCGTCGTCACCGTGCCCTTCATAGTGCAACGATAAGCATGCGAGTTTACGTAGCATTCACGCTCTTCAACCTTTACCCGATCTGGAAAATATTGCTTTTCTTGCAATGCCTTCCTTCTGTAACTTTTTTATTTAAAGATCAGTCTTAAAAATATCAAGATTATTTTAATTAGAGCAACGCCACCTATGTGTTTACCACGACCTACTAGTATTATTCAAATCATAAAATGGAACGATAACCGTGATTACTTTTAAATGTAATTTTGGGAATATTGCATTTAAACAAGCCTTAGATTATTTTACATGCTTGTGAAGAGAATTTGATATACGTTTGATACAAGTTTTTTCTTTCATTTTAAAAAACAGGTAATATACCTTTCTTCTTTTAGTAAAAGATCAATTGTTTTATCTTTTTCTTCTTATTTTCGACACATTTACCGAGGTGCAGTCTTTTATTCGCGCAAGCATTCACTCACTTACACGTGCACAACTTTTTCCACTCTTTTTTCTTCATCCACCCATTCCTAGCGTCTACCCAATTAAGATTGCTCTTTTCTAGCACTTTTGCCACTTTTGGGTTCCACGTCTTTACATGCCACCGTTGGCGCTGTGGTTTCTTCCCCGTTCGTTTCGCTTCACATACAACCTCCAGTTCTCTTTCTTTAATCTTATTTACTTACTTATCCGCTTCCCTCTTTTACCCTTTAATGTCGACGGTTGAAGGATTTGCTCCACATAATTGTTTCCACTTTTTTTGTCATTTGCGCTTGCCTTGGCTTAATTAAAACTCCTTCCTCTCTAGTAGTTTTACAATCACATTGCTCCATGTTTTTTCATCAGTTCCCATTTTGTATATCATACCATCTTGCATTCCTATCAAGTGGCCAAACCAATCTAGTTATCTTCCTTCAATCATTGTTTCCACTTTTTCAGCTTTCACATTGTCTCTTATCGTATCGTAGTATTTCGTCCTCTGTCCGATCTTGCCACTCTCATTATCTTTCTTAGACGTTTCGTTTTGCATGCTTGAATTTTACTATTTCTTCTCCCATTGAGTATCCAGTTTTCAGACCCACATTTTAATGTGGGTATATTCATTCTGTGTAAAGTCCGAGCCAAATGGTTTGCTTCTATTTTCTCCTTTAGTGGTTTCACCTGCAATCTTTCTCTTATTTCATCTCTCGATTTTATTTCCTTAGTTAATGTTGATATATAGATGCTATTGTAAACTCTTAAGTGTGTCTTTTTCGAGATCTCGTTTTTGTTGATTATTGTTCTATGTATCACATGATGTAGTCTAGCTGCTGATCTCAATCTGCTGTTAATCTCTCAATCTCTATGTCTTACTTCCATTGTATAGTTTCATCTTTCAGTTTCCTTCTCTTGTCCTTATAATATTCATAACTCACTGTGCCGTTTTTGGTTAAGAATTTCTTCCAAAGTTATGTTCATTTAACTAGCTTATTTGTTAGATTCGTTGCTTTATGTGGTTTTTCTTACCACACAGTTATTTCGCCGCTGTCAAGATTGTTTCTTTGAAGTTGGGTCATGCTTTTTCTGTCTTACTGAGTCTTCTCATTAGGCTAAATATGTATCTATGCAGTTCCTGTACTTTTTGCTGATTCTTTTCCTCATTTAATTTGTAAACTCTTATATTGTTTGCTATCCTGTTTGGTCTACTTTCCGTTATAAGTGTTGTATACGATTCAATCCTCAGTTCCGCTGCTCGTAGTTAGTGGCCTCTTATTATTTCGAAGCTTCTTTTCATTCTTACATATTTTACATTTAGCTTATTCTGTGTTTGTACTAGTAAGTAAGTTTCTACCAGGTGCTACACGTGTATATTTATAGATGCTTTTGTGTTTATAAAATCAGTTTGCAATTATCATATCATTATATAGTATGTAAAATTCAAGTTTGAAACTTTGGGCCATTTTATTAGTCGTTTCCTGTATATAATAACGAAATATCAGCTTGTATCAAACTGTATATCACATGGTATTGCAATTTTCTTATATATTTTTACATTATAGTGTCTTTACTTCCCTTGTAATCGTGCAAATATGACCTTCCAAGATTTATTCAGATCTTCACGTTTCGGGGTCACCAGATGACGAAATAGCTATTTAAGTAACAAGGAATGTAAGGACCTATTAACATTTGCGGTAGGCAAGTACAAGCCAAGACGAAGTCGCGGCTTGTTGCCTGCCGAAAATGTTAATAGGCGATACATTCCGAGTTATCTTATTAGATTTTTCCCGCTGCTTATCGAAATTTTCCTAGATTTTTGAAAAAATCGTTTGGTTTGTCACCTGTCACCAGGATTAGTTTTCGTGAGTCGTGTTACCTGTGAGTGTCACATGTCACATAAACACTTGCAATTTCTAAACAAAACGTCTAAATCTGCATCTTGCTTTGCTAATTTTATTATCCTAGGAACTTAATAATAATAAGAACTAGAATGAAAAAGGAAGAAACAACTATTGAAGAAATTCAAAAAAGGCGTCTTGTATGGTATGGGCACGTACGAAGGATGAACGAAGGTAGATGGCCAAAGCGAATTTTAGATTGGAACCCACCAGGGAGAAACAAAAGGGGCAGACCCCCTCACACATGGAATAAACAAATATCAGAAGATATGCGCACACGAAATCTAGAAGAAGGAATGTGGAATAATAAAGACCAATGGCGTTTGGGATGCGAGATACGGCCCAGGCTGTAACACACTCGCTATATATATAAGTTCCGTTGTCAAGAAAAAGCAGCAAACAAATATAATCACCGACTTACACGTTTTGTTACTAAGGCTGTATCACTGACTTACATGATCAGCAGCGGGAAAAATATGTTTTCTCAATTTCTCCTTTCTGTCTTCCCATCTATCTGTCTGTCGATCTGTTTGTTGGTGGTATAGCTCAGAAACTATTTGTTGGAGAAAAATGATACTCTGAATGCGATTTAGATGTCGACCTCGCTCGAAACCGAATATACTTACTACAAGATGTTTCGAATTACTTTTTTGAGGCGATATATTACCCCAAATTGATTTATTTTCATTAATAACCAGTTGTCTGTCTTGCATAATAACCGAATTATTAAATAAACCCACTTTTATGCATTATTTTTAAGAAGGCTGGTAAAACAAATGCCCTCTGTTTAGGTATTAGTCTCTGGCTGTGCAAGTTGACAATTGTCGATTGCACTTAATATTGTTGGTACTTTTCGGAAAGTTCAAGTTTTGAGTTTTATGTGAGTTATACGGTGGAAATCCCTCGTCGCTACTTAAATAAGGAAATGGTGACTATCTAAAACATTTAGTATCTTGACTGATTTAACAATAAGTTTAACAGATGGCCCTTTTCAGGGCCACCAATAACTTGATCGAAGTTACTGTACGATATAATTTTTTTTAAATAATAGTTACGTATGGTATAAATGAAGAAAGAGGCATTTTATCCATAAGGGGAAAACTTTAGCTCACGAAGAAAAGCCGAGTGAGATCATTTCTTCGAATGGATAAAGTCTCTTTATTCACGTATAGCATATACCAGTTTTTCCTGTTCCTACATTTAGTTATATAAATAAGTTTTAAAATTGAACAAATCATTTTAAATAAGTAATCATATGACCTGCTTTTGTACTAGTTACCACGGTAACACGTATCTATCTTGTTACTTGCTATACATTGACTATCTTATTCACTAGTAAATACTACAGTGGCTATATACAAGACAGTGTGGCCATAGGGATGTCTTCGCCGCTATTGGTCGACGCGAATATCCGCCATTAACAGGCAAAATATTTAGTTACTTTTAAGTTGTTCTCAAAGAGGTTGGTAGAACCTGTTCATTTGGTTATGGAAGAAAATAAAACCTTTCAAATCTGACAATTGTAAATTGTCAGTGTCAAATAATTCATTAGCGTCACAAGCGGGTCAAATTTTATCATCTATTGCCCTGAAAAACTAATATTCTGCACAGTATTTAAATGTGACAATTTATAATTATACTATTGTTGTAATAGCACAAGATGCTTTCGACTTGGAATATATGATAAAGAGATTACATCGGTGCTACGATAAATGGGGCCTTAGCATAAGTTTAGAGGAAACGGAGTCTTAGTAGTCAACTCGAAAGCACAATATGAAGTCTTAATAAATGAAGATGTCGCAGTAAGACAAGTAGAAAGGTTTAAATACCTCAGTGCTGCAATACAATCGATGGAAAAGGTTTGGGAACAGAAGAGATCAGAACTCGAATAGTACAAAGTATACCTACTTAAAATCAATTTAATGGGACAATACTATCTCTAACAAAAACAAAAAAAGAAGAGGTAAAGTAATGGTAGCGTCGGTGCTATGTTATGGCAGTGAGGTATGGACTGTAACAGCGGAAATGAAACGAAGACTAAACACAGTTCAAATGGACGAAAAAGCGCAAAGGTATCGAGACGAGATAGAGTGACGAACGAGGAAATAAGACGCAGAATGGAGGCACCAGAATCAGTTGTGGACAGAATTGGAGAATGGAGGAGACGACGTGGCTTATGAAGATCTTTAAATGGTCGCCGCCGGTTAAGAAAAAAAGAGGTAGACCACGCAAACCGTGGAATGAGGGTATTCGGAGAGCCATGGAGGAACCTGGAAGAAGACCAAGCACAGAACAGGGAGGTTTGGAGACAGGGAACATGAAGACGGCATTTAGCTGTATTGTAAACTAGCATAACTGAAACCGGTTGTAAACTTCATGTAACACCTTAAAGCACTACGAACGAACGCCAATGAGAAATGTCAATGTCCAAAAATAACACTGCACGTGTAACTAACATCAACTAGTTAAAATAACTAGCGCCAAAATAATGGCCACTCAAAAACGTTCGATTATTTCGAAAGGCACTGTATATCTCTACGCTCAAATTTGCCTGTTAATGGCGGCCAACAATCGTATGGGCACACTGTCTTGTATATAGTCACTGTAGTAAATAGTGTGTTATTCATGCTCATCATTAAAATGTTACTTTACCATGGAGATTTTCATAGATAAAATAGCTTTACAAGTAGGTATTGGATAAAGGACATTTTGTAAACAACTCGGTTATTAGACAAACTAGGCAATTGGTTATTCAAGAACAAATTTTCAATTTGAGGTAATATATCACCCCACCAGAGAAATTATGAACATTTTGTAGCACCCTGTATACAGCACCTTAAAAAATAAAAATATGTCTATTTTTGATATAAATCAGGAATACATGAAGCACAATTTGCACATAGCTCAGGTGTTTACCATTGATGAAAATTGGTATCCAACAGGTACAAGGTGAACATCATAAAGTTAGAGCGTCGTTTATAACACAGCCAAAAGCGAACGTAATAACTCTGTGAATATGGAGGATTGGATGGCATCCGACAACGTTAAGTTATTTGTACCTAGTTGGTATAAGTAGCTAGTTAATTTTGTTTCAGTATTATTAGCAATGTTAAGATATATGTACCTAGTTGGTATAAGTAACTAGTTAATTTTGTCTGAATCTGTATTTCTTGTAAGCTGTATTTAACCGCAGTTCCTCGTATTCCTCGTAATGTTATTAAATCGGCAGAATTTAGTGTTTTGTTCCGCCCAAAGGATGGCTACATTAAAATCCCCAAACCAGCAACCGACATGCATTCTTGGTGTGCGTCAGTATGTGGCAAATAGCCAAATACCAAGCGGTAATTCCATTTTGTTGCATGGCGCTTTTGGTATATAAAAATCATTACCCAAATATGTTTTCCTGTGATATTTTCAAAATTTTGTTTCAGAACTTCCAGTTGCTAGTCAAGTCTCGAATAAAGCCCTTTACAGGTTTTTAATCTTAAATTTTAGTATTCTGTCCATTAATATATTATCTATGTATTCCATGTAATTTATTAAACTTCCTCTTTTCCATGAGCATCTGTTTCACCTATGTCTTGGTTTAGAAATGGTTACAATACTATCGACAACAAACATATTGCTGCTATTTATATGCAGTAATTTAAATTCCTCTTTTTTTCTTCTTACACTTCTCCTCGAAAAATCCTGTTGGATAGCTTTTATTATGTGCAAGAGGAAAATCAGCTGCTCGTCCATCTATTGGGTGGTCGTCATTCATTTAAAGGTACACTAAACGGGTATATCAGGATACCCAGGTACTTTCAAAACTTTTCGCAATTGATTGTGTACTTTGGATTTGAGCCTCACCACCTCTTCTGTTGTCGCTATTTCAAATTTACATCTCCTGTTTTTGTTTAATTTTATTCGTTCGTTGTCAGCCATTTATTGTATTATAATGCAGCTTTACAACATGATTTGTTTAATTGCTATGTCGTAGCATGACTGTTTAAAGATTGATCTCCATGGTCATCTGAACGGAATCGGAAAGAACACAAACTTTTTTAATTACAAGCATGTTCTTAGTTTTATGAGCGTCAAATTTAAATACGTAACTATCCACCTATTTAAATTCATAGGAGTCATTAGCAGCAGTGTTTAATTACAGCCGAGGATAATTAACTGCTAAGGAACTTATCCGTGCAGCCCTCAAAATCCTCCTTTTATGGAGTGTATCGCCCTTCCGCGAAGGGGTCGGTTTGGGCTTTTAATTGTATCTATGGCTGCTTATCGGGGGCACATTGTTAGTGTAGGCATCCGCGGACAGACATTGTCCTTTTCCGAGCTTGACTTTTGTGCGAATGTTTTAAAACACATTAAACGGACCTAGCGCAAACCGCAGCCACTTCAGCTTTGTTGCGCTTCGACAATGATGTCGGGCGGCTATAATTGTTGCTGCGAAGTCCATGTGAAAAATCCCAGATAAGGAACTGATCGATGGGTACGGCTATCGAAACGGTGAGGTTAATATGTCGCTTTTTATCATGCCAATGTTCACGGTGTTTCCTTTTGTGCTTTTCGCTTTGGGCGGGCGGCTATATCGAAAATGATTGGGTGGAACCGTTTTCAAGCGATAGGGTGCTGTAAACTACAACTCTGTTTCCTCTTGAGTAAATCGTTGCGTAGGTAGGAAATGCTCAGGAATCTTTCCGCAGCGCTTTGATTTCCGAATATGAATTTGAAAGGTGATTGAAAAGGTGGTATAAGTTACCTCTCGTTGCTTCAACATATTTTCGCTTTTTCAATGGCGAGGAAGTGGTTTGACACCATTTCCATTAACTTCGTTTCATCAAATGGGCGTCAAATATGGCCATGCCATCATTAGATACAGATAAAGTGTATTTCAAAATTATACAAATAGAGCAGGTCGTGATTTTGGCTAGTTTTTAAAAAGTATAGTAAACAGTCTTGGTAATATTTAAATGCTATAAATTACTAAATTCAACAGAACATATTGAAATGGAATAGTTATTAAACTGAAATAATATATGTATGTATTACATAATAATATTAAGTTTACAATTGTAAGGTGTTGTTAAATACTATACAAAACAACAGCAGTTTTACAACAAAATCGAAAACACTCATTTTAGTAGAAAAATCTTCTACATGCCAAGTATTTTGAAAAATTTCTTTCACATTGCGAAACACGTTTATCCCCCTTTACTATCATCTGTGTTATGCTGCGGTACAGTGTCACCTGATAAATATAATTTAGAGTCACTCTCTAATTCTAAATCATACTGCGAACACTTGCTGAAACAGAAAGCACTATGTATGGATCACAAATATAGAAAATACTGTGAAACAGAAAGATGGAAATTAACGAACTGGTAAAGTGAACAAAAGAGATGTTAGTCGCTACAGCGAGTACTAAAAATTTATACAAGGGGCCAAACATATCATATCCGCAATAAATAATTGTAGAAATAGTTGAACACATGCTAGAAGTAAGAAGAGAAGATGTAGTGCAAACAACAAAAACAAAAATTAATAAAAAGCGAAAGAAAATAGGTTAGAAACGTGTTAGTGAAATTTTACAATAGTATACTTAACCGAGGATTGATACCAGGGCGAAAAAGCAGCCAAATGATCACTATATTTGAAAACAGAAATAAAACAACCCAATAATTATAGAGGCATAACACCCAAAACTATTCACAAAAGTAATTCTGCAAATAAAGAAATCACACCTACAAACAAGATGGAAACAACAAGCAATGGAATAGCTCTCCAATATCCCCCTATTTCGTAGGTCCAAAAAAGGCGTACCTATTCGATCGAATACGACTAGAGAATGCAATGGCTCTGCTACAAGAAGACCCGAAAATTTAGGCGGATGGCCAAGAAACCGAGAAAATCAACAAGAACAAGGATACTTGGAATCTGGCTCTATTTATTTTAATACTGAAAAAACTTGTAGAAAATAGGGGCAGTCTCCAGGAAATAATCAACAAGGAGAAGTGTGCTTCGTAGACGATACAGTGCTAATTGCCAATACGGAATACGATCTACAAGGCCTCATAACAACTTCACCAACACATCAAAAGTATCAACCATAAATGCAAAAAAAAAATGGTTACAGCGAAATGAAAAGTTGTAATAAAGGAGGAAGTAATAGAACAAGTATCAAGTTTCCAATACTTTGAGATCGAGTTATCCAGTGACCTCAACCTGTACAAAGAAGCGAAACAACATGCATTAGAAGAGATCAAAATACCAGAATCTTCGAGTTATTCCATCGAAGAACAAATACCAACCAAATACCAAAGATACCGATAAGAAATGTGAAGTGTTCGAGGTAGTAATATTAACAAAAAGGATAAAATCAGATAACCACGCTAGCAGATCCAACAGCGAAAAACAAATATAATAGCATGCAAAAAGGACTGATGTAGAAATGAAATTCAGGAAGACCAATAAAGAAGTGGATCAAAAGTTAGTAGTCCATATTCGTACACATCATGCAATTAGTGTGAAGAAAATCAAGCTACTGCCTACAATAAGAGAAGAAGAAAGAAGATATTTAACCCAATATTTCATGACAAGCTTTCACAGCACTCAAAACATTTCTTTCACTATCTCTCTTAAATTTAGACGGAAATTCTTGCCATCCATTTGCAACTCTATCTTTAGATTTAATATTCAAATGTATATGTTTATTGCAGTAAGTCTTCTAAAATCTTAATGCCCTTTCAATGAGAATAATGACAATGTTTTGGGGGTAATCTAAGAACTTTATGCCCATGCGTCATAACCGGTGTGTCAATAACGTATTTCTTGTTATTAATTTCGCTGCTTAAAGGTGATTTAATGGTGTCCTACATTTCTTTTCCGTAGCTTTCATGGTAATTACTCTCATGTTTTCGCATTGAATGATAAGAAGCAGTATCCATTACAACAATACACTTACTACTTAATGTAGCCGTGGATGGAATTAATTGATTCTCCACCCATTTTTTAAAAATTGCACATTATAATAATCAATTTCAATTTTGTTATCTAAATAGAATTACATTAAGCCCATCTAACAATTCGTCAGAATGCATACTACTATGACTACTACTACACTGCTCGGTAGCATTAAAACCTAGGATGGGTTTTAACTGATGCCACTATGTGCCAGCATTTGTCCGTCCACCAAGTTGTCCGTTATTTACTCCCATGGCGTTTAGGTCAGTATTGACATTGTGTTCCCTTCTTAGTCGTGGGCGGTCTACTTGTCTTCTTTCTTCGGCTATTTAATCCAAAGTTAGTTTTAATACTTTATCATTTGGTGGTCTTCAGTAAATCGTTTCCCCTCACTTTTAGCATTTGCTGAATTTCATCTCGTATGCCATTTCAGTTCATTCAAGTAAAGTAAAGTTTCATCCAAATAAACATCGAGGTCTTTAATTTATTGTTTTCCCATTAGAGGGTCTTTATAGCTTCTACAGCATCATTTAAATAAATTGTAGATAGCAGCATCCTTTTCGAAGTACTTTTATATTTTGAACTTTTCAGAGGATCTAATTTTAATTTACGGTTGTAGAAACGCTTTGGTTGTTCTGGATAGTCAAAACTCCCGCAGTGCTTAAACCCTTGAGATTTCGCTTTCATTCCTTAAATTACCATCGAATCCCGAACGTCTATTTCTATCGGACTAGCATCTCACTGAATATTTTCGTTGGCTTTGGTTTCTTTTCAACGCTGGCTGATTTCCAACGTCTGACTACACATTTCGAGCCCCGAAGTGCGACCCAGGTTCGTTGCCGAACTCCTTGTCCGAGCTAAGCAAATATCATTTATACTAGTTAATATGGGCGTTTCGCCTACCGGGCACAAGTTTTAACCCTTTTACTGCCAGGAAGACCAATTGTCATTGGGATATGCTGGTGGATTGTGAGCAGTCTATCAAAATTACTCCCCCCCCCCCTATTGTCGTGACGTCGCTTCATATGGATTTCCCCCGTAGTACCAGAGGTTCACGCGCCAGCCTAAGGCTATCCGCTGAGATCCGTCCCTTGTATTGTGATGTGTTAAGTATAACGTACCAATTTACATTCTATTTATTTTGTTTTTGTAAAGCAAAAACGCAGTTGTCTTTACTGGTGAAATAAGCACGAAGCACATAAAGACAAGGTAAGTCAGTGTCAGTGTCATGTTTGATGTTAGTAATTTTTACAGGCTTACAAAATTACAAAATGAAGTACTGATCTGATTATATATTTTGAAATACACTGTATTTTTATCGTTTGTAATGACACTAGTACAAACATACATGTACAACAACAATTGTTCATCTGGTTTGCAAGCCACTGTTCCACAGCACTTATTATCATTTTAATTGAAGTATACTTATTCCTGTTCAAATATTTTATTTGCAAATAGGTATTAATTCCAAGGGGCCATATTAGCCGAAGCCTAATTTATAAAATTTTGTAAGGCAGTCAGCTTGGTGTGCAAGCTACTGTTCTACAGTACTTATTAGAATGATGGTCAATCAGTTCGCAGCCTAATTCATAATTTGTTGCGACACAATACCATGGACTTGTGAGCAGGTATGTTGTTCTGTAGAAAAACATACCTTTGGGCCCTTTACAGCTAAGTTTTCGCACAATGGTTTTTTATTTTAGAGTTACAGTTACCATGTCACAACTTTCGGTCGTTTCAATAATCCTTTTCACATTTAATTTAATATTAAATATTTTCAAAGGCAACTCTGAACCTCTATGTCTCGTACATTCTTGAGGTACTTTAATTTTTTGTGTTTCAGAAATTAGGTATACTTTGACCATGAATTGGCTCAAAGCTTCCCTTGCCATTTACGGTCAACAATTCAATATTTAGCAGTTGTCATCAAAATTAAAATGCTGCTGATGAACATTTACCTACTTTAATTATTACAAATCAGTAGATTTCTCTATTAAAAAATGCAGCTAAACGGTAACTTAGTTCCAAAATTTACTGTTAAAGGTTTTGCTAACCTTTCACATTGAACATTCACTGTAAAACTGACTGCATTTACGTAAGATATTCCCTTCAAGGCTGAGAATTAGATGCGACTGAATCATAAAAAATAGATTGACTATTATGACAACTGTTATGACTGTATCCAAAACTATAAACTTAGATTTGACGAGCTTACGTAACAAGTAAACACGCATGGTCATCGAACAGAGTATTTTGTGCTACTCACAATAAACGTGTAAAATTAGCATGTTTCCATGAGGGTAATTTTCAAATAGGTTTAAAAGTGAGTATGCAACTTTAATCGCTCCGATAATGGCTTTGTTTAGTCGCATTACGGCGACTACCTGTTGCTTATTAATCAATAGCTCAGCTAAAGGATTGTTATTTTAAATTAATCTTTCATATGAACTGGGCATCAAAAGCCGATGTATTCTTTTTGTTCATAACAGATAACGCTGGTTATACATCTGCGCCTACTTGAAGAATTTTTAAGATTTGATGTTGTAAATACGATTCAGCTAGGATAACGATAACTTTTACCTAGCTAACTAGTGTGCATACAATTCAGAAAAATCCTTTTTTATGCCAAAAAAGTAGCAACGTGAACTTTAGGTATCACCTTCGTAAATTTTTTAAATGAATTTCTCAGTTCTGATCTCAATCTAAGACAGACGTTTGAATTATTCAGATCGAGCTCTGTCAGCATTTCTAGATCACGTAGTAGGTATTTACATCTAGTTTCCGACTGTGTATATGATTGTTAATTGCAAAATTATACTGTGGTATAACGGGGCTTGTTATAATTCACAATGGGCATAAAATTAGCTAGAGGTTTTTAAAAAGTTTATAAATGCTCAGGTTTTCAGATTTTCTTAAATAAAACAATTAGTGTATTAATTTGAGATTCCTGGTAAATGAGATGAAGTTTTAGTAATCTCGCCTTGTGAATTCACATTTGAATAAAAAACTATTATTATTATTGTATTGGTATAACACCTAGTTACTAATTCTCTCTAGTCATTTTTTTATTATTACAATACATTTTGCTAAAGGTATGTTTCAGGCACGTTAATAGATATGAGGTGATATGAGGTTTGCGTAGCAACATTTTCATTTTTACTACGTATTTTCAGGCACCCCTTAAGCTATGTAAGTATAACAATATTTAGATAAGGTTCGTTTTACTACTTAAATATTTTAGTTGCCTGAAGATGACCTATCGTCGAAACATTATATTTTTAATATTTTTCTTTTTACAGATTGGTTTTTATTTAGAGTCGATTTTTTTTCGTTATTTTTTCTATGCAAATATTATTGACAACTGCTTTAACAGTTGATTTTATAATTTTATTCGATTTAGCATCTTTGTGTTTATTGGAATTTTTCATTAACACAACTTGGGTATTTATCGTTTGTAGACGTTGAATTATGGAAGGTATACGGTAAGCATTTTAGTAAAATACAGTAGTGTCCAAGATGTTGCAATTAAATTAGTTTTAGAAGGAGTCCTTCATGAGTAACACCTAATACAACTAATTACACATTCCAAGCTCGAATATTTAATCATTTTTTTATAATGTATCCAACAAGGAAAGCATTATCAACAGAACAAATATAATTTTCTAGACCCCGTATTTAAACGGAGTTCTACTGATAACAAAATTGTCTATATCATTCATGGGCCCTGTATCACCAGTAATGCTCGTAGTAGTAGTAAAATTAACTTTATGCGTCAAAACTAGAGAATCTTGTAAAAGAGTAATACAACCCAACTTCCTGAAGTAAAAGTTTCTCGCATAAGTGGTCCGAGCAGTAATTTGTAATGTGTATGTGCACTTTAGCTCGATAATTTAGACTTCTGCACATACACCTTGTATTTCATCTGTGTAACCAGTGCAAACGATGTTTATAGATATGAATATAAGGTGCAATAGAGCTACGTAATGATTAATGCAGTGTGTATATGGAACCTATAATGTAAATTCTTTGATCTTCAGTTCGGATATAGATGTTTTTAGCCAAGTATCTGAGTGGTTTTATTGTTGCTGCAAGTGGTGATATAGTCTCTGACTGTAGTCGTATCGTGATCTAACAATTAAATTTTCAGCATTATTTGTCACAGAAATCAAAGCTCAGAAACAAGGACAGATTTTTAAAAGTTGGCCGATTTACTGAATTTTGAAATGCTTAATTCCTAAGCTTTTTAGGAAGAACAACGTTTGATGAATATGATTAGAATAAGCAGTAATAAACACAATGTAGGCACAATCTGTTATAGCTATTAACATATCTAGGAATGTTATGAGTATCATAACTGCCGCAGATGTTTTGAAATCCGAGCTCGTAGAGCGAGGATTTTAAAACATCTGAGGCTGTTATGATAATAACATCCGTGATATGTTCAATAGTTTATCGGTTGCTATATGGTTATGGTTGCCATGTAGGGTAATATTCCATTACCCTACAGATAAGTTATGATCTAGTTACCAGCCCACTTTTGTATATGTAAACAAAGGCTTAATATCCTGAAACCGGTAAACATAATTTATCTTCATCAGTGTTGTTATAGACTATTAATCAAATTAATTTTAGTATCGTTAAGAGTTTCATTACCGCATTGAGTGCAGTTGTGGATATTTCCTCACTCAGTGCGGTAATGATATTACCGCACTCTTTTCATATAAAAAATACATTGAACCAGAATTTATTGATTAGCTTGTCGCAAAACTCGGCTCTCCGCCTCGTTTTGGCAATCAAACTCGTTTCTTTAACATGCTCATAATCAAACTTGTATCGTTAATATTTATAAAAGGTTTATTGTCAATTAATACAATTCTTCCTCAAATACAATTTAATGGAAATAGTAGCCAACAGCAATTGTATACTACGTAGATAGACCATAAACTACGTTAGTCACCTTAAAGCAAGCGCACGAAAAGACAAGTCAGTTTAAGTAGTTGACCAACAAGCGCCTTTGGCTTAACAGAGCGTTCAGAATTGACGCCTTTTCAGGTACTGGAGTTATCTATGGCTTCCGTTTTAAGTCATGAGTTTTTTATTTTGCGAAGCTCGTCTTTCATAGCTAAACTTTAGTGGCAAGCTGGACCAAGATTTTGAGCTAAGTCTGAGCTTTGTGACTACCCTTGGTATTACATTTCTCTTTTGATAGGACTACACCGAGCTAAGTCTCATTTATGGTTTATTGTTTTAAATTGCACATGTGATTTACCGTTATTTCTAAGTATGTTATGATGTGATATAATAAGATTTTGTGCACGTAAATTACTGTCAATTTATTATATGGTTTAGCAAATACGTTGCATGTTATGAAATTACTTTTGGAACTTTCAGCGCTCTGCACCAGTGTATCAAGATTGTTTTCCTCAGTTGAATTATTTCGCTAAGCCCGTTGAATAGTTTTACTGATAACTTTCAGGCAGAATTCTTAAAAATTGTTTGAAAACCCTGTTGCGATCAAAGCTACACGGTTGATCTGCTCAAAACTAATATTATGGATGTTATTGCAATGGAGACCTTAATTTCCAGGAATATTTTTATTTGTAAAGTGCCGTGCAGTTCAGCGTTTTTGCAGCTAACTGAGTATTTTTAAAAGTCCAGAAATGAGGTAAGATCCAAATCCAAGCACCGTACGCAGTTCTATAGTCAGGTTTTTCTGGTGAAACTGGCATTACATCATCGGCTTTAAGTGGTGTCCTAAACAAGAACAAAAACATTTCCCCGTGGTGCAATTAATTAAATTTTCGCGGACGAATGTCTGTTTTGATTTCAATTTGAGATACGCCCAATACCGATGAGCTACGGAGCACCCAGTAAGCTTGTTACATGTCGCAAAAGGCGTAATAATTAGAAAACGTGGAACTTTAATGAAGTCTTTTGTCTGATAGAATTTCGCATGCTCAAATAAAAAATCAAAGAAGATTAAAAGTTACAAATTGGTCAATAAGTATTACCTGATTAATGCGTTAGGCCCATTATTACCCTCGGCCCTGTACACATACGTATCAATTTAGACCATCGTGTATTTGCTTCTCTACATTTCTCTGTAATATCCAAAAGCAATACCGCTTTTTCGGCACATTCTTTAGTATTTCTTGTAAGTTTATCGATCTTACTAGTAATTTTTAAATTTGTTTTCCAGATATAATTAAATGTCGGCTTATGGAAATGAGTTACAATGTGCGAAAATTACGCTTGAGACAATTCAGTGGCAAGTAGAGCATGCGCCTTTAATAATTTTAGGGAAAACTTCGTATATAAATTGAATTGTTTGGGAAGAGTACGTGAACGGCTTTTAAAAATATTTTAGACGTTCTGATAGGATGATGACAAAGTTCCTCGTTAAGAAAAGCAATTTTAATTTTGACACGATCAGTACACAATTGTAAATATATAATTGGTAAGCTAAAGACAACTAATCAACATCATTATTAGTATTAGTATCGTCCTATCATTTGCATAGATCACAGCCTACCAGAATTTAGTTATTATCGATGATACACGATCTCAGCAACAACTAACTAGAATCAACCGAAACTGTGCTAGAACATACTTCTCTCATCTAGTTTATTATTGTTGTTAAAACTAAAATGCAATATTTGTATTTATGACAGACAGTATGAAAATACAACATAACTCAGTTATCGACAACTAGTGTGAAGCGTTACAAAAAGATCTTCAAAAGGGCGACTCTTTGTTAGGCGGATTTTAAATCGAATTATTATGTTTGTTTTATTCCGTGTGTAGGTTCCGAATGCGCGCCACTGGTTTTGAGACCGGCGGAGGGGGTAAAAGCGTTGAGTACTTGGCCGCGATGCGATATAACTTTATGGGAGTACTTTACCGGCCCTTGTGGCAACCCTACGTATTTTGTCGGATCATTCATTTTCTTGGAAGTAAGCTATATGAAATTGTAATCACGTGTCGCTTGAATTATCGACAAATATTAAAAAAATAATCCCATCTAATGAGTCATCATTCATCCACATTTAAAAAACGAAGGTTATCTAAACATAGTAAAACTTGAAGCTATACGACATTTTAATTCCTGCACTAAATCAGAATAAAAAGTTGTTGTAATAACCGAATTATAAACAAAAAGATTAAATCTAATAATATCAGTTTGTAGTGGAAAAGAAAGAAAACAGTGGACTATCATAGTAGTACATGAACTATTACATATTTCCTGTAATTTAATTGTGTTCATATACAACGTTTTGTACTGGACACTTTATATAACGTGTAAAGTAGGGCATAATTTCTAACATCCTAATTCCATATATAATATATTTATTGTGTAATTTACCGTTGCAGACAAGTAGCACTTATGATTAACATTCATTTAGTATACCAAGTGTACAAGCTGACTGCACAACATAGGAAATCAGTTGTAAAATTTTTAATACTACAATATTGCTCCCCTAGTAATTGTAGACGCAAAGTGTAAATATAAAGGTTTTGAAACCGTTTTAATCTTGTCCAATTAAATTATTATCTTACTTTAAACGTTTTCCTACAACGCAAAAAAGCGGAAAATATGCAATCAAACCTTAATAAAAAAAATAGGAGGTATCATGGAAATTGAGCATCGCGGGTGCGCTACTTTAAGCGACAAACGCAATTAAATAGTATTGGGTTAACTTGATAATTCGTAAGAATGTGATTATATTTTTATCATATTTCTTCATAAGTACGATTTTCTACGATGCGCTATAAAAGCTTTATATTAAGTGACGTTTGTTGGGTAAAATAGCACTTCGCTTTATTGCATATTTGCTACTCTTCTACTCTTTAAGAAATCTTTTAAAGAACGATAATATTTGAATTGGATATTTAAAGCTAAAACTTTAGTATTTACACTTTGGTTCTAGGAATAATAGGGAAGCCAATATTTTAGCATTAACAATTTAACATGTGATTTCCTATGTTTCACAGCCAGAGTATACACATGTTATAGGAAATTAGTGACATTAGTCGTTATTTTAACAATAAAGTAATGAATTTAAAATATTATAGTTAGAACTTACTGTTTAGAAACCTTTCCTCCAGGCGAAAAGGTGCAACCAGGCGAAGATAGAGTGTAGAGAGTGTATTTTTTGTTTTGAACAGCAAAGGGATTTCAGGTGGAGCAGTAATTTCCGAGCCATTTATCGCGCTTAAGTCTGCCGCGAAATCCCTCTGCTGCCGAGGCAAATGATATAACCTGCATACAAAAATGCAAATGGCTCCAGAAACCCATAACAGTTGTGTGGCGAGACGTGACGCAAGAAAGATGCAGTACAAAAGAGCGATGTGAAGTACAGAATGGAAATGATAAATATCGAGAGGTAATAAGCACATGCTAAGTGTAGGAGAGAAAAAGGGAAATGAAAAGTGTTCGTGGTACTCACGCAGGGAGGTCTCCCACGGCTGCCCCACTGCGACAACATAAGAACAATCAGTCAACACCGCCGTGGCAATTTCACGTGCAAAGCACCAGAATGCCAGTCTGCCTTTTAAACTCGTAAACTTTATAAATTGCATACATAATGTACTCGTATTCTAGCTGAGCACGCGATTTTTTTTTGAGGTTTCTGGATAACTAGTGTCTTAAACCCCTTTTCTGCCTGGCCGACTTGATTATTGTTTTAGGCATTGTCTGTTAACTGCGTTGTATACGGTGGGTAATCACAATTTGTAAGCTTTTACTTTTATACTCAGTTTTATATTAACGATTTTATTGTTAACAATAACTTACGAACCCCTTTATGTCCGGAATAGGCAACATACGTCGCATTAAGGATAATAATAATTACACATGATCATGCTCCATTGAAGTTTATCAATCTCATGGCGAATTTACAATGGAAATATCTATTAACAGAATTAAAATATAAAAGAAGGTTAATTGAAAAAATAAAGCGGCTAGGTCTAATTCATTTTTGAGATATTATGCGGCATCGAAAACCGTTTTCGTTATTATAATCACTTTCTCTCGTGTAAAGTTTCGAACGCACGCCGCTGATCTTAGACCGTTGGAAGGATTGATTTTGCATCGAACGCGAGACAGGCGACCTGCGTCTGCAGAAAAGATAGAAGGTTAAGAGACATCAAGCAAACCGCACAATATAGGTACCTTTTGCGGCCGGTGCGTATCGCTTTCGTATTTTCGATATGGTAATTCTGCAGGCGATATGAGTGCATTACGGTTGTAAGGACGCTTCGGTTGTTCCGAACAGTCAAAAATCCTACTATTTGAATTACCACCGGACCTCGGAGATCGATTCACATCGAACCAGAATCACACATCGCTCGGAATCTTTTTGTTAGCTTTGGATTTTCTCAACGCTAACTGATTTCTAAATTTTGGCCAAACATTTCGAGTCCCGGGGACTGCCCTAGATTTGTTGTCAACCCGTCTTCCCGTCAATCCACCAGGTTAGCATCTAGCGTTCTGAATATCGCCACCCATTGAGGTCGACGTTTCGAGCTAGAGGACGTTGCTATGGTTCAGAATTTCGTATTGTTAAATCACTGCATTATGCTGTAATCGCCCATTTACTATGCGTATAATTCCTGCATGTACATCCTCCGTCTTAGACACAATATTTGCGACACTTTTTTTTGCAAATGTCATGTATACTGTTTGTCTGTGTTTTCACAAGTCTTCGCTAAACGGGCACACGTTTTGAGACCCTCCCCGTGAGGGACGCTAAACCCCATTTGGACACGTGGCTGGATTGCTGCCGGTGTTTCAACATTACTTTCCCTTAGAATGTACTGCCGTTACGTCACTCGGTCACTTCGTATGGGCATTCTATGCATTTTTCTTTTTAAAGAAAATATACAGTTGCGTTTACAGGTGGTACAGCACCGACTAGACGAAGGTTAGACTTCTTCTGAGTTGGAAGCGTCGCTAACATCTTCAGCATAGAGTAAATAATGGGAATTAAAAACCTTTCAAGTTTCTACCGAACTGGCTGTTATACCTATGTTTTCAGAGCAAGACCGCACCCATTTCCCACAGTTGCAAACTGCACGCGTTTTTCTTCCCCATTCTGTCTCTGATTTATTGGTTTGTTTTATGTTCCTATTTAATACACGATAACAGACAACCTTCGTTCACATTCAAATCTTTTATTTACGTATTACCCAGACTTGTGATCCGTTCATAGCCATTCCTTCAGATACAGTTCTGTAACTCTTTACTTTAGACTCTATTGTAATACAATCACTCCAACTACAAAATATTTGTCTTTCCAGTTTTAAGTTCATCCTCTGTCAGCACAAACCTAATTATCTAAGAACAACAAAGTACTAAGACGAGTTTGTGCTGCTTTTGAATAGAACAGGAAATACGTAACAATCTTCCCCAATTCTTTTTGATTCAAATTTCTGTAACATTTGATCGTTTTTAATCCTATCTTTGTTATTTATACCCATATTTTTTATAGAATTAAGGTACACGATTAAGAGGTTTGCTTCTAGTACCTTGAATAAGCCTTTGTGATATACTGTTATGCCCCTATAGTTTTCACATTGTACTTTCTTTCTTTTCTTGCAAATCGATTGAACGTATCCTTGTTCCCATTCTCTTAGTTACTCCTATTTATCAAGAATTCGTACTTTTTTCTATTTTTTTTTCATTAAAGTGGATGGCATTTCATTCTCTCCTCGATTATATTCAATTTGATTTTAGTTTGTTTCACCATGTTCTTATATGGAATACTTTCTCGACGCTTCGTGGAAGAATGTGAGAATATTCTGTAGAACTTTTTTCCAGTTATACCATATGAGCGAATACTTTTATCCTCTGGAGGGTTGTGAACCCGTTTCTTTACCTTTACGTATCACTGGCACTATAAATTGCGTAACCATCTGGATGATAGAAGTATCCGATCATATGGTATGTTGTTTGAGGCTTTCGTGGTTGTTACCAACAATATTTGGCTTTGTGTGTCGTATGTCTTGTGACTGAAGCAAACATTTTTGTAATGTTTGTATCTGTATTGGTGACATGTGAAACCTTACAAGCCACCCATGTTTTGTCCAGTATTTTTAGACCAAATTATAAACAAGGAAAAATTGCACTCTTGCTGTTTGCTATCATATCAAAAAGTTATTTCATCATCACAAAATTGCTAAAAGAGTTAAAAGTAGAGGTACTAACTTTAATTATTTTTCTTCTTCTTGTGTCTTATATACGCATTTCAATCTTTTCCACGGTATTCTACTACTTTTTCTTCCCAGAGTAAGTTTATCGTTTACTGCTTTAGCTAACCAATGCTAATTCATCCTGGTTACGTTGCTCCATTGTCGTCTTATGTCAGCTATACCTTTATTTATGGGCGTTACTTTGCATATTTGTCGTAAGTCACAATTTGACACTTGATTTCTTAGCGTAGTATTGGTATGTGTCTCAGTATTCTCATTTTCTTTGTTTCTATTAGTCGCTTTGTTCTTGTTGTGTGTTTCGTGTCTGCTGTATACGTTATAATGGGCCTAATAATTATTGTTCGCATACTCTTGCTTCAGTTTGCAAATGCTGGTTTCTCCATATTGTCGTATTTAAACATCCTCATATTGGATTCATCTTTTATATTTGTTACTTTACTTAATGTAGTTCTCCAGAGCATGTTGTTGTTACTCCTAGGCATTTTATACTCATCACTTGTTTTAAATTTTATTATCTACATTAACTTACGTCCAATAGGATTATTCAAACTTTAATTAGACGTTCCGATCTAAAGTATTTCACATCGGAGGCGCGTGACCGGCGGAAGAACAGTATTTTTTATGGTTTAGATCGTGAATGACAGACGTCCGGCGTTTACCAAGTCTAAAATCATTTTTCCTGTTTATGTGGTTTACTCGTTTTTCTATTTCTATAGTGTCACGCATTATTTACGAAAGATACTGAGGTGTACTGAGGGAAATAACTTCGACGTCAATTTCTACAAGAATATTCAGCTACGGATAATTTTGTAATACGTCTATGTTTGCAGTCGCCTTTGTCTTCTTGAAAGACCAACACTTTGTTCTGTGTGGACCCGGCCGCTACTAAGCGTTTCTTTGGTCGTCAACACAGTTTAGATGTGGTAACTTTTTAGTACACGGCCTACCTTATCAATGCTGCTACTGAATGGCAAAAAGTGTAAACCTTTCAGGCCAGCGAATTCTTTAAGTGTCTACAGTCACTTTTATATATGGTAGGCAAACAGTTTCGTTATTTAAAGGAAATCTTTTTTTTATTGTTATTGCTTCCATTCGTTTCGGTTCTCAGCTGCGTTCATCAGTCTAGTTGCTGCGGTTTCTTACTATCGTCTCTTCATCGTGGGTTTGGCCGACTGCTACTCCTCTTCCCAATTCTTGATCCCCACTCGACAATGATTTTTGCTAACCTATAATATGCGGATCTTGCCACGTGGCCTGCCCAGTTTCACTTCAGTTGAACAGTTCTCTGTATAACATCCTCTATCTTGCTGTCTAATTCATTAATTTCATTTACGATCTCTAAGAGTTATGTTCTACATTTGCTTTTTCATAGCAATTGGTTTTAGATTTATTAATGTTCAGGCCTATTAATTTAGATTTTGTATTAAAGTTAACTATCACTTCCTGGAGCTCTTCAGTATTGCTACTCACCAGTACGATGTCGTTGGCGCAGCTTACGGGATTTACATGTTCGCAGTCTACTTCTTCCTTTTTCAGTCGAGCTCAGTGTTTTGCAGATGTCTCCCATTGAAGTTGCAAACAACTTTGCTGAGATAGTGTCCTCGTGTCTTCTTTCTCTTTTCATTTTTGTATTATTAGTATTGTGTTCATTTTTACAAATATTGTTGTATTCTTGAAGATGTTATTAATTAAGTTACAGTATCTAGTGTCCTTTTTAATGCAATATAGCTTTTAAAAAAGAAAAGTGCGATTCCCGACGGTTTGGCCATATATAATTTCATTTTACGCTCGTAATAAATACCCTGATTTCAAGCACTTGGTTGCGGCATCGATTAAGTAATGTCTGAGATGCCTAGTACATTCTTTTACAATACCGCTAGGTTGATATTAAAAACAAATTTAATTGGTATACCATACGTGTATACAAATTTATTATTGGGTATATCAAAGCTATAAATTCATTGTATCCGTGATTATATGTTATATTTTTTCCATTTCTATGCATACTCGTCTTTATACCTAGTAATTCATAAATATGGTCATTAAATTAAAGGGGTGCGTACTGACCTCATTAGACGTACATTGCACTAAAAATTAATCACTTTCTAAAAAAATTGTAATGGGTCTGGTGTAGACTTTTGAGAACCATTAGTTAAATCAGCAAAAGTATAATAACCCAAGGCACCAAGTGTAATTGATATACGAGAATCTAAATTCGGTCTTATTGCAACGACATGTGCGAATTTAAGTTCATTGAAATTTAGTGCAATGACTATCAATCAGTTTAAGCAATTAAATGTTTTAATTTTTGTGGGATTATTATTAATTTTTAACGTACAGTTGATTACGAATTTTTTTTTCTGTTTGATGTTCTCTAACCATCCTTAAATTTAATAACCATATTTATGAAACCCTGCATTTTAACAAATTGCTAGTATGTGTTAAATGGCACTTCTACATCGGCTTCAATCCTCCACCCATCTCTCAATACGTACTCAGACTGCGAATCATTTTTTTCAAAATGCACAGTTTCTTTCATTTATGAATCAACTCATTAAACCACACATTAAATGACATTATTTTTGCCTTATAGTAAAAGCTACCTGATCTAGTTAAGGGAAACCAATATGGGAAAAATGCCATGAACGAATTGTTTTGACGCAGTTCATCGAGTATCGATCGGAATTATATCCGAAACTAGCAATTTAGGTGTATTTAAAACCATCGATGCGTTCATTTCCCATTCAGGAATTATTCCTGTAGGTTTCAGTGTTTATATGAGTTTCAAATTCTTGTTAGCAACGTTGAACAGTTTTAGTTTTCAGAAATAATTGTGAATTTGTAGCAACATTTGCTCTGATGTGTTTTCTAAACAAGTTCACTAAAATAATTAGTTGTATATATAAACAGTATAATTAAGTAATTAGGATTTTTTCTCTAGGACAGTAATCAAAATAAAACTCTTTTATGGAAATAAATATTTCGAAAGCTTTATTCCTTTATCAAGGCAGCTACAATAAAGTTTATATTTGTAGTGAAATTATTAAAGAAAAACAGTTCCACTTACAGAAAGTTAAGGTTAGTACTTCATAATGGCGATATAGAACCAAAAAACAAGCATATCTAATTTGGTTCATGAAGTTAGAGGTTCAAAAACTATAGTTAAAAGGTTCGATTGAGTCGCAGATAAACAGATTGATTTTTTTTACAGTTCGTTATGTAATGGCTAATATCTAGTTAGTAACTAAAGAGCTTAAACGAGCGGGAATTATGAATAGTCAGTATAGAGAACTTCAAAAAAATCCCGCTCGTCACTCTTTGCTCGACATTTGAGCTGATTAGCCACTAATTAGATATTAGTCATACACAACAAACTGCAAAAAAATCAATCTGTTTCGATTAAGTAATTAACTGTGACTCAATCGAATTTCATAAGTATTGTTTCTGAACCTCTAACCTAATGTAACAAATTAGATAAGCCTGTTGTTTGTTTTGTATCGCCATTATGAAGTACTAAACTCAACTATCTGTAAGTGGAACTTTCCTTCTCGTTAATGATTTCTTTACAAATATAATAGTTATTTATGTTACAAATGTGTAATAACACAAACGTGTCATACAAAATTTTATCCAACAACTCAATAAATATCTAAAAAGCATAAATTTTGTATTGATAGTTGTGAAAGGTCAAAGTGACAAATTAATTAGGAGTCAGCTAAAGTACCGGGAGATCAATAGTATATTACTCAACAAGTTTAAAAAGCGATGTTTTACTGAACAAGTATGGCGGGTTTGAGTAGGAGTGTCAGCGAGTACTTGAACGGCCATATGAGTTCAGTAAAACCACTTTTCTAACATGTTGAGTATACTATTTTATCGCATTCCATAAGCAACGTAAAATATTAAATCTTTATATACAAGTGACACTAAATGTCAAAACATAACCAAACTGAGCATTACTCGTTCCTAAGTACTAAAGCACAATAAGCAGCTCCACTTGATGTTATGCGTTTGGCAGTATTGAAGTGTGTTGTTGGTGACACTGTAAGTCTATGTCAAATTCGAGGTTAGCAGGTTAGGTTTTACATCAATCTGTGTCAAAACTGACGCATAACCTAACCTGTTAACATCGAATTTGACATAGACTTACAGTGCCACCAGCCTTACACTTCAGTATTGCCAAACGTAAAACGAATCGCTGTTGCTATGCAGAAAAGTGTTGCTAATGAGAAATGTACCACATTTCTTAACGATTTCGAATGTAGTAGGTACATTATCAAATGAAATGCCATAAATAAATTTATAATTAGAGTGTCCTGTAATTCGTGTAATAAGTTTGGCAGTACTGAAGTGTATTGTCAGTCCATGTCAAATTTGAGGTTAATAGGTTAGGTTTTGTTTGCTATTTGACACAGACTGACGCAAAACTTAACCTGCTAATCTTGAATTGGACACAGCCTGACAGTGACTTACGCTTTCCGAAATATTGGCTTGAATAAAAGAGTATTCTTTTGATTGTTGCACTGAAGAACCAATTACTTATTTATACTGTTTTATTAACCAGTCGTTCGTTGTTGTCCTACAACCCTGTATAAACTTAAGCAACAAAAAAAGAGCCAACTGAAAAGTACCTGTATTCAATAAATTCCACAATATCGTCATATTTTGAAAGGGAAATGAATAACGTAGAACGAAAAGACGCTTATTTTCATTCCGATAACACTGCGCCCATTACAGATTGAGTGAAATTACTCCCATCATTTTCAAACTACTGAACTTTCTCCAGGGCTGCCTTAAATTAGCTGGAGCGCAGCCAAACGCTTAATGTCTTCAAAACTGAAAAGTTATTTTTTCACATTCTGGAAAGCTATTTCAAACAATTTGAGTGTCCTTATAAACCAAAGAGGTGCAATTTTTTAGTAGCTGCGGGCAAGTTCTTTGTAAATGCGGGTTTTAAGGTTGTTGCCTTCGGCAGGACTGAAAATGCTGGAGCTCTATCTCCCCGAACTGCATGTTTATAAAGGCAGCTGGCACTCAGGTGCATGGGTTTTATAGGTATAACACATACATGGCGTCCCTAATGCACATATAACCGATTATGCATCCACAAAGTGTGCTCGCTACACCAACAGCTACTAGTGTAAGCCAGTCATTTACATTATTAGCAGCATAAGCTCATATTGACAATAGTGTTGGTGTATCTACAGTAGGTACATATAGTTACATAATAACGTGAGCACCGTGGTCTATGGTACAATCATTGAAACTATATAGATTCGTCTGCGAGTCGTTCATGGACTTATGCAGAAACCAAACGCATCTCTGCAAGTGAAAGCTCCATTGTTAAAAGGAAAATTAAATCGAGATAAGCTCTCAGGAGCTGATCTGATACCAATAGGAAGCTTTCATGAGCATAAATCTGCAGTGTGCATAGATTAAATGAAACTGGGACACAGATTCGTGAAACACCTAATGTTCTATTCAATTATGTTCTCCTTGCATACACTGGGTACGGTGTTTGAGATTATTACAGGGACAAGTGATACTTTAACGTAAATTTTGTCAGGACTGAGATTTTGTGCAACATCAAGTATAATATAAAAAAATCGTAGTAAACTAAACATGTGTATACAATTATAAGTGTGAAGTAAAAAGTGAGTAAAAAACCTCGTACCATAGGTGGAAAGCAGTTCCGTCATATTTATTTCCAGCTAGCAATTTAAATAGAAAAGTTTACAAAGAAATAATTCAATCAATTTTGATGTGAAATCATAAGTGAAAGGGTGAACTTATAACGTACATTGTAAGTCAGAGGTCAAACAGTTCGTTGTTGTAATATTGAAAGGTAGTTTCGAACAGTTATTTATTTACAAGCCAATTTCCCCATTAGCCTATTGCGTGATCTCCCCTTGTCTTCGATAAATCCAAGAAGTTCAAACAGTATCGCCAAGTTCGGTGTAAACGGTGACGCTTTGCCAGAGTTGTTGAAGTCGGAGTAAGGTTTGAAATATGCATATTAGTTTTATCGGAAAGTAGGGTTTGACACAGACACACTGTCGAACACAGAACTCCTCCCATAAATGGAACGAGGTGATGTGGTTTTAAGAAATATGAGGACTAATTTTGTAATTTTTAATCATGTTTAACTTAAGATTTAGACCTTGCAACTACAAAAAATCATCGTGTGTTATGTAAGGGTGGGTGATAATTGTTTCCAATATTGTGTAGATTTTTATAAGAAAAAGTATTCTGACTAGTAATTGTCGACTATATGTACGTCAATAGTTGTCACCCTGTATGTGTATGTAAATATGTATATTATATGGGCCATGAAACACGGAGCCCCTTACTTTTTGAGACTGCAACCCAATGTATACATATAATGGCAAATCAGATACTCAATATTTATGTAACTTTCATTCGCACTTAATACCGTATGATCGAAAACTTTTATCCTCTAGAGGGCTGTGGATTAAAAAAAAAATTTATGTTAGCAGTGATAAGTAAAGGTACTTAATTTTACAGAATCACTTAACTTTGACGGAATGTTGAATACTGAACATAGTGTGGTGCTGTGTATGAAAAATAGAGGAAATCACTTTGAACAGCTGTAGTTATTTTTATTGTTGATATTTCTATGTAATTAACAAAAATGTGTATTTGTAAACTGACATATAAAATGCCAATGTAACTTTTTCTACCACGACTACCAACAAACAACAATTGACAAAACAATCATACAGCCCTCTAGAGGATAAAAGTTTTCGCTCATACTGTAGATGGTGCTCTGTGCAGTGGATAACACTGCATTTACATCTCTGCCGTAGAGATCTCTACGGCATTGACTGTACATTAAAATCAATACTTGTTAAAAATACTTAAGTTTTAGAATTTAAGTCATATGACTTTAAGCTGTCAGAATCAACTGTCAATAATTAATTCACTGTCATAAAGGCGCAGCAATTCTGATCAATATGCCTTTTAGATAAATATTTGGTATCTGGTATCTGGTTACCATGAGATGTGCACGTTAGGTTGCAGTTTTAAATAATGAGCGGCTCCAAGTTTCGTGACCCACCCTGACATTTTGCACAAAATCCGAGGACCTAAACAAAATTGCAAGATAAAATATTTTGATTCTGTATTTCGCAGAACTCGCCTCTGCAGCTTTTAATTTAAACACGATCACTCTGATGCACATAGATTCCATATCCCAATTGGCTCGGATGCATGCACCGACATTCCTACGGCAAAAGTTTGGAGGACCGTATTTGGAGTTGATTTGGGCGAGAATCTAGTAATGAACGGGGCTGGTGTCTCTAACAAACACTTAACCCAACACTAACAGTTAGTGTGAAAAATGTACTAACTCGGGCGGGGCTCCACGCAGTTTGAAGGAGGTGAAAAGCACCTCGACGCGGTGTCCGGGTCCTGCGACGAAGGTGTAAACGCACTGTCGCGAGTGGCCCCTTGGGTTTAGGAATTCGGGTGCGTGGAAAGTGCCGTTCAGCGGACCTCCTTGTCTGCTCACGAATGTCTGGTCGCACTCTGAAACAAATACTGGCAATCAGTAACATACTCATAGTTTGTCATTGTCTATAGTTCATAAAATAGGATACTTTAATATAACTTTCATGGCGTGCCATTCAGAAAACATTTTAAAAATCGAATATTTCGCCGGTTCTATAAACATATAATTTTTTAAACTTACACTGTGCTTTCTAAATTAATTTACAGTGTCTTCTTTCATCCTATTAGAAGCATTTCATGGGGCTGTATATGATCTACTACATTTTCAATATCCTCAGGAGTTCGAGTAGCATAGCTTGTAATTTAATTGGTTCCCATAAGACTTTTGGCGTTAGTTAATTAATACAACTTTGCTTTAACGACTTATCAGACGTGTATATTACGACGCTAGATGCTAAACGTTTTAACGGTTTTGTAGTCAAACATGTGAAACGGCTACATTCAGGGTTATAAACAAAGTTTTTCAATCCAAGATGCGTCATGGTAGACGTGAAAGTAATAAGAGGTGCAGAATTAAACAAAGGATCATATACTACTATAGTTGCTACGGTTCGTTTTTGAGGTAACAGTAGCGCACTCTATGGACGCAGGTTTCTATTAGTTGGCAGAGAGTCTTTTTCAGTATTTTAGAAATTTTCTCGGTACACAGTTATAATTTGCCCATACACATCGCTCTGAGCAATTTTATCCATTGATAAAAATTTCTGATTTCCGCAAGCTTCCTTTTGCTTACACTGCTTTGAGAGTAACTCGTCTTTCGTTTGGTAATTAAAAAATAAGAATAGTTTGCGCATTTTGGCGTCAGAGTATTAATTTGGCAACTATGCATAGCTATTCAGCAAATAATTTAGTATGATAACTTTGAATTTTTGAATAATTTACTCGTTTAATGTTGCTAGATACTAATACCCTGGGTACAAAAAACTGGACCAAACTACTATGGGTACCAAGCCATAGTGAAATAGAGAATAAAAGAGAAGTTTATGCTGTAACCAGAAGGGATTCTCAAGAACCACTTATTGATCCCGAGGTAGCCTTAGGAATTACTCATGCTACTGCAACAAGACAGATTGAGCACCAGTTAAATAACCAACCCAGTGCCAACTGGGCTTTGACACTAAGGCTACGTCACACGGAATGTCTTATTGGTAAAACACCTCCACCATCTTGGTAATGAGCAAGAAAAATATAAGACCGTGACGGGCCTGCTAGGAAGCCACGGTCGCCTACAAGAGCACTTATTTACAATTAGAGTTGCAAATGATGCCATCTGCAGGAAGTGCCAATTGGAGGAAGAAACGTCAATTTATGCTTTATGTCGATGTACAGCTCTCCTAACACGGCGACATAAACATTTTGGAACCCCAGGCAATAAGGGGCGCTCCTGTGGGTGAGATTTTTTCATTTCCGTTGCAATCCGGCCTTTTCGACAGAAACTCGCAATATTTTAGGTGGGAAGCACCATGAACCAATAGGTTTTAGTGAAGTTATAGTACCACCAGAAGAAGAATAGCAGAAATCGTCAAATAAATATGTGCAACACGTAATTAAACCGGGACAAAAGAAATCAGATGGTAGAAAAACAGTGCAAGAAAAGATAAGGCTGAAGAGTGAAAACAAAGCGTGGGAAATGGACCTGAGGATGCAAACGCAAAATAACAAGCAAAGGATAAACGAAGCAAAAAACCAAACGAAAGCAGTTGAGAAGAACAATAGAGCTATTGTTCATTTTGGCAGTGGATGGCATAATTAAGAAGTGCAAAAGAAGTGCAAGAAAACTAAGGATAGCAAAGTGGGATATACAACTATTATGTGGGTACATGGTGGCAGAGAATAGGATAAAATGAAAGGACATGAAGGAAGCCTATACCCTTAGGCTATAAAATGGCTAGAAAAAGAAGAAGAAAAATATGCATAAAAAACCTTGTCCATGTCGACGATATAATATAATTCTTCAGCAATGAAAGTTATAACACTCTGAACTTGCTAATTATTTACTTATTTTCGTGCAATAAATAATTACCATTGTTAAGGAAATTTTCAACATATAATTTTACAGCCAGATATCCAGATGCCAGGGTTCAGTCTGGTTAACTCAAATATACAATCAAGTACACATCAAACAAAGCGGTTTATTTTGTATACCTATTTACATTTTAAAATAATAACTAAAATATTCCATGTATTTTCAAATAAAAGATTTGGATTTCAATGTATCACGGGCAGGCTGGCGCCTACTGGGTTAGGCAAGCCACGATGTTTCTCCGGTCGTATCTTCTCGGCTACCGGACGAGGGCGGTTCGTAGTTAGGAGAGCGTCCTCTACTCGGCTAAACTGGAAACAGAAACTAGGTTAAGTTTGTTTATTTTTATCGGGGGCATGAAATAAAGTTAGATTTGCTCTTATTTCGGGGTGTTGAGAATGAATTTGATGTGAGACGTAACCCCGTTACGTCGAAGCTATTCTGCAGTGCCCGTGAAACCTCGTGTGATGCAACACCTTTTATGATAAGTGAAAAGACGGTGGAATTACATATCATGTGTCAGCTAATAACTTTTAAGCCAAATTTGCTTTTAAAGCTGTTACTGAAATTCCAGGGGTGTCTAGGTGAAAACTAGGGGTTTTCAAATTACGTTATTCAAGGTGAGTGAGACCTCCTTTAAGCTACATGAATTACTTCTAACCTGAAGCTAACCTCACAATTTTTTGGTTTAGATTTCGAGAAGATTATGTACTCTGAATTGGGGCACTGCGGAAAGCATGGGAAATCTGTAGGACGAGTTTCCCCTAGGTGAGAGAAACTCTTAATCTTTACGGCTACGTTAATTACGTGAGTTTCGTGCGGGCACTTAACCTCGCAATTCTTGTTCAAGCTTATGCACAGGCCTGGAGGGCCTCGTTTTTAAAATGCTTTCTAAATGAATTACGTGAATGTTGTCGGGAAGCGGTTTCGAGGAGGTCTAAGACTCTTATCAGGCGTATATGTACAACGAACCACGTACGAGTTTTAGACCATACCGGTTTCGAGGAGTAAACGTATATAAATTCCAGACAGGCATATATAAACAATGATCCACGTCTGAATTTTAGACAAGATAACTCCTGAATAGGCTCGACGGAGATCACAGGCATTGAAAATCAATGGGCCACTTTGATCTTTCGGGGATTTCTGGGAAAGATTGGTTCTAGGACTAAAAGTCAAAAGGTTCTTCGGACGGGACCAGGATTTGGGCCCCAGGGGGCCCCAGGCAGGAAGCTGGTTCGGATCGCTGGATGCAAGTCCTTCTAACAACGTACGATACCTCCTATTTATACATTACCATACGCCGTAATTTGTGCAGGATTTTAGGCAGGGATGCGCTGAACGGCGACGGCTCGCGTGGTCTGCGCACCTCGATTGTTTCTTCGTGCCTCGGCGATGTTTTACCCGTAGGCTATAAAATGGCTAGAAAAAGAAGAAGAAAAATATGCATAAAAAACCTTGTCTATGTCGACGATATAATATAATTCTCCAGCAATGAAAGTGACTTACAACAACTAATCAAGAAATGAAAAGTACATCTGAAAGTAAAGAATTGAAGATAACCGAACGTAAAGGAGACCAATAGGAAGGTTTAAGAATAAGATCAAACAGAGTAACACAAGAACAAGTTGAAACTTCCGAATACTTGAAAACAACCATACCCAGGCACAGACAGATAGGTAAAGCAACACTAAACATAATAAGCAAAGCAAGCAAACTGCACTATTAAATAAATACTGAAAATAGAGAAATCAGCAAAATGGCTAAATTACATCTTTACGAACCAGTTTATATTCCAACAATTACGTACAGAGAAAAAAGTTGGACCATGGTTGAGCAACACAAGTCGAAAGCAACAGCAATGGAGATGAGATATTTTCGAAAAATACAACAAAGACAAAAAGATATAGAATTAAGAACCAGGTAATACGAGAAAAATATATTAGAGAAAGAACCCGCGCGCCGCTAGCTTTGGAATTCACGGGTCATATAGATCTCGCGTTGGGTCGAAGGGGAGAGATCGTCAGGAGGTATCTACCTATAATAGAGCATATATGTTCGTGCAAACTGTTATTTTACTTCAACATAGTCGTTTGGGAAGTATTGACCTTGCCGGCTATTCCAGCCCTCGAAGCGCAAACTTTGAAATTTCTAATATCGTCTCGCTTTTGAGTTTAGTGAAAGTCCATATCGACCGATGGCCAAATACACCTAAAAAAGCAACCTGTATCGTATCACTATACTTTGTAGCACGGCGTTATTACATCAAGCTAGCACCTCTCAACTCTTCGGCATCCCGAAAATCCTAGAAAAAAAAATCTGTTTAACGCACTCGTGGTGGATATATGCTAGCTACCAGTAAATATTCTGGAACTACCACTGTTCATTATTCAAACAAAGTTCTGGCAAAGTTCTCCCTACATAGATTGTAGAATTGTCACCTTTCTAGCCCGTGGAGCTATCTATTTGGCTTCCGTTTCCGCAAACGAGTTCCATATTGGGAAGGCCGCCTTTCATTGCTCAATTTTGGCTGTAACCCTCAACGCGCGGGGTCTGCGAATTCATGGCAAGTTCACATCTGTTAGGCAGCAATTTATGAACTGCATTCCAGTTAAGTCTTCGCCAGCGTGGTCGAGCGGTTCGGGAGCTCGGCTGCAGTGCCACAGTACGGGGTTCAATTCCTACATCTGGCAACTGGCTCACCCAGTCGCCTAACAATTGGGTACCGAAATTACGCCTGTGGAAGTAGGAGAAGTAAGGCAGTCGTCGAAAGCGTGATGCTAACCACATCTCCTAGTACGCCGTTAACAGTGTGCCAGATGACTGGGTTTCGGAAAGAGATATTTCGGCGACCCTAACTCGCCTTGTTTCAGGCCATATTTCTACGTGTGTAATTAAGCGCCCTGAACCTTACTTTTATTCCAGTTACGTCATTTATGGTTTATTATTATCTTGCACATGTGATTTACGATTAATTAGAAATGTGTTTTATGTACCTAGAATAGGAATCGTTGCTTGTGTAAATTACAGCCCAGTTTTACATGTGTTTTTCTACAGCCGTGATTTTAAACTGTTTCCAAGGGTCATATGCGGCGTGCTTTATGTTGTCTATAAAACACGCCATTCCATTTAAAGCACGGAGTACTTTAAGAGTTTATAAAACCTTAGTGTGAAGATTAAAAGTACAGTTATTATATCGGACCGATTTGTATGCGGAGCCCCTAGTGCCCGATTGGAGAGGGGCGGAGCCCGATGGCCCCCTTGGAGAGGGGCGGAGCCCCGAGGGCACCCTTGGAGAGGAGTGGAGCTCCAAGAACCCCCTTGGAAAGGGGCCGAGCCCTGATGGTCCCCTTGGAGAGGGGCTGAGTCCCGAGGGCCCTCTTGGAGAGGGGCGGAGCCCGATGGCCCCCTTGGAGAGGGGCGGAGCCCCGAGGGCACCCTTGTAGAGGGGTGGAGCTCCAAGAGCCCCCTTGGAGAGGGGCCGAGCCCCGAGGGCCCCCTTGGAGAGGAGCGGAGTCCCGAGGGCTCCCTTGGAGAGGGGTGGAGCCCCGAGGGCCGCTTTGGAGAAGGGCGAAGCCCCGAGGGAATTTGAGCTAACAAACTCCTCGGCTGTAGAAAAAATATTGAAGCCAACTCGTGTTTTACAGTTTAAAAATCTCGGTCGATCATAAAATTCTCGCTTCGCTCGAATTTTAACATGATCGACCTCGATTTTTAAACCCTCTGTAAAACACTAGTTGCCTTAATAGCTATTAAAGTATGCATGTCGTTATAAAATACGTTTCTGCTGAGGTCCATTTAGCCTCGACAGTTACTTCACCCAAGATTATGAATGCGAAAGCAGGCAATGTCGTTGTGAAATAACTTTCGGCCCGTTCGTAGTGCAGTAACGCCTTCAGCACTCTGCACGAGCTTGCCAATATTATTTTTCGTTGTGAAATTCCTTCGCAGAGCTCGTCGGTTATCCTTACTGACAACGCGTAGGTATAATTTTTAGGAATTGTTTGGAAACCTTTCTTGTGGCCACAGTTGCTACGCTGACGCGCTCGAATGCAATATTGTGAACGTTATCCGAATATAGTTCTTTGAAATGTTCTGTAAAGCGTAGTGCAACTCCGGGTATTTTTCAGCTGAGTAAGTATTTCCAATGGTACAGAAATAAGGTAAGCCCGAAATCCCATTTTGAAATTGGACAGCATGATCGATATAAACTGAAAACATCTAAAATAGTAACTAAAGCAAAAATTCAGTCGCTTGTGGAGCAGACGAATAATGATAAATTCTTGATGCTGGAGGCAAATAACTAATTTATTTCGGAAATAGTGATGATTTGTTGAAAATTGCTCTTATTAGAATAGCAAGTTTGAATACTTGTGTTATTAATATCTACACTGAACAATTATTGTCCTTAAAAGAAAAAATGAAAGTGTTTCTGTAAATTCCACTCAAGAAAGGAAACTTTACGCTACCATAATATAGTAGCAGTGCGCAAAAGAGTGGCTGAAACTATAATAGTATATTAAAGTATGAGTGGATAACAAGGTCTTTAAAACACGCGCGACTTTTCGAGCACGACGGCGTAGCCGGAGTGCTCGAAATAGAGCAAGTGTTTTAAAGACCAGTTATCCACGAATACTTTACGCTATTTTTTATTATACCTCCAATACTGGAAATAAATTACGCACGAAAAACTTAGAAATAATTTTTGTCGTGATAAATCGAGAGGGCATAATAATATTGCTACTATAGTTACGAGCATTATTTACGTTTTTGTCGCGTCCATGTCCGTTGTTGCATTCAGTCGTTTCCTTGACAACCTTTAAAGCTCGGCGAGCTTTAATCGCCTGTATTCGCACGCTCAGGCGTGCTTTAAATGGCGATTCTGATGCAGGCATAATAAAAAATCGGGAGTGTGCTCCCCTAGACTTTCTCGCATTCGCCTTGTTTTCTAGCAAATTTGAAGAGTTTATTGCAATGTATATACATACAGCGATAAAATTACATTTTCAGGTAACCACTACCTGTTTAGGTAAAGTGCCGCTTTAGGTTAATCTATCACACTGAAATTTTATATCTGGGAGTTTTTCTCAATAATAAATGTATGTGCAAAATTTCGTGCAAATACCTTGAAGCAAACTGGTACTTTACTTGAATGGATACCGCTACCTGTTTAGGTAAAATGCCACTTCCGGTTAACCGATCATGCTGAAATGTAATATCTGGTAGTTTTTCTACATAAGAAATGTATGTACAAAATTTTGTTCAAATATCTCAAAGAAAACTGGTACTTTACTTGAATAGGTACCGCTACCTGTTTAGGTAAAGTGCCACTTTGGGTTAACCGATTTCGCTTAAAATTTGATAGGAATCTACAAATTTTGAATAATGACTATGTACATAATTTCAAGGGTCTAGCTTATTTCGTTTTTAAGTTATCGTGTTCACACACACACACACATACACACACACAGACATAATTCGAAAAATGGTTTTTTCGGACTCTAGGAGGTCTAAAACGTCAAGATTCGTCAAAATCTCGAAGTCGATTTTTTTGACGATTACGATACTTTCTCTATACTACCGTATGCGAGAAAGTAAAAAAAATATGTATCGCACCCTTAAAACTTGTTAAACAAGGAAAAGTTGGCCGAAAAGAGCATCGTCCACGAAGTAAATTCAAATTCAAAGGTCAGGATTTATCAGAAGCTATTAAAATAGAGGTAAGACACACAGTATACACGACGTATTCTAAAAATGCTAAGTTAGTGAAAAACATCAATTTTCCATGCTTCAGCACTAAATTAAGAATTAAAACTATATAGACGCTGAGAGTTTGGCAAGAGATACCGTGTAATTTACAGGACCTTATTTTTATTATCGTGGGTAAGTGCACATAAACCTAGTTCACCTAGAGGCCCTGTATATAATTCTAACTAATATACATGCAGTTTAGTTCATCCTCCACAAAAAAGAACTCTTTCTATCGCAACCGCTTGGTAGGAAAAATGCCAAGTATAAAAAAGTAATTTTCAGGATTTTCAAATCAGGATTACATGTCCCTAATAATGGTTAAACTACTTAGCTTATCTAGTTTCCTGGAAAAAGTGTGTACTTAGCAGAGAATGCTACGTCAACGCTAAATTTGGACGCATCTAAAAGGAAGAAAATTATTTATTCGCAGGCTCACCATTACAAACAAGTTTTAGTGCGCTATAAAATATCCAGCGTGAAATATTAGCGTGACGTTTATAGCATTTTGCGGAATGGGGGCCAATTCTGGGCATTAAAACAGTCCATTTTAAATGATGCGATTATCATCAAAAAAATTTATCGGGATAGCTCCAAGTGAACGTTTGCATGCTTCTCTAGGAGCAGAAAATCACAGTTATGGTACTACGATATTTCATACGTTGTTAGATAAATGGAGAAACTAGTGGTATGAAGTTATACTTATGTGCAAACAAGCAATTGTAAATAAAACGCCACAAAATTTTTTTTGAGATTACTGTTGTAGTTTTTACTTTAGCATTTTTTTATTTTCTGTCTCGATATTGCAGTCTCTCATTTGTTAGCATTTTCATGATTAAAAGTCTTTGAATAGATCTACACGTTGTAGTATTTACTTTTGCGTTCTTTGAGTTGTTTGAAAATTCATATAATTATGGGCTTTTGACTAAACCAACCACTGAAATATAATACTTTCTAAATTTAGCACAGAATAAAAACGTACCCGAAGTTATTTTAAGGACCGAGGATTGCTTTTAAAATTCTTGGGATTTTGAGGAAGCAGGCTGCGGGCGAGGTCGTACACGTGCAGACGTGAAACATAATCCGGCCGGGGGTGGCATTTCACTGTAAGAGCGATTATGTGTTTTTGAAGTGACTTGTGATAATTGTGTGGATTAATAAGAAAGGAGTGAACTAATAAGTCTGTAATAGATACTATTGTTCGAGTAGCTCTGTAGTGGACGTTGTATACAGTTTTTATGGCGCAGCTGTGCATAGACAATTGTTGACATTGGTTGTCGAGAGCTTTGTTAGTTAGGTCATTGGTTCATTGTTTATGGTTGGGCCCTGACCTGTTAAGCACCTCGCTTATCAGTGACTTCAGAAAGCGCTTCTGGATGGTTAGGAAAGCCCATTTCTTACAAATGCCTTGCGATTTCAGTCTTCTGTGGCTGTGGGCCGCCACCGTGGTTGCATCTCACAATGACATCAGTTGTAGCTCATTGACCTAGCTGGCGTTCGGCTAATAGTTGCCAGTTGCGGCAAGCATTCGTATGTTTCTAATTATTATACAGGTACATCGTCGGTGGCGCGCTGAAGACTGTTCCTGAATGAGGCTAGATGTTACGTGAGAACGCCTTGGGGGCCCGCAAATCCACCTGCAAGTATTATGATAACGAACACAAACTGCTAAATATTGAACGCTTGCTATTCTGCTTGCATGTTTGATTCTAGAATTTGGCTGGGTTCATGTTTGCGGACGAGTGTCAGTGACCACCTACTACATGAAACGACCCGCTGCTTGCATTGCTCCCCCAGTATCATGTTTGTGATCTATAACCCTCAAACCGAAGGGGCGTTATTGAATTTTTGCCAACCCTGTACATTTATGCATGAGAACGAATCTAAACCCAGAAACAAAATTAGCTCGGGGTACCGAAAGTATGTGCCTACAAACAGCTTAAATACAGGGTGTTATGGAAGTTCATGCAATAATCTTAACCAGTGTAAGAGCTCACGAAAATGAACAACTTTTTACTTCCTTTTACAATAAAGGAAGTATTGGATTCACCCCAAAAATTTGAAATTGAGTTTTCAACAGATCTTCATGTTTTAGAGTCCCCTGAACCCAAAAAAGCTATTTTTTTCATTGGTCTGTCTGTGTGTCTGTGTGTCTGTCTGCCTGTGAACAGAATATCTCAAAAACGAAAAGAGATATGGCGTTGAAACTTCATATTTAAATTTTGTGTACTATTTAGATACGACAGCAAGCTTTTGGAAAAAATCGCGTAACCGGAAGTAGGTGTTTACTTTTGTGATTTTTAAGTTTTTTTCGATTTTTTCAAAAACGACTACAACGATTTTTTTCAAACTTTATATTTTTATTACATTTTTAATGTGTATTAAAGTGAGATAGGTGACTTTCCAGTTGAAAACTTCTAAAATGGGTTTATTTTGTTTTTTTTCTATTATTTTATTAACTCCTATTTTAAATAGAACACCCGGTATATTATTACATTTTTAAATTCAGCTTAAAATTCTAGAGAAAATTTGTCTCTTCAACTAACGCTCTATTTTGTACCGTTTTTGTAGAATTTGTAATTTTTGAAAATTTTTGAAAAATGCTTAAAAATTTAAAATCAAATTTTTGGGTAATTATAACATCACTGTAAAAGGAAGTTGTGTGCTTGTATCACGTCAGATTTTTTATTTATCGTTTTTTATTTAATCGCATATTCTTTCAATCATTTATCTCCCCTAAATTTGATGAGCCGCTTGGTAAGCAAATCTAAGTTAAAGGTGAACGACTCAAGTACATTACTGCAAAATTTTTACACAAAAAACATGCGGCCAATAACTTACCTACCTCAATTGATAAGATACGCTGGTGACCAGATGTGAACTTGTAGCATGACAGAGTACATACTACATAAATATCTTATAAAAAAACTTTTAATATCATTTCCTTTTGGTTAGGCTACATAACAAGCAATAAGGAATTGTAAAGGTATACTACTACTAGTATTTTAGGGGAAAAGGAATCTGCCTCTCTTGAAATTGCATTTTGTTAGCCTGGGGTAGTTTTTCATTCCAAAAGGAGGTGATAAAGATATTTCCCCATCTTTTCTGTAAGATTTAACTATAATATTAATTCATATACTCTAGTTTCATATATATTATAGCTGAATGACCTCAACAGGATAATTAACAATAAAAGAGGCAGCTGAATTAGAGCTGGTATGTACTAAGTGGTTAATCAGAGCACTGTTTAATAGAGATTTATATAATTTAGCCGTTGGTCTTGGCTGGGATCTTGGATCTATAACCTTAATGGGACTTGTCGGAAATGCTGGGAAATAGTTCTTAATCGTAGTTCAGCACAATTTAAATAGGAAGGAAAGGCAGTCATTCTAGAGAGGCTTACTGTAGGAAGATCATACAAGCTAAGTGGAGATATAAGCTGTTTAAGCAGAACCTTGGAAGGTACAACTCAAGTACGAGTGACAGAATTCAGTGAGGTCGTTGTAATATCAATATTAACAATTTGTGAAGTTAAAATAAAATCTCACATTTCTTTACACCCAATTGCGAACAAGATTAAAGCTAGCCGGAGTAATGAGAGGCATCTAAGGGAAGTTATCTAGCAGATAATTAACTAATAGGTAGCACAAACTAAAGGTTTTACCAGTACTTATGCAGTTTTTGTTGGCCTGCATCTCAAAGATGTTTTTTTGTGTTTTGTGCCATTAAATTAAAATATTATTCCATACGCGGGTATGTATTTTTAGAGTAAAATTGTTTGAATTTTAACTCAGTTTTGAGGGCGTTTTCGAAAAAATGGTAAATGGAGAAGTTGTTCAGTTTAGCAAGTTCTATTACGGGTTACAATATTTGTAATCATTTCCATAACACCCTGTATATTACGTTATAAATACTTTTATCGTACCGAACCGAAAGTTATTTTAAGGGCCTGGGCCAGGAGTAGCTTTTTAAATCTCAGTTCTAAGCGGTCAGTCAGTGCCATGACATGTGTTTTTGGTTTGATACCACAGATGGTGGCATTCCACTGCGAGAGATCTGATGTGATTTTGAAGTGTTAATTGTGGTAATTATGCAGATTTATATAGAAACGATAAAAGACTACCGCTTGTAGTAGGTATTATTGCTTAAGTAACTTTGCAGTGGAGGTTGTATGTAGTTCGATAGCGCAGCTAAGTTGGACACTCTTTCAATATGTTTTTACTGCTCTGATTATAGAAAGTTGTGTTGTATGGGACGTTCTTCATTATTATTATTGGATTAATGCCCAATCGGTACCGCAATATACTGCACTATTTTACCTGGGAATAGCGAACACTCGGAGAGATGACCACTAGGCTTTAACTTGATAATAACTTACATTATCAATGAACCAGGAATGCACTTGGAAAGTCTAGGATGCACATCTTAGTTGATCTTTCGCGAAGGCCGCAACCGCATTTCCAATTTACATTCGCATAGTTGGAGCTCATTGGTCGAGTTAGCATTCGGCTAATGAGCGCTAGATGCGGTAAGCATCCGTATTACAGATATTTTACAGGCATATCGTAGGGGTCTACCTGAAGCTCATCGCTGATGGAAATATTTTACTAGATGCGACGTGGTATCACCACGAGGGCCACAAAAGCTCCTATAAGTACTATCATCCCGAACACGTATTGATAAAATGTTGTAATGCTTGTTTACTTTTGTTTCTCTGCTTATACTTGCAATTTGGCTGTTGTGTGCTTGCAACCGAATGTTGCACATGCCACATGAAACGGACCGTGTCGTATTTCTGATCTACAACTCCCAGACCGAATGGGCGGTTCGAAATTTGAATCCAGGAAAAGATAAATTGGCCCTCAATGCAAATCAATGTGCGTACAATTATCTTTTTTTAATGTTTTATCGGACGCCCTAAAGGGTAAAAGGATTTATAAGGAAAAAGAAGAGGAACCGTTTTTTACAAAAAGTTTTTAAATATTTAAAAGCCTTTCTCCGCTAGGCGTACCTACTGTAACTGTATAAATTGCGCTCGTTAGCTTGGCCAAAAATCTCGTTTACCTAACAGATTCATATATTGATTTCATACATCGTCTTGTGCAAGCCATATCTCCGAAATTTTCCCCACGACTTTCTCCGGGTTTGATTTTAAAAGTTAATTTGGATCTTAAGGAGATCATTGGGCCACTAAAAATTATAGGTTACGCCTTTTCTGGCTATAGCAGCCCGTCCATAGTTGGGTGAATTGAAACACGTAATTTTTTTTGCGGAATCCAAGTCGAGTCGGATAAATCGCAGAAAACAGAAGTCAGCAAACGAGTTCAAGATAGAAGAGACAATTTAATAATCGCGGGGTATAATTATTGATGCACTTGCGATTCTAAAGCCTAAGATGGATGCTTATTGTGCCCCTAAACCGTCAACCTGTGACAAATTAAATCAGTTTTTTGAATATAAAACAACATTACTGCATTCATTGGCATTCAACAGGACAAGAAGCAAGCCAAATCGATTATGACAATTTCGAAATCTGAAAGCAAAGCACGCCTCTGAAGGCTGCATTTCTGTCATTAAGACCATTCTGTTCAACTCGGCGGTATCTATGAATAAAGTCATGGAAAATCTTATTTTCAAATTAATCAGTTTTTTTACAAACATGTACAAGTAATTTGAAGAAAGTGAAGCCAAGACAAAAAACTTTAATAACTATTTTTAAAAGAGTTTAACAAGTTAAAGATTAACTACAACATAAATAATTGTGGTATAGAGAAATGATATCACTGACTGACAAGTTTATTGTACTTAGAGATTGAATGGCTCTCACATGTGTGCAATGAAGTATAGAAAGAGCTGAGGGATTGAAGGTAGACGAACCGGTTTAACTAAAACAAAAAAGCACTAAAAACAATGTGGTTGAGGGCAATATTGTCCTCATAACTTCAATTGTGTTAAAGAACTGAGACTTTAATTTTTTTTAAATTTGGACCAGGCCATATCTTTACTGAAATCAAAATTTTACAGAAATATTACAGATTATATTTCTAAGCTAGAGGAAGTCGTCTTGGGTCTTACCGACGCATCATATATTTCAAATTTCAGAATGTACAGCTTAAGTAATACAATAAGTCTATTCAAGGCAGATGAAAATAAAATCTTAAAGATATTGCTTATGGAGATCGTAAAATGTTTGCAATATCTTCATGCACTGGTTTTTATGTTCATTTTATCCAGTTTAAAATTTTCGAACTCCGCCGCTGATATCTGTCAGATTGTCATGGCCAACCATCGTTTTTTTAAAGATGGAATAGATTTTAGGAATTCCTTCAGCACCATATAACGACGATGACACAAACTTTACAGCTACGCGGCTACAGGATGCGGTGCCATTGTAGAACGACTACTATTTATTAGATATTAGATAAACTGAAGAATTTGTGTAGAATGGAAGGTGCAGAAAAAAAAACTGAAAAAGGACCCGAAAAGTAGGTACCTACATCGCTCAGTCTAGAAAAAAGACTTAAAGTAGTAGTGCAAGCTAGAAAAAAAAACTTAAAGTGGTAGAAAAAGAAAGGCTAACTATACTATTTGCTACCACATGTGCGTCTTGAGGCTTGACCCCCACGCATATTTTGGAATCCCGACTCCTATGAGTCTTCTGCCGATATGAATTTCATGAAAGAACGAGAGGCAAAAGCAAATATAATCAAATAAGTTTCGCAGAAAGCTTCAGGAAGTCGAAACAGAATTTAATAATCACACGTTAACTACCTAACAATCGGAATGCCACGTTATATGCATAAAGTTACGCAAGCTCAAGAAGGAATTACGCGGCATTAAGAACGCTTCGCAAGCTTTAGCTAAGTCCTAAATTAATTTGTTGGCATATGCCCCATTTCGTGTTCTTGTTGAAAGTTTATATATTCTGCAGCTCTTGCACTGGTAAGTAACTAAATAAAAGTAGTACTCGTAATTTAAGAAGTCCAATGCACACACTACAACGAGGTAGTAAATTTATAATGCAAACGTTGTTTTATGCTTCTCAGCTTTAAACGTTTAATCTGTAGAATCATCTATATGCAACTTTGCGATCAAAGTACTACTTCTTACAATAAATTAAAGTTAATAGCTGTCACTTAGATAGCGAGGAGCGACGGAACGTATTCCTCGAGGAATCAGAAAGAAGTTCATGTTTTTAAATTGTTCTCGTTTGTTAGTTCTTACATCGTTCTCTGCGTACTTCATCAAAATGGCTCTGTTTGATATTCAACCTTCGGAGTCTCTACAAATATCTAATCTGTTAAAAAGGTAAAGCTTTGAATTTAAGAGTTGGTCCAAATAACTATTGCAGTTGCAAGGTATACGCCATTAGATTTAAATTAGATCCTTGGTAGACACGAGAAATTTAAGTACGTTTACTTAAGACAGAAAAGTAAATTGCTTATTGTAAGAGTTCGTTTAAAGCTGTTTTAAACAGTGATTCCAAAAGGTTTTGTCAAATTTTGTGACTAATTTTGTTGGCGTCAATAGTGCTTATGCTACTGTTACTTTCTGCAAACCCACAAATGGCTACAACTCGAAGACACCATCAAAATTTGGAAAGACCTTTGGAATCGCCCTGTGCAGGGCCGCGCCGCATATTTTGGTTGCCTGTGTGCGGATATTTTTTGTTGCCCCTAACTCTAGTAGTAATTTCAAAAGTAAAAAAAACTTCAAACTCACAAAGAAATTTCCTATATTTAAATACAGAATAAAAATATAAAATAAAATACAAAAGAAAAAAGTTTATAACAAACCTTAAGAAGTTTAATACATAAATAAAATGGCTGAACTTTTAACAAAATAGCAGTAAATATAGGCACAAACATATGATTAGAATAAATCTAAGTATTTACAGGAACTCAACGCGCCTGGTTTTTATTTCCGAATTTTTTTTTATAAATTCATGAAGTTGTAGTTGCTCGGCATGTTCATATTCTATTGAAATTGTAGCCATATTGACCAGTCTGGTTTGGGTCATGGTGGTTCTCAAATATTTTTTTATAATTTTGAGTTTTGAAAATGATCGTTCGCCTGATGCTACTGATACAGGCAAAGTTAGTAAAATTCTTAGCGCAATCACAGTGTTAGGAAACGTAGTGCATAAACTGTTTTCTAAAATATATTCCAGTACGTTAAACGCAGTCATACTAGGTCTTAGCATATACTTCAAAACATTTATTTCTTGGTAAAGTTCTAGGGCATCAATGTCCGTTTCATTTCTACTACTGTCAGACAGTTTTAGTTGTAGGTCTTTGCAGTTACCTATTTAAAATGGCTTCATCTTCAACTTCTTTTAAACCGTGCACATTATAAAGAAAATTAAACATGCTACTGTGTTCTTTTAGTAGGTCAAATCTATTATTTAAGTAACTTAAAGCCGTGTCTATTACAATCAAATAAAAATTCATTTTGAAATTTAATTCGGGAGTATGCACACTTTCATCTGAATGTTCATACTGAAATTGGGTTTCCTTTTTTCTTCGTCGCACAGTGAAATTATCGAGAAATTTTGGTTCTACCTCCATCTCTTCAGCTATTTGTTTTGCAGTATATATACAGTCGGAAAAACCTTCATCGCTACGTTTTGTTTGAAAAAATGTGATGAGATTATTTATTAAGTCCAAACATATTCCAAGATTTAACGTTGGTTGTTGGATCATTTTACTTACAACATTAATTTTTGACAAAATTTCATGCCAAACTGCAATACAGCAAATAAATTTAAAAGATTGAATTTTGGCTGCTAAACACTTGGCTTGATGGCGCGTAGTAGATCTTTATTTGAATCTTCTACAATATCTAGTAATGCGTCGTGAATTCAGGAAGTTGAAATCGCAAAGGTAAAACTGCATCAATTCTACTCTCCCACCTTGTTTGCGATATAGGCTTTAATGTTAAACTTTGTATGTGAGTTTCTAAAACTCCCCATCTTTGTGTGGACGAAGAAAAAAATACAAACAGCTCTTGAACTGTATTAAAAAAATCAACAGTTTCGAAATTGATTTTTGCAGCGTCATTAACTACAAGGTTCAGACTGTGTGCTGAACTAGGCACCGAAAAAGGCACGAGGATTGATGTTTAAAATTTTTCGCTGTAAACCGTTGTGAACCCCTCTCATATTCGCTCCATTGTCATAACCTTGACCACGCATGTTGTAAATGTTCAAATTTAGATCCTCCAATTTTGCTATAACAAATTCACTTAACCCTTCACCTGTCGAATTTGTAATAGGGCAAAAACCTAAGAAATGTTCATGGACTTCTACTTTCTAGATGTGGTGTTTAGTTTTACGAAACGAATGATTATCGTTAATTGTTCCGTGTGACTAGCATGGGGTGTGCAGTCTAATATTAAAGAGAAATATTTTGACTCTTGTACCATTCCCAAAATAGATTCTTTTATTTCATTTGACAATAATTTTAGGATTTCGTTCTGAATTTTGTCGCCCAGATAAGTGGGCATATATTTCAAACGTTTTGAAGTTTTAATTCGTCTTACGTGGGCTGACATAGTAGCATCGAATTTAGTTAGACACCATTTCAACAAGTTTTAAAAAATTCCAGTTATTGGCATCAAAAAGATATTTGATTTTCTATGAAACGCGAGATTTTGACGAGCCAAAATTGTATGAAGTATATAATTCGTTCTATCACGTCATACCAATGTTTTTTTTCAATGTTATAAACTCTTGTTGAATTTTGTCTATAGTTGTTTGGGTCTAATGCTTTTGCTAGTTTTATCCATTTGTTGCAATTTTTAATGTGTATTGAACTTTTTTCATGCCTGGATAATATCAACGATAAATGTTGCCAGTCAGCTGAACCTTCAGTGACTAAAGTATGGCTTATGCTCTCTGTAAATAATTTACAACAAAAACAAAAACTGAATTTTTCAATACCGAGTACAATAACCAATTTCTTTCGCATTCTCGCCATTTGGCAATGTCCTATAATAATATACGTCAGAAAATTTGCGTCCCTTCTCATCGGCAGGATAGTTACGTTTTTTTTACTTGCTTAGGTTGATTTTGTACCAAGATTTGAATAGAGTTATTTGATAAATTATCTGGCCACATACCAGATCATCACTTATTATATCTTCGGCAAGTTCGGGTGGGAAAGGGGCTGTTACATGCTGATGAATTTCCTCTTGTCCGTCTCCTAATTCTTGCTCAGTTTTTTCTGCAATGTTTTCAGACGGTTGTTGCTGGGCTTTACTGGTAGATGTAGATGGCCGGAGATATTCTGGAATTTCCTCTTCTCCCTCTTCTAACTGCTCCTCAGTTTTTTCTTTAATCTCTTCAGAGGACTCTTGCTCGGCTTTACTAATAGATGTAGATGGTTGCGGGTGTTGTAATTTCAAATATTTTCTAATGCCCAGCTTGTTTTTCTACATTTTTCCGTTTTTCTAGTTGCTTTTTTCTATGTTGATAACCAGATTCTTGTTTTCTAGGCATTGTTCAGCTGCATTAATTAAATGTCTGAAGCATAACAAAGTAAAGAAATGAGAAAAATTTCAAACGAATTTCAGCCCCGAATAAAAAGAATTACAAAATTTAAAATTATTTGATTACTTACATGTTTCCCTTTTGTCCCGTAGTACTTCTATTGCAACACTCAACACAACTTGCACACTTTATCACTTGAATGCGGAAATGACAATGAACCCGAAAATGTTATTTTCTCCCTACGAGAAATAGAACTAAAAATAAATCGAATTGCTGCAGCCAAAACAGTAATAAATAATCGTTTTAATGATTCGTACGTGCTTAATATTTATTTACAAGTTTTCGGGTGTGTGATCGCGTTTATCAAGATAAGACGGATAGATTTACATAATCAACTCGGTAGCATGAAATTTAATTTTTCACTCTTTGATAATTTTTATTAGATAGGGAGACTCAGTAATAGAAAAATAAAACATATCGAATTCCCATCGTGTTGCCCCTAAACGGACTGTTGCCCGTGTGCGGTGCACACACCGCACACTGGGCGGCGCGCCCCTGGCCCTGTGTAAATATTAACATGAATCTTTTTACAATGTCTTTTAATATACTTGTCACTCTTGTTAATAACTCGTTACAATAGTGAGTTCTCTATTTGTATACGTAAAGCACGACGGAGGACGGAAGAATTGCCATAGGACGTATGACGCACTTCAGAAAGTAAATTTATTGGTTTACAACGGATGTACTAAATCTGCCAGTTAAATTAGTTTCTCTCTCTCCTAATCTAAGCACAGTTTTAATGGAGTGTGTAGGAGCACGTTCCAACATATTTAAACGATTCCAGCTCTAACGTTTTCGATTTTCGCATGGAATTTCAATATTTAATACGATATACAAAAATTAATTTAAAAATAACAACCCTAACAGCCTAACAATTACAATAATGGACGATAATAGGAGCAAAAAATAAAACAGTTTAATAGTTCAAGAACTGAATGTAAATGTTTGTAGTCGTTCTATTAAAGCTATTATTGATTCTTAATCCCTCGCTTTGAGTAATTTTACCCCACTTAGATTTAAATTTCTGGATTATTTTGTATGTCCGTCTTTTGATAGCCTATATTTCCTAAGGGCCCAATATCCTTCTATACCTTTCATTGAATTTGCTTTTCCTGCAACTCTGCAAACCGAATTAGGTTCAATAGTATAAAACTTAGGCTCAGGAAGGCGAACAAAAATCAGTCTTCGGATAAATCTCACCGCTTCATCATAATGCAACTGGAGAAATCTTTAAAAACTTCTTCACATAATTCAAGAGCCCGTCCTATTTGTTTTGCTTTTTATGTGATTTATATCGAGAGATAAAAAAAACTGTTCCTCAGCAGGCTGTGGAATGAAAAGTCACGTCTTTACTTGTGTCAGCTGGATCCACTACATAAAATCGTTGGCCTCTTTGTATCTTTGTTCGCTAGCTCCTCCGACGATACTGGACCGATTAAGTTGTATGATGGCTTAAAATATCGCTAATTGTTAGACTTAGATCGTAGCCCGGTTTTTTTCAAAAAGGGTTTTAATTAGATTGTGTAATTAGTAAAACTAAGTGTAGTTCAAATAATTTATTATATACCACTACAGCAGCGCGTCATATAACTAAAATCCGTGGCTCGGTGGTAGAATGTTGGCCCGCCACGCGGGCGGCCCGGGTACGATTCCCGGGCCCGTGCATATTTTTTAAAATTTATATTAATGAATCTCTCCTAAATTTGCGAACCGAACTCCTAAATTTGCGAACCGAAGCATAACTCGGGTGGTTCACTAATTAAATAATAATGAAAAGTCATTTTAGGAGCAGAAATATCAGAAGATATAGCTCTTTCCCACAATAAGTTATGTACCATGACACGAATCGATCAAAGGGTTCTGTCACTACTAATATAAAATGTATTCAATGACTTGAAAGCTCGACTTGACGTCATGCAACCGGGCAAGACGGTATAAAATTAGCTACCGGCTGTATCTATATTATTTGATGGCAAAAAGGACTGCATTAGAGCAATTCGGATAACAGCAATTGTATTACACAAAGTAGCTCGCAACTAAAACCGTACAAGGTAGCTATATATAATGTTCACCCTCAATTATTAGGTAAGATGTAGAACTGACGTCGCCACTAGCTTTTGAATGCAAGCAGCGAAGGCGTGAGAAGGCCGATCTTAGTGGTCCCGTTATCATCGAAAAGAGGGCTCGTATGTACTCGAGTGCTATTGTTCGACGAACGTAGCTCTCAAAACGCAGTCCAATATGATACTCAAATCCGTCTACACAGCGTGTAGATCAAAGCCAAACGCTCGTAGTCAATCTTTGAATTGCCGGTATCCGTTCTTTATTCGACAAGTCGACGCTCCTGGCCAGGCTTTTTGCTTAGCGTCTAGTGATCGAAACTTTCCTTGCTTTTCGCGTCTTGTTGTCAATTGCACAAACTAAGTTAAACCGATTTTTATTGTATCTGTGATTTACTGCAAATTTTGAATATGTTCTATGTACTAAGCTGAGCATTTTTTGCATGAGTAAATTACCTCCAATTTTGTATGTGTTTTATAAGTAAGTTCCTAGTTGTGAAATAATTGGCCTTGTTGAAAGTGCACTAATGCCTTAGACGCTTTTCCCCGGCTTATAGTTTTCCCCTGTTGAATTGCGACCCAGGCGAACACATCTGTTAGCGTTTTCAATTATTGTGCCACGTAACGTTACGAGCAGGAATAATTCTTATGGGTTGTTTGTGTGGTTCTGGCCTCCGCAGGTGTCTAAATATGTGTATTTTCATAAATATTATCTTAATAAAGTTTTTAAATTTACTGTATAGATTTTATTTATAAAGCGAAATGAAGTTTCAAGTATTCTTTTCTACCTTTAAGAAACGACGAAACAAGGAAAGTCCAATCTTGCAGCGAAACATGCGCAAACTCTCACTACCGAGGGGAGGTGGTTAACGTTCCCATTACATTATCGACAGGTGGCGCCCTTAAAAATAATACGAATTTATCGTAATATACAGGGTGTTTTAAACGAAGTGTGCACTATTGCTAACTTCTTTATTATTGGACGTACGATATCGGTTAAATTAGCAAACTAGTGGCATTTTTTCTGTTGATTAGAATGGCGAAAACAGAAAAACAATTGAACATCGCCTTCTCGCGAAATTGGAAAAGTTTACTTTTGTTAAATGGAACACCCTGTATATTTTTCAAAACTTGAAATAAAAATGAATTTGTGATATAAAAGTCTTAATACACTATTGTCTTAAAATGAATACTAAGAAGTTATCGCAAGTTTCAGTTTTGTATAAATTGTATTTTATTTTCAGGTAAACTACTCTTTTTGTTCATGACACGGCAAAATTTTATTAAGAAAAGTTGTTCAGAACAGAAATTATGGCCCTATACAAAATTTCAGAAGGATATGTCGACTTAGAATAAACTATTATTATTATTATTATTGAATTTATTAAAAATTTAATCTAAATCGACAGATCTTTCTGAAATTTTGTATAGGACCATAATTTCTGTTTCTGAACAACTTTTTTTAATAAAATTTTGCCGTGTCATGAACAAAAAGAGTAGTTACCTGAAAATAAAATACAATTTATACAAAACTGAAACTTGCGATAACTTCTTTAGTATTCATTTTAAGACAATAGTGTATTCGACTTTTATATCACAAATTCATTTTTATTTCAACTTTTGGAAAAATATACAGGGTGTTCATTTAACAAAAGTAAACTTTTCCAAATTTCGCGAGAAGGCGATGTTCAATTGTTTTTCTGTTTTCGCCATTCTAATCAACAGAAAAAATGCCACTAGTTTGCTAATTTAACCGATATCGTACGTCCAATAATAAAGAAGTTAGCAATAGTGCACACTTCGTTTAAAACAGGCTGTATATCCAAATACCACAGTTTTGACTATCGCGAGAAAGTCCCCTTTTATTTGTATCTAAGACCCACCCCTCGTGCTAACATACTGGGTCCCTTGAAGTTTGTTACATGTAGTAAATGGAGTGTAACGCCCCATTTTCATTTGTACGTTTCTTGCGATTCGCGCCTCGATGCGGGCTCGCATCTCTAAAATAATATCACTTAGTGATTTATTTTCGTCGAGCGCCGAGCGAAAGAATTTTTGGTTTTTCCGAAAGGCTCGCAATCTTCGATAATAGAGGTACCTGGATCGAAATTTTTGCAAGTTGCGTTCTTCGATTGCAAGCGCTCGTCTAGGACGGCTGTGAATGCCTGCAATTCAAGCCTCCTGGGAATTGAAATACCTGCTCAAAGCAGGGTATGCTTATTAGTAGATTTTTTATTTCCTGTCAACCACCGCGACGTACGTTATAACGGCGTCGTTTACACGTGAGACCGATTGTCATCTTGGGTGAGATGCGGTATCCGCCAAAATAAACAGTACCGAAATCTAGAGCGCTGAGGAATTGCTCATGCAAATTGCATTTGTCATATTTGGCTTACTTGTCATTAGTTGTCACCTTGACATTACGTTACGTAGAGAATTATTTCCGGTCATACGCAGTTGGAAGGAATGACGGCCCAAGTTTAAAACAGGTCTCAGAAAAATATCAGCAACAGTTAACAAAGCAGCCCCCAGTAAAGCTGTAATGCTAGCGGTTGTTGAGAAATTTCGTCGCACTGGTAGTGTGTTATGCCAACGTAAAGGCTCTTCGGGTCGTCGAAGGACAGTTTGTACCAACGATAATGAAGGACGTGTGGTTGACTAGGTCGTGCACTCTCCGCAAAGAAGCCTTGTACTGTATTTCCTAGTTTTTCTTTGTTTCGGTAGTTAGCTTTCTATTTTACCCCCCCCCCCCCCCAGAGTAATGCTTTATTCATCTGGCGTAATGTATGGGCACAATTACCAAGATCATCCAGTTAATCTCGCAGGAATGTGGCGATTCGCATGATATCTTCGACCCTGTGGACAGCATACGAATAGAGAGCATCTCCTACCGCAGTAAGTACATATGTAATTGCGAGTCAGCGTGTTTATTATTCTAAAAAGCATTTTAGCAGCTATAATTTACGTATTTCTTACAAATACCTTTGAAAGTAAAAGCGCAAGGGGAAAATTCATAGTTTTATCAGATGCTAGTGCGTTTTCAACTAGAGATTAGATGAAAACATGCTTGTATGTACCCTTTGTGCAGCGTGACCTTGAGCGCCCGGCTATAAATTCAAATTTTAACAGTTTGCAAGCCAAGGTTTCAAGCGATTATTTATCAGCGCAACCGTTAATGTTGCTGGCGTTCGAAATTTTCAATCTGTTGTATACAATGTGCTTCGAATTTAATATTTCGTAATTGTGTGTTATGATTTGAGTGACTTCAAGTGATTTAATTGTTATTTACAATTTTTAGGCCTTATTGAGCTTCCAGCATTAATTACGTTTGATAATTGTAATATGTAGATATTATATTCTATTAACTGTTGTTGGTTTAGATTTCTTTGTGTATTTATACTACGACCCTTCAAAAACATACTCGTGTTCTTTTGAGATTTAGGTTGAAGTAGGAGGCTTACAAGGTAGGTGATAATTTTTTTATTTGGTAGCTAGCTTTGTTTTTATGTTGTGTATAACGACTGGCGCCCATTTTGTTTTAACTAATAAAGTTTTACGTAACCATAAGAACCGAACCGCTGCCTGGACCTTATTGACGCCATTTTCTACCGAGAGTTAGAGCTAGTTAGGGTTGTGCTACCCCTCGTTTAAGGGTGGTATAGGGGTTTCTTTTGTAATACCATCCAGGTAAATTAGGTATCATGAAAAACAAATCTGTATGTATGTATGTATTATCTGTAACCACATTTACTTTGCGGTGTAGAAGCTGATGCTTTATACCAGGCGGTCTATATTGTTCCAGGCCATGACACTGGCCTATAAAGTGACCTTTGGAATGGCCTACCACAATCTGGCAACATAGCTTTGCCAACTTTAACAAAAAATTACTAGTTTTGGTCACTAAATGAACAATCTGTCAGTGCACTACCTACATCATTCTGACACATGCCAGTTGAAAAAAAATCTATAGTCACTGCTATTTACGTCTTGGTGCGGCACTTCACTGTTATATTCGATTAAAACAATTCCTAATGGGTACCTAATTCTCCATTGCTACTAATTTTGACTTGATCTAAATAGTAATTTATTCAAAATAACTTGCCTGGAGCTAGTAATATTACAGTCAGAATAAATCTCTACATCTTATTACTCTTTTAAAGTGCTTTTCACCACCACACTAGCCTTTCCAATCCGCCAGTTTTCTAAATTCAAAACTTCTCTCCATTTTTGTGTCACCGTTTTATTAGATGGAAACTCGAACACGCTAACATATGGAGCAACTGATGAAGCGTAAGTTGACCTGCAGCTTGGTACGCAACACTTCAAAGGCATTTTTGTAACTTATATGAATTTGCTTGTCAACATAGTTTTTAATGTCAAAATATATTTCAAACAAACATAACTTATAGTACATTTTTTTTCTATAATAATTTTCAAGGTCAACTTTCTAGGGATAAGTTGCATACTTGCAGGGTCCCTAGTTTTAATAATGTTGGTACATAGATTTTTAGTTCTTTTCTTCCACTAAAAAAAATTATTGTCATTTTGACAGATATGTCATAATTTAATATCGCTTGCTTCATTTTTGCATTTAAAATATTTCTTGGTTTTCTTTATTATCCGATTTTATTGATGATGCGATGATTCCATGTTAAAAAAAGAAATTTGTCAAGAGTTCAAATTAAGAAACTTTTACATTCAAAATTGACACATAACCATAATTTTGAAAAAGTTCTACCAACACGAGTATAAAAGTTTCCTAGCGTTTTAATCACATGTCTACCAACATTGTAACACTTTGACAGTTATATAGAAAAAAAACGTACTATAGTGTGTCTTAGAATGGCCTAGCACACAATCTGCAACAGAGCCAGTGTCATGGCCTGGAACAATATAGACCGCCTTGTTTATACGCTTGCGTTTGGCGGTACACTGCTCAACTTACCCCCGGGCTCGGGTATCAGAGTTGGAGCACTGCTTTTGTATTTGCACAGCAACCATTGTGATGGTGATATGTTGATCTTGTTGCTCTATCTCTTAGGTCTGTGGTCCTCCGTAGAGCGCAGTTAATTTTGTTCCTAACTGTGAATGGTCTTACCGATACCGATTCCAATAGCCAAGGCTGCGGAAAAAATCGGCCCTTACGGGATTCGACCCGAGGACTTGCTTAATGTAAGCCTAACGCTTTCCCAACTGTGCTACCCTGCTTCTTGAAAAACAAATTTAATAGATAATATATGCAGATCTTACTACAACTCAGTGAAAAGAAAAGCCGCAAATCTCCGAAATATCTCCATTAATCTAAATACAAAGCCCTGCCCGGTAACGTAATGGGCGAATTATTGCTAATAATCAGTTCCGAAATAGTGATGGTCGTTGGCGACTTCATCGCAATCATATGCAATTTAGAAAATGATAGTCACCTGTGGTGTAATTGGAAGATATGATATCGGTGGCAGAAACGATAGGAGTGAAAGTCTTCTACATTTCTGTTACTTATTTATTTAAGATACTGACAAACGCGCTAACGCCCAATACTCTTGCCAGCACTCCCATATTTACAAAGAATAACACAAGTCAAAAATAATAAAAGAGAAAAAATACATTTAAATTTAACAGTAAAAGTACACAATTATAATTCCTACGCAAGGCAGCCAATTTCAAGAAGTACACATTATTTTATTAGGATTTAATAAAACAGAAATATTAATAAAATGTCAATTATATGTAATTATGCATATGAATAGTGGAAAAGAGTGGTAGAAATTCAGAACAATAGTTTTAAATTTAACTTGAGATGTATTAAATATATTGGCATCACTCTGCAATGAACCTATTAGTTCGAATGAGCATTCTTACAATAGGCGAATGCAGTATTGTTAATTTGGTAGAGTTGTACATACACCATATCACGGGGTCTTTGTCTGTAAGCAATGACATAAGAAACATGTTAAAGGTTGGGACAATCCAGGCGGTTATTAATTAACTTAAACAAAAGTATATCACTGATTTCGCGTACGCAACAAGGAGCAGAAAATTGGTCAGTATAGAAGTAGCGGAAAATAATTCCAAAACTACAGCCAGAAAAAGGGCTCCAGCATTCCAGACATGGCGACGATTATATGCAGAGACACTGACTCAAGGCAAAGGCCTCTTTAGTAACGAATGTCGAGAGAAATATGTCTAGCTAAATTGTAAATTAAATAAATTCTACCGAGCCGACAAAAATGCGCACAACGCCATCTGAGAAGTCGAACAGCATTCTCTGAGAAATGAAATAAGAACCTCTTCCACTAAGTAAAAGATCTGTCCAAGTCACACCATCCAAAAATTATGTGTACTGATGTACGATTTTATACAGATTGTCCGAAATCCGTTTTAAACATAGGAAATTAATGAGTGCGACAAGGAAGACATAAAAAAATGAGTAGCAGGTCAAAGATAAAATGTAATCATGGCTAGGTAAATTTTTAAACTAAAATTAAGTCAATGAAACAAACAAACACTTCTGTCAAATATTTTATCTGTCATTAAGAGTATAAAGTGAGGTTTAAATAATTAAAGTAATTATGGGAATAGTAAACAATAGTACCAAAAGACTTATAGTGATGAGCATAGGTGTCATGGTCAAACTACAAAAAATATGGAAAGATCGAAGCACCACGAAATCAAATAATATGTAAGTCGTGAGGACAATTATAATTCCTATTTCGGTATGGTATTCTAAATTCTGGAGGCAAGTCCTCGGTTCGAATCCCGCGGGGTAGGAATTTTTCCGTAGCCTTGGCGATTGGGATCGGGCTCGGTGAGACCATTCACAGTTGGCAACTAAATTAACTGTGCTCTACTCAGATCCACAGATCTAAGAGATAGAGTAACAAGGTCAACACATCACCAGGACACACACCTCACACAATGGTTGCTGCGCAAGCACCAAAAGCGCGCTCCAACTCTGTATCCAGAATCCGGGGCAAGTTGAGCATTGTACCGCCAGATGCCAGCGCATACATCACCAGCCTCTACACCGCAAGGTAAATGAGGTTATAGATAATACATACATTCTAAATTTTGTGTGCAGCTGAGATGCAGATATTGTGGAGTTCATGGGTGCTTCTTTAGATTTTGGAGGTTTTGGATTGAGGAATATGTAGCATTCGAAGTTCAGACACGCACCTTGTGGATTTCCTTTGGTTGCAACTTTCACATGTTGAAATAGGAGGAGCTCTGGTAAGATATTGTTTCGCTTACGGAATTATAGTCTAACATTGCTGTTTGCTGTAATCTCTCTGGTATGAGCTATTTCCTTCTGGAGAACCTGCTTGTTAAGGTGGCGATTTCTGTGGGGAATTCTGGAAATATTATGGCTAATACCAGGTGGAAACGGGTAAAATCCGGCATCTAAAGTCGTTTGGGTCTTTCTGATAAAATGAATTATCGTTAAAGTTTCGTTTCAATTCAATGGTAGTACGATTTCGTATCTGTCTTTGGAGGTTAAGGTCGGATATCGCTGCGACGTAAGAATGTCTAGTCGATTCGGTTTGGTTGTATCAACCCATACTTGGGACGAGAAAAATATTTGCTACTGTTTAAAGGTAGCTTATGAAGCTAATTTTAGTCGCTGATTGGCTAACCTAATTTTTACACTGGTTGCGAAACAGATTTGGAATTTAATAATTTCAAATTAGATTGCTGCCACAAATGTTTACTTTTTAATTTAGTGTGGGCAAATTATATGCAGGCGCCTGGATGAGATAAATCCCTTAGGAAGTAATTTACATTTAATTTGGGAAAGCATGAAGCATAATCAGTCGATGAGTATATTTATTCTAAACTGCCCTTTTCCGGAAATTGCATTATTACGTAAACTTTTCGGATTCTTCTCGGCAGCAATTGCAGTAATTGCTCCCAGTAAAATTAATTAAGTCGGGTATTACAACTGAGGCTCCCAATAAAATAATGGATATTTACTTATTATCTGCCACTTTTGTATCCCTATACACTTAAATATTTTAATCTGTTTGTAGAATACCTGTAATTACATATCTGTTATTACCTGAATTTTATGAATTGTTATTGTATGATATTCGTTACTCTTTGGGTTTCATTTAATTTGTGGCTTCGTTTACATCACTTAGTAATTTATCGTCTCAAAAATCTAGAGGTGAACGTGCCAGATAGAACCACTCGGTACCTTTTAAAATATTTTTCCATGTATTAAGGTAAGTCGAACCCTATCCATTCTCCGGAGTTAGCTGCTAACATGTTTATCGTTTGAGATGGGTACAAAGTCTCATAATACGAGGATGTGCTGAAAAGTTCCTGGCTTTACATAGAAAGAAACGTGCTAGCGAAATATGAAGCGCATTTTATTCAACGTACTCCCCCCTCAAGTTAACATATTTAGCACAACGTTTCCCCAGTTTTCTTAACCCCTCCAAATAGAAGTGGGACGGTTGCCCCTCTAAAAACGCCTCCGTAGCTGCCATGATTTCCCCATTGGAGCCAAACTTGGTACCCCAGGTGTTTCTTCAGCTGTGGGAAGAGGTGGTAGTCCGAAGGGGCTAGATCTAGGGTATAGGGCGGGTGGTTCAACAATTCGAAAGGCAATTTGGTCGATTTTCGCCAGGGTGTGGTGAGCGGTATGAGCAGATGCATGCACCGCCATGTCTGCTTTGTTAATGTGTGGACTGAAAACTCTCACACATGCGATTCTGTTACTGTGCATGTACGCTACTGAATAATTAAAAATGCTGCAGTATAGTTTACACGGGCCTCATTTACTCTATTAACACCAAATCCAGAAACTTTTCAGCACAACCTCGTAGGTTTCGAAGGATTTCCCGGTCATTGTCATTAAAAGAAAGAGTATCGCCTCTGGCGTGGCTGCTTCTCACACTCCTGATTAACCCCTTTAAGGAAATGGGCAAAACATTGAGCTTTTCTACCACAACATGAAACAATAAAGAAGCCGACCTGCGATTAATTAATAAAATTAAGCAATGGTAGTAAAAATCGCAGGTCAACCCCCATACAGTTTATACACCACGGCAGCTCTGAAAACTCTTTACTCACCGCGATGGCCCTAACTAACTCAATTTCGGCGGCCTTGGATCGTAGTTTCAAATCATCAGCTGTGTACCCTGGAATGTCTTCAAAAAAAAGGAAAGGAAATGGGCGCCAGAAATCAAAAGATAATAAGAAAATAAACTACAAGTGACTAGCGTTTAATTAATAATCAATAAAATAGTCTTGAAGTGTCAGTAGTAAATAATCAGGAAAATTAAAATCACATATGTGATAACAAAATTGTGTACGTAAACTAAAGGTTGCGACACGCATAAAATCAAGAACCCCTTTCGGGTTATTTTAATAACTTTACAACAAATTATTCGTGGATAAGCTTGTCACAGTCATTTAATAAATCCTTCTGTTTAGGCTATTGAAATAAAAAAGCGTGGACTGTACCTTTTACAGAGGATCAATACACATCAAATAGCAACTTTTAAATACTGAGCATGTATGAAATTGAACATTACATGTTAATAATGGCAAAACGTATGAATTAAATTCCAAATAATTACTGGTTTAAAATGTATAAAACTAAATCCAGGTATTGAAGATACGATAAATCCCCGGAATAGCACAAACTACCTCGCATCTCCAACGCTCATAAACGGCTAACAGGCAAACGCCGGCCGGGGTAGCTACACCCTTCGGTTCAAAATAAGCTGGTCGTGAATTGCTACCATAATGGAAATCGCCGTGGATGCAAATTATAGCAAAGGCATCCTCGAACGGCAGCAACTAAGCAGAGCGCCAGCAGGTGTCGAAAATGCGATAAGGCTAGCGGCTTGGCCTCCGAGAAAAACTCGTGGTTGGAACTGGTAATAAAGAGCTGATCATAATCAGCCCTAGAAACACAATCCTTATAAAATTGGTTGAGCCTTAGCCTCGGCCGATGACGGCGGGCTTAGGTTAAGACAGCAAGTGCCTCGTACGAAAATTTCGTGCCCAAAAGAAGACTCGCACTCTGATAAGAGATAGCGCGGTCGAGAGGGCATCGCGCAAACGAAAGGAACTTGATGCAGGTACAAAATACGCTGCTTTGGAAAATTGAAGAATTGAAATGCAAAGGATTATAATTCAACTAAAAATATACAGGTTAAGCCTGAATAATTGGATAACTGGCGAAACAATTAGGCGAAGCAAAAAATTGTTTCAAACAATGGCAGCTCAATTCAAGAAGTCGATGCTCAAACCGTTATGCTATTTGACACGGAAAAAGTCAACCATTATTAAAAATAACAAACTTGAATAGACTATTCTACTGTATCTAGCAGTCAAAAGGCATTTGATTTCTGTGTGCTACATCTCGTTGCCTTCGAAAATTGGACAAAACGATTTATCTCCTGAAAACCATTCATCAATTTCTTTTGCTATTTTTAATCAAGATTTTGTTGCATTATTTCTATTAAGATTTACATTTGCTTCTTGAATTTTACTTCTTGGGCACCCATTAAGACCGTAAACTTTATTTTGTTAACAGTACGTTTCGATTCAATCCATATTTGTATTGCTTTTGCGCACGATATTCTACATTTTGAAATCAAGATAATGGCGTTTTCTTAAATTAATTTAAGAGTACACTTGAACACGTGATGTTTTTAGTAAAATTTCGGATAAGCCGACATCGAAATTGATCAATATAAACAGTTGCAGCAACGCAAAGGCTGTTAATTCTAGAAAAATTATTACGCGTCGATTTTGCGCCGACATCGCAGCGTCCAGAAAATTGGCACAATCTTATAATTTACTTTTTTCAATAAGGTAATACGGGCGAATTCGGGAGATACGCGAAAGGTTAGTGAGCTAAGGACGGGTAGAGGTCGGCGGACGACGTATTTGCTTGGCAACGCAATCTTGGGCGGGGTGCGGTTCTACACCCCAACTCGACTAACTCTGAAAGCTAACGATGCAAACAGAAAAGCTCTGTAGGTATATCAGATCGAAATACAGTGTTGGAACCCCGACCAACCGCAGGCCTTTGTGAAGAAGAGCTGTTCCTAATAAAAGTCGGTCCTTTGGATGCGATCGAAGGGAACAAAACAACGCAGCCGGGGACGATTCGCGCAGGAGGCTTACATCTCGAATATAATCAGCCTTTATTTTATGTCGACAAGCCACTTTTCAGGCAATACGATTTGCGCGACGGGAAAACGTGTAATATGCGTTGTCGAAGATTATGTGGAACTATTAACTGGCAGAACTATTTAAGTCTTGTCGCTTTACAAAACCTATATTATCAAAAATCTATACCAGTATTTCCTAACCAATGCATTCGGCAAAAATTATTGAACAATTCCTTTAAACACGTGTAAATGTCCCTCGCATAGGCAATGGCAATGGTAACTTATAGAAACGCTGTTAAATAAAATGATATAATGACATATTGATATATCGATGCATTAGTCCAACTTCGACGTAACAAAAATGTTATAATTTCTCAACATCGTCATACACCACTGCTGAATAGGTCTGGAAGTCTGTTCTAAAAAAGAGGTATTTATGTCGATATATCGAACAACGATATCAGTTCTGAAAACATGGATATATCGAAGTGTTGATACAACCATATATACTGACACCGACGTATTGTATATTTCATACTTCGATATATTCGAACTAACAGTGATTGCCCATCCCTGCTGAGTACATTTAGAATAAGAAGGAATGTAGTCATAACTGGTCTTATATGAGACTGATAAAATAATGGGTAGTCAATTTGAAGACATTATAATTTCAAGCGGCTCTATCTTTCTAAATTCATATTAGGTAAATTATATGGGTGCCAAACATTATAGTTTTATGTTATTACCACTTAGGGCACGACACACGTTGTTTCATATAAAACAAAGGAAAATTTAAGCAAAACATGTATTTTAGTATCACTGCTCTAACGGTAAATACTGCTACGACATAGTAACATGGAGTGACTTGTTTGCAAAGGTCAGAAACTTTTTTTAAACAATATATACCAAAAGTAACTTCCAATATCAACATTTATAAAAATATAATTCAACGCCAATATTCTCAAAATGCCAATTTGTCTATAAACTTTGAATTCCTGTCTGCGTTCTAAAGTTGCTGTTTTCTTGTATTAGTAAATTAACTACTGTATTTTTACAGCATGGCGTATATGTCAGGTGATTCTAACATTAAGATCACAGACGCTTATTATTCTACGCAAAATTATTCAAATTTTCTATTTTTCACTTATCAGATACATTTGTAAAATGTACACAATTTTAGCAAATAATATTTATTAAGAAGATATATTGGTTATTAGAATATATAGAAAAAAATGTATCCACTTTTTTACGTTTGATCATATGACGCGTAAAAAAAACAATTGGATATATACAAAAGAAAAAAATGAGCGAACTTTATTATTCTAAATGGAAGATACTACGTTTTCTTTAACTCATAAGGACACGCTCGTGGTAAAAGAGTACCCGGACTTCTTTCAATGTTCTATACGTGTTTTTAAGGTTAGGATTCCTTAACGATAAGTTTAGATTGTTGGTTAGATTGTACCCGCTATTTTGAAACCAGTAACGTCTGCCTTCAACAGTGTTTTTGGTTTTAGTGTATTAGATTCTTGGCGCTCTGAATTTTTCATCATCGCATCTCAGGTTGCAGTTGGACAATGATCCACCTCATTCTGAGCTAGTCGAAGCACATCTTATTAATGTGCCGCTATAACCCAGTACCCTGCCAGCTGAGAAAAGTTTAACCGAAAAGTACGATAATTATAATCCTTTATCTAATAGACGTGTCTGTCTGGGACGCTGTTTTGTCCGGGACGCTGTTTTGTCCAGGACGCTGTTTCAGCAGCCAAACCGTAAGAGATAGAGAAAAAAGTTATTAAAGTTATATGTTTGGATTGGTCATGTCAGGTCAGGAACCGAATTTCAGTCACGTGAAACTTCCGTTTTCGAGAAATCACAAAAGACCGTTTTTCAAATAGAACGCGTATTAAATAAAAACTGTTTCGGCCGCCAAACGTAGCTGCGACCCTCTGCGCCTTAAATCCTCGATCGGTTAGGCAACCACTTTGACACCTTCCAGGTCTGGGTGGTTGCCTAACCGATCGAGGTTTGAAGGCGCGTTAAATGAGACATTTGTCTCACTGGACTGCTATACTCGGGCCGCCGAACAGATAGAGTGGAGCAGGCAACCCAAATAACATATTACAAAGGTCACTTGATAATATTTTAATTATAATTACTCAAAAGGATCGGAGATGCCGACCCTTGTAATTGGAACTAATTTCAATAATTGTCATTAAATAACTTTTTGAGGTTATGATGCAAATAGAAATGTCGACCAACTTAAAAGTCAAGCCTGACATTTGCGCACTTGTAATTGAAAATGTTTAAGCCTGTGGCCTGGCTCTTCCTAAATCTCATTATTGGCTGCGGCGTCGAAACCAAACACACGTTGCCCGTGATATGGTTAAGTTTGTAGCGTTTTTTCTTTGGAGTTCCTTTATTCAACATTTACAAGGACTAAATTGTGCATCTCTACTGCTGTTTTCACAGTTACATACAAGTATAAAATATTGACTTGTAAAGTAGTTTCTTAAGGAACTTTTAATTATTCATAGAGCTGCCTGCATTATGGGTAACCGTAAGAAACTAATTCGTAGTCAAAAACGTGAAAGAATCTATAGCAACTATTGCAAATTTTACTCAGTCGTTTTGCAAGAATGGGTGACTAAAGCAACCGATGTTGGCTTAAATACAGTTAAGCGAATTGTTAAAGGAGCCTAACAAAGTGCGGAAGAAATGTACTTCTACAAGAAACAAATTACTAAACTTACCCCAGGTCTTCTCTCGATCAATATAAAGAAGAAGTAATCCCAAGTGTGATCTATAATTTTGCCATAAAAAGAGACCTATAATGAAAGCTGTATTCGAAGTCGAATAAAATGAAGGGGGGTGTTAATTTCACTGAGAAATTACATTCCTTTAGGCGATTGGTACATAAAATGGGTTTTCAATAGAGAAAATGTCAGGAATGAATTTGGTATGAAATCTTTTCTACCTCCGGCATGAAGAATAATTAATTCTTGCGCTTTACTGACGGGGGATTTAAAACAATTGTTGGTACCATCATCACAACATTTAGAACAGTATGGAAGCTATGCAAGTACGTTTCATCAGTGTACACACTATTTCAGCATTCGGCTTTATATTTATCTTAAGAATTCAACACAATTTGCTGGAATTTCTCTCTTCTCTATTAGAACGTGTGCCTATTGTCTTGACATTTTCTTTATTGAAAACCCATTTTATGTACCAATCGCCTAAAGGAATGTAATTTCTCAGTGAAATTAACACCCCTTCATTTTATTCGACTTCGAATACAGGTTTCATTGTAGGTCTCTTTTTATGGCAAAGTTATAGATCACACTTGGGATTACTTCTTCTTATATTGATCGACAGATGACCTGGGGTAAGTTTAGTAATTTGTTTTCTTGGAGAAGTAAATTTTCTTCCGCCACTTTGTTAGGCTCCTTTAACAATTCGCTTAACTGTATTTAAGCCAACATCGGTTGCTTTAGTCACCATTCTTGCAAAACGACTGAGTAAAATTGCAATAGTCGCTATAGATTCGTTTACGTTCTTGACTACGAATAGTTTCTTACGGTTACCCATAATGCAGGAAGCTCTATGAATAATTAAAAGTTTCTTAAGAGACTACTTTACAAGTCATATTTTATACTTATATGTAACTGTGAAAACAGCAGTAGAGATGCACATTTAGTCCTTGTAATGGTTGAATAAAGGAACTCCAAAGAAAAAACGCTACAAACTTAACCATATCACGGGCAACGTGTTTGGTTTCGACGCCGCAGCCAATAATGAGATTTAGGAAGAGCCAGGCCACAGGCTTAAACATTTTCAATTACAAGTGCGCAAATGTCAGGCTTGACTTTTAAGTTGGTCGACATTTCTATTTGCATCATAACCTCAAAAAGTTATTTAATGACAATTATTGAAATTAGTTCTAATTACAAGGGTCGGCATCTCCGATCCTTTTGAGTAATTATAATTAAAATATTATCAAGTGACCTTTGTAATATGTTATTTGGGTTGCCTGCTCCACTCTATCTGTTCGGCGGCCCGAGTATAGTGTATCTATAATCTAGACTGATGAATATATTTCTGGAAAAATGTAACATTGTAGTGATAATCCATGGAAAATAAGAGAGCGTCGGTATCAGAATATATTTTCAATAAACGTTATCTAGAACTGTTATTAGGCAAAATCGTGTTAATCCGCTATATTTATTAGTAGTCCAGTCACTATGTCCAAAAATAAGGCCTTTGCTGGAAAGTGAAGGGAAATTTGAAATTCCTTTTTTGGGGTGTTTGGGAGGTCTAGCAAAGCTTAACTTTAAGTTGTCGACCAAGATTTCCTATGTGTTATTTCCGCCATCTTGATAAATGAGTGCGTTTGATTTTTTTGCGATAAATCGGTTCCCGTTAACACTACATGAAATAATGCAGACATCTTGTAAGAATTTTGAATGTTCTACAATTTATGTTCTATTACTTTTTCGTGTAGGAGCTATATTTGTCGAGATATCGAACGCGAAAGGAGAGCGCTAAAGGGTCGAGATTTTTTTTTGAGCTTCTGGGCTTGTGGCTCTTTTCTCTTTAATTTAGCGAAAAAGTAGCCATTATCAAACTTGTAGAGGTTGAAAATAGCTTCAATTTGACCTATTATAAATTGATATGCGACTAAAATTACGACTTGTAGAGCGGGCCAAAGTTGTCAAGTCAGCGCTTAATTTTATTTCATGTATCGTACTACTACATAAATGGCATAATAAACTTCATTGCATCATGAGAATCGTTATATTTCAAGTAGCCAATACGTAAATTGTATTTTTGACGTTTCTGCTATAGAAGATCGGTTTAGAAATTTCTAATGAATTAATTTATTAGTAGGCCAGGATAGAATCCCAGTTCCTGATGATGTCAAAAACTTGGGTCTTTATCTTGATAATGATTTTAAATTTACTAAACATATTTCAAAATGTCTGCAAAAGTCATATAGTTCCTTAAAACTTATTTATCAAAATACAATTTTAAGTGTAAATGTGAAAATCGTTTTGTGTAATGCATTAATCTTGTCCTGTTTTGATTATTGTGACGTAGATTTAATGTTGCTAGAATTCAGAAGATTCAGAACTCATGTTTACGCCTCATATTTCGAATACGAAAATATGAAAGAATTTCTTATAAGCTGAGAGATTCAAACTGGTTTAATACGAAAGAAAGGCGCTTTTTTCATTCTGCATGTCTTTTCCACAAGATCATCTTGAGTAGATCACCGAGTTACTTATACAACAAAATACAGTTTAGAACCGACGTACATACTGTTACGTTTTTAACGTTCGGGCTATTTAAAATTATACGACAAACATGGGTTCAAACATTTATTTACAACAATGAATTATTACGATTATTGTTTACAAGCCCATGCAAGAATATCAAACAGATTACAAATTAATACAGGCACTAACGAACTATCGATACATTTATTTCTTATTACATACGAATTAACACATTTAATTTATATTACGCTTAAACACTTAAACGATTATATATGGTTATTTATTTCTATTAGTTATGTTCACGCGTTTTATTTATCTGGGAGCTCGGCGCTCTGATGCTGAATTCGGACTGCCCGCTATTCATGCGGGCGTGTATTTATATTTCAGGTAATTCTTTCTAGACTAATCGCGAGGACGCTCGACCTTTCTAGGAACCGCGTGACGCATCCGCGTTTGTTGCCCTCGAGCGCGTCCCTGAAAGCGTGAGTGTCCGTTGCACCTGGCTGTAAGGGCGCTTCCCGAGCATTCGACCGCTGTGACTCATATTTCTGCAGCTGCTTCGAGAAGTTCTGGAACGCTCGCGTATTAATCGCCAAGGCTGCCGACTCATCCATCCCTCGGCCCTCAGGATTGTAACAATACTTTAAATATAAGATTTAAAGAACGCTGACTCCACCTCAACACAAGTCAAAATTTTTCAAGCGAAAATGTAGTAAAGGCTATTGTACGTCAAAATTTAAAAAAGCTATTTTCCAAATTTTATGGATAAACATCAATGAATTAATTATTAGGGTCAAAATAACACACTTAGTAAATTGCTATATCACTAAACACCGTCATAGCAGTTTTGTGCGTATTATTTCGCCTGGGGCCAAAGCAGATCATGGATTTTTTTGTTTTCTTTTCTTTTTGTTTTTCACCGGGTTAAGTGGAAGAACAGCGGATAAATCTGTTTTTCTATCAAGTTGAACTTCGCCCAAGACAATATTACGTTTATTTTTTTTGTGTAATTTGTAATAATTGAATAAAGACTTTCGTTATTATTATTATTATTTTTATTATTATTAATATACAATCATATAATGCTGTATACTATCTACTTGATGAAATATAATGATTTCAATAATGCAATGAAGTTTGTTATGTCATCTACGTAATAGTACGATACATGAAATAAAAATTACGCGCCAACTTGACAACTTTGGCCCGTTCTACAAGTCGTAATTTTAGTCGCATATCAATTTATAATAGGTCAAATTGAAGCTATTTTCAACCACTACAAGTTTGATAATGGCTACTTTTTCACTAATAGAAAGAGAAATGAGACCACAGCCCAGAAGCTGGAAAAAAAAATCTCGACCCTTTCACGCTCTCCTTTCGCGTTCGATATCGCGACAAATATCGCTCCTACGCGAAACAGTAATAGAACATAAATTGTAGAACATTGAAAATTCTTACAAAGATGTCTACATTATTTTCATGTAGTGTTAACGGGAACCGATTTATCACAAAAAAATCAAAAGCACTCATTTATCAAGATAGCGGAAATAGCACATAGGAAATTTTGGTCGACAACTTGAAGTTAAGCTTTGCTGGACCTCACCATACCCCAAAAAGAAATTTCAAATTTCCCTTCACTTTCAAGCAAAAATGACATAGTGACTGGACTATAGGGACCACGGAATGCTTAACGATATGCGCATTTGTTCAAATGCATTTTTTACGATAGAAAGTCTCAGAAAAGTATAGGGTTTCAACAGGATATAGCACTTCCACATATTGCTGCAAAACTTAAAAAATAACGTTATAGGTAATTTTCTTCTAGTATCTGGCAATGTATTGATCTACACCCAGCAAAATGTTTATATGAACACTAAAATTAGATCTTAATGGATTTACTCTTTTTTTCATTTAGCACGTTTTGCTGTTTGTATTTAACGATTTAGTAGTGATTCAACTTTTGTTGTGGCCATATGTGAAAATTTCTTAAATTTCATAAAAGTAGTTTATCGTCGCAGGTATCGGGGGCTACACGTACAAATTTTCCTAATACTACCTAATATAATGCAAGTAGAATGATATAGTATTACGATCTGAAAGCCAATTTAATCTTATTTATTCACGTGCCAACAAGGTTTTGTTCGAATAACAAAAGCACGAAATATCGAAAAGGTATTCATTTTCTTCTAGTCTAAAATATGTATCGACAGAGCGTGAATAATTTAATGGCCAATTACTTTTCTTTGTAATACGCATAATCCATCAGCGCAACCAGAATATTAAGAAAACAATTACTGCTAGCTGATATTCAAAGTTTACTTCATTTAACTCAATGATTTTACGTTGGCTGTAAAGTAGCTTAATAGTATCTCTAAAATAAATTCTCTTGATTAAGTGCTCAGTCGGTTTTGCACAAAATTCTTCACTTGCTGGTGGTAGGTAGTAATTGCATAATACTACTATGATTTTCATTTCAATTTTGTGTATGCATTTTGGGCCAAAACGACAATATGAGGTGTCCAACAATTTTTATCGAAAGTGTTAGTTTGTTCTTTGCTATTAATATAGAACACCTTTGATATCCCAAACAATACTCATCATACTCCATCAGGCGGCAACGTTTCTGCTTTTTTGGAATTGGGGGTTGGTCATGTTTCTGATGTATACCTTTGTCATTCTGCCTAAGGAATAAAAAGCTACACCCAAGATTTATGGTACGTTAGGATTGGCTGAAGAAACCTTAATCCCCCTTCAAACAGATTCAGAAGCATACTTGAAACTTCAATGCGATGTCGTTTCTGTTCTGTCACATGTATTATTGTTTCTAAGTTTCTGAGCATTTTCCCGAATTTTCTTCACCTTTATTTAGCAACTTTAATTTTTCTACTTGCTGGATGTAGCCTCTTCTAACTGTCTCTAAGCGTGTCGATCCTGTGTTAATTGGTACTACAGTAAGCCTGCATGTTTTTTGTGGAGTATATACACTTTTCCCAGATGCTTTCGGGCGCTATTGGAAGACAGAGTTCGGCCATTTCTCTCTTGTACTTCTTGTCCTTGAAAGAAGGACAACTCCATCTCAGTTTGGAAAATCTTTGAATAACGACAGTTACACGAGCCCTTTACCTTAATGTGATGTTTCTAATTTTCCCCCTTAAGTTCACTTCCAACATAACTCTCCCCATAACTCTTTGTGTAGTTCTTAGTTTCGTTGCATTTCTCTCTGTTAGTGTCACAGTTTACATTCTATATCTTAATACCAGTAATGCGCAGAAATCGAATAGTTTTCTCATTAATCACATGGGGATACCTTTGTTTTTCAGTATACTAGCCAAGCGCTTAAAAGCTGCCCAATCAAGTCGTATTTTCCATTCTATTTCGGATATTTTGCTTTTTATGTATTCTTTCAGTTTTCCATATTTAGCTGATCTAAACTGCAATGTTTGTCGCTGTCGGACGTAACTTGTTTCTTATTCGGCTTGATGCTGAAGCCTATTTTCTTTGCCGCTATTTCAAGATTTTACTTTCCAATCCGCCTCTGTACTAATAAAAATTATATCGTCGGCGAAATACAGATAGTTTAAAAAATTGCCAAGTTGATGCCTTTTCAGTTTTTTTGTGTTCGTTTCCGTCCCCCGTACAATATCAAGAGCATATCGCTGATCTTAGCCTGTTAGAAGGGATGTGTTTGCGCTGAACGCAAAGAAGGCGAACGGCATACACAGCTCTTCAAACTAAAATGTGAGACTTGCTCTCGAGCAGGAAGGCGTCGGCGTCGCTGGATTGAATTCGTAAATTATTCTCGTTTTGGCCAGAAGGAAGGTTGAGACGTCACGCGTGTTGCACGCGCGTTTGTCGCCGGTGTGGCTCATTTTTGTGATGTACTAGCCTTCAGTAGTAATTGTAACGGTCGTGCAGACATTTCGGTTATTACCAAATGATTAAGTTAATTGGGTTACCGTCGTACTTCGAAAATCAATTTTCATGGGATCAGTGTACATCACCCGAGATCTTTTCGTTGGGTTTGATTTTTCCTCAATATAGGCCTGCATTCCCCAGGTTATTTTCTCCGCCAGGGAGGCTGAATGCCAGCATTTCATCAGCCTCAGGTTCGCTTTACGAAGCTGAATCTTCAAACATCGCCATCATGGAGGTCTCTGATTCAAGCTGAAGATCAACCGTGTCTTCATTAGGTATTGCTAACAATCATCCTTTTACGGTGTGTAATTCCTGCATGTTTGTTACCCCTCCTAGTAGATACAACATTTATGCCTCTTCGAATTTGCGTTTGCATTGCGACCAGCGTAATAAAAATCCTTTATAACATGTAATGCAGTGATGCCACCTTTAAGGCACCCCACCCCCTCCTGTATCAATAGCTTGATAACGAGCTAGTCCGACTGTCCGCTGATTATTTTACCTGTACATTTGAGGCGTTCAATATAAAACATTAAGTTTCACTTAGTTTATCTGTGGTTTGTAAGACGAATATACAGATGAGTTTATAAGTAAAATAAGCACCAAGCAGATAAAGGTAAGGTGAGTTTATCCAGCAAATACATAAGACTTTATCATTCTCACGACGCTTTGGACGTCTTCTGGTTTGGGAACGTCTCAACCACTTTAGGCTACAACAATCAACTCGGTGGTGCCTGGAAAACAAGTATAATCGCATTGTACGTTTCTACTGAATTTACTTTTAGACCTAAACACCCCACTTTCAGAGTAAAACCCCGCCCATATCCCACTGAAACCAGCCGAGTGAATTTTTGGTTTTGGTACTATGTCGCAAATGAATGTTAAGGTGTAATACGTTCCAGTATAACTCGTTAAACACTGTTTATGATAATGTGAAGAGTTTCTGAGATATAATGGCGCCTTGTCTAACTTCTTCTTTGATGTGAATTGGAGTGGTTGTAGTAGCCTTATCCTATCACCTTTGGTGGCATTCTGATATATGTTTCTCATGTATGCCGAGCCACGTCTAGCATCGTTGAATCCAATAATTACTGCCGATATTTTGGCTCCGCTGGATTTTTTTAAATTGATAAATTCGATAAAGCACATGGAGTGGTATATTATATTTGCTGCATTTCTTAATTAAGGTCTTGCAGACGTTTTACCGTACTAAAGCTCCTTTTGAAGCTTGCCTGCTCCGTTGGTGGAAAGAAATTTAACTTGTTAGTAATGATTTTAGTGAGTGACACTTTTTCGTCGAAAATTGTATATCTTTTTGATCTCCTGCTCTATACCTACAACAAAATAATTTCAGAATTTTCATATCGTGATGCTATTCGTCCCTCTTGGAGACACTAGTTCAATAGTAGTTTTATCGCCTCCATTTATACTTTTCTTCCATATTTGAGTATTTTGCATGTTCTATCGTCTTCACCAAGCGCGTTCATTTTTTTAACAAGTTTAAAGCTACTCGAATTTCTGTAGATGTAATTTCGGTAATATATCCCGAATTTATGTTAACTAAAGTCAGTTATTTTTCATCTCTAAAGGTTGTCTTTCCGCAAAGTCATCAAAGTATTTAAAATGGCATTTGGTTGCTGTATCTTGTAACTAAGAAGGATCAAATGGTGGAAATTACAAAATTATGTCAATATGAACACATACAGTCGGTATTTTCATTGCTATTTGGAATTATCGCTATAAAAATTCAACTCCAAGTTCTGAACAGCTTCTCTTTGCAATTTTCACAAAAAAGGACGGCCATTAGCTTAAATCCATAGGGGTTTTGAATTGAAGTATTCCAGATGACCTTAATTTACATTCAATTTTGTGCAAGAGAGGCATTAAAGGAGCTCTCTGGAAAAATGCTTTAAACTGTCTAATCAAACTGCCAATCAATCACGTTTTCGTTTGAAATCGCGGAGAATTTCCTTTTAACTAAATTATCGAGAGTGGCGCGAGTTTCATCAATTGTGAATTAATTCGAAAATAAATTCAATTTCAGCCCAGAATTAAATTGCAATCGCAACAGCCTGCAGTGTGCTAATGTAAAATTGTCGTGCAGAGCAAATAAGTGTATTTTTGATAAATTACACAGGGGACAGCGTTCCTTCCGAAGAGCTGTAATTAGTTGTAAATATTCGTTTTCGATAAGAGTTCACTCTATATTATCAACTTTAATGGCACATGCGAAGGCAACATCTATAGCAGTCCCTAATCTAAATCCTATAGGTAGGGTTAAAATACTCTCTATTATTGAATTTAACGAGAATTTAATATGTATATTGAAGGAATTAACAATGCGGTTTCATTAAATCGATTTTCACTTTTAGAAGATCAAAATGCCATTTAAATATCCTCGTGCAGCGAGTATCTTGCCCTTGTTACGTTACCAGCTCTAAATTGCTTCAGAAATGTAGTCGATTGAATTTTAATGACTTTACATGAACCTAGAACTTTATAATGGTGTGAATGTGGAATTTGCGCGAATAACGGCCCTATAAACAATGCTGATCAGATATCTTGATCCATTTATTTCACATTATTGAATTGTAATTAAGTACGTATTAAAGAATAAAAGGTTTATATCTTCAATGGAGACATTTTAGTAGTATTATATTGTTTCAAACCACAATTTATTATCCACTAAAAAGACCTCTGAAAATCTTACAATGCTTACCAATCAATCGATAATAAAACTTTCAATAATTCACCATAATTTAAACCAATCCTGATGATAGCAAATTGACGTACAAACTAATATACTCAGATTACAATCACTGCAGGTCAATTAACAATGTAGAGCTTCGAAACGGTAATTTGCTGTTAGTGACCAATCCTCTGTTATTAACTCTACAATTATGGCATGATTTCCGCAGCGTTTCCCTGTTTCTTGACAACTATTCGCAATACCTTCTCTCAGTAGTAATTTACCTGAAAGGTAATCATAATATTGTTTGTATATTTGATACAATATCATGAAGTATTTCGCATTCACAACGTATTCTTTGAGGAGCAACGTTCGGATGATCTAGAGGGTTTGATTAGTGGCACTTAACCTACAAAACACATTCCCTAAACAAAGAAATACTAATTCTTAAAATAGGTCTAATTAATTCTGAAGTTTGGAACACCCGTAAAGCGTTACCAGAAGTTCACCTTTATTGCAGAATGCAGCGGCTTTTAGACTTTACTGCCTGAAATCACGCGAACTGAAAACGCGATTTACGTCACGCTGTTAAGCCTGACGGTTAAAATTTATCTCTTAATGATATCTTTACACAATCTACGTTACATTTATGACCTAGCAATTTGGACAGGCGATATTTAGAGTAACTTCTCATAACGGCCTTGAAACTATTTAGAAGAATGTTTAGACAATTTAGAATACATATACATATTTGAAAGAAGCGCCACACATTTATTATATGTACAGAAATATAGTATGACCAAAAAGCATTTTCATCTAGTATGGCCATGGAATACTACCTAATTTATGAATGGAACTATAACTCACTTACAAAGCAAATGTCAAATTTTGACATTAAGTATAAATGTAGTTGCATTCATAAATGAGGAACTATTCCATGGCCATACTTGATGAAAATAATTTTTGATCATACTTTACAATTAACTACAGTAAACTAACAGAAAAAATTTCCTTTACCTCATAAAAGTATAAAGCATGTATACGGGTGTTCCTAGGTGAATGAGACAGTTATTACGCAAGCTAAATTATTTCTTAATAAAACTAAAAAAATTGCAAAAAATTAATTAAATATCACTTGCGATAAATTGAAACAGCTGTCTAAATCCAAGTTGATATATTAAAACTAATGGACCGATGCAGTGGCAACAACGCTCGCCTGATCATATTTCATTAAAACATATCATGCGCATCAAGTGCAAGTCCAACATTCTAGAAGAACTGCAAACTCGTATAATATTCATCTAGAAATGCTGCAAAATGCCATCAATAGATGTGTACCGTAACATCATTGATTACAGCAGGTTGCTGCTCTTCTTAGTTCAAAAATGTATTTCCGAAAGTTTTCCTTCAGATCGGTAAATAATAATAAGTTTTCTATACAAAGAAATTGATGTACAATTTTCCTCGGGACTGCTACACGAGCACACATCTCCCAGCCATAACTGAATACCGTGCGAAAACGGAGTACGGGTGCTAACATTCGCATGTAAACTTTTGTTTACTTTAGGATCCGAGTTCAGCGCATAAGGCATTTTGCGTCCGAATTTCTTTACTACATCTAAAATTGTGTACTAGCCGTTCACGATTAACAGACAAAGCCTTAGTACTCCCTCGCGTACAAGGGTTGTTTGTTTAATGTGTTCTACGTTAAGGAACTAAACGCGACTGAAAATCGTCAAACCAGCAGCTACTACAGAAATACTAAAAACAATTATACTATTTCGCCGTACACAAGATAATTTCAACAAGCTAGGCTGCGATCTATTATTCAACAATCTGCTTAGGATCGTACTGCAATCCGTGAGTACAAACGCTGCAATAAGTGTTCGGCATGTACGTCAGAAGTATTCTCAGTTCTACATTGCCACATACTCAAAATGGCTCGGCCACGATGAGGAAGGTACCTAAAGATGCTCAATCATGTATGACGGGCGACTATAAAAAAGCTAGAGGACGAACTGCCCAAAAAGCTGCAAGATTGAAGACTGCAAGGTTTTTCTTCAGTTTGCAGTGAAAACTCGTACGAGAGAAAGACCTCGGACGAGAGCTTTTTTTCAACGAAGCTGGATGACACACCCAAACCGTTAATGAAACCTTTCTGTAGTAGCTCCTTTTGGTGGCAACAGAGCCCCAAGACGGACATCTATCAAGCGGGATAATAAGAGGCTGGAGTGTCTAGAGCGGTCAGAGATAAGTTCCTTCTGAAATATTCTTAGATTCTAGTTTTACTAGATACATTTCAGAGACAGCATATTCAACAAATTACTGCTGAACGAAAATTTACAAGATATCGGACGATGTTAATCCACAGAAGTGCATCTCCAAAACAAACCACACAGTACCAGAAGCAATCACTCAATCTGCCCAATATGGCTACCGGAAATCGCTCTTTCTCTCCCTCTCTCTCTCTCTTATTATAGGCAATATTTTCCAAAAATTGTCAAAATTTCTCTATTTTTAAAATTTGCACAAAGATAGACCAAAGAGCTAGGTAACCAAACACACATCAATGTAGAAGTGGCTACATAACCTACACCATAACAAGTAAATCATAATTGAAAATAACTAGTTTAAGACAACTTCTGGTAAATATTATCAACATCATCATCCTGATCTTCTTATACCCGAAGGTGTCGAGGTCTGGATAAATAACTGAATTTTAAATTGAGCATAATCTGCACGTAACAAGTTACTAGACTAAAGGTACTAAAGTAAACACTTTGGTGTAGGTTTTACCTACTTAACATAGTTTGCAACTCCCAAATTGCATACGCACACGACACAACTTTCAACAGTCCTCGAAATACCAATATTAAAGAAGTAAATAGCCACATAAACTACTAAAAGGGCGCCTTCGTAAAGAAAAGTTTGCACATGAACGGAAGAAAACCACTTCGTACATAGCCCTAAAAAGACAACAATTTAGATAAGGAAGCGACAGTCTCATGTGTACGTGTATTGTTCCAACATCAACATTGATTGTGCCGTTAAAATTGCCCAATATAAGCTGTTATGCCATACATTATTCATAAATTAACCCACGCAGGTCGGGGCAGCTATAAAACCATTTAAATCTATTACATACAAACTACAATAGGGTTGGAATAATTGTAATTAATTTATATAGCTTCATGAAGCTGATGTACTAATTGGATTATTTACTGTATCACAATGATTATCGGGTGTAAACAATACATGAGAAGTTCCATGGAGATGTTTTTATCACAATCATAGTTAGAGGGATATGTTTCACGCGATGTTGCATCTCAGCGTCTGCCAAATCATTAATCTTGTGTTCCGGCAGCTTATGAATACATGGAACCTTACTAGATAGAATAAATGGAAAATCTAAATTGCATTAATCGAGGTTACCTGTTTCTTGAATTTTTTATGTACTCGTATATTGGAAGAGCTTCTTAGAGCTTGGAGACAGTGATACAACTAGACTTATTAATTGATACAAACGTGGAGCCGCTGATGACAGCAGAAGTCAGTAGAGCTATTGGAGAAAACGGTGTAAATATTTAACAATTATTAAATATAAAATATTAATTTGCTAAAAAAAATTGAAAAGTGGACAGTAGTCAAAAGACTGGACAAATTCGACTTACATTTCATTACATAAGAAGAATTCCAAAGAAGAATGTGAAAACTACTAATAGCTACGATCTCCCATGTGAGAAAAATTCTCCTCTACTTAATTAATAGCAAGTTAAAAGCATACCTGTCATGGCAAGTTTGTACCAAGCAAACAGGTTATGCGCAACGCAGATGAATAAGGAAACAAATGCTCAACCTCAGGCAGATATTAAAAAATGGCAGAGAATTCAATCAACATGTGCATGTATTTTTCGGGATTATCGTAAGGCTTTTGATAGTTATAATAAATATAATAAATATACCTTTGGTCAATTTTATAGTAACTTAGAAAACTTACCTTGTCTTAGTTTGTAGACTTTATAATCAACGCAACAGCGAATCTTAAACCTCTTAAAACAAGTACGGGTACTCGACAGATCTGAATATTGCATATATGCTAAATAAACTGCAATGAGAACTCTAGAAAGTTGTAAGGCTGGAGTAAGAATTGATGGCGTTAAAATCAGCAATCTCCTCTACACAAGCTCAGAACTGTTGCGCCTTCTAGAGATGGAAGGCCAGCGACGCGGGCTAAAGATGAATTACACGTCAATACAACAACCTCGAAATCAGACAAATAGGATAGTAAGAGGTGGTCAAGAAGTTAATATACCTGGGATATATTGTTAGTAATAAAGGAGGCAGTACAATCGATCACGATCACGAAACGACAAAGAAGTTTCAGAAAATCTGAAGAGACTCTGGAATCAGCCTTGTAACCAAAAAATATCAGTTCCTATTCTGCTATGTCTCAAAATCTTGAACAGTCAAAAAACAATATCAAAAATATATTGATTCCTTTGAGATGTAATGTTGGAGAAGGAGTCTCTGCATCCCATTGACTACTCGTGAAACGAATTACTTGATACTTAATAAAATGACTGAACCAGTCAGATTATCGTAAATAGTAAAAGAGCGATTTTTGGGTAGGTCCTTTGGACAACGCAGATAAGGATTGCCTAGAAAGACGTGCAATACAAGGATATGTAGTGCAGAGGTAAAACTTACGTAAAAAGTCCACTAAGATGGACTAAGCAAGTAAGGAAATTGGCAGGTAATACAGTATACCAGGTAGTTAGGGAAGCCAGCAACCGAGAATGATGGAAAGACGTTGTATGGAGAATAACAAACAACAGTCAATAAAGCACCATTGGTCACGAATCTTCCGAAAAGAAGAAACGAAGGCGGAAATAAGCATCAAAAGCCTAATTATCTTAACTCAAAAAGGTGTTCCATGTATATTACATGGGTGTCTCAACAAAGATATTTACACTAAACTTGATAAACGAGTTTTTTCTAATAAGCGCTCGGTATTCACTTCCATCAATATGAGCCCAGGGTTTACACAGCACATATTTTCAGAAAACGGCATTGGTATTACATTTTTGGATGTTAGTGATTGCTTGTATATATCGCATATATCGCACGTTAATATTGACTAAAAAACTTGGTCTTTCTCTTTCAAACCAAAATATCAGTGGATTTCACATTTTCACTGACGAAAGATAATCGCAGAACTATGTAATAAAAATAAATAATATGAAAATAAAATCAATGGTAATAGCAAAAAAAAAAGAAGAAAGCATATGAGTGAAGGTAGAAAAAAGACATAGAATAAGTACCTACATCATTTCAAATAAGTAAGAGCAACAATAGAAGACAAGGGAAGATCAGAAATTGGCATAAACTAAAGAATTGAAAATACAGCTCAACTCTTTTCTTTGTCACTAAAAAGAAATGTCAAACACCAAGATTAGGAACCAAACAAATACGTAGCGAATTCTAGAATATATGGAAGAGAAACAGCTTCCTTAGTGGGGATCATTATTAAGAATGACAGAAAGCAAAAAAGTGAAAAGTGTAAAAGAAAAGAGAGACAGAGGTAGGCTTAACGAGAACCGGAACGACAAAATACAAAAAAAAATGAGAAGTAAAGGTAAATCAGTAGACGAAGCAAGAACTCTAGACAGGGATAGCGAAGCACGGAAAAATTTTAAGTGCGAGTGAAACAGTGCCAAAAAGATAGAATGAGTGTTACTTAGTACTGTGATTGGAATACTATACTTCATTATAATATCATATATTTAGTTAATATTTAATGGCTAAAAATGATTATAAAAATTGTGTACTTTCCAAAGTTATTAAATCAAATTAATACGTTTCAGTTTGTACAGAAATTCCATAGAACGATGCAATCAATCATCATTTACCCATTAAGCTGACAGGAGCTTGAAGAATTACTGTCAGTACTAAATTAGGACTTCAATTGGATAAATCAATTGAGATTAAATGACGCGTTATGTAGCGAGTAGTTCTCAAATGTCACTTCGAAGCAATGATTTTTGGCCTACCAAACTTTTAGTAGAAAAAGCTACATACTCGTACGAACCAAAAATAATGAAATACTACGATTAATATATACGAAAACTTTTCAAAAATGACATCTGAGTTAACTTCGGAATTAAATGCAACGGTTGTTGACTCCTTACTTAAATTACAAATTTGATGCAATGAGATGGATCGTAGACGAATTAGTTGTCTATAACTTTAACGGCAACCTATATATATTACATTGCTAGGCACCAACATTGTCAATAATGCAAAACAACAATAGCACCAGAAGGGAGAGCTGTAAAATATGTCGGTCGTTACCGAAACTTGCAGTCGCAAACAAATAGCACATTGTTCATCAAGTGAAGAGCTTGTTTTAATCATTCATTAAGACATATTTCAGACAGACTAGCACCTTCTACAGCAACCTTGTAATCGTTTCAGTTTAAATATTGTGACGTAATTACAAATTAAACTGCAATCAGGTTTGCGTGTTTGTTCTTCCAGAAAAAAATTTCCATGAGAAATTACATGATAAGACATGACAAGCCGGTATCATAAAAATCAGAGTAACCCTGAAATTAAGCTTTACAGCAAACAAGTACAATTACTTCCAATCATATTTTTTAGAAACGTTATTTACTGACATGCGTATGATCAGACACGATAAAAGTTAATAGTAATTGAAACCATAGACGTATATTTAACAAATCCTTATTAAGATTAAAGGACGAAGCAAGTATGGGAAATTCAATTCAGTACTTCGAGAAGCAAGCTTAATCATAATTATAAGCAATAATGAAGCTAGAAAAATTTATGAAAATAACTGCGGAATACGTTTGCAATTTCTATCTACAAATTAATAAAACCAAATAAAGGCATTTGAAATGAGTAAACAAGAAATACCAAGACAAACAAGACAAAAATGGTCAATGATTTATATCAGCTACAAAAGAACGCAGTGGTACTTGAACGAATTGTTCTGATCGATGGCAGGGACGATATTTTAGTTCTGGTTGCAATCGCGGATTTCTAATGCGCGACAGAGTTAATTTCTTCCATCAGTCCCGCATAATATCTAGAAGGGACCGGCTCTGTGACACAGCGAGAACTCCCGCCAGGCTCTTGCCGTGAGTGCAAATAGGGTCCATTACGTTAATCGTTTCGTGAAGATGAGATTAGGCAACAAACAGTACGAACACAGGCGTTCCTGCTTTACGTGTGTGGTATGTGGTGCGAAGGAAGTAAAGCTTAAACATGTCTCGCCATTGTGAACTACCAGCAGCCAAACTCCAACGAGCGGCTGTGGTTGCATCTTTTGTACACGCACAATAATACATTCTCAACCTTACTACATGTACCTGACCAAATTTCTGCATCGCTGTAGTCCTGGAGACCATTTCCGTGGTTAATCGTGCTCTAGATCAAATTCCCACATCTCTGTCGTTCCGGCGAACATATTCGTGAATCAGTCGTGCCTCAGGTCTGGAGAAAGCCCACCCATCGCATCAAGTACACCTTCAGGGAGCTGGAGCCCTTTTAACTTCGCTACTTTAAGCTGAAGGCCCGCTTTGCCATCAATCATTGTTGAAACATTAAGTTAAATATTTTCTTTTCTGAATAGCTTCTACAGTGATTGACGTTAGATTTTTATTTGTACCCACATTTTTGGTCTAGAACCAGATTTGTGACCTACGCCTTTTCAACTTGGATACTAAGACAAGGGGATAGAAACCCATTAGCGATGTGATAATAAATAATACTAAAACCAATATACAGGGAAGTCAATGCGAGATCAATACGAACAAAAAGAACCAACGAAGAATAGAAACATTGCTAAACACGGCTATATACGATATGAGGGAAACAATAAATAAAAGCAAGAGCAAGACAAAAAAAATAAACAGAAAGGAACACTAGAGAAGACGCGGAAGAAATGCTTGAAAGATGACATATAAGATGTGCAGATATAGCAAGAGATGAGAACAAATAAAAACGAACATTGGCAAGCCTTACAACTAGAGGTTGGAAACAAATGAATTAAATTTAGATTGATTATGAACGTCGGTGCAATTTATCTATGGATGAAAACGATCGCATTAATTCGAAGCAACTATAAGGCAGAAATAAAGTAACTGGATAGGACTGTCCAGCATATACTTTTATTTGTAGAAAAAAAATCAGAAGGACGTTCCAATTAAATTCATAAACACGCAACAGCCAACGCTTCCGTCACCCCCAATTTGAGCTCCCGGCGCTCTAATTCGTAACGACACGAAACGAAATTACAGTTGAATGTTTTACAATATTATTAATTACGCGAAGTACAAAAATAGCTCGAGAACATAACGTGCACGTCAGTTAATTGAGCGATATTGCGAAGTGCGTGTTCAAGGGTCGCACCTGCATCTATACAATTTTACTACTAATCTAGCCTGAAATCGCATAAATGATTAAGGAACACTTGTTCGCGAATTTCTTTTGTAATGAATATGTCAGAACTGGCGTGAACATAAATCGGCTTGTCAAACCTGCGTGACTCAGCTTCTTGCTAAAGAAACATGAGTAGTTTGTTATGCCTGGTGTTATTAGAGTATAAATCAACAAAAGCTACAAATAGATGCGTCTCTAGGAGTAGGCTTTGGAGACGAACTATTAAAAAATCTGGTGTGATTGAAGAGACAAATTTTCTCTAAAATTTTAAGCTGAATGCAAAAATGTAATAATATACCGGGTGTTCTATTTAAAATAGGAGTTAATAAAAAAAAAACAAAAGAAACCCATTTTAGAAGTATTCAACTGAAAAGTCAGCTATCTCACATCAATACATATTCAAAATGTAATAAAAATGTGAAGTTTGAAAAAAATCGTTACAGCCGTTTTTGAAAAAATCGAAAAAAAAACTGAAAAATCACAAGAGTAAACACCCACTTCCGGTTATTCGATTTTTTCAAAAGCTTGCTGTTGCATCTACATAGTACACAAAACTTATATATGTACTTTCAACGCCATACCTCTTTTCGTTTTTGAGATATTCTGTTCACAGACAGACACACAGACAGACACACACACAGACAGACAGACCAATGAAAAAAATATGTTTTTTGGGATCAGGGGACTCTGAAACGTGAAGATCTGTTGAAAACTCAATTTCGAATTCTTGGGGTGAATACAATACTTCGTTTATTGTAAAAGGAAGTAAAAAGGAAATTGTTCTGACAGACAAGCAATAAGAACTACCGAAAGTCCAAAAATCCTACTATAAAGAATAATTAAGGAAAAGGCAAATCATAGCACTCATACTCGAAGAGCAAACTAGACCACGAAGGAAATTATAAATAAAGAAGTAAGGAATATTATTGTGAAGACAATATAAATTTGTAGTTAAGTGATGAATTAAGTGCTAGACTGACCAAACGCGGAGATACATCTATCAATTGGCACGAGACATGGGAAACATGCACAGAGGGTTACATAAATGCGTATTAATTTCCTTATGCAAGAAAATAAATTCCATAGACTGCAAGGTGGGAAACGATAATAGAGATGAAAGAAAATAAATCTAAGCTTTCAGGAATTCATATCGAAATCGTCCCACAAACGAAATAACGGACAGCTTTAATAATAATGAAAACATTTAAAAAAGTACGAGGAAGAGAGGAAGCCAAAAAAATGTGTAATACGATTAATTGGAGTAGTTCCGAAATGATTCGAAATGGAAAAAGGTATTAAGTAGAGCGACCGCTTTAGTCCTATACTATGCACCATATACATGGAAATGACGTCAACACTGTGAAGGAACACCGAACACCCACATAGGAAACTGAAATATTAATACCATATATTTGCAAAGTCTAGCATCTCCACGATGAAACGTAGCTTGTCTAGAGTAGTACTCTGTTGGCAAATGTCGACAGAACGGAAACATCGATGACCTCAACCTGGGCGTCCCAGAAGCATAACTAATTGTAAACATCATACCCATAAGCTTATGACGTTCAAGGGTCGTTTTTTAACAAGAGCGATTGGATGTATGGAGAGTGTTATTAATAGGTGAATATTAATAAGAGTAGTCTTTCGAAGAAGCACCATATAAGGCTACACGGATAGCGTGGTGTAATGCAAAACTATAATGAGACAATGAGTGGAAGTGAACAGCTTTTAGCAGTGAGTTTCTTTTTTGTTTATAGACCCATCATAATGACGGTGGAATAGTTAGATTACGTCCAGAAGAAAGGTAAAATATGGAGTTTGTAAGGATAATTCTTCGAAATTAGTACGTTCTTGTATTTCCCGCATAAGTCAAGCCCAAATTCGTAATGCAGTGGTGAAGACTCAAAAGTTCACTCCATAAGAACTATATTTCCGCTTATTTAGTTTTGCAGTTCATATATCTGTCGAAATTCAATTCTAAATTGAGCTTTATTTCTGCTTGGGGTGACGTAAGCTGTCCTCGCATGCCGACTGGGTGACACCAACCTGCTCTTGTCACGTTTTAATGAGCTCTTGACGCCAGCCAGACGGCTGTGATTTACTTGGGATTCCCCTTTATAAGCGAAATTTTGTTTCATCATGCTGGAACATTTTCTGCGAAGCCCTTGAGTGGAACAAGGAATGAGTTAAGTCACGCCTGCGTGGTCTCATTACGCGCCCGCATCTTAGGCAAAAGCAGGAATCAGCGGCCGGCACTCGAACCGTTCAGAGGTCGTTGATTCCGGCGGAGCTTCGGCCTCGTCGAAAGTTGAAAATTAGTGAAACTGTATGTTAGCTGTCGTCAAGCCCTTGTGTCAGTGTTGTGAAATGTTTAGCCATGGTTTCTTCTGTATCGTGGAGCTGGGTACCTCCAATTACGCTGATAGCGGATTATTAAGCGAAAAACCTCGTTTATGTGCTAAATCATCATCGTAGTGGAGTCACGAATTGCCGTACCGAATCTACCTACCGTAGGTGCTTCACTCTTCCCGTCCCGGGAATTTAATGTCGTCACACCTGCTTGAATACCGCCCTTATGCAGTATCCCTGTCGTTCTTTTCGTGGCATTGGCTGAGGAGCGACCTGCAGCTTGATGAGAACAACGTATTCAAAACGTCTGCATTTCTTCAACTCAAGGTACTTGTTAATTTAATAGTGTTTGTAATGCCTAGAAGTATTGTTTTGGAAAATTTTGCCATTGGTTGATTTAAATCGTAAGATATTGAACAATATTGTCAAGTTTTATTATCTACATTTGGTTTTGCGTTTTAAGCTCAAGTAACTGTTGTTGTACCATGAAGTAATTGTCGCTAAATTTCGTTCATGTAACGTAGTTCTTTTGGGCAAAATTTTACGTTATTACTGTTTGAAATGTAGCTATGTCGTTTGATTGTCATTGTACCCCTGTGTTTAGTTTAAACGTCGCAATTTTACCTAACTAACCCCTTTTTCCTATTATTTTTAACTATAACCAGTAAACATTTCCATCTTCATTGTTATTCACATACTTTATTACTTTAATAGAATTTATTGTTAATTATCTGCGTTTTTCATTGGTGTTTGCATGCCTTTTTGTGTTTTGTTTTGATGTACAAGAATCAAGATGATGTAAACAACTGCAGCTAAAGGTAGGTTTGATTCAGCTGTTGCAGCCGCCACTTCAAGCTGTGCCAAGGTAGAAGTACAAAGGTGAATCACCCGCTTTCACATTCAGAGTGCGTTCACCTGTATTGCTGAATGTGGTAGCGCATCAATATTTAACATCTTTTATTCGTTCAATGGAATTGTAGCCCTGAGTCAAAATTCGTAAGAAACCTGCCCTCTCGCTGAGAGTTCCCAAGTCGGAACAAGCTTTTTTTATCGTTCATCGTAACGATGTTGGGGCTACGTATCCGGTTAAAGTTCCCGATTGTGTCGTTTTTGACGGTAAAAGGTTTGCGGTTAAATGTAGTACTCTTACCCAATGAGTGATATTGTGGCGCGCAGTCGTCCATGTCGCACAGTGCTGGGACTAATGTTAATGGCAAGTCTTAAATTATTGGAAACTCATGCAGCGAAATTTACCAATTTATTTCTAGAACAAGCTAATATTGACTTGCTTCCATGGCCTTCTCATTTTCCAGGCTTATCACCCATTGGACATGTTTGAGACATGATGAAAGAATATTGGATCATCTGCAGCAATTCTCAAGCACTGTAAGTGATATCCAGCAATTGATCCATGTCTAGGATGAGATACCCCAGAATGGGTTGGCTTATTTCAAGTATAACTAGATGCGTTTCCTGGAGCTGAACGAACCCAGGAATACCAACGCTTATTGAAATTCAGAGAAAAGTTACAGTAATTTTTTGCTGTAATTTTGAAACTTTGTTATAGCATGTCAGGATTGTTTGGAAAATTGGATGCACGCGCCAGAGCGGTCCGTCACCTAATTCGTATCCTCCAACTTCTCGCTCTAAAGTGCGGAACGGTAGATCGTCAAAAGGTGACCAGATTTTATTCCGTAAACATCGCCGGGTGGAAAAGCCTTAGCTTGCTAATTTTAGGCAAATTATGGTGATTGTCGAATATACAGGCCTCCAAAATGCACTCTATACAATTGAAATTTCAAATGCTGTTTCGCCCTGTACAGCATCAATCGTTTCGCAACCCTCCGCCACAGCGAAACTTTCCGGTCAAAGTGTGGATTCATTCTCATTACTGGTACACATTCTCGAACTACCGCTGTCCATTCTTCATGACGTATAGTATTGGCGGCAGCTTCGCCGTGAATAATTTCAAAGCTGTTAATTTTACTCCCGTCTTCGTGACAGACTCCTCCGCTTAACTGTAGCGACGAACGATTCAGTACTTCCCCCGGTTTTCACACTTCGGAGTTTTATTTATGTTTATTATTTCTGTTGCATTTGTAATCTACCGCTAATGTAATATGCAGTAGAATAAGATTTTGTACGTGTAAACTGTCGCTAATTTTGGCATGTTTTTGGGCAAAAAATGTACATGTTGTAAAATAAGTTTTGGGGCATATCCCCGTCTGCAGTGCAATAACGGATTCAGCCCGCTGCACCAGTGTGTCAATATTGTTTACTCACAATCGGTTAATAGTAGGTACGTTTCTAACCTTCAAAACTGTAGGAAAGCGAGTTATTGTTTACTTTACTTTCCCAGCTAGCCGGGAAAAATTTTCCCGGCTAGCTAAAGGTCACTTTCAATGAACTTGTCATGTTACCTAGCAACAGCGTTGCAGTTTCTTTTGTTAAAGTGACTTATTAAACTGCGATAAAAATACGTATTATTTGAAACTTACCTAATTAAATAAATAATGACAAAAACCCGATTGTGAGTAAAATAGTATACATACCACGGTGAAAAGTTTCATTCCTGTCTCGAGATAAAGTTAACCTCGATGCTACGCGCCTCGGTAAACTACTGAATCTCTCGACAGTAATGAAACACTTCCCACCTCGGTATGTAATATACTATTTCCGTCGTGAAATGCTTTAGCAAACAAACCCGTCGGCTAGCCTTGCTGATAACGAGCAGTTTTTTGAGATTTACTGCATTATTTTTATTTATAAAGCGCAGTGGAGATTCGTACATTTTGCAGCTATGCAAGCAATGATACCAAAGTAAGATGAGATCCAAGTCTCCTAGCTGCACACCTTACACATTTCTCAACCAGGAGGATATACATGGTGAAACCTCTACTCTATCACAGGCATTCAAAACAACAACAAAAACATTTTCCTCCGTACCGAATGCTTTGACTTCCTCTATTTTTAAGAGCTTTGCTTAAATTTTCACATGTACAGTCGTGTGCAAATAAATCTGGGACAATGGTTTTTTCATATGTAGGTTTAGTTGGAAATTGAAGAATATCTCCATGGATTTTCTGCTACCAGAAAGAGCTACATTTTCATTTACTTGTCAAAGTTTAATGTAACTCTTTCTGATAGCAGGAAATCCATGGAAATATGCTTCAAATCTTAACTCAATTTACATATGAAAAAACCATTGTCCCAGATTTATTTGCACACGACTGTACTTGATGTTTGTTTATTTATGGCGAGCAGTATATATCACAAAAACATGTGATGTTTAAGTCGAAATCAAGTAATTAAAAGTGTAACCATTTATAAAAATAACCGTAACAATTCGAAATAAATCTCCGTACCGAGCGACTTCGAGTTTAATTGTAAATATATTCCAAACTATGGAAAATACACTATTAAACCCTCTCTTCATAGATACGTGGAATCGCATGCTGCATATACACATAAGGACAATTCTTCTGATGCATTATTTCACGAAACATTTTTTTCTATGCACATGTCACCCGCTTGCAGTAAATATTTAAATATATTGCCGCTATGCATACATATATGTAGCATGTATGTACTACTAAATTTAACTTCGTTTCTGTCTTGATACTATAAAAGTGTGTACCCAATCTTCATCAGGCCACACATAAATAATAATTGGACTTGTAACACACTAAACTGCCTGTTCGTGATTCGAGTACATAAAATCTATCGACTTTGTTAAAAATAGCCACGGATTGAACAGGCATGTGGAAATTAGGTTAGTAATTGTGTTTTCATATTCCTCGATGTCAAATTAATATGCTACATTAAAGACAAGGTAGTTTACAATGTAGGGTAATTAAATTCAAGGGATTTGGAATTATGAGTGGAACGCGTAGTTCTAAGCCCAAATCTGTTATGTAGATGTAGATGACTAAAGCAATTTAAATTATGAGGCAAGCACGTCTGTAATGGCAGTATAGCTATCACAAGAGGGTATGATCGCTCCATATACAGTTCACTAACATACAGTGTTGGATCTATAACGTTAGCAGATTAAAATTGTTAATTTTGTAGCCGCATAATTGGTATAAAGACAAGTGGAAGCGCAGAACAGTGTTTTATACAACCCTGAAAACCCATAAACATAACCATTACATTCAGTAAACATTACCACTCCCATACAAAATTTCAAATAGAATGACATATGCAATGTTATACACTACTTGCGATACCATGGCTGCTCATCAAATCGCTATTTTGCTGCTTGCGAAGTTCTACGCCCGTCTGTTAAATTTGCACCAAGTTTTCCAGGTCGAGAAACTTTACATCATTTGATGTTCCGTTGTACTAAATGTGAGTGGGCTACTAAGTCAACAAAGTTGCCATTACTCTAAAGCGACCTTTGCATGACTGCGAAAGGTGTTTAACGTTCCAATAATATTTGAAGTTTAACTACGTGGCTGGCAATTTGACTGTGAACTTCCATCTCTCTTCTAAGAATTTTCACAGTGACGATTTAAATAGACAACCTTGCGAATATGTAATCACTAACTACACGGTTTTAATTTTAGTAGTTCATCTAACAAAAAATTAATGAACAGCTATGTCTACAGGAATAGTGAAAAGACTGGCCGCAAAAGGTAGTAACATCGAAGACATAATCTAATATCGACATTTTACGTTCTGCCTTGATGGATTTACTGACTTTTTCAATCATTCGATTTTTTTTTAAATAATATCTATTATAAGAATATAGAAGATAATACGAACTTGACCTTTCTCGCCTGATTATATTTGAAGTAACATTTCGAATTGTCGTAAGCGCAAGTAAAACTGATTGTTTCTAAATTTTTCTGTAGAATTAGAAGAAACAAGTGTCGTAATAGTGTTTGTTAACCTCTTGGAGAGTTCCAACGTCTTTCCAACATTTTTATCTCACGACTGATCCGTTCAGTAAACCGACAAAGAAAGTGTCTACATCTTTAAATCATGTAACAGTAAAATCATCGACGGGAATACCTACGAGGGACAGGTCCAGGTTATTACATAATTGTAATTCAACGACCATTACTTAAGGTGGTTGATTTATGCCACATTATGTTACTCGCGAGCAATCATTGAAGTCCGGAACTGTGTGAACCTTCGAAACTAGCGTAGGGAAAGCTATTTTCTATTGTTCCGGGCGTCTTTTAAACAAAACTGCGTAGTAAGCTGTTAACATAAATGCGTCGTAGAAAAATCTGTCTGAGCTGTGGTTTAATTATTGTCAGCATAAAGGCGCAGTAGAAGCAGCTGTTCGATTCATTGTGTAGTACTTATATATAGTATTAGTTAATATTGTTTTATTACAGGAAATACACATTGTCATGGAATTCTCGTGCTATGATGCACCTAATTAAAAATTGAGATTAATTATTTGATTTGCTAATAACAGATATTCTTTACATATTAGAATTTATTTTGATATCTGCCTTTAGCATAAACAATTGATTTATTATGGACACACGTACCAAAGTTTTCACAAGCAAGATAATTTAAGCGACTCTTAGTTTGCGCTTTATTGCAACTCAGGATTTATAAAATATAACACCTAATGCCAAATGAGTTGGACGTACCTGAAAGAACATTGATAAAATTACATGAGTATCGAAACGAGATAACTTTGTTTTGATTATTAACCTTTTCAAACTCCCATTTCTGCCAACTTAATTAATATAATAGAGTTCAACATTACAAAGGAAAAATTCGCGATCTAAAAGAACACTTGACAGTATAAATGTTTCTAACTTTTTTGCTGGTACGCCACTGTCTGGTAACCTTCTGCACTTTTCAAGCGCACACCACTGCTAAGATGTCTCCAACGTGTCCGTTCGTCGAACCACGTTCAACATCCAAATTTTTCGAACAAGTTGTTCAATTGCACCAAACCTGGACAAAATCGCCCTAAACTTGGATATAAACACCGGACACAATTGACAAAACTATTTATTTCCACGTAAGAGACTGATTCACAATCCAAATTTAAAATAAACGTCATATCAAAAAACAAAACAACTTAAGTTAACCTCGAAATGGACGCGAAACGGGGCGACGTTTTCCATAGAATTAAATTAGCGAAGTTTCCTGAAAATTTAACGTCATATCTAGGTATACCCTGGGACAAACAAAAAATGCCAACGCTAACAGTTAATGGGTCGAAATTGACGTAAGTTTAGTAACAATTACCAAATGACGCGGAAAATAAAATGAACAATTTCCTGTTGCTAATTTAAAAGCCGCATTAAGTAATTAAACAAAAACCTTAGATCTAAACGTAAAACGAATTACACCATTGTATTCAGCGCATTTCGTAGCACAAATGTCCTTCTGTTTTTAACATGAATAAGGCTACGCATCACACCAAACTCAGATGTACTGCCAAAAAAATAGTTCCTCGGCCTTGATGTACGTATTTAAATGTTATCTAACAAAGGGCAACTCTATTCACGGAGATCTGAACACAAACCTAAATGTGACACTGCAACCTGCACTCTCGCATGAAGTTACGGAGTCCAACAACTCTGTAAGTGGATGATGGCTTCAATATGTCAAAATGTGATTTGAATAGTGCTTCATTTATTCCTTTTGGTACAACAATACAATTACTACTAAAACTGTGGTGTTTGGAGGCGAAGCTAGCAGCCACCTTGAAATTATTTGGGACGCAGCGCCGTGCAGTTGCCGATTTCCAGAGGAGTTTCGACAGTGGCGTGGTGGCGACTGTGCTTGTATTTATTCTTTAGCTCGCGTAATATTGTATATGTTGAGCTCTACTATGATAATTAATCTGGCGAAAATGGAATTTGAGCAAGTAAGGAATAAACAAAAATTTTGTATTCTTAAATTATTTATTATCGTTTACTTTAATGAACCCACAAACTTGTTTGATGTTGTGTGTTGTCAATTATAATCCCGAGTTGCTACGTGTGAAAACAAGAGTCTCATATAATTTGTGCTATTGGAAAACTCGCTACGTATGCCAATAATAGCTAATTAATTTAAATGCAAAGTCAGGTATCAGAAATTTATTATTATTTATTGAAAGTAGGCGGCACTGCCGATACAACTTTCCTCATACATAGATATAGTGTGCAGAGTATAAAGTATAAAACAAAATTAAAATTAATGGGTTAAGTACAAAACAAACATAATTAATAAAATTAACAAAATTACTTGCAAAATCCCCAGATAATTACATATAAAAAGAAGAACATCAACAATAAGTTAATAAAATTTACAAAATTATTACGAAATCAAATAGGATAATTATAAATAAATTGTAAGTGCAAGGGGAGTATCTCTTTAGCAATCAAATAAATAAATAAATTGCATGTATGCAAATTGATTCATATTTTAATTTTTTTATGGATGTACAGCTTAGCACGAGCCCAGGTTCAACTTCTGGGTTCATTGCAACAAAGATTTTACCTAGCTACAAACGGACGTAAACAAGAAAACGTGATCTCATTGCTATTAAACTAGCTAGCAATGGAAGAAGGTAAAGCTAATAAATGTATAGGACCATAAATAGGCCCGCAAAAGTCGCCGCGTTGCAATAGCTAATTCTGATATAATGTTAAAGATATTAAATGAGCTTTTGTCTACTAACCCATTTTTACTTTAGACACTTTTACATAATCCTCTACATGACATTTAACTTTACGCATTTCGCTGCTTGTCATAAATAAGTCGTTAGTCACAATTACAAAGCTTACGACAATGAATTTACATTAAAAACAGCCACGCAAAGCAGTATATGATTTGCCAGTTGTTCGTACAAGCATGGATCTAATTTAATTTGAACTAATTTAATTAAGCTTCGAACTAAATTTCCCGAACACTAAAATATTCACAGCTTTGTATTGATTCGGCTAAGTAAACTGTGACATTGACACTGACTCCCTCGAACTCATTGGTTAATTTGAGCGAAAATTCGTAGAACCTTTAACGTAAATTTCCCATAGCCCGTCAGCCATAAATCTGCTGGCTGTGGTAGGCAATCAATGAAATCATTCTTAGAAGCAACGACTAACGAACTCTTTCGTTTGCAAGATAATTTAGATGCATGATCTAATGCAATAGAAATACCATTATAAGATTTTAGATTTAGCTACACGCAATTTTTCCTTTGCAACTTCATTTTATATGATAGCAGGTCCAGGAACTAAATAGGAAATAAACTGCAGTTTTGTGAGTTAGATTTGCACTGCTGTTACTGACGACATACTAGATATTCGTAAATAATTATATTTCTTCATTTGTTTTAACTTGGTTTAGTCTGTTAGAAGAAAATGGAATCACTATATCACGATACCGACAAATTTGAATTTATCATCGAATATATTTAATATTTAAGGGTTGTGATCTAATAATAAATCGTTGTAGGTTAACATATGCACTTTAGGTGGTTGATACACCTTATACTCTGTCACGAAATAAGCATATGTATTCATGTCGCTAAAGGGAGACATTGGAAAATTTCAGCACTCTGTAGATATGTTTTCAATGGTACACCACTGCCACCTCGATTGCAAATTTATGCGCATACGCAGTTTAGTACCATCCTTCAGATATTTTAGTCTTGGGCTTCGCCACTCACCGATCTTTAAGCGATTTACACACATGATCGCTCTCCTATAAATTCTGGGTAATGATTCCTATCCCCACTTGTAATGAGGGGAATCTGGTCGAACGAATTGACAGCCTTCCCATATCGAATTAGAGAGCAAGTTCTGTAGCTCCTAGTTATCCAGGAGGTTGCGATTCGGAACCCTTCGACTTTCCATTAAAAATAAAACTGATTTTAAGATGCATTTTTGGGGTAGTATCATTATAAAAATCATTTTGACATCTTAAATTTGAATGTACTAATAGTAATTTTTGTTATTGTAAATTAGGATTACAAGCAACCGGCCGTAATTTTGCGTGTTTTAAAAATTTTAAAACACGTTGCTACTGGCAACGTGCCTAATGAAATCTTTTAAACACGTTACTACTGACGACGTAACTAATAAAAACATGTTATTACACAGTCGTTTTACAAACTTAAAACTGCCAACTAAAAGGCAATTTTACACACTGTCGTAGATAAAGGTATTTGACGTCTCAGCTCTCGTATAAGCCGCCCCACCGTTTATATTAACAAGCAGAAATGAATTTTCGCACGCTTGATTGAATTTAGTATTTACATGCCGAAGCTTGTTAAAAGTGTTTAGTAGAAGCTTCACATTTGTCGATTTTAAACGCCAATTGAAATAACGGCAATATCAAGTTCAGTGGGATACAACAATTTTTGTCAAAGTGAATATTTGTTTTAGCTCTTACACAGGTTCCCACTCTTGATGGTCTGCCTCTGTAAATAATGATAAAATGTCACAAGTACAGTAGATAAATATAAATGTAGATTTGTCCTTTTTAACTTTCAAAAAGTCCGAAAAACATATCATAATAGACCACTGCCAAAAAATGACATTCAGAGAACAAAAATCCCATTGTTATAATTGTAACGACAGTCTATTATGCATAAAACATATAACAACAATGGCTTAAGTAATAACATTTTTCACCAAATGTGAAAGACAAGGTCTGAAAAAATAACAATAAACGAAAGACATAAAAAGTCAAGATAATGGCAAAGAAAATGTATAGCTAGGCTAAAAAACAGAAAATGCACTGCAACCAATAAAACCCGGGAAAATAAAGTACAGCTAGAAATTCTCACCAGAAAATGATCAAATGGAAGTTAGAAACCTTCACCAGTTATCTAAATAAGCGTAGCTGAAAATGAGTTCATGTGTTCATTTCAAAGTTTATATAATAGCAATACGTAATCAAATTTCGTAAAATTAATATGTACGCAGACGACACACAAATATATCAATCATTTTATCTTGCTCAACTTAATGCAGCTTTGCAACAATTGTCTGATGATTTAAATCGGACGGCTGACATGTCATCGAAACATGCTTTAATCCTTAACCCTAATAAATCTTGTGTACTTCTATTTGGAAGAAATGCTGATTGGTTTGATATCCAAAGCAAGGTACACGTTGCTATTACCAATCTACCTCTCAAAAATAGCATGAAAAGTTTAGGTTTGATATTAGATAATACCTTTAGATACAGGAAACATATTAATAAATGCATACAAAAAGGTTACACTAGTTTAAAGCTGCTATGTCCTCACAAACATTGTTTGGATACACCAATTAGAAAAATGTTGTCTAGATCCTGGTAGTTCCAGTAGAATGCAACGTGTGCAAAATTCATGCTTAAGATTTATCTACGGTATGCCTAAGTATAACCATATATCACACAAGTTCTCTGAATCGAAGTGGCTTGATATGAAAGACAGGCGTTAGCTTGGCAGAGCATCGTTATATATAAAATCATCTTTGAAAAGAATCCACCTTATCTATATAAGAAAATACAATTTAGAACAGATGTACATCATTTAAGCCTGAGATTCAATGATCTAATTACACCTACATACCATAAAGCAGTCTTATTTGAGAGATCCTTTCAATATAACATCAGTAAAGTTTACAATAACCACCCAGAATCATTAAAACTTTTAACGCCATCGCTGTTTAACAAAATGTACTTACAGCCAATGTTTGCGAATTTAGTAACCATTACAACCAGCTCTGAAATGTATGGTTGCGTGTACATTCACGTTTTTCAGACAATTTTATTACTTTTTTTCTATAGCACATGTTAAAGTGTGCTTTTATCAACTCAAAACAAAAGGTCAAGTTTTACTTTAATAGCAAGGGTAGATAAAGTAGCACTTTAACATCAAGGATAGATAAAGTAATTTAATTTTCTAACTTTTGTTTACATTAAATATGACAGCTTCGTATTATCGTAGCAACCCAATCTAGCTACTGACATTTTGAAATGTCATTATTTCTTTTGAAATTGTTAAAGTTCTTGCTATAGAAAAAAATATTGTATTATACACGACGATAAAGTTATTTCTATCCACTCTTGAATCATTAACGTCTCGACTTCGTCTCGACGTTAAACGATTCACTCGTGGATAAAATTTAACTTTATCGTCTTGTATAATAAATTACTATTGTTGTAAATAAAATATTTATTCTTTAGATTTATACAGTTAGCTAATTAATCGAGGTCCAGTTGAAAAGTGGTATTGTATTGAACTGGCCATCGTGATTCCCCTGCTCTACGGTACCTATTTATGTATTTTTTCAATTGTAGTTAGATGGTTGAATAAAGACTTTACTTATTTATTTAACAGAATACGCATAAATTATCATCATCACACATGTATACGCTTAATTGCATTGTTCATTCTTTTTCTTTTTGCTAGTAGCATGTCCTGTTTGTCTTGGTATTTAGTCAATTGATGGATAATCAACTTTTTAACCTATTGCTTAGATAGTCGTCCAGGTAATCTCCAAGTAATAGTCGCGCGTTTGACAAACAAGTAATTGATTTTATTAGGATCGTTTGGAAATTGAATCCCGCCTTGTATTTGGCGCGCAAAGAAAGGAAGAAGGAGTTAACATCTTCGTTTGGTTGAGCCCATAACGCTACAGTCTGTGCAGGGCAAGACAGTTAAGTTATTAGGACATCAATAATCGAGTAAAGCCCTTGTTTTGTGAGGTGGACGATACGCTCGTCCCACGCTAACCCGAAACGTAACGGGACCATCTTGCGTGGCACACATCCCCGCATGTCGATGTATTTTCTGAAGAAACCTTCCGTACATCGCGTATAGATTCGCGCTGATTGCTCGTGGAAAATCTTTGAACTACAGTTGCTCATTCTTCGAAGCTCTGGAGAGAATCTTGCCCTATAACGCGTGTAGGATTGACGCCAGTTTCGTCGTCGACATCCTGGAGATCCTCCCCATTTTGCTTCTGTTTTCTAGCAAGGAGCTCCATCATTTGTGAGCCCGCCTTCCTCGCTCAACTTGCGGTGAATCCGACGAAGATTTTGTGCAAGGTTCAAAGTCTATGACTTCCCATAGGTTTTCACATCCGCTCGTGGACAAATATGAACTACATTTTAGCTAAGTCGTTTATGTCTATTATTTTATGTTGTATGTGTAATTTACTACACTTCTTTGAAATGTTCGACAATAAAATTTTGTCCGTATAAATTATCACCAATTTAGTATGTAAGTTACCATTGTAAAACAATTTTGTTGGAATTATTGCCATTCGTAGTGCAGGAAAACCTTTAGCGCTCGGAATAAGTGTATCAAGTGCCTTATGAAATCCTTTCATAGGCGAACCTGTCTGATTATAACGAGTAGATAGAATTCTTGAACCGCTTAAATGAAATTTTATAAATGTTATCTTGATAGAGTTGTTTGAAATTTACCGTATGATTTCCATTTGGAAATTGCAGTGGACGTCCACGTATTTTGAAATCAAATAAGCATTTTCGAGATCCATAAATTACCTCACACTCGTGGCAGACCCGTATTCTATTACAGGCATCCAAAACACCATGGCGGCTCTATAAAATAATACGGATTTATCCCCGTACCCATAAATCTTCCTGGGTACTATTATTTCAAATATCGCGGGCGAGCTTTCTCTTATTTTAGTTACAAACCGGCCCCCATCCCGCTGAGCTACTGAGCACAAAAGCTTATTATATGTCGTGAACAGATTTATCGGTAACATTTTCTTCATCCATTTAATCTATATGATCGTTATCTTCTCTTTAACTACTTTGCGTAACTCTGACATGAGCATATCTGTACTTATTTCTTATTTTTCTTGTTCGTGTCTGCTCTTTTTCTCTGCTTATGTTAATATCGGTTTCACATTTGTAGATATACTGGTTTTACCTTCTTGCCTCCTACCATATATTATGTTTTAGACATTCGGCTATTTGGGTGGCTTTGGTTGTCTACTCCTGAGTTCTAGTTGCGACAGCTGATACGTTTGATTCCCCAATTTTTAATATAGTAACCTGTACGACCATAGCACTCTCCAGTTCAAGTTTGCAGCGGATGAGTTCCTTGCTGTCACTATGGTTTTTGTGTGTTGTGAACATATTCATGTTAAATTGTTTTACTCTAATATTGAATATATCCAATTGCTATCCTGGGACTAAATTCCAGCCCAGTGGACCCTCGAAACTGGGAAATTACCAAATAAAATTAACTTCTAGAAACCAATCAGTTTCTTGCAAGTATTAGCGAAACTATGGGAGAAATTTCTGACCAGAAGATTAAAGCCAATGATAGAGAAAAAAAACAAAATTTCCCAAATCATCAGTTTGGATTTCACAAAAGTTATTCTACTATGCAGGTCCACATAGTCAGCGTACATACATCAAACCAGTAGAGACACTCGCTGTCGGTTCCTTTGATGTCAAAATACCGATTTGTATGACCTTGAACGGCTGCTGGGGGGTACTTTCCGATAATACTAACAGATGGCGCTCCTACTTTGTCACATATGATTGGTAGCAGAGCTAGTAACTGGCTCGGATTGGTAGAATTTTGTGCTGCCATCTGATAGTCAAGCTTACAAATACCCCCCGAGTTACTGGCCCAGGCACTCTAGACAGGTTTCAACATTTGGTTTGAGTGTCTCTACTTGTTTGATGTATGTACGTTAACATAGTCGTAGATATTATTAATCAGGCAGAAACTCAACTTTTCACGGCTGCCTTTTTTATTCACAGCCTGGTTTTTGATAAGGTATGACATAAAGGTCAATTGCATAATCTCAAAAAATATCTACCCCACCCCATCTATATCAGCCTCAAATCGTATCTAAAGGAAATATACTTCCAAGTAAAATTTGGACAACAACAAACCGTTTTTAATTCTAACGACATTCTGGTTATTCAACAGAGTTTAGACCATGTAGTACAGTGGACAAAAAAGTGGTGTATGAAATGAAATAAAGGAAAATCTTTTCAGATTACCTTTACTAATTGCACAACTAGCTCACCAACAGTATTTACAAACAGCATACCATTAACACCAGCGACGGAGGATAAATAACGGCTTGCTCCTTTACAATGGTCTGAATTGGAATAAAGTTTAGTAAACAATACTGGTTACTTGGCAAACTATGCAAACTATCTCTGCCTAGTAATAAGCTTCTCGACCAGAATATAGTTTTTAAACACATGTGGTCAATCTACGGTGTGAGGACTGTAGCTCATGAGCAAAGAAAAGTAGCGCATATCGCTTATTATGTTGCAAAGGAAGTAGTTCGGTAGTATTTCCGTCCGGTGGTGTTTTAGTTTAGTGGAAAATTCTACAAATTCGGTTCAGTCATTTTGACAAATACTAATAATAACACAAAATATGAAGTAAAACTACTTGGTTGTGATCCATATGATAGTGTTTAACACAGTTTAACCAGTTCAAGTATTTCAGCTATTGGCCGATTTTCTAGGTGGAAATCAAAAGTAAAATACATACATTAATTGAAGCATAGAATCTGATATCGGATAAGGTATTCTGAGGAGAACGAGTCTATTTGCAAAAATATAAGCATTTTTAACTGGTTCATATCGTTAGAATTAGCAAAAGACCCTGTATAATGGTGGCATGGACAGTTATGATTTCCATTTAAAAAGTACGACACGAGACGATAAGCAGGAGTAAAAAATTCAATAAATTGATCTTATTAAGAACAAAATTATCTAAACCTTTTCTCCCTTTCTGATGTCCCCTAAGAGCAATGGGAAAACATTACCTATAAAAGTGCTTTTTAATATACAATGAGTTACTTCAAAACGTACAAAAATTCAGTTGAAGTGTTATATTGCTTCAAAGGTTGCTGCATAAGCCCCTTTCCTCTAGCTTTCAACAAAATGTAATAAATGCTTCGCTCACTCAGAAAGCATGAAAATGAAATTATTTGAAGTGCATGTGGAACGGAGTTATAATAAAAGCATTTGTAGCATTTTATTCATGCGTCCTTTGTGCTTAAATCGTGTAGCTGCTTCGTATGTCCACAGACGTGGCAGTCCTTGTCAATTTTAGCTTTGCTCTTCATTTATTTACATATTTCTATTTCTATTCTTGAATATCGTCGGAAAAATTTGCTTGGCCTCAGAAATAATTAATCGACGTAGCTACGTAATTTCATCAACTCCACAGCTAGGATTAGAATAGGTTTTAAAACGCTTCGAAATTCCAAAAGAAAAATGAACGGAACTCAATCTTTAGCCTAGCGTGGCGTTGACACCGATGCCTTTGAATTTATAGCCTTGATTAAACTACTGTAGATAGTGGACCAGGAAACCTATAGCGTGAATACCTTACGAGCTTCAAAAGCATCGGCTCAATCTCGAAAATTCTTTACGCGCAAACATGACACAGCGCATCTTTTTAATTCATTGTTTGCTTTACGGATAGCCTCCAGCAGTTCTGAAGATCATTTTTCACATCCTATAAGAAATAGAACGTCCGTCAGATAAATAAATATGGAAGAAAATAATTGATTCAATCGTGACTACATTATGGTTAACTATTTCACATTTAGCTCTAAATTCGATAATACTCTCCCTGATATTACTAAGCAAATTTATGTAAATACAAAATTTACAGAATAAAAATAATTATATTGCGTTTTAAAATTTCAAAAAATTGTATAGGATTTAAAAAAAATAAATTCTGTTACATTTAAAGAATATGATTATCTGAGTAACAATATTTCAAAAAAGTAAATTGAAGAACTCCTGAAAATTATCTCGGAATCACATTACTTGGCGCCATCTTAAGAATTTTAATAAGTTATTAACAGCTATCAACTATCAAACACAATCATTACACAAAAAGAATACAAGGTTTATGGAAAAATAGATCGACCACAGATACCATATTTATTCAACAAATTACAGTCATCGTGTTCAATAGACCTATATACATATGCTCCGTTGACATGATCAAGACATTCGACATAGTTAGATGATGTATTGTAGTTGTGAAATTATAAAGTAGATGAACTTACTGGATTGGAAATATGACTACCCGAAAGGGTTCCATTTTCCCCACAAGAAACTTCTACTTTACAAATTGTGGGAAGAGTGGAACCCTGTCGGGTAGTCACATTTCCAATCCAGTAAGTTCATCTACTTCATAATTTCACAATTCCACAAACAGCTATATATCAAAATTAAATAAATTTCAAATCGTAATCACACTAGAGAGTGATTACATACTGTTTTATAATCAAAGGACAAAGGAATAAAAGTTAGGCCAACCCCTTCGTCTAACCAACTAGTCAACCAATCGAAAAGGTAAAACAACAAAAACAATACTACAATCCAAAAAGAACTCATCAAAAATGAACACAACACCCCAGGAATTTCAAGCGTTGATTTTAGAAAACTGTGGATATAATATATTCCAGCACTTCAAAGACTTGGACCGCGAAAGTAAAAAATTTGTAAGGAATGTGATATCAATTGTCCCTTTGTCTTATTTTTAAATCAATGTGCTGATGAAGCTAACAATGAATTAGCGAAACGTTCATATAAATATTTTTAATAAAGATAATTTTAATTATGTGTAATGACAAAAACGAATTTATTACTCACGTTGTTAAAAATTAAATTAGCTGATATTGTGAAATTGTGGGGAAAGTGGAACCCTTTCGGGTAGTCACATTTCCAATCCAGTAAGTTCATCTCATCTATAATTTCACAATTACACAAACAGCTGTATATCAAAATTAAATAAATGTATTGTAGTGTTTCTCATTTTTTTGGTACAGACGATCCATATTTTATTAGGTATCTATAACTTGGCGACCTCCTATGCTCAGTAAAGTTTTCGGGTAGCATAGAGCAAATACATGGTTTGGAAAAATAGAGAAAGTAAGCTTGGAATTTATAAAATTTAATCAGAATTGTAATGACTAAAATGAAAGCTCGCTACGACCCTAAACCCCTAAAATAGTTTCCTCTACATTCGTTTTTATATTTCATGTGGCAACTTTTCACGTTGTTTTGTATATCAGGTTCCCTATATAATTTTTGGTAATGTTTTGCTCCACAGTTGGCATTTTTTTAAAATGTAGGGCATACAATTTTAGAGTAGAGTTGTTTCCAGTTTTTATTTTTTAATATTTATTTCCGATGGTTTTGGTGACGTTTTGCGTTTTGCGTATTTTTCTCGAAAAATTGTAAATCTGGTGCAGATTTAGTTTTATGGTTTTGTGAATTGGGCATCAGTCTGATTAAATAAGGATTTTATAGTATTTGGAAGTAAAACATCTGTTCGCCGCTCGAAATCCCAGATTATCTCTACCCTGACGTGGTTCAATGTTTAGTCGATTGTTTCATGCCTTTTCTCATTCGCATTTGGATGCTCGTTCATATTTTGCTACTTTGCTAAACATACATATACCGGGTGACAATGAGATTAGGGCCATGCTTATATCTTCTTTATTTATGAATCGATTTGGATAAAATTTTATACCAAATTTAAATTTTTTTAAACAAAAAATTAACTTTTTTATTAATTTTCTGTTTCAGATAAAGATAAAGTAGTGCATGATGCATATCGTTAGATTGGTAATTACATTTTCTATCTAATGGCAAGATGGCCCTTAGTAGGTGCCATTTAAAGAAAGTGACTTTTTCTTAAAAAACGAGATTAGCTAATTATATTCTTTTATTAAAGGTTTGTTATTGACCTTATTGATAAAATAGCTATTATTAAGAGTTGCTGGAGTCAATTAGAAAACAAATTTCCAAGTCAAGGCCTTCTATGGTAAAAAATAAAAACTGAAAAAATAATTTTTTTTGTTTAAAAAAATTTAAATTTGAATTGAAAGACTATTATATGTAATTTGACTCGTAGAATCAGAAAAACATAAAATATACAGGGTGTTCCATTTAAAAAATCAAAGTTGGTATCATTTACGGTAAAACATTAAGTCAGCCATTTTGATTATATCTATCGGCTAATCAGAAATTATGTTTAGTATCTTGGTATAAAATTTTATCCAAATCGATTCATAAATAAAGGAGATAAAAGCATGGTCCTAGTCTCATTGTCACCCGCGGTATGCCTCGTTCGCTCCATTTGTGATTTTGAGGGGACCTTGAATGTGAATATTTTTACCAGTGTATCAAATATTTAGTTACAAAAAGTTACGAATGTCAAAATCACATTGATATTTTGTAACTTTTAGAAAGTACTTCAGTAATAGTAATCCCATTCGTGGCATCGTGTTGAACTAGAGAGATCAGTTATGTTATTTTCAACAACTTGATGAATTGTCAAATTTTGATTTTTTATTCCCAAGTGAGCTTTACACTGTTAAAAAATTTGCATGCAGAGCCTGCTAAGAATCGTAAATGGAGTGAACGGGGTATGAATATAGTCTCTGCGTTGTCCTAACCTCAAAACTTTCTTCTTGGCTTCTGTGAGTACCATTATGTCTAGATGTCCTTTTTCAATATCCCTTCAATATTTGTCACGTATGTTCTAATTTCTACAATTTATATTCTGTATTCGTTGCTTTGGTCGTCGTTTAGTGTTTCCATGTTGGTTCGGGGGCTGGATTCTGGGATTTTCTGCATCTGAATATTTTTACTTATCGCTTATCGCAACATCTTCCGTGCGCATTAGGATTAGAGAACTATTAGAAAGGGATCTCTTCCAAGCTTATCACAAAGATATTTTCTGCGCATTCGGCTGAAACGTGAAGCTAGTCTTGGCCGGGAAGGTTGCTAACAGCAGTTTAACCAACTTAGCAGAAAGGTTTAAGATCAGGTTTTAAGTTCTCAGACAGTTCCACTTCTCAGGAAGAAGTTAGGAATAGAACTTTTCTTATATAGACGCGGTTCTTGAAAACGAAACAATAACGCCTCCAGATGCTAGTTGTTGAATGCTGGTCTTCTCAGGTACTGGACTGGCAGTTCCTCTCTTATCAACTGGCAGTTACTCTCTTATCAAGACTTAGCAAAGACTGCTGTGACTGGTGGAGCCCTTGACCCCTCCAGGGCACAAAGTGGCTTCCGGCTGGAGCCAATGTTCTGCACTCGAATCCGAAAACAAGTTAAGTCTGAGTGGACGAGACTGGTCGGGAATCGCTCTCCTATATTGTATCGATGCCACCTTTTAGGAGAATCCAAGTACGGCAAACAGTAGGTCTGCGAGGACTCGCCTGTTACTGCCCCCACCTAAAATACTTCGTGCAATGGGTTACTTGTTGCTGCGACCATCTGGCTTTATGTAACCTCTTGTGGGGCCCATACGTCTTCGTGTCACGACGGAATGGTTCTTGTGTTGGAACTGTTTGCAGTTGGAAGTCATTAAGACGAAACTGTGCATGAGTTTCATTGACTTTGCTCACAATCATAACTTTCATTCTATTTATATTCCACTTCACGTATAATTCGCATGATCTCTTAAACCTCTCGTTAGTGCCAACAAATAGAACAGTATCACCTACGTATTTTAAGTTAGTATTAAGCGCGCTGTTTAATACGATGCCTTCTACTTGCCGTGGAACTTCCCTTAATAGTCTTTCAGCGTATTCGTTCGAAAGTAACGGGTAGAGCTGAAATCCTTAACGGACTTCAAATTGTGTGTGATCATCTGATCATATAGGAGTGACATATTAACAGGATGGAGCACAGACACGCATTGATGTCATTTTTACACTTATTTGAAATAATTAATTAGGGAAGCATTGGATTGGGGAAAGCACTTATCGCTGCATGCTTAGTTTGTTCTTGTGAAGGTGTTTATAAAGTTAATATGTAAAGCTTTCCTTCATCACTTTTTACATTGCAAGCGCATTCAGGAAGTTATAAAGTGTTAATATGCGTAGCGCCATACGTGCTATGCTGTTCCTGCGGAAAGAACATAGAAATGAAAGGTAGACACATGAAGCACTATCTTAATGTCTTAATATTAGGACGTGTCCTGTAGTATTTCAAAACAAAAAAAGTAGACATAATACCGTGCCAAGGAAACAAAAACTGCATCTGTATTATTCTCTCAAAAATAATTTGAAATTTTCAATCATCAACCAAATTCCACATTCTAGCTTTTAGCGAAGTGGGATAGAAATAATTACTATATTTCGTGATGACCTTCCCTGTTAGTATTTAAACTTTCAGTTATCCTAGTGATAACTATCTGCCAGAATTGGCCTTGTTTCGAAACACTTTATAATTAATATACTGCTCGTGTACTCTGCTGTCAATAGCAGGACATTTCATCGTTTGCTGCTATTTGCCGCTGAGTCGATGAAAATTCTGCACCGTCATCAGCTGGTATCGCCCTCTGGCCAAGCCAAACAATTTTACACTAAATTTAGAGTTACGTGTTCTGCTACTTGCCATAACTTCGCATGTGGGGAAATTAATCAGAAATGTTTCCTTGCCAATAGCTATTCTGATCCGCAAAATCTACTTTCATTAATTAAGATGAGAGAAATCAACTTAGTATCTGCTTTTCACAAGTTAAAAAATATATAAATGCAACTTAATAGTTTAACGTTTCCTTTCATTATGATTGATATAGTAGAAAAGTTGCTAGAAGGTTCTAGTTAATGTAAGCAATTTTCCATTAGTCTTTGTTGTTTGCTCGTACAAAGAAAGGGCATTCAAATGTATATCAGCGTGACCCTTTGATGTTGGCTTTTAACGGAAATAAGCGGAATTACAAATTCAGTTTAGTGATTACATTATGTTTCATGAATGGAACGATGAATGATTTACGTAAATGTGCAGTTGTCTTTGACAACTTGTTATAATAAAAATTGTAAGGAATAGTATTAATCTATTAAATTGTGACAAGTTTACCTTATCTGTGTTAGCTATCAGAAAGGAGATTGCATAAAAACTTAGTGCTATCAATCTTGCAAATATAGGCCCCAACATCAATAGCTAATGAAGAAAGGCTGGTGATACTTTGTAATAACTCGGAAGCAACTAGTATTACAAATCAACAGAATACAATGCTACTAATAATAGTAACAGTAGAGTAGAATAACTCAACGTTTCCCCCCACTAGCATAGAGGCCTCATCAGAAGGGAAGCAACAGAGGTCGGTAACTCAATGTGTAAACCACCCCAGAAGCGAAACTCTTCTAACGATCAGAACAAGGAAGGTGAAATTTATAGGAAAGGGCAGTGGGCGGGATTTAGACATTAGCGCTTTCCATATGGAGAGAAGGCAGAAACGTTCGTCTCGATTGATATTATTAGGGTGTTTGTAAATCCGAATGGCTTGCGAATCTTTCTGCTAATGAAGATCCTTTTCGATAAAACTTCTAATATCTGTAAATCCCTCCAACATGTATGTGCACCACGTTAGGATTTCGATTCCCTCGTCGGTATCGGGGGCTGTTTTTAGAGGAATGTGAATATTCATTCGATTAAAGCTTTAAATTGTTCCCAATCAGTTTCGTAGAGGACAGCATTGCAGATACTTGTTTAGTTACGAATTTTGTAGGTACTTCACTAATATGGGTGTGTGGTTAGATGACAGATCTAGATTTGGTTCGGCAATACGGTTGTCCAATGGTATTCCTTTTATAACATCTGGAATTTTATTGAGATCTGGGGGCCAGTACGTAAGTTTGCCAGTAAATAGGTGAGTTAAATTATTTCTATCTCTACATTTTCCGAGTCCTCGTACTTTAGTAGTGGACAGCCAAGGGTTTCATCGTTGGTGTTTCAAGTTGTAGTCACCACCTACTAGATATCTGTGGGCGAGGGTCCTAAAGTAAGGTATAAATTGCTTTTTTTAATCGCATGGCATATAGGACAGTAGATGGTTGATAAGGTTATCGGCCTTCTTCACTCTCTTATTTGGATGTTATGCGCATGTATGTAGTTAGTTTGGAACTTGTAAATTTCATGATGCTTAATTAAGTTTCTTATATTAATGAGTATGGTGCCTCCATGCGCCGTCCGATCTGAATGTTTGTGAATCTAACACTGAATAATTTGGTATTTTCAAATAGCTTCCGGCAGTGAAGTGCGTTTCAAATATCAGAACCACGTCAAGGACATGCAATTTAAGAAAATTTATCTATTCTGAACCTAGTTGACAGACTCCATTAGCATTCAATATAATGAGCTTGACCTGGCTCGCCTGAATGTCTTAGGAATAACATTTCGGTATAGAGCCGAGTGGTACAATGCCCCAGTCTGTGCCGAGAACTCAACAGGGAAGCTCACTGATGCTGGTGTGTGAAGTGGTTTGATTTGCGGGCCCAAGTGTCGCCGGGCGTGCTAGTTTTTCGAATTGCGATGTGTTCTAGAAAACTACAAACGCAGAAAAGAGTTAATATAGTGGCCGATGAACTTCACAGAGTCCTGACGACATTGTGTTGGTGAGGCGTCTAAGTCATTCGGATGCAATTATAAATGCATCGCCGTAGATAGTTGTGAAAGTAAAAGTCCAAGTGTCTTGTAACTGGTATTCGTTAGTCACAATAAGCCGACTTCGAGTGCCACGATGGGATGCAGATACATCTGTCGGAGGTGTGCGCTAATAACGTTTAATGTGAATGCCTAATAGAAGCAGCCTTTCGCGCGTAGATGGACATAATCATTTTTAATATAAATGCTTACTAAAAACAGTGCTTTGACGGTTCATTTGATATTTTTGTGCATATATAAACGGGGTAAAAAGGCTATTGGTTTCATGTTTTGGTTTATAATGCTAGTATTATTTAGCAGTGTTTCTTAACAGGCGATATATATTTGTTACTCTTTTGTATGCAAACAAATCAGCTTTCATTTGAGTATATTTCTGTAGCGAATACATTCAGATAGGCACGAGTCCAGATTAACTTCCGATTCAATTTCAACTGTGGCCTTTCCTAACCGCGACTAGAGTGATTTCATTGCTATTGAGCCAGCTGGCAATAAAAGCGGGCAAAAGTAATTTTTAAAACTTGGCGGCATAACAGATCGTTGCATCCATACTGCCATTTTCAATATGTAATCCATTTTTGTTTTTCGAGAAATGCATTGACAAGGGATCTAAGAGCATTATTTTCTTCTCTTAAGTTTTCTACGATTTGGTTTGGTTTCTCTGTGTTTTTTATCAGATTTTCTGAATTTGAACTTCACTACTTTTGCGTAGGTAAGTGCTGCGGTAGTTTTATTGCTCGTAGGAACTCCCGGGCTTGTATTTGTTTATAAACGACAAAGCCTTTGTAATTTCCTCGGTGTTGATTACCACACAAAGCACATTTCGCTTTCTTTCAAGGTTTCTGGTATCCTGTATCTCACACAACGCGGAACTTCGTTACAATAGCGCTTAGTATGTTTGTAGCTTTGGTATCTACAGATAATCAATGAAGTTACTGAAACATTAAAAATATTCAATAAACACGTAGCGTTTTTTTAAAGAATTAAAATGGTGTAAGAAAGTTATAAAGGTAGAAAATATGAGACTTATCACTTTAACGTTTGCTCATAATGGCATAATATTTTCTTTAAGACGGTTGCAGAACAATATGAAAAAAAAGGATTTTCAATTACTCATACATCTGAAACATGAACACCAATAAATGCTACGTGCAAAATTTAAAACGACGCAAACGAAAATATCTCAAATATTATACTAGCAGACAGAATAAGAAGAACACAATTTAGAAAAACGACGAATGAATTATTTAGTATATTGGGTCCCGGGTGGTGTAGCGTTCACGTTCGATCAGTAGAGTTAAGCAACGCTCTTTCTGGTCAGAACTTGGATGGGAGTTCCATGGCTGCTTCTCTCGGCGCCTCGTGATACGGCTGTCACGGAAATAGTTGCTCCCGGATGTCATAATAACATCATGACAGTCGTTAGTGGGGTTGAAAGTCCCCATAAAATGTACAGTGACGCCTATAATTGGTCTAACGCTGTTGGCTGAGTACCAAAATAAAATTGAAAAAAAAACTAAATCCGTATGTGGTTGCTAGATCCCCCATTGGACGCCTCCCCAGATGACGGATAGAGGAAAGCCTATTCGATATGACACGTACCGAGGGTTGAAAAATATCAACACAGTATAGGATACAACTTTCGCTTATAGAATGTAGTAATGTTCCCGATTCTAAAGAAGTTTAACCAAGTTTGTTCAAAAATGTTATGCTACAGAAGAAGAGTTTGGTAAGGTATCCATATCTATGGAGTGTTCAAACTATGGCTGTACGATAAAGTTACAATGTAAGGTAGTATAGACCAAATATATTGTAATGGTTTTTAGTGTAAGGGTTTGATATCAGATTAAAAAAAGTTAAAAGAATACTGTATTAAATTACAAAGAGAAATTTAAGTATTAGAAAGATATCGAAACAATTAATATGTATTTGGCAAAGAAATGAAATAGAACTAAAATTGAATGATGCTATATAAGAAACATAAAGATTCTAACATAATTTAATTATTATCTGAAATAAAGTGGAGGATTAATAACAAATACCTATTTGAGAAATATCATTCAACATAGTGGGTGTTAAATAAATATTATACAGATTATATAGAGTGGTGTACTTTAAAATATATGCAAAACAATATCACTAAAGAGATAATAATAATTATGAGTACGTAAAGTACTTTGGGACAAAAAACATGTAATACCTTTGTAAGCGGCTACATTTCTAAAATAAACCCTTTATAAAAAGTTTTTATCTGTTTGGAATGTAAAGGGTTGCGAATTAAACTAAAATTTGCGAGAAGAAAATTAAAATAAAATTTTAAAAGATTTAAAGATGTGGAGATGGTAAGAAGGAAAATAATAGATGTGGTGAGAGTGCCATATGTAATACAGTTATAATCTACAAACGCAATTTCTTTAATTGGATGAAGAACTAAGTACTGTGAATCAATTACATCATATGAATTGGATAGCAGGGAATGGTTTTTCTGGAAGTGGTTTACATCGAGTTTGTTAGCAGAGTGAGCGCCTTGTGGTGTGGATAGAAGGATTTTCATCTGCTGTAGTACTAATTCGCCAAGCTTGGTATTAAAGTGACATCTTGTAACTTGCATCTAGTCGAGGTTCGTGATACTAAGTCGTCGGTGGCTTGAGAATTTTGGGAAGGAAGGCGTGGATGGCGTTTGCTGCTGATCAGTTTTTGGCAGTTCTGTCGAAGAAAATTGGTAGGTGCCATGTAGCGTTTGGCTGAAAAGTCTTTGCGGTTTCTGGTGTTTGGTTGAGTTCGTACTGGGATTTGTCTGCACGTTGGGAGATTTATGTGAGATTGCCGGATGCGTTTGGCTTGGTCAAGGATAATATCGAGGTCCATTGACAGGTGACAGGCGACAGGAATTTATGTAAAAACTGAAAGAAAAATATAGAAAGCGTGAAGTGAGGTAATTTTAAAGAGGGGAGCACTTACTATTTGATATTTGTTGAATGACAAGTAATGTAACGAGGAGGTATTTGTAATTGATTTTGCACTTGCATAATTTGAAGTGACATTGACAGACGTACAAGTTGTCTCGAAATTAAAAATTGAATTTTCAGGAATAAAAAAGTGATTACGAGCGAATCCAACCTGCGTTTTCAGTTAAGAGTAAATGTTTTCTAATTTCTACCGAAGCTAGATATATTTAATAATATTGATAATTCATAATTTATAAAAGGGTAAATGAGTTACTTAAATTCATTTTAAAAGACAATTAATTAAAAATAAACTAGTAGTATAAAAAAAAATAATAAATATTGTTATAACATAAAACCATTTACATACATAAAGATCATTATAAGATAGTTAATTATAACAATATATAAAATTAACTGACTTTAAGCACAGGACACAGAACATGAAGGGCTCGATCAGTACGTCTTGTCAGCAACCACAACTCCACACAGTTCCAACTCGAAAATACTATATAGGTACCGGAAACTAGATTCTTGATGACGACAACCAGGTTGAATTCATGATACACAAAGATCGAGCAGCAAACTAAAAGCAAGGTCACAATTGATGGCGAAACTTCAAACAAGAAGAACCACTATAGACCTAGGAATGAATTGCGGCCTCATATGAGCACCAAAATTTGCTTTATTCATCGCTTATACCCCGATAAAATTTGTTAATGACCAACTGAATTGGCGAACGAAGCAAGTGCTTACAATTGCTTCATAACAACCAAACAAAAGGTA